>CM022403.1:63140359-64340359 GCA_011833715.1 Carcinoscorpius rotundicauda | reverse complement strand
AAGGAAACACAACTTAGAGGTACAAAACTTAAAGACTTCCAAGCATGACTCATCATCTGGTTACCAGCTGAAGAAACTCTCACACCTGTCTCTCATGTTTAGAGAGAGTGAGCAAAGCATAACAGTTAACATGTCGAAAATACTGTTAATATTATTATTTAGCAGTTTCTACTAAACTGTGATATTTTACAGATTAAAGTATAAAAGATTGTTAGTTTAGCCACTTGTAACCAAGTGTTCAGATACATAGTTTAAATTTGTAATCAAGATCGTCAAGTGGCTTTCACAATAATCTAATATTCAATGTTATTTCAAATCCAAACTCCTTCAAATTTTAATACTTTTAGACACAGGTTCACACCTATAGGGAAATACTGGAGGGATGACAGATAACACAAGACATCTCAACTTTATTTACAAAATAAATGAACTACAGGGAAGTACTGGAGGGATGACAGATAACACAAGACATCTCAACTTTATTTACAAAATAAATGAACTACAGGGAAGTACTGGAGGGATGACAGATAACACAAGACATCTCAACTTTATTTACAAAATAAATGAACTACAGGGAAGTACTGGAGGGATGACAGATAACACAAGACATCTCAACTTTATTTACAAAATAAATGAACTACAGGGAAGTACTGGAGGGATGACAGATAACACAAGACATCTCAACTTTATTTACAAAATAAATGAACTACAGGGAAGCACTGGAGGGATGACAGATAACACAAGACATCTCAACTTTATTTACAAAATAAATGAACTACAGGGAAGCACTGGAGGGATGACAGATAACACAATACATCTCAACTTTATTTACAAAATAAATGAACTACAGGGAAGCACTGGAGGGATGACAGATAACACAAGACATCTCAACTTTATTTACAAAATAAATGAACTACAGGGAAGTACTGGAGGGATGACAGATAACACAAGACATCTCAACTTTATTTACAAAATAAATGAACTACAGGGAAGCACTGGAGGGATGACAGATAACACAAGACATCTCAACTTTATTTACAAAATAAATGAACTACAGGGAAGCACTGGAGGGATGACAGATAACACAAGACATCTCAATGTGGTTATTAAACAAAGTTTTAAAAAGACAAATCAATATTTCTTTACATAAAATATATCATATTCACATGTTACATCTAAAAAGAAAATGTTTTACAGTGTACATCAATACATAAATATGTATATATATATATATATACATAGATTTATTATATACAAGAAATGAAATACATTTAGAGACCTATTACAGTTAATGTCACCATCGTGTCTGATCTTTATGCTGATCACATACACTCCATCATTTTATTGTTTCATAGCCTTACAATACGAAGAACGAGAACATACTGCTCTGTAACAAGTGAGCTGACAGTCCCTTGGTAAGTATTCCAAGTCTTTCCACAGTAAACTGGAAGTTAGTTCCTTCCCTTGGTAAGTATTCCAAGTCTTTCCACAGTAAACTGGAAGTTAGTTCCTTGGAAAGAATTCACTGAACCTAAGAAACAACAAATTTTTAATATATACATAGCCACAAATAATATATTCTACTTATGAACCAACAGCTCTATTAATACAACAAACTCATGAACAAACAGCTATATTAACACAACCTTCTCATGAACGAACAGCTATATTAACACAACCTACTCATGAACCAACAACTATATTAACACAAACTACTTATGAAACAACAGATATGTTAATGAATATAAAACTAGCAAACTGAGTGAATTATTCTAATAACAAGAAAAACAAAGCATTTGGCACAACAAATATTGCTTGCTTTCTTTCTCTTTACACACTTTTATCATTTGTGTATTTTCTGATTCAAACAAACTCACAAGTTTAGAAGAGAAGTTAACATAGAGTTATCTGTCACTCAGAGTTTGAGACCAGCCAATCCACTGTGGTGATGTCAAAGTTAACTGTCACTGAGAGTTCGAAACCAGCTGATCCACTGTGGTGATGTCAAAGTTAACTGTCACTAAGAGTTTGAGACCAGCTAGTCCACTTTGGTGATGTCAAAGTTAACTGTCACTAAGAGTTCGAGACCAGCTAGTCCACTGTGGTGATGTCAAAGTTAACTGTCACTGAGAGTTTGAGACCAGCTAATCCACTGTGGTGATGTCAAAGTTAACTGTCACTGAGAGTTTGAGACCAGCTAATCCACTGTGGTGATGTCAAAGTTAACTGTCACTGAGAGTTCGAGACCAGCTAATCCACTGTGGTGATGTCAAAGTTAACTGTAACTGAGAGTTCGAGACCAGCTAATCCACTGTGGTGATGTCAAAGTTAACTGTCACTGAGAGTTCGAGACCAACTGATCCACTGTGGTGATGTCAAAGTTAACTGTCACTGAGAGTTCGAGACCAGCTAATCCACTGTGGTGATGTCAAAGTTAACTGTAATTGAGAGTTCGAGACCAGCTAATCCACTGTGGTGATGTCAAAGTTAACTGTCACTGAGAGTTCGAGACCAACTGATCCACTGTGGTGATGTCATATTCATCTCAGTAGACTGAAGAATTACTTGATTTCTTAAAGAGAGCTGATGGTGGCAAGAGATGACCCAGAAACCAGTTAAAATGTGTCTCAAGATGGCTGCTATGGATAATAAAACTTCTGTTAATCTGAAGATGATATAAGACATTAAGAGTTTCATTACCCATACCAACCATCTTGAGATACATTTTTATTTCAAGTGGGCATCTCGTCATCACGAGAAACCACTTATTCTTACTTTTCAGTTTTAAAGATCAATATGGATCCAATAAAAGGAAATATTTCTTCACCAATATGTTAGCTTTTGTTTAAAGATGCCACACCTCAGGTAATGGAGAATATGTGGACTATGAATTGATAAACGATTAGCTGTAGTACCCATCTATTATACAAGTGAAATAAAAACCCTTTTGTAAAACTCAGGATAAGTTAAGGAGCTTCGTTTGTTTGGTTTTTAAATAATAAACATTAAAAGTGCCATAAAATACACAAAGGTACTGATACTGAAAAGAAAGACCTACTGTTTTCAAGTATTCTATCAATATGAAATTAGACTAGGGAGAAGGGGGTCCGTTCCCTCTCGACTCTTATCACCCTGTATTAGATAAGGTTATTTTAGAACGATGGAATGACTTCTTCCTCACTGTATACTCTACAGATATTATAGTATTCACCTCTGAAACACATCAAGTACCTAAACCCAATGTGTCACAAACATGCAGTCCTACATTACGTCAGTTTATCACAGTTAGTAAGTCATCTTTGAAACACTTACTACGAGTTCAGAAGTTTGGTGAATTTCAAATTTGTTTACCTGTATTTTAGCCCTTACAACATCCATAGGGTTGGTAATTATACACACACAGATACCACTCACTGGTCCAGCCGTGCAGTGAATCACCTAATGAGATGCAGACAGAGGTAAGAGAGATGTCAGCCATTCTGGATGAAAGAAATCATACATAGCACTTATTTTCACATAACTAAATTAGATAGTATATACAGGATCCCACTTCTCAGAAATTTGAACAAAACAAAAATCAACTTAATATCTTAAGTTCTAATTGCAAACAGTGCGACAAAATTTGATTAGTAAAAGTAGCTAAAATGTAAACATTAATTACTTATCAAGCACAAACTTTAAAATATTCCAACAGAAAGTCTCTATAACCTGAGTATAAGGGATAAAACATCCACCAGAGAGCACTACCAGGAAAGTACGTATATAGAGAAGCAAAGTATCCACTGTAAAAATCCATCTCGTTTGTATAGTCCCTTGACAACAGATAATGTCACAGAACCTTAATGTTTACAGTTTAAGTCAATGTTGAGTGTGTTTGAAGATTCCGTAAGTTTGATAAAACTGCTATTTCTCTGACCCATCATCATCACGTGTTGAGATATGACATCAAAAGGAGTGATGATTGTCTGTCCAACTAAGGAGCTACAACCTCCACCAATAAGTCCTTTCACTCGTTTATCCTTAATGTCAGTGTATTCTGTTAGAATGCGATGCACCTTCTTGTACATTGTAATGTAGCCCACTCCTGATATCAGTTGCATTGTATTGATCCAAAATCCTTTATAAAGCCCATGGATACCTTTATAGTTGAGTATTTTTTTAAAAGCATCATATGTTCCTCTATAAATATCGTGTCGTTTTTGGATCTGGAGATGGGTTTTAACAACAGTGAATGGATACAGAGTAGCTCGAAGGAAAAAGGAATTGACAAGATTAAGAAAGAAGAACCTACTTTTGTCCATCATGTCACATTCAATGGTCAAAATACAAGAGTATTCCACTGATTTCAAAGTGTATTAAGTGCCATATTAAACAGTAAAAGTTCTTAAACTCCTCTCAAGCCGACTACAATATGTCCATGTGTTCAACACTGTTTAGAATGTACCACTACTAAGTACAACTATGATGGGAAGATTTTACACCCACACCTGCTGTCAAAAGATAAACAAAACCTGCTGTTATAGATCCAAAAACAAATATATTTGTTTAAAATCACTATTTTCAAAACATTTATGGATATATACAACAAACACTGTTTTCCGTAAACAACTACTAATGAATACACAACCTGACATTGATGTAAAAGTTGCATTTGTCCAAAACTCTAATAAAAGGAATTAACTACCTGTAGATCTTATAAACAAAATAAATTAAAACGATAATTTGTTATTATTATCCAAGCTGGGTAGTTCAAAATGAATAAACTACATAAAAACACTAGTTACAGTCAGAGAAAGTCATTTGATCCATCGACAAAAACACACAGTTATAAAAGGCCAATTGACCCATTGAGACCAGTAAAGTCAACCTGCCATTAAACTTTAATTTGTAAATATATTTTCACCTTTAAAATGATATCCTTGAGGCTGTATACTGTAGCATGTTTGTTTACACTGATTTAATATTGAAACACTTTGATCAGTAGATGAGGTTTTGAACCAATACCAAAGCTCATTCCTGGGATTATACTGCAAGCATTGCCTAGGTGAGGTATATTTATCGTTATTTTAATTAACAGTATTGGTTAGATTGTTTAATAGTAATATATCAAATGTCATTACTTTTCATTTTTGTCAATTATTATAAAGATTGTTGCTTTAATATACGTATATAGAACTAATTAGTCTCTCATGGTGGACAAACTTTGTGATATTATTGGAATTCTAAAAATCTCGTTAAAAAGCAGAGGTAGTAAACTGAGAAACAATGCATTGTGATCCTTATTGGTAGAAACGAATATTTAATTAGCTATTATACTGATGACCTGGTTAATATTTAACTTTGCTCTAACACTAACAGTTAAAGTACACAGGTTGCTCTAAATATATAAAATTATAAATAATATAAAGTATTTTATAACGTATCATTAAAATGTGTTTTCAATAATCATGAAATAAATCAACTAACCTGCAAATAAGTCGTTCCTTTTGTAGCAAACGTTTTCTGTCACCGAACAGCGTTATGCATCTCACTTAACTTCGTGCACGACTAACTACTGAATGACAAAATTGTAACCCAGACCCCACTCAAATCGAGCCGAACTTCTAGAATGCCGGTAACCATACTTTTACCAATTGCCTTTCAATAATTAACTCTCAAATTATAGAGTTTTCGCCCCACTATTTTCTAATATTAAACTACCTTTAAGCTTTTCCGAAATTTTAATATAAATGCTTTCATTTTCACGAGATATCCTGGAGATTCTAACAAAAAGTATTAACCGGTCTAACATTTCCAATACCTTCTCACGCTTCGTTTCTCTTTCTGTTTGATAACATGGCGGTATAATCGCCCTCTACCGGAAAGCTCATATTTCGTAACAATCAAGTGACGATCAGGTGTTTAGTTTCAACTAGTAGGTCAAATACAGTATATTATAACACTAACAGTAATAAAATAACGTTTCAGATGGCTAGAATCTCTCTTTTACCTTATTTTCACATTTTTAATCTTTCATGAGTAATTTCTATATTTTTTTTACGCGAATATGAAAGTTTTATTTGAAAAACTATATTAAAGTTTGAAACGGGTATTTATTTCTGTAAATAAATACAGATTTTCCATACAAATTTTAATATAGTTATACAAAGTTAAAATGTAACATCTAATATTTTTATATTACTTGTACATATTTAATATAGATGCCTTATAACTTTGAAGCTACTCATACATTAGCTATTTTATAAGTTATTTATTCACTTTCATATGCTTTTTGTTTGTTTGTTTTTAAATTTCGCACAAAGCTACTCGAGGGCTATCTCTGCTAGCCGTCCCTAATTTAGTAGTGTAAGAATAGAGGGGAGGCAGCTAGTCATCACCAACTCTTGGTCTACTCTTTTACCAACGAATAGTGGGATTGACCGTCACATTATAATGCCCCCACGGCTGAAAGGGCTAGTATGTTTGGCACTACGGAGATGCGAACCCGCGACCTTCATATTACGAGTCGCATGCCTTAACACGCTTGGCAATGCCGGACCACATATGCTTTTTAGCAAGCTAGGGGTGAAATGTTACTACGTATCTCAGACGTGATTTTGTCAACAAGGACGTCGTATCTTTTTTTTGCAGTACTTTGGTAGATATAGAAGTATGTCTAACCATATCTAACAAATAGAAGTATGTCTAACCATATCTAACAAATCTGTTTCGCATTACCTTTTTTGATATCCCTGTGAAGGTCATTGCTTCTTCAGTAAACAGATTTATACTTATTTGAATAAGTAACCAACAATTCATAGTAATGGAATCCAGGATTGCAACAGTGAAAATTCTCTTTACATTTCTTTCTGAATGTTGTGGTTAAAAGAGAAAAATGCACAGATATATTTGTTTCTTATTTATATTTGGAGATTTTTACAAACAGACACAACAACTATTTTATTGATATGACATATGAACTAACCCTGAATATCGGATACTGGCCATTTTGGTTACCATGGATACCGTAAAATAATTAATTTGAAAATATTGAAGTTGTTCATACTGCTGCTCGAGTCTGAACTAATACACAATAGATGACACATATTTACACAAATCCTGTATCTTTAGTGTATAGAATATCTACACAAATCCTGTATTTTTAGTGTACAGAATATCTACACAAATCCTGTATCTTTAGTGAATAGAATATTTACACAAATCCTGTATCTTTAGTGCAAAGAATATCTACACAAATCCTGTACCTTTAGTGAATAGAATATCTACACAAATCCTGTATCTTTAGTGCAAAGAATATCTGCATAAATCCTGTATCTTTAGTGTACAGAATATCTACACAAATCCTGTATCTTTAGTTCCACATTTGGGCTACCATTTCTTCAAGACATCTGATATATCGCTAACAGATCTTACTATAATATAGTTCTCACAGCCTAACTCGATTATATCAGATCATCCATTAAATAAAGTCCGATTTTAGGTTCGGAAAAAGAGAAAGGATTTCAAACTCTTTTAATGTTATTTAATTAATAATATATGTTTTATTATTATTAATTACTTCCTGCCAACGATTCACAAGCTTCTGAATGCCACTTGTGTAAAATTCTTGGGGTTTAAAGGAAAAGAATGTAGAGAGGGTAGTTTTGACATCTTCATGTGTTCCAAGCTCTTCCCCATCAAGACAGTTCTGTAAACTTTACAATAGATGATAATCAGATGGGACAAGGCCTGGAGAATAAAGAGGATGTGGAAGTTTCCCCAGTTTAGGTCTTCTATCTTTACAGATGTGATCTTTGTTGTATGGGACTGTGTATTATCCTGGTGTAACACAACACCTTATCGATTGATCAAAGCAGGCTTCATTCAGTGCAACATTCAAACGCTCTAACTGTTAACAATAAAGTCTGATGTAATTGTTACATTGAGTGGTAGCAACTCATGTTGGATCACAGCAACAATATCCCATCAAATTCTTAACAAGACTTTCCTACGGTGGTGGTCCATTTTGGGTTGTGCTTTAGCCAGTTTACCTGTATTGAGCCGTTGTCTGCGACGCTTAATATTTGTATAAAATATCAATTTTTTATCTCCAGTCACTAACCTGTCCAAAAAGAGATGAGTTACGTTAACGAGAGTGCTAGCGTTCACTCTTGCTTTAAGGTTGGCTTCTGTCAAATCATGGGAGGACCCATTTTTCCAAGTGTTGACACCTTTCCAAATTGTTACAGATGACGGTGAACTGTTGAATTGGTTGAAGTCTTTGACACCTTTCCAAATTGTTGCAGATGACGGTGAACTGTTGAATTGGTTGAAGTCTTCAACTGTTGCAACACAACAATCTTTATCAAAAACAGCAAGTTATATATAAGTTCTGATGAACTTTTGGGATCTTTTCTTCTTTAATGTCACCTCAATTGTTAGATATTGTGAAGCAAGGGCATAAGTTAGCGTTCATATTAGTATAAAAAAACTGACCCAAGGGGTCAGTCTCTCTTCCACAAATTTCTCTTCATTATAGTTGCTCATAGTCTTGTATATATTAACTATGTTTTATTATTCTGTACAGTCTTTACAGGGTATTTTATTCGGCGCCCTGGTGGTGAAAGTTGGTTTTCACGGGTTATTTTTATTTCGTCCTACAGCAAAATTCCTAATCAGTTTTGGATCAAATTATACCAGTCCCGAAAAAATCCGTTTCAATGTTTGCGTAAAAAAACAATAATTGTCAAAACGCTAATTCTTGAAATTTTTAAAAAATCAAATCAATTAACATTAACACTAAATCCTTACTATGTTTTGTTGTATCTGTCAAATTAGTCCAAAGAAAATTTGACAGAGCAATGAAAGAAACGCGTGTCCCATAATTTGTGTCTAACGTAATTCACACATACTTCAACAAGAGAGGAAAATGTTTTTTTAGACAAACAAGTTGTAGCGATTTTTTTTCTAAATCATTCTTATGACATCATTCAGCGTGTTGACCAATAAAATAACATTAAACCTTAACGTTATTATCACTATATCTGGAGTACTGTTTTTTGGTCTGATTGAAGAAATCAAACCAACTTTGGATGTGGGATGGTGAGATTTGTCCAACAACTGGAGATAGATGTCTATCATAAATCTAAATAAAGTACGTGTTAAAGAAAATAGAGTGAAGTTTAAAGTGGAAATCTCCTTTATTGAAACCGAACGTGTGAGGTGTGGGAGTATTTAATCTGTTTTTTGTTCGATTTTTTAGAGTTCTAGGTAACGTTTTGTTAAAGACAGACAAGTTCTTTAGTACGAACTGAAGAATAAATATTACCAAATATACTCTTAAATTCTAGTCAAAATAATACAACTTTATCTGTTCATTGATTTTACTAACAAGTGACCTGTGATGTTTAAAACATCACTGCATCACGGGGCCTTACAATACCGACTTATTTTCTCTTCCCGTCAGCAATGATAGCTTGGAATAGTCCCTGAAGGGCCCGGCATAGCCAGATGGGTAGAGCTCGATTCATAATCTGTGTAATTTGAGGATCGCGAGTTCCAATCCCTGTCATATCAAATATGTTCGCCCTGTCACCCGTGAGGGCATTATAATGTGACGATCAATCCCACTATTCGTTGGTAAAAGAGTAGTCCATAAGTTGGTAGTGGGTGGTGATGACTAGCTGCCTTCTCTTTAGTCTTACACTGCTTAATTAGAGACGGCTAGCGCAGATAGCCCTTGTGTAGCTTTGCGCGAAAAGCAAAAATAAACAAAGTAGTTCTTGCAAATATATGATTAAAATACTAATGCTATTTTAGAAGATTCGTGTTCTAGTAAAGTTCATCAGAACATCGGCACTCCAGTATTCGCTCTTTATTCGAAGGAAATAAATATATTTATATTTATATATATATTTATAATTCATATAGAAATATATATATAAACATAAGTTTTTTCACGTTAGTCAGAAAGCATTATTTGTTTCAACAATTGCTATTAATTTAGAAACTTTTATTAGACAGTCTCCTAGTTAGAAACTTTATCAGTCTCCTATTGAGAAACTCTCATTAGACAGTCTCCTATTGAGAAACTTTTATCAGACAGTCTCCTATTTAGAAACTGTTATTAGTCTCCTATTTAGAAACTGTTATTAGTCTCCTATTTAGAAACTGTTATTAGTCTCCTATTTAAAAACTGTTATTGGAGTCTCCTATTTAGAAACTCTTATTAGACAGTCTCCTATTTAGAAATTTCTATTAGAATATCCTATTTACAAACTCTAATTAGAGAGTCTCTTATTGAGAAACTCTTATTAGACAGTCTCCTGTTTAGAAACTCTTATTAGACAGTCTCCTATTTAGAAACTTTTATCAGACAGTCTCCTATTTAGAAACTTCTATTAGAATATCCTATTTAGAAACTAATTAGTCTCCTATTGAGAAACTCTTATTAGAGAGTCTCCTATTTAGAAACTTATTAGACAGTCTCCTATTAACTTCGTCAATTAAATCATGGTAAATTACATTTGATTGCAGTCTACATATGAAACTTTGTAATCAGATCAAATATATATTTATATATAAACTAATGCAATTATTATTTTTCAGGTAGTGGCCTGGCATGGCCTAGCGCGTTAAGGCGTGCGCTTCGTAATCTGCGGGTCGCGAGTTTGCGCCAAACATGCTCGCCCTCCCAGCCGTGGGGGCGTTATAATGTTACGGTCAATCCCACTTTTCGTTGGTAAAAGAGTAGCCCAAGAGTTGGCGGTGGGTAGCGATGACCAACTGCCTTCCCTCTAGTCTTACACTGCTAAATTAGGGACGGCTAGCACAGATAGCCCTCGAGTAGCTTTGTGCGAAATTCCAAACAAAATTTTTCAGGTAACGCTACCTATTTAGGCTTAATAATGACGTTCTAATCAATGACTTAGCATTTGATACATGTTTTATTTAAATTTTTGTTTTTATATGGAAATTACCCTGAAGATAAGAAAATTGATGTTATCATCGAACTGGATGATCAATAAACAAATTGGAAAAAAGTAAAACTGAATACGAAACAAGTTCTTTAAAGAACAAGTAATTTTAAATACCTGTAAATATTGAAAGGGCATACGAAACAAAAATCTTGAAATATAATATTCACAAGAAGCGTAACGAAATTATCAAATCGTTGTTTATGTGCAGGGGCGTAGATCCTGGGGGGGAATGATAGGTATACATCCCCCTTCATTTTAGGTGGGGGTATGGTGCATACAATCATTCCCCCTACTGTTTGATCTGTTGAATTGTTTTATTGCATCACAGATCCACAAATTGTGTGTTTGTTCTTGTGATTCTCGTGTTCTTACCAATCGAATTACATAATTTGGCCTAGATGTAGGATTTTTCAGTAGCCGAAATGTACATCTTTAATATAAGCATGCTTCTAAGCTTTTCGATTCAAGCGATATTTCGTAAGTATCAGTCAGTAGGCCTAAGTATACATGCAAGTATCGTGGCAACAAGATTACTCTGTGACTTCATGTTTACAGATTTCAGGTTCACGTAATCAGAGATTACAGTCCACATAAGTGATTGCAAAAATCATCCCCACCCCCAATCGGGTGTAAAAAATCTTCGCCCTTCGCGACTTTTGAGTTTCATCCACTAATGATTCGTTAATTTAAGAATTAATATACGGAAACCCCTGCAGTACGTTTCTAAGACTAAGAAATGCCTTCAAACAATAATACTTGACAAAAGTTATACGTAGCAAAATTACATCTTTTGAAGCGACCTGGATTTGTTGGGGCTCGTGGTCGGTGGTGTTATATGTTGCCTTGGAAACGGACAAATAGTATGAAGAAGTCGCCTTCGCCCATGAGAAAAGAAACAGTCATCGTCTTTATAACTTTTTATCATGTAAGAATATTCCTGACGCGGATGAAAGTATTAACCCAGCGTCACGACTCTATGAGGAACGGTTTCTGGCGGTTAGAGAACTCGTCACTAGGGGTCGTTTTTTGAATTTTAGAAACTTGAAAAATTAATATTTCAAATGCATGTGTTTTAGTTGTTTCTTCTTTAAACAGCTTTACAAACTTTGAATATTGTCTTCAAAATCATTTTAATGACTTTTAAAACGTGGTTATTGTTTTTATTTCTTTAGTATAATAGAAATAAAAACGAATGAATTTAGGTTGTGAAACTTATGTTCAATTGTAATTTAATATATTCTTTATTCAAAGTCAAAGTATGACATTCTGGATTTTATAACTCAATATTTTATACCAATGCAAGTTACGATTAAATCACTAAACGTTATATATATATATATATATATTAATTATTAATACATTTAATTGATACACAAGTCAAGAAGATAACATGATAACCATGTGGAAAAATAAAAGACAAACAAACATCAAAGGGTTCATACACTGATTATTTTTTTATATTTCTTAATCGTATGAAATATAGTTTCTTAGGCGCGAGTACTGACGAAAACAGACGAACACAAATCGAAGAAAAAATGGTCTTACAATCTCCGACGCCACGATTAAGTGGTTATTAAACTTGTTAGATTCCATATAATTATTTAATAACACTATTAAGTTAATTAGTTTCGGTAGATAGAGGCAGAAGGAGACAGACAGACTTTTGACGATATGTTAACAAGTAAATATTTATTTAAGTCAGTTTAACGGAAGGATTGGTACAGTTTTCGATTAGGCATACACTACATGACCAAAAGTTTGTGTACACCCGATCATCACACTCGTATGTGCTTGTTAAACATCTCGTTTCAAAACCATGGGCAGTAAAACGGGGTTGGTCTCCCCTTTGTTGCTATAACACCCTCCCCCCTAACGTTAACATATGTTCATCAGTTTTAGTTCGAACTTCCACATTTTATAGAGTATGTTTTATATTTCAAATAATCTAATGTGGTATTTTTCACCAACCTATAAGTTTCATTTTATTCAATAAAACTGAGCTCATTTATATATATATATATATATGAATTTGAAAAGAAGATTAACAGACATTCTGACGTTTCTTTATTAGAGTTTGAGAAATGATGAAAGAAGATTAACAGACATTCTGACGTTTCTTTATTAAGAAGTTTGAGAAATATGGCATTGGTTCTTTATTAAGGATGTTAACAAACCATAAAGTGTTAGTTTGTTCAAGAAATTAATGAACATTTAAGGTTTCTTTATTTATTTATCAACAGTAGAGTTTGGTACTCAGAATATTTCCACAAAACATTAAATTAAATTATAAACCGCAAGAAACACGTAATCAGGTGATTTTCTTCAAAATATTTTATCTTCTCTTCACGTCTGTATGTTAGTCATGTCTGTTTGATTTTAATGGGTTTTTTATTCCTCTGATAAAAACTGCGCCTTAATAGAATTGAACATGGTTTCGGGTGTAATACCAAGCATCTCATAATTCAGTTATTTATGCCATTTTTGAATTAGTAATTTGAATAATACATTGCATAAGGCAAGTTTTAATTTTTAGTCCATTCAAACCACTTGTAAAAAAGTTATAGTTTTTTTGTTTCTCTGATTGCTTAAGAAAAATAATAATTATAAAGTCCGGACACATTGGTAAAATATTATTTTAAATCGTCTTCAATTCATGTGATATGAAAACAGATGTAAACTGTTGTTTCTGCCAAGTTACAATATTCTGAAACAGAACTTTACCCTTCTTTTCTTTGAAACATAACTTTACCCTTCTTCTTTCTTTGAAACAGAACTTTACCCTTCTTTTTTCTCTGAAACAGAACTTTACCCTTCTTCTTTCTTTGAAACAGAACTTTACCCTTCTTTTTTCTCTGAAACAGAACTTTACCCTTCTTCTTTCTCTGAAACAGAACTTTACCCTTCTTCTTTCTTTGAAACAGAACTTTACCCTTCTTCTTTCTTTGAAACAGAACTTTACCCTTCTTCTTTCTTTGAAACAGAACTTTACCCTTCTTCTTTCTTTGAAACAGAACTTTACCCTTCTTCTTTCTCTGAAACAGAACTTTACCCTTCTTCTTACTTTTAAACAGAACTTTACCCTTCTTCTTTCTTTGTTTTGAACCCAGCTGTCGGACCCTTTTCTGTCATGTCTTAAGGTTTCTATGGCTCAAATTGTTTTCTCCTCGAGGTTTTCAATGTTATTATTTTATTGTCTTTTGCTGCAACAGTAACACTCCTTTTACAATACAACTTAAACTTTGTTTTTAACCACCATGGCCTAACTTACCCCTTCATTGGTCATTATTACAACTAACATTTTCTTCTGTTTACTCCAGGATTGTCGTCGAATCACACAATTCTTCTTCTGTTTATTGCATGATCATCAAGTGGTCCTAGTTTTAAGATTCCTCAGAAACGCTTTCTTTATCAACTGAATCAATAAAATTCATTTTAATAACAAATTTTGTGTCAATCGGCGTCACTTTAAATGTCAGTTCTGACAAATAGCTAGTTTTTCCTTCCTTTTTAGGACTTCAAGCGATAAATAATAATAATAAAGGTCACCATACGGTGCAATATTGACCTCAATGACGTCAGACTGACTGTGTTTAAAGAGTAACCTTGTGAATTGTCGGAATGAACCACTCATAAAATATGCATTGTTTGATTAAAGTGTGAACTGTTATTGTATATTTAAATGTACTGAGTAACTTCTTAATTTTTAAAGAGAAATATAAGTTCATTAAATGAATAATTAACTCAAATTCCAGGCGAATATGAAGGTATTTTTAAAACATAATTATAACAAATAGAAGTGACAACAATTCATCGATTAAGATGAACCACTTGTTTGTTTGTTTTTGCATTTTGCACAAAGCTAATCGAGGGCTATCTGTGCTAGCCGTCCCTAATTTAGCAGTGCAAGACTAGAGGGAAGGCAGCTAGTCATCACCACCCACCGCCAACTCTTGGGCTAATCCTTTACCAACGAAAAGTGGGATTGACCGTCACATTATACGCCCCCAGGGCTGAGAGGGCGAGCATGTTTAGCGCGACGCGGGCGCAAACCCGCGACCCTCATATTACGAAGCGCACGCCTTAACGCGCTAGGCCATGCCAGACTTCAAGAGGAACCACACATTATTGTAAATGGTAATACGTAACAGTAAAATTTATGTTATTAAGGGTGCGAATATATGACACCTGATGTGATTAATTAGTTGATATTACACGTGATAATATCTAACAGTAAGACTGATACTACCAAATTTAATGGTATATCACACCTTGTAGGTTTTTTCTAGGTGTGGTAATACATCATATTAAGCCTAATAATATAATCACAATTCTTACCAGTAGAAAATTAACAGAAATTGCAAATAATCATTCCGATCACAGTTTCTTTTTCTTAGTATAAAACACTTTCTTTGAAGTAACACACAAGTTTATTGTTCCAAGACTAATATGGCGCAGATATTTATCTCAGCCCTCCCAAATTCTGAAGTAATGGGATAAAGGGAAGGCAGTTAGCACTACTCCGAGACAACCAGGATAAAGCGAAGGCAGTTAGCACTTCTCACAAACAACCAGGATAAAGGGAAGGCAGTTAGCACCATTCCCAGATAACCATTGGTCTAATATTTACAAATTAATAATGTGAGTTACCGATACATTATAATGCCTCTACGGTTGATAGGGAAAATATTTTCGGTGACGAAATTCTAATCCGTGACTTACAGATTGCAAATCGAGTGCCTTTACCACCAGCGTCGTTTTATAAAGGTTAATACCTCAAAGAAGGGATAACTTAGAGTGTGTTTAAAAAATAATTTGTTACTTGGCAACAATGTTCAACTGTGAATACTTAAAAAGTTGTGTCGAGAGAAATATGGGCATAAAATACGTTATACATTATCTTCAGTCTTAACAAATGTGAAATTCCCTTACTTCTAACTATACAAAGTTGGGTCCTTCCATACATAATAGTTAGAATCTAAGCCCATGTAAAGACACCCTTTATTTGTAAATCCTTAAAAGTTGGGTCCTTTTATAAAGGTTGGAATCAATGGCACGACTAGCTGTTCCTTACTTCCGTGGCCAGGTGGATAAGGCACTTGACTCATACTCCTAGGATCACGGGTTCGAATCCCCGTCACACCACACATGCTCGCCCTTCTAGTTATGGGGGCATTATAATATGAGAGTCAATCCTACTATTCGTTGGTAAAAGAGTAGCCCAAGAGTTGGCGGTGATGACCAGCTGCCTTCCGTCTAGTCTTACACTGCTAAATTATGGACGACTAACACAGATAACCGTCGTGTATCTTTGCGCGAAATTCAAAAATAAGCCAAACTTCTGATTTTTTTAAGCTGGGATTATTTAATCCATGCTTATGAGGTTTAAAATTTGCCAAAATTTGTATAATTCCAATGTTATAAGTACGTGATGTTAGTGTAAAAAATTCATTGATAAACCGATTATCTTGAAATATTTCGGCTATTGAGTGTTTCGTATCCTCTCAAACAAATTAATGCGTTTCAAACAACTACAAATAAATAAATGATTTTATAACAGTATTCTTAAGTCATCGGAAAACGGAAAATATTAAATTAGACTAAACTGTTACGTCTGCAATGGTACAAATTAACAGTATTTTCAGTTTTTCTTTACCACCACCAGATGAAAAAACACGATTCAGCTTTTAATGACGTAAATTTCACAAGCATCCAGTTTAAATATAAATAACTCGAATTTTAAAAGTGATTAAACTATCAAAAAGATAAACAAATAGTTTAAATAAATTGCTTTATCTTTCGTATCAAAAACTGACTTTCAATGTACCCGAAGAAATTCTAAAAAAACAAGCGCAGCTCATGAGATGTTTGTCGCCATACTTGGAAGCTATCATTTTCGTTTTAGTCAGTAATATATATAACTTTTCTTTTTATAACTTATATCAAACAAATTCTAAGTAGGACATTAGCCTAATATCTTATTTTCAGAACGCTTTATTGACACGTATTTGTTTGTCTCCAATAATGAATCAGTTTTCAATGACAAAACCCTTAACCTGTACAAACAGATGCACCAAACAATACCTTCAGCTCAGTTATTTTATTCTTACTGTGTGACAAATGTCATTGAACCAACAATTCAGGCTTTTTTTATGGAAAGTAATTTTCGTCTCGATAAGAATCAAGTTACAATGAGTTCTTAACTTCCAAATTGTAGAGACACAGTAACCCTAAAGTGCCAACTTAAATAAATGAATAATGTAGATTTTCTAGGTGTTTTCAATCAGTTTTATGCACATAAAACAGATATATTTAAGTTTGATCTAAAAGAAGGTGTAGGTGAAACAGTCTGTTTGGTATCCAAAGAAAACAGATATCGTGATATCTTCTGACTCAACAACATCAGTTATCCTATGGTAACAGTGCGCCTCCTGTAGTATTCCTACAAAAATAATAATTAAATTATTGATAAAATTTATTAGGCTATTGTGCAAGATCGTTAATTTAAGCTATCACACACAAAAATAACAACAATAAAAATTAACTAACGTTTTTACTAAAGATCCAAGCACTGATAATAATAAACTGTTTTTTACTTTACAAGTTTGTTAAATGTTCCGAAAGTATGTCCAGTGTATCTGATGAAAACGTCTTTAAGATTATATTTTGTTGAGAATGTGTCAACAATCTCACCTAGATGAAAGCCAGATCATTAACACTGTTCCCCGCAACTCTACGTTTTTCTTCAGAGAAAGGCAACTCCATTTCAGAAGTCTGTCCAAGATCGTCCTTTCTTCCACGAAGACCAAGGAAAGACATTTTTCTTTTCGTATCTTCAGCACCAAACTTCTTACCTCTCAGGCCGAAAAAAGGACTTCCACGTTTTTCACTAAAGATTTCCTTTTTTCCTCGAAGGCCAAAGAAGTAACTTCCTCTTTTGTTGTTGTCTAAGTCTTCTTTCTTCCCTCTTAAGCCAAAAAATGGACTTTCCCTCTTTTCTTCAGAATCATATTTTTTCCCTCTTAGTCCGAAAAAGGGACTAGCTCTTTTTTCATCAAGTTCATCTTTTTTTCCTCTTAGACCAAAGAATGGACTTGATTTTTTATCTCCAAAATCATCCCTCTTCCCTCTTAGACCAAAGAAAGCACTTGATCTTTTATCTCCAAAATCATCCCTCTTCCCCTTAGACCAAAGAACGAACTTGATCTTTTATTTTCATAAACATCTTTCTTTCCTCTTAGACCAAAGAATGGACTTGATCTTTTAGTTTCATAAACATCTTTCTTTCCTCTTAGATCAAAGAATGGACTTGATCTTTTAGTTTCATAAATATATTTTTTCCCTCTAAGACCAAAGAAAGGACTCGATCTTTTTGTTTCGTAACCACCTTTTTTCCCTCTTAGACCAAAAAAAGAAGTTGATCTTTTATCTTCAAAATAATCCTGTTTGTCTTTGAGACCAATAAAAGGACCCACACGTTTATCATTTACTGTTACATTCTCCAGAGCAACCGACTCATTGACAGTTTCATTTCTGCCTTCTGCTCCAGTCTGTGGAAAGAAGTTTATATTTGAATTCTATATATGAGACTTTATATATCCTTACAATAATTACATGATTAAAGAGAACCTACATGTCCATCTAATACATCACACATTTTACAAACAGTAACAAAGTAACGTATACAAGTTGTATTGAATACTATTATCACCCTAATTGTTCCCAGGCTATGAATCAACTTCTCAGTTATTGTTCTTTATCTACTCTTACTTTAAGTTATCTGGTGCTATAGCTGTATTAATTGTTTATCTCACCTTTACGTCAGTTGTTATCCTATTTTGTTCCTGAAACGGTAAAGTCACTTCATTCGTTCGTTAAATATTATAAATGTTCACTAGGTATCTCAGTTGTCTTTGTTGCTCACTAGGTGTAGCTACCCCAGTGGTCGAATAGACGTTATTCTACTCTGATTGTTTGTGGTGCACCAAGTACTTTAACAAGCTTAATTTTTAACTAGCTATTGTAAATATTGTTAACAGGCTATTGCAGATATTCCTATCACTGGCTCGACGTTTGTTAATCGTGCGCCCCCTATGTTTTTCTTTATACTACTACATTTATTTTGCTGTTATCTAAGCGTGAAATTTACCCACAAAAAGTTATAATTGTACACCTTAAATTATAATTGTTATAACTGTGTACCTTAGCGTTATTTTCAGTAGTGATTAAAACTGCCTTTCATATTTGTTATGCAGCAAAAAACTACACAAATTATTAATTGTGTTCTGTCAACGACGGGTATCGAAACCAGGTTTCTAGCGTTTTAAATTTGCAGACATATCGTTGTGCCACTGAGGGACATTGCCTTTCATTCAATTATAGCAGCTTAATGTCTCTAGAAAATATTTTTTATTAGTCTAATATTTTTCATTTTTCAATCACGTCAAAACCGAATTTCCTTTTTTAACACCTGCCACCTTTTAGTAAGGATGGTCACTATATTGGTCATTCCGGATACTGATGATTTAGGGTTATGCCCATAAATTGCTATGAAACTGGGCGAAACTTTTAAATTGCAAAAACTAAAGATTCATGAAAATATGACACTGTGAAATCTCTATGGATTACACTATGGTGGTACCATTGTGGACATTGTACCATCCTTCTAATGTTTTCCCTTCATTTCACAAGTGACATTTATAGTTTTAAAATTGCTAGAGAAACCATCTTGTATTATATTGTGCAGCTGGTTCAACTTCAACGTTGTATCTTTGGTTTTATTGTTACTTTTATACAATACTGAAACTTATGGTTTTATTGTTCCTTTTACACAATACTGAAACTTATGGTTTTACTGTTCCTTTTACACAATACTGAAACTAATGGTTTTATTATTACTTTTACACAATACTGAAACTAATGGTTTTATTGTTACCTTAACACAATTCTGAAACTCATCTTACACATGATGCCGCTCTCACGTTTTCAAGTCAACTATACTATTGTGTTTGTTGTTTTATGTTTCACTGTAAATGCAATAATAAATAGACGATTGGGATATCTTCGAATAAGCTCTTCCCTCATCTAACCTGGACCCATAGTTTAACTCAATCGATTCACTTAAACCATAACATTCATATCTACATCTAGAACATTTCAACCATGTTTCATTGCTATTTTCTTTTACTTTATACGTATAACTTAAGTTATCGATGTTGGCTCTCGTGGTCACGAGTCACTTCCAGTTACCCAGACCTCGAAAACAGCGCCAAACTCTTTTTGTCCAATCAGAATAATCCAACCCGTTTCATTTCAACACCATTAAAATGTCGAGCTAGCTTGTGTGGCAAACGTTAAAATATATTATCTATTGATACATAAAATTCGGTTTTTATATGTATACATTCCCATATTATCTCAATTCTAGTTCGTAACTACTACGCCTTTACACAACACACCTGATATATTACATCTTCTGTTAGTTTCATGGTCTGTCCAAATTTGGTGACATCTGGTGTTAATGTCAGGATAAAAAGCAGAAGAAAAATGGAGGTACGTCTCGACCACGAGGATTTATGTATCACCACTTCAACCATGCTGTAAAAATGATTTGATTAATTAACATCTATAATTATTATCGCTCACGAAGTGTATATATTTTGTGAAGTCTGTCTCCACAGATTAAGAAAACTTGATGTTGGTGATACAATCAAGATTTTAAAATATGTCAACCATTAAACTAACTGTTCCGAATGTCCACTTAGTTTCGAACTGAAAAACTACAGAAAATACAGATAGTAAATAATTTTTACACTACCATCTAGTGGACTATTCATACAAGATCGAATAGTGAAATTCGGCGATTAGTGTTATAGAGTAATGGCTCCCAAATCAATTTAATCTCAGGGTCTCTTCATGTGGATGAAACGTCTGAGCCCCCCTCTAACCTATGACTTCAATTTGATGATTATAAAACATCTACGTATTGCATCATTTACATATTTCAACATATTTTTTATAATTCTATTGTTTATTTAGAATTTAAATTAATTCAGTATATTTGTTTCAGGCCCAGTTTTTGGTGCTTCTTCAACCACCATCCCAGTAAAAGACTCGTGGCCCCCTGGTGGGCCACAATTCCAACTTTTAGAAGTACTCAATTATGGCATATTGATGACCTCAAAATGCAGAGAACGTTTTTAACAACAAGCGGAGTAAAAACATGGAACATAATACGGACACATTGCCACTAGACCACACTGGGTCAAAGTATTAGTTGTTTGTTCGATGGTTTGTCACGCGGGAGAAACATTCTTACAGAATTCGGTACTGGTTTTATGTACAAGTCAACGTTGGAAGTGTTATAGGCGTAATCGACACGAAACATATTGTGTTGGCTTCGTATATCCAAATTAAAATAAATAACTATTTTTAAAAACGACTGCGGCTCGGATTGGCCAAGTGTGTTAAGGCGCTCGACTCGTAATCCGAGGGTCGTGGGTTCGAATGCCAATCGCATCAAACATGCTTGCCCTTTCAGCCGTGATGGCGTTATAATGCGACGGTCAATCCTACTATTTCTTGGTAAAAGAGTAGCCCAAGAGTTGGCGGTGGATGGTGATGACTAGCTGCCTTCCCTATGGTCTTACACTGCTAAATTAGGGACGGCTAGCACGGAGAGACCTCGAGTAGCTTTGTACGAAATTTAAAATAACAAACAAAAACGACTGCAGACGGCTATTCAGTGTTTTTAAAGATAGTAGTGTTACGTTACGGATGCCAAGTTGATGTGTGTCTTTAAACGAGAAAACCTCATTAACGAATATAATGAATTTTTTTCTAAGACTGTCTTTGAAACTGAAGTTAAACTTAACGATAGTTTCCTTCTAGTGGTATTAGAGTTTCTCTTCCATGTTCTTACAATCGCCATTTTGAATATTTTTAAGGCTTGTTAGTTAAAGATAACGCACGGTATAAAATACGGACGGAATCGAATCTTGTTTCATTTATTTAATGCACACTGACCGAAAAAAACCCAACCAAAATGTGATAATGTATGTGGTTAGAGACCGAAGCAAAGCAACTATTGGTCAACCAAGCACGAAGACATTTCCAAGTTCTGAAGCTATCATTACTTTAGTTGTTCCTTAGACTATCTATAATTGACAGTGACAGAGGTCTACCATCTAACACAGACACACACACACACAAACCTTCAAAGATTTGGAGTGTTCTTTTGATTGTGTCTCGAAGCATAAGAGCTAAAAAGTGAATTAGTTCTTTCCATTAACAACCGCTCGTTCACTGGCGCGTGCTCTTTGACTTCGTTTAACTTGCCCATCTTATTAGGAGGGTGAAAAAATTTCCCTCGTTCCTGATGTCAGTCCTGACGTATAATTTTTAAACAAGAACAAAACTGTTCTTTCTTTAAGTTTTGGTTTCGTTAATACGTAATAACTTTTAATCTGAATAAGATACAAAATTTAGGAACAGAAAAAGGTTATTATTAGTTAGAAGTTAAAGAAATATTCTTGATAGGGAGCATTAATAAAATATACCAAATCTAGTCTCGTTCAGCAGAGAGCAGCTTTTGCTAACGTTTAATTATGTTGTGTGTGATTTTATACAGTTAGAATTGTATGGCGAACTGTGATGTGTCATTGTGTGGAGTTAGAAGTACATGGCAAACTGTGGTGTGTTATTGTGTGGAGTTAGAAGTACATGGCAAACTGTGGTGTGTCATTGTGTGGAGTTAGAAGTACATGGCAAACTGTGGTGTGTTATTGGATACAGTTAGAATTGTATGGCAAACTGTGGTGTGTTTCTCTATAGAGTTAGAAGTGTATGGCAAACAGTCGTATGTTATTAGATGTAGTTAGAAGTGTATGACAAATTATTTTATATAAGTACAAACTACAGTCAGAGAAACTTTAATATTAAATATAATAATGCAGTTTGGATTAGTTTTTGTAATGTAACGCTATCACTTTCTGACGGACACATGTTTTTGTTCCTATATAAAAGTAGTTACAGACCCATTTTTATATAATCTTTACGTCCTCACTCGCATTCACTGTTATTGTTACCACAACTGTTTCATTGTTACTTCACAAACATTATTACCTATATTTTAATATCTACATACTGTTGTTACTACAACTGTTTCACTGTTACTTCACAAACATTATTACCCGTATTTTAATATCTACATACTGTTGTTACCACAACTGTTTCACTGTTACTTCACAAACATTATTACCCGTATTTTAATATCTACATACTGTTGTTACCACAACTCTTTCACTGTTACTTCACAAACATTATTACCCGTATTTTAATATCTACATACTGTTGTTACCACAACTGTTTCATTGTTACTTTACAAACATTATTACCCGTATTTTAATATCTACATATTGTTGTTACCACAACTGTTTCACTGTTACTTCACAAACATTATTACCCGTATTTTAATATCTACATACTGTTGTTACCACAACTGTTTCATTGTTACTTTACAAACATTATTACCCGTATTTTAATATCTACATACTGTTGTTACCACAACTGTTTCATTGTTACTTTACAAACATTATTACCCGTATTTTAATATCTACATATTGTTGTTACCACAACTGTTTCACTGTTACTTCACAAACATTATTACCCGTATTTTAATATGTACATACTGTTGTTACCACTACTGTTTCACTGTTACTTCGTGAACAAAATGCATGTCATACGCTAATACTTTACACTCGTATGATTAAAAAGTTAGGAGAAACAAAGAGTATAATTAGTTTTCATATCAGAAATCCAACTCTGTACTACAAATACCAGATTGTGAAGTACAGAAATAGAAAACATACATTTATTGTGATAACATCTAAAATACATATATCACATCTGAAACCGACGCTAAAACTACCTAATTGCTATGTTAATTGTAAGTACATGTATTATAGAAAATATTAACCTTACATTCGATTGATTTGTTTGCTTTTTTTTAATTTTGCGCAAAGCTAGCGATATGAGGATAATTTGCGTTAGCCGTCCCTAATTTAGCAGTGTAAGACTAGAGGGAAGACAGCTAGCCATCACCACTCACCGCCAACTTTTGGGTTATTATTTTACTAACATATAGTAGGATTGATCGTACGTTATAACGCCCCCAAGGCTGAAAGGGCGAGCATGTTTGTTGTGACGGAGATTCAAACACGCGACCTGCAGATTACGAGTCCAACGCCTTAACCACTTTGCCATGCCGGGTCCTCTTATAGGTATCTACAAGTTCCATGAATGCATAACAGATGGCTCTGTCGGACATGGAAACTTTGTCTCCATATGAGTCGTTTGTGTGGTCTTTATCAACTACGCATGCTCACTATCCAAACTTCGACTATCACTGACACGCAAGTACATTTAACTGAGTAACTACACATTCGAACCCGAAGCTGTCTTTTTGTTTGTGCCGTCATTGAAAGAAATAATGCTTGTATGTTTTTCTTGCCAGATGTGTAATCCTAACGAATTCTCCGCTCTCTAAGATCGATTTAGTTGTATTTAGCTCATCCATTTTCCTTCACTTAAGCTTATTCGTAAATGGAACAAACGTCTTTCCTGAATGGTTTACCAAGTAGGAAAACAAGACTTTCAGAAAATAAACAAACACCACAGCCACAACTAATTGAAAAAAACGGCTTACAGGTTGCAATAAGTGTCTGTTTGTTATCAAACACGAAGCCAGTTAATTAACAATACTACTGCGGGTATCGAAACCAGATTGGCAATGTTACAAGCTCTCAAACTAACAGCCGAGCCGTTTCATTTGCTTGGTAAATTTAAGATTTATGTTTTTCTTAAATATTTCACAAGGTGGCGGGACGGTCAATATTTAAGACGATATTCATGATACCGAGAAAATACATAGAATAATATAATTAATAAACCTGATAATCAGGGCACTCTCTAAGATATAAAGCAATACACAATTAAAAAATATGATTTTCTAATTTGCCGAACAATCAAAACAACAAAATCAAACCTATAAAATAACAACTCTTAGTTTATAACTGTCTGATACATGTAGACTGTAATCCCTGATGCTACACGTCTGATATATGTAGACTGTAGTCCCTGATGTTACACGTCTGATATATGTAGACTGTAGTCCCAGATGTTACACGTCTGATATACATAGACTGTATTCCATGATGTTACATGTATGATATATGTAGACTGTAATCCCTGATGCTACACGTCTGATATATGTAGACTGTAGTCTCTGATGTTACATGTCTGATATACAAAGACTGTAGTCCCTGATGTTACACGTCTGATATACATAGACTGTATTCCATGATGTTACATGTATGATATATGTAGACTGTAATCCCTGATGCTACACGTCTGATATATGTAGACTGTAGTCCCTGATGTTACACGTCTGATATATGTAGACTGTAGTCCCAGATGTTACACGTCTGATATACATAGATTGTATTCCATGATGTTACATGTATGATATATGTAGACTGTTTTCCCTGATGTCACATGTCTGATATACAAAGACTGCAGTCTCTGATGTTACATGTATGATATATGTAGACTGTATTCCCTCGTATTGCATGTCATAGAGACATTATACGTTGTAAGAATGTAAATAAAACATATATTTTAATACAAAACCTCGTGATGAAGCAGTAAAGTGAACATAAGTATACATTTCTAGAACTGATACTGAAAAGTTCAGCTTTACATCATGTAAATCTAGATGAGTTATCCTTACTTAATACAGCCAAGTAAGGCCAGGCGTGTTAAGGTGTGCGTGAGTTATCCTTACTTAATACAGCCAAGTAAGGTCAGGCGTGTTAAGGTGTGCGTGAGTTATTCTTACTTAATACAGCCCAGTAAGGCCAGGCGTGTTAAGGTGTGCGTGAGTTATTCTTACTTAATACAGCCCAGTAAGGCCAGGAGTGTTAAGGTGTGCGTGAGTTATTCTTACTTAATACAGCCCAGTAAGGCCAGGAGTGTTAAGGTGTGCGTGAGTTATCCTTACTTAATACAGCCCAGTAAGGCCAGGAGTGTTAAGGTGTGCGTGAGTTATCCTTACTTAATACAGCCAAGTAAGGCCAGGAGTGTTAAGGTGTGCGTGAGTTATCCTTACTTAATACAGCCAAGTAAGGCCAGGCGTGTTAAGGTGTGCGTGAGTTATCCTTACTTAATACAGCCCAGTAAGGCCAGGAGTGTTAAGGTGTGCGTGAGTTATCCTTACTTAATACAGCCCAGTAAGGCCAGGAGTGTTAAGGTGTGCGTGAGTTATCCTTACTTAATACAGCCAAGTAAGGCCAGGAGTGTTAAGGTGTGCGTGAGTTATTCTTACTTAATACAGCCCAGTAAGGCCAGGAGTGTTAAGGTGTGTGTGAGTTATTCTTACTTAATACAGCCCAGTAAGGCCAGGCGTGTTAAGGTGTGCGTGAGTTATCCTTACTTAATACAGCCAAGTAAGGCCAGGCGTGTTAAGGTGTGCGTGAGTTATCCTTACTTAATACAGCCAAGTAAGGCCAGGCGTGTTAAGGTGTGCGTGAGTTATTCTTACTTAATACAGCCCAGTAAGGCCAGGAGTGTTAAGGTGTGCGTGAGTTATTCTTACTTAATACAGCCCAGTAAGGCCAGGAGTGTTAAGGTGTGCGTGAGTTATCCTTACTTAATACAGCCCGGCATGGCCAGGCGTGTTAAGGTGTGCGTGAGTTATCCTTACTTCATACAACCCAGTAAGGCCAGGCGTGTTAAGGTGTGCGTGAGTTATTCTTACTTAATACAGCCCAGTAAGGCCAGGAGTGTTAAGGTGTGCGTGAGTTATTCTTACTTAATACACCCCAGTAAGGCCAGGAGTGTTAAGGTGTGCGTGAGTTATCCTTACTTAATACAGCCCGGCATGGCCAGGCGTGTTAAGGTGTGCGTGAGTTATCCTTACTTAATACAGCCCAGTAAGGCCAGGAGTGTTAAGGTGTGCGTGAGTTATCCTTACTTAATACAGCCCGGCATGGCCAGGCGTGTTAAGGTGTGCGTGAGTTATCCTTACTTAATACAGCCAAGTAAGGCCAGGCGTGTTAAGGTGTGCGTGAGTTATTCTTACTTAATACAGCCCAGTAAGGCCAGGAGTGTTAAGGTGTGCGTGAGTTATTCTTACTTAATACAGCCCAGTAAGGCCAGGAGTGTTAAGGTTTGCGTGAGTTATCCTTACTTAATACAGCCCGGCATGGCCAGGTTGTGTTAAGTTCGTGAGTTATCCTTACTTCATACAGCCCAGTAAGGCCAGGCGTGTTAAGGTGTGCGTGAGTTATTTTACTTAATACAGCCCAGTAAGGCCAGGAGTGTTAAGGTGTGCGTGAGTTATTCTTACTTAATACAGCCCAGTAAGGCCAGGAGTGTTAAGGTGTGCGTGAGTTATCCTTACTTAATACAGCCCGGCATGGCCAGGCGTGTTAAGGTGTGCGTGAGTTATCCTTACTTAATACAGCCCGGCATGGCCAGGCGTGTTAAGGTGTGCGTGAGTTATCCTTACTTAATACAGCCAAGTAAGGCCAGGCGTGTTAAGGTGTGCGTGAGTTATCCTTACTTAATACCGCCCGGCATGGCCAGGCGTGTTAAGGTGTGCGTGAGTTATCCTTACTTAATACAGCCCGGCATGGCCAGGCGTGTTAAGGTGTGCGTGAGTTATTCTTACTTAATACAGCCCAGTAAGGCCAGGAGTGTTAAGGTGTGCGTGAGTTATTCTTACTTAATACAGCCCAGTAAGGCCAGGAGTGTTAAGGTGTGCGTGAGTTATCCTTACTTAATACAGCCCGGCATGGCCAGGCGTGTTAAGGTGTGCGTGAGTTATCCTTACTTCATACAGCCCAGTAAGGCCAGGCGTGTTAAGGTGTGCGTGAGTTATTCTTACTTAATACAGCCCAGTAAGGCCAGGAGTGTTAAGGTGTGCGTGAGTTATTCTTACTTAATACAGCCCAGTAAGGCCAGGAGTGTTAAGGTGTGCGTGAGTTATCCTTACTTAATACAGCCCGGCATGGCCAGGCGTGTTAAGGTGTGCGTGAGTTATCCTTACTTAATACAGCCCGGCATGGCCAGGCGTGTTAGGTGTGTGCGTGAGTTATCCTTACTTAATACAGCCAAGTAAGGCCAGGCGTGTTAAGGTGTGCGTGAGTTATCCTTACTTAATACCGCCCGGCATGGCCAGGCGTGTTAAGGTGTGCGTGAGTTATCCTTACTTAATACAGCCCGGCATGGCCAGGCGTGTTAAGGTGTGCGTGAGTTATTCTTACTTAATACAGCCCGGCATGGCCAGGCGTGTTAAGGTGTGCGTGAGTTATCCTTACTTAATACAGCCCAGCATGGCCAGGAGTGTGAAGGTGTGTGTGAGTTATCCTTACTTAATACAGCCCGGCATGGTTAGGCGTGTTAAGGTGTGCGTGAGTTATCCTTACTTAATACAGCCCGGCATGGCCAGGAGTGTGAAGGTGTGTGTGAGTTATCCTTACTTAATACAGCCCGGCATGGCCAGGTGTGTTAAGGCGTGCGACTCGTAATTTGAAGGTAACGTGTTCGAATCCCCATTACACCAAACATGCTAGCCCTTCAGATGTGGGGGCGTTATAATGTAACGGTCAATTCCTCTATTTGTTGGTAAAAGAGTAGTCCAAGAATTGGCGGTTGGTAGTGATGACTAGCTGCCTTTCCTCTAGTCTTAAACTGCTAAATTAGGGACGGCTAGCACAGATAGCCCTCGAGTAGTTTTGTGCGAAATTCAAAACAAACAAACAAACCTTACTCAAGAGTGTTGAATGAATCATGACACAAACCTACTTATAGAATCTTTTTAACTGAGACAGACGGCATGTGTTTGAAATTAATATGGTTGTCACTTCAGGCTTTATACTAGATTTATTTTCGATACTTTTGGCTATTTTGCTAGTTCATGAAAAGTCATGAACTGAAAGGTAACATTGCATGCTACACAAAGACATACATCTTAAATTGCATGCTACACAAAGAGTTACATTTTACATTGCATGCTACACAAAGAGATAAATCTAACATTGCATGCTACACAAAGGGATACATCTGACCATTGCATGCTATACAAAGGGATAATCTTACATTGGATGCTACACAAAGAGGTACATCTTATATTACATGCTACACAAAGGGATAATCTTACATCGGATGCTACACAAAGACATACATCTTAAATTGCATGCTACACAAAGAGTTACATCTTACATTGCATGCTACACAAAGAGTTACATCTTACATTGCATGCTACACAAAGAGATACATCTGACATTGCATGCTACACAAAGGGATACATCTTACATTGCATGCAACACAAAGGGATACATCTTACATTGCATGCTACACAAAGAGATACATCTTACATTGCATGGTACACAAAGAGTTACATCTTACATTGCATGGTACACAAAGAGTTACATCTTACATTGCATGCTACACAAAGAGATACATCTGACATTGCATGGTACACAAAGAGTTACATCTTACATTGCATGCTACACAAAGGGATACATCTTACATTGCATGTAACACAAAGAGTTACATCTTACATTGGATGCTACACAAAGAGATACATCTTACATTACATGCTACACAAAGAGTTACATCTTACATTACATGCTACACAAAGAGTTACATCTTACATTGCATGCTACACAAGGGATACATCTTGCATTGCGTGCTACACAAATTGATACATCTTAAGTTGTAAATTAAATAATTTAACGTTGTCGCAGCGATTGGAAGAGAATGTTTATTGAGAGAAATATCTATTAATTAATTATTAAGTATATAATAAAGTGTACAACTTTTATGTTACGTAAAAAAGAATGATTACACAGCGAAACACAGAAACAAAAATTTATCATCTTTACCCACTAAATCCTGTCTTCTATTCATCATTAAACGTTTTCAAAATTTGAAATGATGTAAATCCGGTTCACTAACTAGCAAAGGAGTAAAATAATTTATCAGGGTAGGAATGCTCGCTTGTGTCTGAGGAACAATGAATACTGGTATTCAAACAAGCTGATATTTTGTATTAATTGTCCAGACCACGTGTCCTGATACTGTACACACCAAGAATTACATCTGTTCCACCAGTTCTGTCCATATAGTGTGTCCAAAATAATTGGTTTTAAGGCTAGTCAACTGTACAATATTTTATCTGATGTTAAACGTTTATAAAGTTGTTTCTGAGATCTGTTTTAATACATGCGACAAATCTCAATTTCAAGAAAGATTCCTCGTTAGGTTCTGCCATTGTCGATAAGAACACACCACAAGCCACTGTATCAATAAGTATTTAGATAATACATTGTTGTTATCCTAGATTTCTCAAACTCCTCTGTTTGTTAAGATAAAACATCTAAACACATTTTCCTTCAGTAGATATATACTCTTTCTTTGAGCATGTATTCAGTTTTATATTCCCCTAATGGTACTGTCTTCCAACAGTATTAGAATTATTTATACCATCAAGAAGCGACCAAAAACTAGCTTCTAGTGAAAGAAATGGACGCTTACCTTGTCCCAGATTAGATACCAGAATCTCGAGTCGAATGTTTGTGAATTAATATCAGAGTTCCGCTCTTTTATCTCACTCTTCTGGTAAATTATCATAATTCATTTCTGACGTCAGTAGATACAAGTCAGATCGCACGTGATTATTAAACGTTTCTCTCCGCCAATAGCAAAGTCAGAATGTCTCCACTGATGTTTTTTTTCCAGGCCACAGACACCAGTGATAAAGTTTACTCAGCCAACAGGAAGGCTCAGTGAAACGAGACATGCGCAAAGCAACGAAACTGGAACACTAAAGGTACTTTTTGTTTAACGTATAGATGTCTGACAAAATATGAACAAATGACATTTACAGAAATATCCCTGATATTTTCACCGGACAAGGGCCAGAATTATTTATCTGACTTGATAAGATACGAGTATCGTCTCATTTCATTCTTGATTGATACAATAATACGACGTCTTATCAAAAATGTCGTCACTTTTGTGAAACCCGTTTCTTATCTAGCTTGTAATACAAAAAAAAACTAATTTATTGGAAATTTACAGAAAACCCAAACAAGATGGAAGAAGATGAAGAAAACCGAACAAGATGGAAGAAGATGAAGAAAACCGAACAAGATGGAAGAGGACAAAGAAAACCAAACAAGATAGAAGAAGACGAAGAAAGCCAAACAAGATAAAAGAAGACAAAGAAAACCAAACAAGATAGAAGAAGACGAAGAAAGCCAAACAAGATAAAAGAAGACAAAGAAAACCAAACAAGATGGAAGAAGATGAAAAAAACAAACAAGATGTAAGAAGAAAAAAAAACGAAACAAGATGGAAGAAGATGAAAAAAAACAAACAAGATGGAAAAAAACGAAGAAAACCAAACAAGATGTAAGAAGAAAAAACAACGAAACAAGATAGAAGAAGACGAAGAAAACAAAACAAGATGGAAAAATACGAAAAAAACAAAACAAGATGGAAAAATACGAAAAAAACAAAACAAGATGGAGGAAGACGAAGAAAACCAAACAAGGTGGAAGAAGACGAAGAAAACCAAACAAGGTGGAAGAAGACAAAGAAAACCGAACAAGATGGAAGAAGACAAAGAAAACCGAACAAGATAGAAGAAGACGAAGAAAACCAATCAAGATGGAAGAAGACAAAGAAAACGAAACAAGATGTAAGAAGAAAAAGAAAACGAAACAAGATAGGAGAAGACGAAGAAAACAAAACAAGATGGAAGAAAACGAAGAAAACCGAACAAGATGGAAAAAGACAAAGAAAACCAAACAAAACGAAACAAGATGGAAGAAAACAAAGGAAACCAAACAAGATGAAAGAAGACAAAGAAAACCGACACGATGGAAGAAGACCATATTTGAATATTCTACAAGAGTATCATACGGATTGTAAGAAATCCAAGTGTGAATTCTGTTTCTTTTATCAATAAATATATTTATTGTAATGTCATAAATCCGGTTGAAGGAGTTGTTGTTGTTACAATTTTGTTAGTTAATTTAATTATTGTTTATAAAACTACACGTGATTAACTTTTCATTAACAAATTGTAAAAGGAATTACATATTTTAACGTTCTATAAAGGTTTTACCTACTAACCCTACAATACTAATTAGTTAGTTTTACCTACTAAACTACCAAAATAATCAGTTAGTTTTTGTACACTAAACTACCAAACTGAACAATTAGCTATTATATACTAAGCCTACAAGACTTAAGTAAAGCTATCAAACTAGATGGTTGATATTTACTTACTTAAACTATCTTAAGAATGAACTATTTGTTTTTGACGTTATTTCATATTATCAATCTTAAATATAAACAAAATTATATATGTATATATATGTATGCATACATAATTATTTTATTTCTTTTTCAGCGCACCTTAAAATTTGTCTCTTTTTGTGCAGTGTGTCTAGTGTTGGGATCGAACCATAAAACATTTAGATAAATAGCAGATGGTTAACACGGTTATACAACTTAATTAGCTTGAAGGTTGCCCATTCATCGAAACAACTCTGCTCTAGAATTAAGGGACTGGTTTGAGATTATAAGGACTTGATGGCATCGTGTGACGTAGTTTAGCACTAATTGAATTTCTAGTATTCAATATTTTGTCAGCTGCAACTGATCCTAAGCCTGTCGACGGTTTAAACCCGATCCCACTGTGGACCCAGACACAGACGGGGATGATCAGATTGGAATAATCCCTTCTCTTGTGGCTTTCAACCCAAATTTATGTCTGAGCTGGGAGAGGTGATTACAACACAGCTCTGCAGTTTGCCCTTTTAATGTACATTTGTATAAAAATAACTTGACCAAAAAAATGTTTTGATGTTCGCCATTTTTGCGTGACGCGTAGAACCGTGAGAGACGACTTCCTTTGTTTGAACCAAATTAATCTTTCAGTATTTTTTACGTTATTCAGAAAACATAGAACATCTGTTTAAAATGTTAGTACAGTGTTGTTTTCAACAATTAACTTCTTTGGTTAATAAATATTTAGTTCATATTAATTAGCTCCCCATTGGCTCAGCGGTATGTCTGCGGACTTACACGCTAAAATCCGGGTTTCGATACCCGTGGTGGGCAGAGCACTGATAGCCCATTATGTAGTTTTGTGCTTAATTCAAAATAACAATAACAATCATCTTAATTATATTCCCAGCAAAAGTTCTCCAATAATTGATTGTTTTATTGCGGATTTAGACATCTAACGGCCAATGTCTCTTTAGTCCGTGATAAATAATCATTTAAAACAGTTCCAATAATTTGGCTAAAACCGGGTTTCGATCCGGTTTTGTTACCCATTGTGAGTAGGGTGCAGATAGCCCTTTGTGTACCTTTGCACTTAAGTAGAAACTAACAAACTCAATAACTTGAAACCGTTTAGTAATTATAGGGTTGTCACTACAAATTTTAGTAAACTACACCTCTTTATTCTCACACAGTCTCCTTGTTATAGATTCAACAACACCTCTTTATTCTCACACAGTCTCCTTGTTATAGATTCAACATATGCTCTAGAACAAGTGGATCGGCGCTCTAATGTATAGATAACGTTAGAGCGTTTTGGTTGCTATTTTTATTTAAACTTGTTCTTCTTTGTAAGTAAGCACAAAGCTGCACGATGGGCTATCTGTGCTCTGCCCACCACGGGTATCGAATCTATGATGCCATCGTTGTAAGTCCGCAGACACACCTCTGTGCCAATGAGAGGACTTTGTTTGAGCTCCGTTCGGTTCTTTACTCTGATGCCCTCCAGTGGCTCAGCGGTATGTCTGCGGACTTACAACGCTAAAATCCGGGTTTCGATACCCGTGGTGGACAGAGCACAGATAGCCCATTGTGTAGCTTTGTGCTTAATTCTAAACAACAACAACAATCGTTATTCTGACAATGCATTTAAAGTTGGCTCCAAGCTCCACTTACGTATAAACGTTACAAAGTGATAACTTCACTTATTGTTTTTATTTCCAGACTAGTTTACCTCTCAATGGTTGTATTATACAGAGAAACGTTTTGGTACGTTGTATATCTCCTCGTAAGGGGAGGCAGTGTTCATGATGCACTCAGTAATTATACCAGCTACTATTCTCGTTGCAAAATCGTTCTTACTTGTGGTAACTTACAGTTAAAATCCTGTAAATATTTAATAACTTCAAGTTATTGGATCTGCAGAAATTTATTAGCTATTAAGAAATAAAGAGACATTGGCAGTTAAAAATACAAATGGCCAGATTGTTAAGGCGCTCGACTCGTAATTTGAGGGTCGCGAGTTCGAATCCCCATCGTACCAAACATGCTCGCCCTTTAAGCCGCAGGGGCATTATAATGTGAGGGTCAACCTCACTATTCATTGGTAAAAGAGTAGCCCCCAGAATTGCGGGTGGGTGGTGATTAGTAACTGCTTTCCATCTAGTCTTACACTCCTAAATTAGGGATGGCTAACGCAGATAGCCCTCTTATACCTTTGGGCGAAATTCAAAAACAAACACAAATCTAAATTCGCAAACTAAATTTTCTACTGGTAGGTTAGAAAAAAAAAATAAACATATTTATTATTATAACTAAATTCGTATAGTACATATCTCTAGCGTGGAAAATGAAATTATTTTTAGGTTTAAATTAAGCTTTAAGAAAGGAAAAAAAAATCTGAAAAGTGGAAAAAGAAAGAAATTGGAAACAAAAACTACAGTGGCTAACGTGTCGTTACTACAGTGGTTAATGTCGTCACTAAAGTGGTTTACGTGTCGTCACTATAGAACTGGTGAAGTTTCGTGATTCGATACCAGAACTGTGAGAACGTAGGTGTGTTATAAGAGTGAATATCCATTCTCACTGTTTGGTCTGAAAAGAGTAGCTTAAAAATTAGCGGAGGGTGTTCTTGAATGCCTTTCCTCTAGTCTGTTCCTTCAAAATTAGATAAGAAATGATTTAATATTTTTCAAATTTTTACACAGTTTTAAAATATTTAAAAACCAGTTAGTACATGAATCCCACTGATGGCGAGTGGTAAGAAACAGTCATTAGTTGGTACATGAATCCCACTGATGGGGAGTGGTAAGAAACAGTCGTTAGTTGGTACATGAATCCCACTGATGGTGAGTGGTCATAAACAGTCGTTAGTTGGTACATGAATCCCACTGATGGCGAGTGGTAAGAAACAGTCGTTAGTTGGTACATGAATCCCACTGATGGCGAGTGGTCATAAACAGTCGTTAGTTGGTACATGAATCCCACTGATGGTGAGTGGTCATAAACAGTCGTTAGTTGGTACATGAATCCCACTGATGGCGAGTGGTAAGAAACAGTCGTTAGTTAGTACATGAATCCCACTGATGGCGAGTGGTAAGAAACAGTCGTTAGTTAGTACATGAATCCCACTGATGGTGAGTGGTGAGAAACAGTCGTTAGTTAGTACATGAATCCCACTGATGGTGAGTGGTAAGAAACAGTCGTTAGTTGGTACATGAATCCCACTGATGGTGAGTGGTCATAAACAGTCGTTAGTTGGTACATGAATCCCACTGATGGCGAGTGGTAAGAAACAGTTGTTAGTTAGTACATGAATCCCACTGATGGCGAGTGGTAAGAAACAGTCGTTAGTTAGTACATGAATCCCACTGATGGTGAGTGGTGAGAAACAGTCGTTAGTTGGTACATGAATCCCACTGATGGTGAGTGGTAAGAAACAGTCGTTAGTTGGTACATGAATCCCACTGATGGTGAGTGGTAAGAAACAGTCATTAATTAGTACATGAATCCCACTGATGGTGAGTGGTGATAAACAAGTCGGTTACACCTCCATAGACTGTGTAATAATTAGATATGAAATGTCAAATATTAAACAGAATATCAGACAGTAAGAAGATTTTCATTTTTTTTATTTGAATATTACGAAAGTAAAAGCCACGACAATGACTAAAAAAACAATACATTTTGACCGGATGGTTAAAGTGCTCGATTCGTATGGACTCAATAAACGTTCTTACCAAATTTGGTGAAGATCCATTTTCAGTAGATGAGGTAAAACAAACAAAATCTCCCATAAAAACCGCAAAACTGAAAAATTATGTGTAGTACCCGGACGTAACGAACTTTCCAATACTAGTTTGGTGAGGTCCGTCCAGACAGTACTATTATATTTATATAGATAAAATACAACAGACAGTATTATTGTATTTATACAGATAACATACAACATACAGTTATTATATTTATATGGATAGCATAGAGCACACACTACTTTATATTTATATAGATAAAATACAACAAACAGTACTATTATATTTATACAGATAAAATACAACAGACAGTACTATTGTATTTATATAGATAATATACAACATACAGTTATTACATTTATATAGATGACATACAAAACACATTACTATTATATTTATATGGATAAAATACAACAGATAGAACTATGATAATTATATAGATAACATACAACGAACAGTTTTATTACATTTATGTGAATAACATGCAACAGACAGTACTATTACATTATATATATAACATACAACAGACAGTACTGTTACATTACATAGATAACATACAACAGACAGTACTATTACATTATATAGAAAACATACAACAGACAGTACTGTTACATTATATAGATAATATACAACAGACAGTACTGTTACATTATATAGATAACATACAACAGACAGTACTGTTACATTATATAGATAACATACAACAGACAGTACTATTACATTATATAGATAACATACAACAGACAGTACTGTTACATTATATAGATAACATACAACAGACAGTACTATTACATTATATAGAAAACATACAACAGACAGTACTATTACATTATATAGAAAACATACAACAGACAGTACTATTACATTATATAGAAAACATACAACAGACAGTACTATTACATTATATAGATAACATACAACAGACAGTACTGTTACATTATATAGACAACATACAACAGACAGTACTATTACATTATATAGAAAACATACAACAGACAGTACTATTACATTATATAGAAAACATACAACAGACAGTACTATTACATTATATAGAAAACATACAACAGACAGTACTATTACATTATATAGATAACATACAACAGACAGTACTGTTACATTATATAGACAACATACAACAGACAGTACTATTACATTATATAGAAAACATACAACAGACAGTACTATTACATTATATAGAAAACATACAACAGACAGTACTATTACATTATATAGAAAACATACAACAGACAGTACTATTACATTATATAGATAACATACAACAGACAGTACTGTTACATTATATAGACAACATACAACAGACAGTACTGTTACATTATATAGATAACGTACAACAGACAGTACTGTTACATTATATAGACAACATACAACAGACAGTATTATTACATTATGTATATTTATGATTCTACGTTTTGTGTTGAGTTTGATTCTCGTTACGTATATTGTATTACAATTTACAGCTTTAACAGTAAATGATTACAGACCAATTACAACGTTCCGATTACAACGCCAAATAATGTGGGACTCGATGACTCATGGTGGACACAACAGATAGTCGACTGTTGCTTTGCTCTAAAATAAACCTTCCCCTGGTTTGTGTCATTTGGTTTAGGATCTGTTTATTACGAGTAGCAAATTATGAGAAATGTTTACAACGCGTCTTTTAGTGTTTGAACTGATATAAACTGCTGGCGAAGGTCTGAAAGCCAATGAACATAAAGAACAAATATGCATTTTCCTTTGTTTGACTCAACCATTTATATGAGCAGAGCTTCGAAAGATGAAAATACGACAAGGGAAAATAAAAATAAAAGAACCTATTTAGCATTCAATAGGGAAAATGCAAACAGTATTAAATTAGCCTAAATACCAGCTGGTTAAAAGTTTTAGGCCATTCAAAAAAGAATTCCTAAACAGGGTAGGAAATGCCCAACAAATTGTCTCAGTAGTGAGTTGCCCGGCCGTCCTAGCGAATAACTGCAAACATTCGCTTTGGCATGGTCGATATAAGCGTTTGGAGAAGGCTGGCTGGAATTTTATTCCTAGTGGTGAAGATGGCTTCCCGAAGATCATGCACTGTTTGGAATTGACGTCCATTTCTATAGAGTGGTTGAGTCTAACAACGCAAAATGCATATTTTTCCTTTATGTTCATTGGCCTTTAGATTTTGGTCATCAGTGTACAACAATTCACTTCTGAAAGCACGGTTTTATCTATAAGGATCTTACAGGTATTTATATTAAGCTGTACCTTTAATATTTGTCATCTTAGCCAAATAGCCGGCTCCCAAGTGGCACATCCGTATGTCTGCTGACCTGTACAACTAGAAATCGGGTCACAATACTTGAGGTAAGCGGAGTACAGATAGCTAGCTCTTTGTGTATAATACAAAACAACAACCAATGATTATAGAACCGCCTGTAAAGTCCACCATTACGGTTTTCTGTTTCGATCAAAGCTTGCGAAATCATGGAATGTCTTACTTTTAGATGTGATCGTTTGTTCTTGTAACCGGACGAGGACTCTTTTGATCTCCTGGATCTGTGAGGTCAGTCGTAATACGTTGGTCATGTCTGGCTTCCACATCACTATAAAAGTAATAATCAGGTTCTACTGAAAAGTGAGGTCCGTAAGAATGGATTCCTGGTTTCTATAAGATAAGGAACTGAATCAACAGTCACTCATGACGTTTCTTCCATGATGTGATCATTAAGTAAGCTAATCTTTACCGTTCTCTGATCTCATTCTCATGATTTATTTACTGTCTCTATTTTACGTCATTGTTATTCTGTGTTTGTATATGTGTAAGTCAAATAATAGTGTAGACAATAACATAACGAAAGTGTTCCAAACAAAGAGTATCTGTGTAGACAATAACGAAAGTGTTCCAAACAAAGAGTATCTGTGTAGACAATAACGAAAGTGTTCCAAACAAAGAGTATCTGTGTAGACATAACAAAAGTGTTCCAAACAAAGAATATCTGTGTAGATATAACGAAAGTGTTCCAAACAAAGAGTATTTGTGCAGACAATAACGAAAGTGTTCCAAACAAAGAGTGTCTGTATCGATTTGATCATCAGTGTTTCTTTTTTGTCGCTTAGTAACAGAGACGCGTGACTTTATAAAACTCCATTGACCTGAGATCAGATGCCATCTTTGTGTGTGTGACTGGAGACATTTATGACATTAGTCAAAGCGTAAAGAAAGTCAAGTACCGAACTAATTTATTGTTATTTTACAGAAATTGTCATCACTTAATATTAAACTGTTCACAAAACACTGAAATAAAAACAAGTATAATTTACACATTCATTAGTTTCACATTTTCACGCCAGGGTTACAATGCTATGTTTCTGAACATTAAACATGTAGTTTACTGATGTCTCGTTAGTGATTGTAATCATTAAGTTTGCTGACTTGGTCATTATTACCATTCATACCACAGTTTATTTACTGCATCTCTGTTTTATTGTCGGGTATTTAAACTAAACAGTGACATAACGAAGGTACATTTGACTTTTCATATCTGATAATCACAGGACATTAACGGTGGAAGATATCAACTGTCTGCTTCTTTGTGATACTACCAACAGAATTATGTTTTTGTTTTCTAATTCTGTGGCCAAGCTGTTGGTTTCAAAGAACGCACATTAACGGTAGAATTCCAATTTGTGTCAGCTGTTCGCCACTGTACTGTGTTCAGGAAAATGTATTTAGGGGTCAAAATAGATCACCAGCTGGGTTTTCAAACGTTGGTGTTAAGTTTAGTTTCCAAGTAAACAACCAAATTATAAGACAAACTGCCATTTTGTCAGCTGAGTGCTGGACACTTTCAGATAGACGACTCTATTTTTAGTGCCATCAAAGTTGAAACACGAGATATTACGTCATAATAACATCGAGGTAGTAACACGTGGTATTACATCATTATAACATCAAATTAGAAGCAAGATGTTTCATGTAATGCGAAAAGAAAGAGTAAACGTATCTGTTTTTCAAATAAAAATACGCACTTAACGTATTACTTATATGCTTTAAGAAACCAAATAAAAATTGCTAAGACGTTTTATAAATGTTTGAAACATGTTTTGGTTAGAATATAAAATTACCCGGAAAGATGAAAAAACAAGGATAATTAAATAACACTTACTGGACACTCACCTAGACTTTTGTCTAGCACGAGCTTTACTCTAATGACCTTCAAAGAGGTTGATTTTACTGCTTTTTCTACAGCCTTAATGGCTGTGACAAAAATCCTGTATTGAATTCACAAATTCAAATATATTAATATCTCTAAAGTCTTTTGTGCTGCCATCTATTGACACTTTAAATATGTCTATCTGTATATTAATTTAAAAGCAACCAACTAACCGTAAATTAGAAGTTTAACATTTAATTAAATTAGAATTATAGTCATTTTTAATGATTATTGTTTACAGTTACTTTTTAACCAATATTTACCTCAACTTTCTCATGTTATTTATAATATTAACTGAAATAATTGTCACCACCATGTAAGCTCTGTTATAGAACTGTCAACAGCCCCCTCTGGTATTCACAGTTAAAAACAATGAAATTGTCTTTTCTGAAATAATTTAGGTAGTAAGCTCAACAAAAGAAAAAATTAATTTTATTAAGAAACGAATAAACGAGAAAATTGACATTCAAATACTGTTACACTTGTTGATTTATTTATTTCATAATTCAGACTACAGTTACACAAAAAGTAATCCAAGAACACCCATATCTTAACAAATTGATGACAGAAATGGCAGCTAGCCAACTGCCTTATAGCTAGCACGTGGGATACTCTCCTCTGATCGAAGAGACTGATTTGACAGCCATTTCTGTTGGACATCATAGTATCAGAGACTGAAGCTTGATTTTTTCATAAAGAAATGAGAGATATAAATTTTCAGGTCTACAGTTTAGGTCCGCTACTCACCGGGCCACGCCCGACCATAGTTGTTGGTATATAGGCCTGTTTTATGTTAGTGTACAGTTTGTACCGGGTGAGAAAACTACGAATACTTTAGCTGTATGGATAACCTATACATTGTCATAATTAATTATTCATTATTATTTTTGCGAACTAACTGGTTATTTATTTATTTGTCAATTTTGTTTCTAAACTAAAATTCGAATTTCAGGAAGAAGATGTGGTGTAGACACACAATCACTGATTCATTACTTCCGCTGGTATTTACTACAACTATGTAAGGCCTACTTTCATCTGTTACGATCTCAAACGCAGCACTGATAAGATGTAAATAAAGCTAAGATGCAACGCAAAAGGCAAATTGAAAACAACACCACCTTCCGGTCATATTTGCTATTTCAAAACTCTCAAATAAATGAGTTTTTCCATTTTATTTTTTTAGGATATTTCTGTTGGCAAATAGATCTTGCAAGGTGAAAACACGTGATATTCCTTCGTCTGACAATCTCAGTGATTCGTATATTTTGGCTGTATTACTTCTTTCTGGTTGCCCCTTTAAGTTTAGGTATTTACAACACTAAACTGGTGGGCTCGATTTTCCATGGTGACTTAGTTTTACAACAAACAAACTGGATTCTTTCTAAGAGAGGGCCTGGCATGGCCGAGCGCATTAAGGCGTGCACTCGTAATCCGAGGGTTGCGGGTTCGCGCCCGCGTCGCGCTAAACATGCTCACCCTCCCAGCCGTGGGGGTGTATAATGTGACGGTCAATCCCACTATTCGTTGGTAAAAGAGCAACCCAATAGTTGGCGGTGGGTGGTGATGACTAGCTGCCTTCCCTCTAGTCTTACACTGCTAAATTAGGGACGGCTAGCACAGATAGCCCTCGAGTAGCTTTGTGCGAAATTCCAAAACAAACAAACAAAAAAACTTGAAGTAATAAATTAAAACATCAATAATAAACAACAAACAAACTACTTGATGTAATAAATTAAAACATGAAAAATAAACAACAAACAAATTACTTGATGTAATAAATTAAAACATCAATAATGAACAACAAAGAAACTACTTGATGTAATAAATTAAAACATCAATAATAAACATCAAACAAACTATTTGATGTAATAAATTAAAACATTAACAATAAACAACAAACAAACTACTTGATGTAATAAATTAAAACATCAATAATAAACAACAAACAAACTACTTGGTGTAATAAATTAAAACATGAAAAATAAACAACAAACAAATTACTTGATGTAATAAATTAAAATATCAATAATGAACAACAAACAAACTACTTGATGTAATAAATTAAAACATTAACAATAAACAACAAACAAACTACTTGAAGTAATAAATTAAAACATCAATAATAAACAACAAACAAACTACTTGATGTAATAAATTAAAACGTTAACAATAAACAACAAACAAACTACTTGAAGTAATAAATAAAAACATCAATAATAAACAACAAACTACTTGATGTAATAAATTAAAACATTAACAATAAACAACAAACAAACTACTTGATGTAATAAATTAAAACATTAACAATAAACAACAAACAAACTACTTGATGTAATAAATTAAAACTTTAACAATAAACAACAAACAAACTACTTGGTGTAATAAATTAAAACATCAATAATGAACAACAAACAAACTACTTGATGTAATAAATTAAAACATCAATAATGAACAACAAACAAACTACTTGATGTAATAAATTAAAACATCAATAATAAACAACAAACAAACTACTTGATGTAATAAATTAAAACATCAATAATGAACAACAAAGAAACTACTTGATGTAATACATTAAAACATCAATAATAAACATCAAACAAACTACTTGATGTAATAAATTAAAACATCAATAATAAACAACAAACAAACTACTTGATGTAATAAATTAAAACATCAATAATGAACAACAAACAAACTACTTGATGTAATAAATTAAAACATCAATAATAAACATCAAACAAACTACTTGATGTAATAAATTAAAACATCAATAATAAACAACAAACAAACTACTTGATGTAATAAATTAAAACATGAAAAATAAACAACAAACAAATTACTTGATGTAATAAATTAAAACATCAATAATAAACAACAAACAAACTACTTGGTGTAATAAATTAAAACATCAATAATAAACAACAAACAAACTACTTGATGTAATAAATTAAAACATCAATAATGAACAACAAAGAAACTACTTGATGTAATAAATTAAAACATCAATAATAAACATCAAACAAACTATTTGATGTAATAAATTAAAACATTAACAATAAACAACAAACAAACTACTTGATGTAATAAATTAAAACATCAATAATAAACAACAAACAAACTACTTGATGTAATAAATTAAAACATCAATAATGAACAACAAACAAACTACTTGATGTAATAAATTAAAACATCAATAATAAACATCAAACAAACTACTTGATGTAATAAATTAAAACATCAATAATAAACAACAAACAAACTACTTGATGTAATAAATTAAAACATGAAAAATAAACAACAAACAAATTACTTGATGTAATAAATTAAAACATCAATAATAAACAACAAACAAACTACTTGGTGTAATAAATTAAAACATCAAAATAAACAACAAACAAACTACTTGATGTAATAAATTAAAACATTAACAATAAACAACAAACAAACTACTTGAAGTAATAAATAAAAACATCAATAATAAACAACAAACCACTTAATGTAATAAATTAAAACATCAATAATAAACAACAAACAAACTACTTGATGTAATAAATTAAAACATCAATAATAAACAACAAACAAACTAATTGATGTAATAAATTAAAACATCAAAATAAACAACAAACAAACTACTTGATGTAATAAATTAAAACATGAAAAATAAACAACAAACAAATTACTTGATGTAATAAATTAAAACATCAATAATGAACAACAAAGAAACTACTTGATGTAATAAATTAAAACATCAATAATAAACATCAAACAAACTATTTGATGTAATAAATTAAAACATTAACAATAAACAACAAACAAACTACTTGATGTAATAAATTAAAACATCAATAATAAACAACAAACAAACTACTTGGTGTAATAAATTAAAACATGAAAAATAAACAACAAACAAATTACTTGATGTAATAAATTAAAATATCAATAATGAACAACAAACAAACTACTTGATGTAATAAATTAAAACATCAATAATAAACAACAAACAAACTACTTGATGTAATAAATTAAAACATTAACAATAAACAACAAACAAACTACTTGAAGTAATAAATAAAAACATCAATAATAAACAACAAACCACTTAATGTAATAAATTAAAACATCAATAATAAACAACAAACAAACTACTTGATGTAATAAATTAAAACATCAATAATAAACAACAAACAAACTAATTGATGTAATAAATTAAAACATGAAAAATAAACAACAAACAAACTACTTGAAGTAATAAATTAAAACATCAATAATAAACAACAAACAAACTACTTGATGTAATAAATTAAAACGTTAACAATAAACAACAAACAAACTACTTGAAGTAATGAATAAAAACATCAATAATAAACAACAAACTACTTGATGTAATAAATTAAAACATTAACAATAAACAACAAACAAACTACTTGATGTAATAAATTAAAACATTAACAATAAACAACAAACAAACTACTTGATGTAATAAATTAAAACTTTAACAATAAACAACAAACAAACTACTTGGTGTAATAAATTAAAACATCAATAATAAACAACAAACAAACTACTTGATGTAATAAATTAAAACATCAATAATAAACAACAAACAAACTACTTGATGTAATAAATTAAAACATCAATAATGAACAACAAACAAACTACTTGGTGTAATAAATTAAAACATCAATAATAAACAACAAACAAACTACTTGATGTAATAAATTAAAACATGAAAAATAAACAACAAACAAATTACTTGATGTAATAAATTAAAACATCAATAATGAACAACAAAGAAACTACTTGATGTAATAAATTAAAACATCAATAATAAACATCAAACAAACTATTTGATGTAATAAATTAAAACATTAACAATAAACAACAAACAAACTACTTGATGTAATAAATTAAAACATCAATAATAAATAACAAACAAACTACTTGGTGTAATAAATTAAAACATGAAAAATAAACAACAAACAAATTACTTGATGTAATAAATTAAAATATCAATAATGAACAACAAACAAACTACTTGATGTAATAAATTAAAACATCAATAATAAACAACAAACAAACTACTTGATGTAATAAATTAAAACATTAACAATAAACAACAAACAAACTACTTGAAGTAATAAATAAAAACATCAATAATAAACAACAAACCACTTAATGTAATAAATTAAAACATCAATAATAAACAACAAACAAACTACTTGATGTAATAAATTAAAACATCAATAATAAACAACAAACAAACTAATTGATGTAATAAATTAAAACATCAAAATAAACAACAAACAAACTACTTGATGTAATAAATTAAAACATCAATAATGAACAACAAACAAACTACTTGGTGTAATAAATTAAAACATCAAAATAAACAACAAACAAACTACTTGATGTAATAAATTAAAACATGAAAAATAAACAACAAACAAATTACTTGATGTAATAAATTAAAACATCAATAATGAACAACAAAGAAACTACTTGATGTAATAAATTAAAACATCAATAATAAACATCAAACAAACTATTTGATGTAATAAATTAAAACATTAACAATAAACAACAAACAAACTACTTGATGTAATAAATTAAAACATCGATAATAAATAACAAACAAACTACTTGGTGTAATAAATTAAAACATGAAAAATAAACAACAAACAAATTACTTGATGTAATAAATTAAAATATCAATAATGAACAACAAACAAACTACTTGATGTAATAAATTAAAACATCAATAATAAACAACAAACAAACTACTTGATGTAATAAATTAAAACATTAACAATAAACAACAAACAAACTACTTGAAGTAATAAATAAAAACATCAATAATAAACAACAAACCACTTAATGTAATAAATTAAAACATCAATAATAAACAACAAACAAACTACTTGATGTAATAAATTAAAACATCAATAATAAACAACAAACAAACTAATTGATGTAATAAATTAAAACATCAATAATGAACAACAAACAAATTACTTGGTGTAATAAATTATAACGTTAACAAAAACAACAAACAAACCACTTGATGCATTACATTTTTTTAATATTAGGGTCACTTTATATTTTGTTCTTCTAATGTTAGTTTTCGTTCTATGTTTCGGTCTTGTAACCTTAGGTTCTCTGCTCTGTTTTGTTGTTTTAATATTAGTTTCTCTCTTGTGTTTTATTCTTTTAATGCTAGGATGTTTTACTGTCTTTTACCTCTTTCATGACTTACATTTCGTACTATTATCCATACACATTTGGTTACAAATACACTGTACAGACATACACACACATACATTGTTCATGTTTTATATAAAAGTACCAGTTTTACATATAGTTTGTGTTAAATAGTTATATTTCACGTGAAACATTTGTTGACATGAGAGTAAAGCGTTTCTTAACATTAAAGTAAAACATTTGTTAACATTAGATTACACAGACAACTTTTGTATTCCCCTAAATAGCTGACAAGACTAGAGGATGTCTGGTCATGCTGGTATACACCTGAATCATGTTTCAACAAACACAGAACCACCTGAAAATGACCTCTACAACAGAGGGCAGTCATGTCTCCACTCTCTGATGTTTCAGTACTACCACCTGAAGGAACAAGTTATGTTAAAAAATTATTACTTCAGTAAGATTTAAAGAAAAACTAAGCTGGAAGTTTAATACCTAACAGTTCTTGTATTTTTACTGAAAGCATTGGTGTTATTGTCTTAGCTAGTTATTTAAAAAGTGTGTGACGGTGTAAGCAATATCTAATAATGAAGTGTCTGTTATAAATGTTACCGTTTGAGAGAGCCAGTTTCACAATTTCTAGGTGTCTTTCTTTTGCTGCCACAATTTTAATAATGATGCTAAATTTTCATTGTTAGATATACTTTAATAATGATGCTATATATTCATTATTACATCTATTTTAATAATTATGTTACATTTTTGTCTTTAGATCTTTTGGTCTTAGATTGACCATGTTATATTTTATATATACATATTGTTTAATGGCCACCATTGACCGTGCTATATTATATATATATATATATTGTTTAATGGCCACCATTGAAACTAATACATTCCTTCTTGGTGAAGCTGTAAGAAAAATCTTCCCCAGACTAATAAACCATCTTCTTATTGATTTCCAATCAGACGAAATTAGAACTGACGAAACTGTCATTATTGTTGATGGTTATTTCGACCTTCTGAGTCCTTCTTTATCATTGGCAGAGGGTCATAGGTCAAATTAGAAAAGAGAAAGAAACCCTTACTGTTATGTAAATGTCATGTGAATGTTTTGTAAACGACAACATGTCGTGTTGTGTTTGGATTTCCATATCTATTATTTATATTTCCATATTTATATTATTGTTTCGAAGCTTAAATCAATAAAATATGTTGCTATTCATTTAAAATAACATTCAGAAATTTTTAGAATTAGGTAGATCAATCATATGTTTATAAATAGAATGTGTATGGCGGCCTTGGTGTCAAGACGACGAGTCTCGTGCAAAAACAGACATGCGCGGATTGCTTTAAAATTCTGTGAAAGTTACGCGATTGTTCGAGAAAACAGTAGGCCTACTGGTATAAAAACAGACGGTGACGCGAGAAAGAAGTCAGTCATTCGTTTTATTCAAATATCAAGAGGTTGTCTACGTTTGAGATATTGTAAACGTTTGCTGTGTGTTTATTCAACTTGGATTTGTGACTAGAGTTAGATCTACAGAAGCTGTGATTTTGTTTCGTCAATCTTTACGATTCATTCGAATTACTGGTTATACTGAAGGTCAACACGTACAGGACTGTTTAGGGGAGACCGGAAAAGTTGGAAAACGACAAATGTGAGACATTAATCAAAAACATCATAAAAAGAACTTCGTCAAATTTATTGGACTGTGAATTGTTTCTGGACTTCTCCATTCAAACTTCGGAATTTCTTCGTGGGACCAAATTCACACCCTAGACCGGAATTTTGGATTTCTGATCTGAACTTTTGGACTTTCATTCTAGATCATTATATTGGACACAGGCCAGTACCATTTTGTATTGTAATTAACTTTGAAGGTTGAAACAAGTAATATTTTGTATTGTAATTAATTTTGAAGGTTGAAACTGAATATCCGTCATTGTTATTATATAATTTATGTTATATTTGTTACATATACAGTAGTTTGTTGTAATAAATTATACAAGCTGTTATCTGTGTCTTTCTGTTGCGTTCAGTCTGCATATAAAACAAACAAAAAACGTAATACTTACAAAATGTAATAAAGTCGACAGTAAACTTCAGAAAAAAACATTCAAATAAATGTTCTTTCTCTTAAAAGATATTCAGTCAATTTGCAAAATAATTTTAAATTCATTTTAGTTTTATTACTTATTTCATGTAAATACTAAACAGTTAACGATAAAATAACGTATCATAGTTTAGAATATCACACAGCAAATTGGACAAGTTTCATCTAAAAACTTTAGAATCTTACAAGGTTATTTCTAGAACAAGTTTTCATTCTCAAAACACAAATTTCAAATTTATTAGATATAGGAATATTTACAAGTGTAAACACCAGGATTCGGGGCTCGATTGCAGTAGTAGGCAAAGTTTATGCTTAACATCAAACACACAGAAGAATGTTTGAAACTTTTACAAGCATTAATATGTTTGAAACTATATGTTCAATACAGTACGGTTCAAACTGTATGCTCAGTACAGTACGGTTCAAACTGTATGTTCAGTACAGTACGGTTCAAACAGTGTGTTTAGTACATGTTTTATGATTTTATATAAGTTTTTTCATTAAAGAAACAATATGTAAATCAACAAAGTAACTTTCTATCGACACACGGAGAGAGAATCAAAAGCACATTCTTACTTAGCTATCGCTGTATTAGGCCCCAGGAACCATAAACTGGAATGGTTATTTACCCTTGTATAGATTGCAAGCATCCTTGCTGTGAAGAGTACGCTGTGAATAAAGTTTAGAGAAATAAAACTTTCAGTTGGGTTTGAGATTTACTGATACCGCGATATCTCTGGGTCTCTGTATGTTTACTGAAAAGTTATGTTCTAAGTTGCACGAGATTTATTACCCTAATAAAAATGTGACAATCGTTATTATGAGAAGGCCTGTTTGAGTTGACTGGTAACAAAATGAAACTGACACCAGATAGTTAAGCCTTTCAGCATCTATAAAATGGTGAACCACGAGTAGTTATAACAGTTGATACACATGTAGTAACTGAAACCAAACTGAACTCGACATGCTTTCAGTTTTGGGGCTCACGTCGTTCCTGATGTTTCGTAAGATTATAACTTAGTTAAACGATACATACTGAATTACACTGTTTATATGTGCATAAAAATCACGATTATTGTTCAGTTATTCAGATAGAAGTAAAATGATGTATTTAATTTCACTTCTAGTGTTTCTATTAAAGTTTAGTTTCTTTCAAATTGATTGATCTTATACAGGTATCTAATTTTAACTCTACAAACAGTGAACTCGACAGTTAAAGAAACTCCCAATCAAAGTATCGCTGATTTTACCAAAGAAACACCATTGTGTCAAGAAGATGACTGTGAGATAACAACCAGAGATAAGAACCTATCTTACGTTGAAGTGTGGAAGAACTGTATTTTAAATAAGGTAATGTCTCTTAGTACCAAACGAAAAAATTAATGTAACAACGCCAGGAGACTCTTTAATATCGTATTAATTTAGAGATATGGATATAATAAAAATACTATTTGATTCTACAATGACAACAAGTTCTTATTTTTCGATTGTAAAATTAATAATGATTTAATAAACAGTAGACGTTTAAGTTTTCTCTGAGATAAAAAAAAACAAGAAACGTCTGTATAAATCAAGAAAAATAGAGTTTGTCTGTATTTTACAAATGTTAAGGCTTTAACGTTTTACTTGTAATATATAAAGATGTTTTACATTAGTAACTAAAACTACAACACTAATACACAGTAAATGTGATTGTTGTACATCATTACTAAAACTACAACATTAACACACAGTAAATCTGATTGTTGTACATCAGTTAGTGAAACTGCAATATCAACACACAGTAAATCTGATTGTTGTACATCAGTTACTAAAACTACAACATTAACACACAGTAAATCTGATTGTTGTACATCATTACTAAAACTACAACATTAACACACAGTAAATCTGATTGTTGTACATCATTACTAAAACTACAACATTAACACACAGTAAATCTGATTGTTGTACATCAGTTAGTGAAACTGCAATATCAACACACAGTAAATCTGATTGTTGTACATCAGTTACTAAAACTACAACATTAACACACAGTAAATCTGATTGTTGTACATCATTACTAAAACTACAACATTAACACACAGTAAATCTGATTGTTGTACATCATTACTAAAACTACAACATTAACACACAGTAAATCTGATTGTTGTACATCGTTACTAATACTACAATACTAATACACAGTAAACCTGATTGTTGTACATCATTACTAAAACTACAACATTAACACACAGTAAATCTGATTGTTGTACATCATTACTAAAACTACAACATTAACACACAGTAAATCTGATTGTTGTACATCATTACTAAAACTACAACATTAACACACAGTAAATCTGATTGTTTTACATCGTTACTAATACTACAATACTAATACACAGTAAACCTGATTGTTGTACATCAGTCACTAAAACTACAACACAAATACACAATAAGTGTAACTGTTATACATCATTACTAAAACTACAACACTAATACACAATAAGTGTGACTGTTATACATCATTACTAAAACTACAACACTAATACACAATAAGTGACTGTTATACATCAGTTATGTTATCGTAACAGAACAAATCTGACTACTATATACCAGTTTCTAAAAGTACATCACTTCATGAACCTGAAGTTATAGTGTCTAATCAGATAGAGAGAGAAATATATGATATTCAAATATGTAAACAACGATTATAATGTAGTTATTTGTATTGTTTTAGAGAATGTTTCACTTCACTATTATAAAAAAGCTTTATTCAAATGTTACATCGTCTCTGAAAAAAATGTTACAGAAAATTATATTTTCAAATATATTTAGACTCAAGGCCTTAAATACAGCGTTTCAGAGAACACAGCAGAGATTTTCTGTGACCCTGGCCGACTCTACCTTCTTTATATTAGTTGTTCTTTGAAACAAGTAAGATTTCTTTGTTTCTTTAGAAGTTAATCCAAATTTACACAATGGGCTATCAGTGCTCTGCTCACAACGGGTATTTAAACCTGGTTTCTACCGTTGTATGTCCGCAGATATACCACTGTAACCCTCGGAGAGACAAGCATTCTGTTATACGAAAACTGTATCTCTATTCTCGTTTTTAGGCGTAGCTTAACATTGCTATTAAACTACAATATAATCAGAAAACAAAAACTCAATTTATCGTACGATAAGTGAAACTTTTTACTGATTTTATTTTAATCATAAGCGTTTATAAAGACAAGTTTGTTTATGAATTTCAAAATTTGAGAATAAAAAAAAACGAATTAAATCATGTTAGATTGTTTATTATTTAGGCATTTGGTAAGATAGAAATTCAGTTTTTCAGAGGTAAGTTTATATACGTTTTTAGAAAATTGCCTCTTAAATGAAACATGGTATATTTCACATAACAATTTACATAATACCAACCTTTGTTTTCTTTACAGCCTTTGTGTTAAACAGGTTTTTATTGGTTATTGAGCTTTCACCTTAGCATTGGTTGCTTTTAATTAGTGTTTCCATTTTTAAGGTAGCTATTCTATAATTGGTTCCCCCAGTTTAGTGTTTGGAATGTAGGATTTCCTAACCTGAATCATTTAATTTTGCACTTTTAAATGTATGATTCTTTTAGACTTTTAACTGCTACTTTTAGCTTTACATTTTTGAATGTATGAAACTTTCAACTTAGTTTTACATTTTTAAATTACGAAACTTTCAACTTAGTTTTACATTTTAGAATGCACGAAACTCTCAACTTAGTTTCACATTTTTGAATGTACGAAACTTTGAAATTACGTTTTACATTTTTGAATGTACGAAACTTTCAACTTAGTTTTACATTTTAGAATTACGAAATTTTCTACTTAGTTTTACATTTTAGAATTACGAAATTTTCTACTTAGTTTTACATTTTTTGGATTACGAAACCTCCAACTTAGTTTTACATTTTTGAATGTACGAAACTTTGAAAGTATGTTTTGCATTTTTAAATGTACGAAACTTTCAACTTAGTTTTACATTTGAGAATGTATGAAACTTTCAACTTAGTTTTACATTTTAGAATGTACGAAACTTTCATTAATTCTTTGAGTTTTTACTTCAGCTTTGTTCGTTTCAGGAAAACAATGACACTTGGGAAGGCTGTTTATCAGGTAATCCACTTTCTCGAAACTAAACTAACGTGGCAGGGGTTCAGTTTAGAGAGAGAGAAATCAGAAGAGTTCTCTCCCCAACCGGGGTGCTCAGGAACGTTGTGGTTCCTCTTCGTCCCCTTTCGTGGATTGTTATTAAGATTAAGTGTGTGTTTTTAATAAATAAATTAATTATTGTTATTATTCTTGACTATTTGGGTGGAGGATGTCTCTTCTAAATGTTGTCTTGGGTGGAGGCAAAGGCAGCAGCGGAAAGGAAGCCCGGGACCTGTCCCGAAAGGAAGAGGTTGAGCAGATGTGAACATGAATATTATTCAAATCCAGATCAAAACAGAACAATTCAAACGGCACGATTCAGGGTCTGGCAAAAGAGTTGCCTGAGCTGGGATCTATAAATCCAATGCCTGAAGATTTTGATGTGGGGGAAAACGGGAGTGTCCCGAGAAAACCCACTTTCACAGGACAGGCGCCGAAAGTTTTGCCTGTCGTGTGCCCTGTATCTGGAAAAAAAGGAATTCGTGTTAATGACATGGATTTTATTTATTTAGATTCTTTGTTGAGTAGATTTTGATTCTTGAAATATGTTGTAAGGTGAAATGTATTTTGTTGGTGCACTGGATAATTTGTGTAGTGATGCCGTTAGTTTGTTTCTATTTTCTGCTTTTAGATAATATTTGAGAGAAAGTTCTGTTATTCTATCTCTTATCGTTGGTAAATTACTAATTTGGTGTAGATAGTTTGTTGGCGTAAATGATGGTAGGCTAAATGCGGATTTTAATATTCTGTCTCGAAGCTAACATACTTGTTTTTAAAGTTACGACAAAATCGCATAACTCCTTGACTCTGATACTGAAAATATATATAGTTTATTCTTTCTTATTGTTTGTGAACGATTTTCAATAATATGTTTCACCTATTACGTTTTATTTACTTCGGTTTATCTAACTTTTCTCTTTCATTTTGTTCACCCCTTCCATGACCAATGCAAGGTCTCAATACTGAATTATTTAGAATATTTATGGTCAACCATCACTCTTGAGACGTAGTTAATGGTTAAAGTGTCGAGATTAATTTCTTAAATTATCGAAAGAATACAACTTCAAAAAACAGTTAAGATAATGAAAAAAAATATTTTGTGAGGAGAATTTTAAATATTTCAAAATCACATAAAAGTGAAACTCATATAAAATATTAATGAATTATTTCGATTCTAGACACGTGTCTTTACATTTATAAATACTTTGATTTTTACGCTTCCAGCAAACAACTCATTCCTACACGGTGGATCTGATGAGCTGACTGTTCCAATACCAGGAATGACAGAACTTTCTTTTGAGGAACAGCAAGAAGAAATCGTGTGCTTGAACGACAGAAGAAGGTTTATATGACAAATTAACTTGACTTTTCAATAATATATACTAGTTACCGTGTTATCTCGGTGTTAAATTAAAATGCGAGATTTACCCAGTATAGTTATGTTTTTTCACAGTTTTTGATAGAATTTCAAGATATATTTCAAGAAACTGTTTTGCTGTTGAAAGTGCGCACCTTTCTAATTAGAGTCTGTACCAACTTCAAAGTCGGGGATCAATCCCTTTGTTCAAGCACATTGCAGATAGACCAATGTTCTTTTTGTACCAGGTAACCGACATATAACACCATGTAACAAATCAATGATGACGAGAAAACCCACTTGTAGAGAAAATTATATATTTAAAAAGGGCTGGTATGGACAGAGAAAGCACTGTGTAGAGGAGCGAACCTGGTAATGACCGAAGAAGGTCGAAACGTTGTTTGCTCCCCTGGAGGTGCTTTCTCTATCCATACAGCCGTTTTTGAATACACAATAATGTTACAAATTTTTTACTTTTTCTTGTTCCTGGACAGAAAGTGTTATTTCCCAATTGCTTAAGCCTTAAAAAAATGCAAATAAATCTATTTTTCTCTTCAAACTTTACTTTTGTGACCTGAGTAATGAAATTTTCAAATTTACCCATTTTCTGGAACATTCCAGGTACGTTCAATGCTGAATAGCTGATAGAGAATTTTCTCAAACTTGCAAGAATTTTCAAGAACTTTCGAGAATGTTGGAGAACTTACAATAATTTTCAAGAACATTTCAGAATTTTCTAGAACTTTCCATAGTAATATATATACAGGGGCTCACCATTCACTACTTCATTTTAGTTCTAGCTGCCTAAGTGAACACACAGATCTATCTGACTTTATCAGAGATGGTATCAAAAAGCTTCAAGCATCCTCTAGACACATTCTACTATGTATGTGGCCAATTTATTAAAACAAGAGCGAAAAGGTACTCTGTGACAGCATCTGCCTTGAAGTATGACGAGTGTGGCTGGGAGGTTATCAGAGACTTCATAACGGTGGCATTCCTGATGGGTCTCCAAGGATACTTTACCAACTTTTCTTGTTATCTTTGCCTTTGGAACAGCAGGGACACCGCAACGAACTTCAACAGGAAGCACTGGCCATTGCGAACCGAGTTTTCTGTGGGGAGGCAAAAGTCAAGTGTGGTCCACTAGTGGACCTCCAGATGTTGTTCCCACCATTGCACATAAAACTGGGTCTTTTGAAACAATGTTTGTCACAGCTCTTTATGAGGAGTCTGTAGTCTTCAAGTACCTTCGAGACTTCTTCCCTAAGTTGTCTGAAGCAAAGATCAAAACTGGTGTCTTCGTTGGATCACAAATAAAGAAGATACTGGAGTGCAAAGAATTCCCAAAGAAACTCAGTGGGGATTACAGCTTGGGACAGCTGTGTCGCAGTGGTTCGGGGCTTCTTGGGCAAAGCCAAAAATTATGTGGTGTTTGAGGCTCTGGTGAAGAACTACGGCAAAATGAGCTGCAGGATGTCCCTGAAAGTCCATGTCCTTGACGCTCATCTTGATAAATTCAAGGAGAACATAGAAGCATACTCAGATTAGCAAGGCGAGCGTTCCACCAAGATATACTGGACTTTGAACGCAGCTACCAAGGAGCGTTTTACGAAAAGAAGATGGGAGACTATATTTGGTGGTTGATACGGGAAAGCGATTTACATAACAGTGCAAATCTCGAAAAACTACTCACTTCTAAACAATTTTGTATAACTTTAGTATAAATACATGTAAATCTTGATTCATATGTTGTTTTATTCAGACCTTATGTAAATGAAAATGTGGAAATTTGCCCGTTTTTACACATAAAATATATTAATTTGTAAATTTCGCTATCCATGTCACAAAAGTAAAGTTTGAAGGGAATAATGGTCACTTTCTGTACTTTTATAACATAAGTAATTAAGAAATAACACATACTATCCAGGAACAAAACTTGTGTTACATAGTGTAATTAAGTACAATGTAACACAGAAGTACAAACCTAATATTAGCTCGTATCGGTTAATTACACTTACTTAATTCAGATTTTTATACTCTCCACTGCTACATTTTGATATAATACCTTTAACGTCAACAGGTAAAGACAACAATGTATTTAATATTTTCTACAAATTACAATAACCAAAAACAACACATCTAATAAACATAGTTTGTAGTCGCTAGAATATATAGTACTTTTCGTATCGTGTTACCACAGTGTAACGTCCGGTTCGTATCGTGTTTCCACAGTGTAACGTCCGGTTCGTATCGTGTTACCACAGTGTAACATCTAGTTCGTATCGTGTTACCACAGTGTAACGTCTAGTTCGTATCGTGTTTCCACAGTGTAACATCTAGTTCGTATCGTGTTACCACAGTGTAACGTCTAGTTTGTATCGTGTTACCACAGTGCAACGTGTGGTTCGTATTGTGTTTAAACAGTGTAACATCTGGTTCTTATCGTGTTTCCACAGTGTAATATCTGGTTCTTATCGTGTTTCCACAGTGTAACATCTGGTTCTTATCGTGTTTCCACAGTGTAATATCTGGTTCTTATCGTGTTTCCACAGTGTAACATCTGGTTCGTATCGTGTTTCCACAGTGTAACATCTGGTTCTTATCGTGTTTCCACAGTGTAATATCTGGTTCTTATCGTGTTTCCACAGTGTAATATCTGGTTCGTATCGTGTTTCCACAGTGTAATATCTGGTTCGTATCGTGTTTCCACAGTGTAACGTCTGGTTCGTATCGTGTTTCCACAGTGTGATCTTCTTTAATCACATTTCTTGAAATTCATTAGAAAAAAGTTTTCAAAATTATGTCAAAACACGAATCAATTTTATTTTTCAGTAATGACGTGTTCAGCACTTGTTCTATTCATAAGCTCTTCAACTACTGGATAGAAAACGTGTATCTCAACTGTCCTCCTGGCTACGTGATATGTCCTGGAACTCGATCATGTTTAATAGCAAATAGAAGACAAGAGTGTTTTGGTAAGTAATGTCTAAAAGACAAGAGTGTATTGATATGTAATGTCTAAATGACAAGAGTGTATTGGTATGTAATGTCTAACTTAAGGGAGTGTATTCATATGTAATATCTAAATTAAGGGAGTGTATTGATATGTAATGTCTAAATTAAGTGAGTGTATTGATATCTAATGTCTAAATGACAAGAGTGTATTGATATGTAATGTCTAAATGACAAGAGTGTATTGATATGTAAGGTCTAAATGACAAGAGTGCATTGATATGTAATGTCTAAATGACAAGAGTGTATTGGTATGTAATGTCTAAATGACAAGAGTGTATTGATATGTAATATCTGTGCCTGCATAATATTGAAATATTTATAATAAAATATAGAATGTTGTATAACAGGTTGTTTATGATGATAACCTGTAACTTTAGAACTGATAACAATACGATGTATTGTTCATTAAAATATAACAACAGAAACTTGTATAAGGTCAGGGTAATCACTGTGTTTACTGCATAGCTACAATGTTAACAGAAACTTGTATATAGTTAGGGTGATCACTGTGTTTACTGCAGAACTACAATGTTAACAGAAACTTGTATATAGTTAAGGTAATCACTGTGTTTACTGCAGAACTACAATGTTAACAGAAACTTGTATATAGTTAGGGTGATCACTGTGTTTACTGCATAGCTACAATGTTAACAGAAACTTGTATATAGTTAAGGTAATCACTGTGTTTACTGCAGAACTACAATGTTAACAGAAACTTGTATATAGTTAAGGTAATCACTGTGTTTACTGCATAGCTACAATGTTAACAGAAACTTGTATATAGTTAGGGTGATCACTGTGTTTACTGCAGAACTACAATGTTAACAGAAACTTGTATATAGTTAGGGTGATCACTATGTTTACTGCAGAACTAAAATGTTAACAGAAACTTGAATATAGTTAAGGTAATCACTGTGTTTACTGCATAGCTACAATGTTAACAGAAACTTGTATATAGTTAAGGTAATCACTGTGTTTACTGCATAGCTACAATGTTAACAGAAACTTGTATATAGTTAGGGTGATCACTGTGTTTACTGCAGAACTACAATGTTAACAGAAACTTGTATATAGTTAAGGTAATCACTGTGTTTACTGCAGAACTACAATGTTAACAGAAACTTGTATATAGTTAGGGTGATCACTGTGTTTACTGCAGAACTACAATGTTAACAGAAACTTGTATATAGTTAGGGTGATCACTATGTTTACTGCAGAACTAAAATGTTAACAGAAACTTGAATATAGTTAGGGTAATGACTGTGTTTACTGCAATGTTAACAAAAAACAAAACTACTTATCAAAGATCTTTTATGTCAGTATCAGATCTGGAAACTGAAATTTATTTTTCTGATAACATTAGAAGTATAATCGTTGTTTGCTAGTCAAGATAAACAAATTGTTTTAACCTAAACCTTGTGTAAAATCCGTTAATCCCATGATCAGCACGCTGTTCTTGTTTTTCTGTTTGTTTCTCACAATAAATCACTTTTTCTTTCTGTGACGAGAAGTCCATATCATTAGAGTGAACGTACATAACTTTCTGTCGCGAGAAGTCCATACCATCAGAGTCAGCGTACATAACTTTCTGTCACGAGAAGTCCATATCATCAGATTCAGCGTACATAACTTTCTGTTTTTGTTGTGTTATAACCAATATACTGAGCCATTGAAGTTTCCACAAATAAGGTACTGGTATCAATAGAGAGTCAACATGTGTGTTAAAACATTTATTAAAATAAAGTAGAAAACAGTATTTCGGCTTCTGAGGTCATCTCCAGGTTAACGCCTTTGTTTGTTTGTTTGTTTTTCAATTTCGCACAATGCTACTTAAGGGCTATCTGTGCTGGCCGTCCCCATACTGAAACGAAGCGTTAATCGGTAAACACGTTACAAAATTTAGTCATTTGTGTTCATGCATTAACGTTGTCAACATCTCCCACTGACATCTTCTGTGAGACATTGGGTAAAAACATGGCAAAGACTAAAATGTTGACTGAGTTTGAACGTGGCAGAATTGTCGAGCTGCAAAGCGAGGTCTCTGGTGAGATTGGGAGTAGTGAAACTGATGGCGCAAATTTCTTAAAAGACCCTGAGGGATACGGAACAAGAATGTCAAGTGCCCGGCCCAAGAATATTTCGCCGGCGTTGAGCAGAAGGATTCGATGGGTTGTCCGGCAAAACGCCAGCCGATCGTCGAACCAGATTAAGGCCCTTACGGACGCACAATGCAGTTTAAGAGCAATAAGACGGCATCTAAGAGAAAAAAGACTTTAAAAACCGTAAACATCTTCAAATGTCACGCCACCTTCCACACCATGAAACAGCTCGGTTAAACTTTGCTGAGAAGCACCAAACATGGGACGTAGAAAAGTGGAAAATGGTTTTGCTCTTTGATGATAAAAAGTTTAACCTGGATGATCCAGATGGCTTTCAACGTTATTGGCACGATAAGAATATCCCACTGGAGAGATTTTCTGTACGACACAGTGGAGGAGGTTCCATCATGATCTGGGGTGTCCTCTCCTTCCATGGAAGAATGGAGTTTTTGGTTATACAGGGGCGTCAAACATCAACTGGTTACCTTGGAATGGTGGACATAGCATCCTTATTGGCAAGGGGAGTCTATAGAAATGGACATCAATTCCAAACAGTGTATAATCTTTGTGAATCCATCTTCACCAGTTTGAATAACATTCCAGCCAGCCTTCTGCAAACGCTTATATCGACCAGGCCAAAGCGAATGTTTGCAGTTATTCGCAATGACAGCCGTGCAACTTACTACTGAGACCTCTTGTTGGACATTTCCTACCCTGTTTAGGACTTCTTTTGGGTTGGTCTTAAACTTTTGACCAGCTAGTATTTAGGCTCATTTCATGGTGTTGACATTTTCCCTATTAAACGTTAAAAAGTTTTTTATTTTTATTTTCCCTTTTCTTATTTTCATCTTTCGAAGCTTTACTCAAATATGTAGTCGAGTCTAACAACGCAAAATACATATTTTTTCTTTATGTTTATTAGCTTTAAGATTTTGGCTAGCAGTGTATAAGATACTTAACGATAAGAAATAAAACAACTGATATATCGGGTACTTAACTTCTGAACTATTGGAGCTTTAAGATATAAAATACTTAACGATAAGAAATAAAATCTACAAGAAGAAGTAAAGTTTACAGATAGTTAAATATAAAACTGTGTGTCGTTAATCACGAGATGAATGGAGAGAGGATGTAGTTTGAAAACTTTGAAATATTATTTCTATAATTATGAGTAAAACTAATCAGATAATCTCTATATCATGAAACAGGATTAAATGTTGGATTATTTGTACTATTTGAGTACAAATATTAAGTTGTTGGTTTAAGAGGTTGAGGTTAGGATAATCCTCATAATTAAAAAAGAACAGGATTAAGTGATTGAGGCTAGGATAATCTCCCTAATTAAAAAACAGGATTACGTGACTGAGGTTAGGATAATCTCCCTAATTAAAAAACAGGATTACGTGACTGAGGTTAGGATAATCTCCATAATTAAAAAACAGGATTACGTGACTGAGGTTAGGATAATCTCCATAATTAAAAACAGGATTAAGTGATCGAGATTAGGATAATCTCTGTCACTTAAAAAGATATTACAGAGATTAATTGGTCAGGTTGTTTAAATCATGAAAGTTATCTTCGGCTTAACTTTATGCATCTTTCATGTGCGCAGGGTCAATCGTTGGTCAGTACTGGTTAGCTTCAAGTTCAGATGGAGTTCAAACGTTCGAAGGATTTGCCGTTCATGAGTTTTGGCGAAATACGTCGGAAGATGTTCTGATTAAAGATGATCCTGAATTGATGGTGATGGCAATAGATGAAAGACTGGGGAAGTGGTGGTACAGAAGTATGTCTGTCTTAACCAGTTCTTTCTTTTCAATTTTAAACAGTTTGATGTTGTTTGTCTTCAATAAATGTCTTTATGTGTCATGTGGATTTCTTTAAAGAATTGTTTGTTTGTTTAAAATTTCGCGCAAAGCTACCCGAGGGATATCTGCGTTAGCCGTCCGTAATTTAGCAATGTAAGACAAGAGGGAAGACAGCTAGCCATCATCACCCATCGCCAATTCTTGGGCTACTCTTTTACCATTGCCCGTCACTTTATGACGCTTCCCGGGTGAAAGGGCGAGCATTCTGATGCGATGGGGATTCGAACCTACGACTCTCAGATAACGAGTCGAACGCCTTAACCGACCTGGCCATGCTGGGCTGGTTCTTCAAAAGAACAAAATCATTGAACAACAACTGTTTCTTATTGACATTTGAACTTTAAACTAGAAGTATCCTAAAGAGATAATTGCTGGTCATAATAGTGTCATACTTTTTCACTAAGTCACGTGACTTGTGTATTTGTTTACAATTTCTGCATAAATTTTAGAGGAGGTCCCCCTCACTCTTATTTTCTTCCTTATTTAATGTATCCTGCTATTACAGCGGTAAGTCTATAGATTTACAATTTTCAAACCAGAGGGGTTCGATTCCCTTCAGTGGTCTCAGCAGACAGCCCGATGTGGCTTTGCTATAAGAAGACACACACTATCTCTGTTTAATAATTCATGCCCCTTTTTATACTTTATTAATTTTAAGTTACTTAATTCGTTACTTTACTTGCACAAACCACTTCCCTATCATATTAACTACACAAACTATCAATGAAATTCAACACACACAAAGAATATTTAGCAAAAAATAAACTCAAACGCTACCCATAGAACGAAAAGAACCTAAACACTGGCAAATCCCGTATCTACTTGCGGGTTCGCATCCCCGTCTCACCAAACATGCTCGCCCTTTCAGCCGTGGGGGCGTTATAATGTGACGGTCAATCCCACTGTTCGTTGGTAAAAGAGTAGCCCAAGAGTTGGCTCTGCACGCCTTCTACATTCCTACACTCAGTTGCACAACCGCTTTCAAACATGTGGTCAGCTATCGGTCAGTTACCTCCTTCTTTCTTTGTGAACCTGACAATGACCGAAGAAGGTCGAAACGTTGTTCGCTCTTCTACATAAAGATTTTCTCAAATCAAACCAGCCGTTTTTAAATGTATATTTCACCTCCTAAATTTCGAACTAATGTAGATTAGCATTTGTCAGTGTTACTGGGTTATTATTTTTATCAGTCTTTTAGTTCTCTGTTTTTTTTTAAAAATCACATTTCGGTCTACTTTCAGCACTTATTAGGCTTAGGTCTACATTATTGCTAAAACTACCAAGATAATTAAATTTAAACCTGTTTAATGTGTCGTCCGTTTTCTCGTCATTCTTAATACTTGGTAAATTATGACATTCTAATTATACTTAACGTTTTCTCTTTTTTTTTCTTATATCTAAGGCAAACTATGATCTGGCAACATTATTTAACTTAAAACAAATCCATAAATGTTTACAGATTTGCACGCCACACACAACATGAAGCACTTAATAACAAATGAACACAACTTTATTTCACATCGCCATCTTCCGGCTAGTAAAGAACGTTACACTGAGGTTGTCAACTAACTGAGATAAAATATTTTTAACTGCAATTATTTTTAAAACTTGTTCATATATTTTTTTAATTTTAAATGACAAACGAACTTTAAAAAAAATTGTTAGATATTTTTAACTTTTTAATGCTTCAATTTTTTGTGTAATTCCATTATTGTTAGTCTTAGATTTATCACCAGAGAAATCATTAACCCTTTAGGCCTGATTCGCCCTCTGTGTCCCCTTTTCGACGCCTTTGTACTGTTGCTATTGTGTTAATTGCAATCGTACGTTTTACTGTTTCTATCTTGTTAAATGCTACAATGTGTTTATTGTTACTATCTTGCTTTTTGATATTATATATTTTACTGCATAAAATTAGATTTTGATAGGTAAACCTTTGCCTACCATAAGTCTAATCCAATTGAAAGTAACTTGTGAAGGTTCGGATATAGATATGAAACACTAATAAAAATATAATCTCTGATCCATAGTTGACATTTTTCTCTCTAAATACACCCCTAGAATAAAAAAATATAATTATACGACTATAATTATCCCAATGTTATCTAAACTTTTACCAAAACATAAAGAAATAATTGTGGTTTGTAAACTGATACTCTCATCCGAATTTGTTTTTCTTTTTCAGGGGAGAAAAGACAACCCTGGCTAAAGATGAAACCCCTTGCTACTCTCAGAGGAAGCCACATGGTCAAGTTTAAGCCGTCCGACCCTTATACGTGTTGTATGACAAGGCTGCTTGTGAAGGATCAATGTAAGTCTGAAGTAATCGTAAAACTACTTGTGCAAAAATATGTAGATTTTGAACAAACATCTCTTATCGTTCACTGTTTAGCCTGTGTATTTAGCGTTAAGAATATGCCTCTATTTCTTGTCTTTAGTGATAAGTACTAATTCTAAGAACGTACTTTTGTGTCTTATGACTAGTGCTAAGTACATCTTCTGTGTTTTGCGTTTAGTGCCAAATACTTTCTTTTGTTATAAGTGTTTTATACCAATTAATTACTTCCGTAGTTCATAAACTTTACACCTCAGGATTTAAAAGAAGTGTACGACTGCTTTAAGCCTTACTTCATAGAAAGGGTAAATTTGATTTTTTTTTAGATTCATACAAAGCTAAGAGTTCGAGCTGTTGTGTCGCTACAAACACCCCCTTGTCTTAGTTGTGGACGTTTCATAAAAGTGACAACAAATCTCGTTATTCGGTACTTAGATCCAGGGTGAGCCCTCGTGGCGGTGAATGCTGTTAATTGGCTGTCCTCTCTCATTTCAGCATTGATAAAATATTCAATCAACAAGTTTCGCTTTAGCGTGTGTCATCATAAGTTTGAACTTTAGAAAAAAATTCATGTAATTTTTTTTCAGGTGTATTCTAGAAAGTATCAGTTCTTTAAGATGTGTAACTCTAGCTATAGATTTCAGAGAGTTAACCAGAAAATTTGAATTATTAAAGATTATGTACCTTCAGTTTTAGAGAAGAAAGAGTAATCCAGAAAGTTCTGATATTTTTGTGGTTATGCACTTCTCTTCTGAATGTCAGAAAATTAAGTAACTTGTAACTGTATCTTGACAGAAAATTAAGTAACTGTAACTGTATCTTGACATAGATGAAACATTTCATGTTGCTGTCGTCATATTTTTCCCAACTCTACCCATTTTGCCTTCACTTATTGTTCACAAATCTTCAATAAACGTGCTTCAAGGATCCTCTTCAATGATGAAGGTGAATAATCTGTTTGAGCCTTCAACATCCCTATTATCAGTCAACTCAGGTAAGAAATGTTGACAAATACTCAGAATATTTATAACTACCTTAATAAGTTTAAATATATTTTTGGTATCATAGGTTTGCGTAAACGCTGTTACCCAATAAGTTGTTGAAACCGGATAACAATGGTGAGGAAAGATTTGTGTCTACACTGTTACTCAGTAAGTTGTTGAAACCAGATAACAATGGTGAGGAAAGATTTGTGTCCACACTGTTACCCAGTAAGTTGTTGAAACCAGATAACAATAGTGAGGAAAGATTTGTGTCCACACTGTTACCCAGTAAGTTGTTGAAACCAGATAACAATGGTGAGGAAGGATTTGTGTCCACACTGTTACCCAGTAAGTTGTTGAAACCTGATAACAGTAGTGAGGAATGTCTTTCCCACACTATTCCCCTGTACGTTCGTGAAACCTGACAACAACTGTGACGCATTTTCACAAAACATTTATTCAAGGACTCACAAAAGGGTTAAATAATACCCGTGTTGATGTTTAGATTATAACGAGTTTGAATGTCAGATCTATATAACGATTTATTAACAACCATACATTGTTACTACTCACTCATCCTTTTAATGTCCACTTTTTTTGTCCTTCAGTTTATCCGACCACAACAGAACTTTGGATTATGGGAAAATCTTGCAGTGTGTGGAGACGACACCTAGAGGTTATGAGAGCTTACGTAGATAGACCACTGTGGGTGGAGATTAAACACTGTAACCAGACTGGTAGTAACATCGATACACCATTTGAAATTAAGATCAGTGATACCAGGAACAACGGGTGCAGTATAGATCCTAAACTTTCGTGATTCGATATCCATATAAGATAAAACAATTTCTAGATTGTAAATGTATACAAGTAACACAGTTCAAGAAATCCGATAAACAGATCGCTTTTAGAAGATAAAACATTTTCTTTATAGATAAAGAAACCCGATAACCCAATCCCTTTCAGAAGATGGGCCATCTTTGTTCGGAATAAAGAAACCCGATAATCCAGACCCTTTCAGAAGTTGACCCACCTTTGTTCAGAGATAAAGAAACCGATAACTCAAACCCTATCACGGGATGGGCCAATTTTATACAAGAATAAAGAAGTTAATTAGCTCAAATCCTTTGAGAAGATGTATCTTCTTTCTTTAGAGACATTTTTTCTTCTGTTTTCAACCTGGGATTGGCAAATTTGCTCTAATGTTACACATAAGTAAATAAGTTCTCCGATAACCCTGAGACTAACGGACTTCCATAAGAGTTTCCGGCTCATGCGATACAATAAATATAAATTTAGTTGCTGTTATTAAAAGAAGAAACTGAGAATCACAATGTATATACATATTTATATATAAAAATTTGCTCTTCTTAAGGCAGCGTACAAAATATGTGATGGCGTACGTCGTCTTGGAACCATGAAAACACAACAAAAATCCACAGAAAAAACACGTTCATTGTCTTTCATTTTCGGATTTCAGGTTATGATCCCATGTATTATAAGAACAGACATCAGAAAAAAAAACCCTGAAAACATTAGACTGTTTAGTATCTTGTAATTTTACCTTGTAAATACACCTGTAATATGTTATGTAACATAGAATTTAAAGACATATTTATAATTTTACCTCGTAAATATACCTGTAATATGTTATATAACATAGAATTTAAAGACATATTTATAATTTTACCTCGTAAATACACCTGTAATATGTTATATAACATAGAACTTAAAGTTATAGTTTACAACACTTTAGGTCATATAGTTTACAACATTTCAGGCCTTATAGTTTACAACACTTTAGGTCTTATAGTTTACAACACTTTAGGTCATATAGTTTACAACACTTTAGGTTATATAGTTTACAACACTTTAGGTTATATAGTTTACAACACTTTAGGTCTTATAGTTTACAACACTTTAGGTTATATAGTTTACAACACTTTAGGTCTTATAGTTTACAACACTTTGTTTTTGACCAAACCACCATGGGATACCTGTTGTATAGGAAGCAGGGAATCGAATCTAAAGTTCAGTATTGCAAGTCTTTAGACTTACTGTTCTTCCACCAGATGGCCTTACATTGCTAAATTAACTTTGTGCACAATGACAAACAAATATTTGTTTGTTTGTTTTGAAATTTCGCACAAAGCTACTCGAGGGCTATCGGTGCTAGCCGTCCCAAATTTAGTAGTGAAAGACTAGAGGGAAAGCAGCTAGTCATCACCACCCACCGCAACTCTTGGGCTACTCTTTTACCAACGAATAGTGGGATTGACAATAACATTATAACGGGCTCGAACCCGCGACCCCCGGATTACGAGTCGCACGCCTTACGCGCTTGGCCATGCCAGGCGACAAACAAAGAAACAATAATTATTTAATTACAAAATATAACTTAGCGTGAGGATAAAAAGCTATGTTTATAACATACTTTAATTAATCAATTATATAAGGCCTTCCGTTTCTTGGCGTTTTTTTCACTGTTTTTGGTTCGTCATATCAGGTGGATAGAATGCGACTTAAGAGGAGAAAATAGAATATTTTTCAACGATACACTGGTAATAGTTACGTCATCAGCCTTCCAAGGAAACACCTGTTTATCTATGTATCTGGTGACTCTGGATTATCAACACAATAAGCTACAGTTGGATAGTGAAAATATTATTATTAACTCTTACCAGGAAACTCAACAATCAAGTCCACCACTTCCACGGATAACTCCTTATAACAGCAAAGATAAATCAATATATTCTAACATTTTTAAAGGAATCCAAGCGTCAGAACTTGCTGAATTCTTCTACGAAACCGAAAATTCTGAGAAGTTTGGTGTAGCAGTTCTCTCAGTAGCAGTCAGTTCACTAGGTGTGTATGTTGTAACATTTCTGTTATAAACAAACTATGAAAAGTTCGATGTAGAAATTCTGTCAGTAGCAGTCAGTTCACTACGTGTGTATGTTTCACTTATTCTGTTTTTGTTAAATTAAGAAATAAGACATAACAGTTATTTCAACAATAATCAGTTTATTATGTACGTTTCTGTTGTAAAAGAGACAAATTTGTACATTTTCTAGATAAATACATATTTTGTGATAACTTAGTATTAAAGATTATTGAAGTAAGAAGTGATGTTGGGTTACATTTAGTTTGTCTTATCCATCCGAGTTATTTCTTGTGCTACCAACTGTTTAGTAACAAGGAACAACAAATGTCCCTCGTTTCTTTACATTCCTAGAGCTGCAAACATAGGTTAAACGTATTACTCAGTTTCTTTTGTTTATTTCAATTTTGTTGGCCAGATGATTGTTTTACATCTGTACTTCCCTTCAGAGTGTTGTACCAGTTGATTTACGTTTACATTTCTACCATGTTAAATCCCTGAAGTTCTCTTAGTAACAATAGTCAAAACATTTCAGTAAAAACTCCTTCATTTCCATAGGGAAGTGGGAGATGAAAGTGCACGAGAAGTGGGAGAGCATTGCCTGGAAAACAGGAGCAGGAACAAAGTTTCTGGAATTAAGCCATCCAGAAGAAATAGATATATGTGAGGAAACGAAAAGAAACAGGGATCCCAAAACCACCCTGTTTCTTGTAGGACCCGAATCTGAGGTGAGGTTTAGTAGTAACACCGACATAACAGAGTTTGTGGAGTTTATGTCCTGGAGGATTACTGGTTTGGTGTTCACAGCTTGGAGACCTCCAAAGAATCACAACTCGACTCTTTTGATGACATTCGTTGTCTCAGAATGTGGTCAGGTAATTTTCAGGATTTCTCGTGTTATAAGTGTTTTTTAAGTTTCTTTCCTAATTTGAGAACTTCTGTTTAAACTGATCAGTTTTAAAGTTGGTTAATTACATCTTTGCTGTGAATCTTATATTTTAATTAAATCAAAAGCAGCTAGCAAAAATAAAACGCACAAGAACCTTAAGCTCTTGTAGAAATCAGTAGATGCCTGAAAGTGGTTTGTTTTGATGACAATCAGATGTTTGAAGACAACACCTCAGTGAGTCGTACCTTCAACACCCTGTATCCTCTCGTTGGTGACTGTCCTGGTCAAACAATTCTCCCTGAACCCTTAGTGAAGGGTGGTGGACATACTGACTGTTGTCATCACTATAATCCAAGTATGTCTCATACTCACTTCTATGCCATTTATCAAGTTTTTAAGGCCTCTAATGATAAGCCACGCATGCGCACTTCGTGTAGTATTTTCATGTTTCCTCTCTTTTACTGGTTGAAGTTTAATTTGAATATAAACTGGGGATATTGTTGGAGGAAAACAAGTGATTTATGATTGTGTTATGTAATGTGATAACGTAGTTGTTTTCATGTTTCTTCTCTGCTTCAGCTCTACTTCAACCTAACAATCCTGTGTTTCGGAGAGATGATGACGTAACGACACAAAACACTTCATCTGAGATTAGTAAGAGGTTAGTAATGTAGAAATACGTAAATTTTTAATATTAAATATATTAAAGACGGGATTTTTATGAAAGGTTCAGTGACGTAAGTGAAATGAAAACAAAGATTACATAGTAAATGTTGTTTCTTTTTTAATCAGAAATGAGGGTGAAATTCTTCCCAGATGTGATGGAACCATGAATGACTCTGTGTACATCGACAGGTAACGTCGACATTTTCTTACTATTCCTGCCTTTCCCCCAAAAAAAAAATAATCAAACAGCAATAATATCTTCGTATAAGTGTTATTAAATTCAATCTTGTAATACCTTCCAGCGGCGAAGCCTTGAAACAGATAAATAATATTAAATTATACAGACATGCTGGTAAAGGATGTTTGGAAACTTCTAGAACACAGTAATAAAAAGTTTAAATGACTGTGTTGATGAAACTTCTAGTATACAGTTTTTAAAGAACTATGTTGATGTATTTTTACTTCAGATGTGGACATTGTGTTCAAGGACTTACAAAGTCTGCAACTCACGTTTCAAATGTCTGTGGAGATTGTGATGTCACTAGTTGTATTGGGTGTGATGGGAAACCAAACAGTGGGTGGAAATTAGATATGTGTGGTCAGTGCAAGCCACCAGGAGAAGGAAAGTATATGATTTGAAATATAAAAACTGTTTCAGTAGTCTATGTTCATATTTATTTAATTACGAGCTATTTCAGTAGTCTATGTTATTATTTATTTAATTACGAGCTATTTCAGTAGTCTATGTTATTATTTATTTAATTACAAGCTATTTCAATTATCTGTGTTAATATTTATTTAATTACGAGCTATTTCAATAGTCTATCCTATAATTTTTTTAAGTGCAAACTATTTCATTAATTATTCTATAATTTATTTAAGTACAAACTATTTCAACAGTCTATTCTATGATTTATTTTAGTACGAACTATTTAAGTTGTCTATACTAAAATTTATTTATGTGCAACCTATTTCAATAGTCAATCCTACAATTTATTTAAGTACGAACGATTTCTATAATCTATTCTATAATTTATTTAAATACAAACAAATTCAATTGTCTATTCTATAATATATTTAAGTACGAACTATTTGAAAAGTATATACTATAATTTATTTAAGTACGACCTATTTCAATAGTCTATCCTATATTTTATTTATTTGCGAACTATTTTAATATTCTTATATGCAAAAAACGGCTCTTTTGGGCTCAGAAAACACTTCAAATAGAAGAGCGAACAACGTTTCGACCTTCTTCGGTCATCGTCAGGTTCACAAAGAAAGAGGTAACTGGCCGGAAGCTGACCACATGTTTGGAAGGGGTTGTATAACTGAGTGTTGCAATGTAGAGGGCGCGGTTTGGTGTTTGAATATATAATTTTATCTATAATATTAATATAGGTATAATGGTGTTCCTTTATATTGGTTTATTTTGGGTTTAAGTTGTTGTATAAGTAAGGCTTCTTTAATTTTTCGTTTGTTTATGTTTTTTCTTTATTTAGTATTTTAGTGTTTTCTATGGTTATGTTGTGTCCATTTGACTTGCAGTGTTCGAAAACGTGTGAAGGTGACTTTTTATGTTCTTTGAATCTGGTTTCCATTTTTCTACTTGTTTCTCCTATATAGAAGTCGTGGCAGTTATCACATTGTATTTTATAAATAATGTTGGTGTGGTGTTTGTCAGTGTAGTTCTTACATAGTATAGACCTTAGTTTTGTGCCTGGTTTTTGAATAAATTTAGTGTTAACTGGAATGTTATATTTTGTTACTAGTTTTTGCCAAATGTTGGTTATTTGTTTGCTGATGTCAGGAATATATGGTATACAGCAGTATATGGTTTCGTGATTTAAACCCAAAATAAACCAATATAAAGGAACACCATTATACCTATATTAATATTATAGATAAAATTATATATTCAAACACCAAACCGCGCCCTCTACATTGCGACACTCAGTTATACAACCCCTTCCAAACATGTGGTCAGCTTCCGGCCAGTTACCTCTTTCTTTGTGAACCTGACGATGACCGAAGAAGGTCGAAACGTTGTTCGCTCTTCTATTTGAAGTGTTTTCTGAGCCCAAAAGAGCCGTTTTTTGCATATAAAATTCTCAACAAGTGGGTTTCTCGACATCACTGATTTTAATATTTTATTTTATAATTTATTTAGGTAGAAACTATTTCAATAGTCTCTTCTGTAATTTATTAATGTACAAACTATTTCAATAGTCTATTCTATAATTTATTTATGTACAAACTATTTTAATAGTTTATTCTGTAATTTATTTAAAAACGAACTATTTCAATAGTCTATTCTGTTATTTATTTATGTACAAACAATTTTAATAGTCTATTCTATGATTTATTTATGTACAAACTATTTTAATAGTTTATTCTATGATTTATTTATGTACAAACTATTTTAATAGTTTATTCTGTAATTTATTTATGTACAAACTATTTTAATAGTTTATTCTGTAATTTATTTACGTACAAACAATTTTAATAGTCTATTCTATAATTTATTTATGTACAAACTATTTTAATAGTTTATTCTGTAATTTATTTAAAAACGAACTATTTCAATAGTCTATTCTGTTATTTATTTATGTACAAACAATTTTAATAGTCTATTCTATGATTTATTTATGTACAAACTATTTTAATAGTTTATTCTGTAATTTATTTAAAAACGAACTGTTTCAATAGTCTGTTCCATAATTTATTTAGGTACAAACTATTTCAGAAGTGTAAATTATTTTTATTTTATCATTTCATTGTTTTCAGAAACTCCATTACTTGTTGTAATTTGCTACAACTTATTATATTGCGTTAGTGCAGTTTACTAAATCTCTGAAAGTTATTCAAATATCTTTTAGACTAACTACCCCTAATATCTTTCCGATATAAACATTTTTACATCAATCAAGTGTCAGCTAACCGGGATGTTTTGCTTACTGAATGCTTGAAATCTCCTTATGAAATTGGTTTATTTATATTTCTCTTTAGGTTTATGTGAACACGTTCTGCTAAGGCTTATTTCAAAAACTAATTTATTGCATTTAAATGATATATTTTTAAATTATTTTTGGGGGTTGAAACAGTAAAGTTGTGGATTTCAGATCTGAAGAGATACAGATGTATCCATTTGATGACACAAAATATTTCTTGCACTTTAACTCCTAAGTAAGCTGTGAGAACGACAGTGAATCTCTCAGGGTAAAGGATGGCGGTAGGGTTTAAGTGGCTAATTAACTTTCAGTAGGTGAAAATTAGGGCCGACAGTCTAGGAAATATCACAGTTTATGTTCCATTTCTTTATCAGAATAACCTGTTTCGAGATAATTAAATCTGTTTTTTCACAAATAAGGTCAAGAGACAGTTAAGTGACTTTTTCCATTTTATCACTCTAATAGTTTTAATAAGTAAGGTCAAGAGACAGTGAAGTAACTTTTTCACTTTATCACTGTAATAGTTTTAATAAGTAAGGTCAAGAGACAGTGAAGTAACTTTTTTTCCAAATTATCACTGTAATAGTTTTAATAAGTAAGGTCAAGAGACAGTGAAGTGACTTTATCACAGTAATAGTTTTAATACGTAAGGTCAAGACACAGTGAAGTAGCTTTTCCACTTTATCTCAGTAATAGTTTTAATAAGTAAGGTCAAGAAACAGTAAAGTAGTTATTTCCACTTTATCACTGTAATAGTTTTAATAAGTAAGGTCAAGAGACAGTTAAGTGACTTTTTCCACTTTATTATTGTCATCGTTTTATTAGGTAAGGTCAAAACACAGTTAAGAGACTTTTTCCACTTTATTACTGTAATAGTTTTAATAAGTAAGGTTAAGAGAGAGTTGAGTGACTTTTTCCACTTTATCACTGTAATAGTTTTAATAAGTAAAATCAAAAGACAGTGAAGTAACTTTTACCACTTTATCACTGTAATAGTTTTAATCAGTAAGGTCAAGAGACAGTTAAGTAACTTTTTTCCACTTTATCACTGTAATAGTTTTAATAAGTAAGGTCAAGAGACAGTGAAATAACTTTTGCCACTTTATCGCTGTTATAGTTTTAATAAGTAAGGTCAAGAGAATGTGAAAAAAATTTTCCACTTTATCACTGTAATAGTTTTAATAACTAAGGTCAAGAGAAAGTTAAGTGACTTTTTCTACTTTATTACTGTCATCGTTTTAATAGGTAAGGTTAAGAGACAGTTAAGTGACTTTTTCCACTTTATCACTGTAATAGTTTTAATAAGTAAGGTCAAGAGACAGTGAAGTAACTTTTCCACTTTATCACTGAAATAGTTTTAATAAAGAAGGTCAAGAGACAGTGAAGTAACATTTTTCCACTTTATCACTGTAATAGTTTTAATAAGTAAGGTCAAGAGACAGTGAAGTGACTTTATCACTGTAACAATTTCATAAGTGAGGTCGAGAGACAGTGAAGTAGCTTTTTCACTTGATTACTGTAATAGTTTTAATAAGTAAGGTCAAGAGACAAAGAGGTAACTTTTTCAACTTTATCACTGTAATAGCTTTAATAAGTAAGGTCGAGAGACAGAGATGTAACTTTTTCCACTTTATCACAGAAATAGTTTTCATAAGTAAGGTCAAGAGACAGTTAAGTGACTTTTTCCACTTTATTATTGTCATCGTTTTAATAGGTAAGGTCAAAAGACAGTTAAAAGACTTTTTCCACTTTATTACTGTGATAATTTTAATAAATAAGGTAAAGAGACAGTTGAGTGACTTTTACCACTTTATCACTGTAATAGTTTTAATAAGTAAGGTCAAGAGACAGTGAAGTAACTTTTACCACTTTATCACTGTAATAGTTTTCATAAGTAAGGTCAAGAGACAGTTAAGTGACTTTTTCAACTTTATCACTGAAATAGTTTTCATAAGTAAGGTCAAGAGACAGTGAAGTAACTTTTCCACTTTATCACTGTAATAGTTTTAATGAGTAAGGTCAAGAGACAGTGAAGTGAGTTTATCACTGTAATAGGTTTAATACGTAAGGTCAAGACACAGTGAAGTAGCTTTTCCACTTTATCTCAGTAATAGTTTTAATAAGTAAGGTCAAGAAACAGAAAAGTAACTATTTCCACTTTATCACTGTAATAGTTGTAATAAGTAAGGTTAAGAGACAGTGAAGTAACTTTTACCACTTTATCGCTGTTATACTTTTAATAAGTAAGGTCAAGAAACAGTAAAGTAACTATTTCCACTTTATCACTGTAATAGTTTTAATAAGTGAGGTCAAGAGACAGTTAAGTGACTTTTTCCACTTTATTATTTTCATCGTTTTAATAGGTAAGGTCAAGACACAGTTAAGAGACTTTTTCCACTTTATTACTGTAATAGTTTAAATAAGTAAGGTTAAGAGAGAGTTGAGTGACTTTTTCCACTTTATCACTGTAATAGTTTTAATAAGTAAAATCAAAAGACAGTGAAGTAACTTTTACCACTTTATCACTGTAATAGTTTTAATGAGTAAGGTCAAGAGACAGTTAAGTAACTTTTTCCACTTTATCACTGTAATAGTTTTAATAAGTAAGGTCAAGAGACAGTGAAGTAACTTTTCCACTTTATCACTGAAATAGTTTTAATAAAGAAGGTCAAGAGACAGTGAAGTAACATTTTTCCACTTTATCACTGTAATAGTTTTAATAAGTAAGGTCAAGAGACAGTGAAGTGACTTTGTCACTGTAACAGTTTTCATAAGTGAGGTCGAGAGACAGTTAGGTAGCTTTTTCACTTGATTACTGTAATAGTTTTAATAAGTAAGGTCAAGAGACAGTGAGGTAACTTTTTCAACTTTATCACTGTAATAGCTTTAATAAGTAAGGTCAAGAGACAGTGAAGTAACTTTTACCACTTTATCGCTGTTATAGTTTTAATAAGTAACGTCAAAAGACAGTGAAGTAGCTTTTCCACTTTATCTCAGTAATAGTTTTAATAAGTAAGGTCAAGAAACAGTAAAGTAACTATTTCCACTTTATCACTGTAATAGTTGTAATAAGTAAGGTCAAGAGACAGTGAAGTAACTTTTACCACTTTATCACTGTAATAGTTGTAATAAGTAAGGTCAAGAGACAGTTAAGTAACTTTTTTCCACTTTATCACTGTAATAGTTTTAATACGTAAGGTCAAAAGACACTGAAATAACTTTTCCACTTTATCTTTGTAATAGATTTTATAAGTAAGGTTAAGAGACAGTGAAGTAAGTTTTTTCCACTTTATCACTGTAATAGTTTTAATAAGAAAGATCAAGATACAGTGAAGTAACTTTTTCCACTTTATCTCTGTAATAGATTTTATAAGTAAGGTCAAGAGACGGTTAAGTGACTTTTTCCATTTTTATTACTGTAACAGTTTTAATACGTAAGGTCAAAAGACAGTAAAGTGACTTTCCCACTTTATCTCTGTAATAGTTATAATAAGTAAGGTCAAGAAACAGTAAAGTATTTATTTCCACTTTAGAACTGTAATAGTTTTCATAAGTAAGGTCAAGAGACAGTTAAGCGACTTTTTCCACTTCATCACTGTAGTAGTTTTAATACGTAAGGTCAAGAGAGAGTGAAGTAACTTTCCACTTTTCTCTCTAATAGTTTTAATAAGAAAGGTCAAGAGACACTGAAGTAACCTTTTTCACTTTATTACTGTAATAGTTTTAATAAGTAAGGTCAAGAGACAGTAAAGTAACTTTTCCACTTTATCACTGTACAAGTTTTCATAAGTAAGGTCAAGAGACAGTGAAGTAGCTTTTTCCACTTTATCACTGTAATAGTTTTCATAAGTAAGGTCAAGAGATCGTGAAGTAACTTTTTCCATTTTATCACTGTAATAGTTTAAATAAGTAAGGTCAAGAGACAGTGAAGTAGCTTTTTCCACTTTATCACTATAATAGTTTTCATAAGTAAGGTCAAGAGACCGTGAAGTAACTTTTTTCCATTTTATCACTGTAATAGTTTGAATAAGTAAGGTCAAGAGACAGTGAAGTAATTTTACTACTTTATCACTTTTATCGTTTAAATAAGTTAGGTTAAGAGACAGTGAATTAACTTTTACTACTTGATCACTGAAATAGTTTTAATATGTAAGGTCAAGAGATAGTGAAGTGACTATATCACTCTAATAGTTTTAATACGTAAAATCAAAAGATAGTGAAGTAGCGTTTTTACTTGATGTCTGTAATAGTTTTAATAAAAAAGGTCAAGAGACATTGAGGTAAATTTTCCACTTTATTACTGTAATAGTTTTAATAAGTAAGGTCAAGAGACAGTGAAGAAAATTTTTTCCACTTTATCTCTGTAATAGTTTTAATAAGTAAGGTCAAGAGACAGTGAAGAAAATTTTTTCCACTTTATCTCTGTAATAGTTTTAATAAGTAAGGTCAAGAGACAGTTAAGTGACTTTTTCCACTTTATCACTGTAATAGTTTTCATAACTAAGGTCAAGACACAGTTAAGTGACTTTTTCCACTTTATCACTGTAATAGTGTGAATAAGTATAGGTCAAGAGACAGTGAAGTAAATTTTCCACTTTATTACTGTAATAGTTTTAATAAGTAAGGTCAAGAGACAGTGAAGTAACTTTTCTACTTTATCACTGTAATAGTTTTCATAAGTAAGGTCAAGAGACAGTTAAATGACTTTTTGCACTATATCACTGTATTAGTTTTAATAAGTAAGGTCAAGAGACAGTGAAGTAGCTTTTTCCACTTTATCACTGTAATAGTTTTCATAAGTGAGGTCAAGACACAGTGAAGTAACTTTTTACACTTTATCTCTGTAATAGTTTTCATAAGTAAGGTCAAGAAACAGTGAAGTTATTTTATCACTGTAATAGTTTTAATAAGTAAAATCAAGAGACAGTGAAGTAACTTTTCCACTTTATTACTGTAATAGTTTTAATAAGATAGGTCAAGAGACAATGAAGTAACTTTTTCCACTTTATCACTGCGATCGTTTAAATAAGTTATGTTAAGAGACAAGGAATTAACTTTTCCACTTTATCACTGTAATAGTTTTAATACGTAAGGTCAAGAGATAGTGAAGTAACTTTCCACTTTATCTGTGTAATAGTTTTAATAAGTAAGGTCAAGAGACAGTTAAGTGACTTTTTCCACTTTATTACTGTAATAGTTTTCATAAGTAAGGTCAAGACACAGTTAAGTGACTTTTTCCACTTTAGAACTGTAATAGTTTTCATATGTAAGGTCAAGAGACAGTTAAGCGACTTTTTCCACTTCATCACTGTAATAGTTTTCATAAGTAAGGTCAAGAGACAGTTAAGCGACTCTTTCCACTTTATCACTGTAATAAATTTAATAACTAAGGTCAAAAGACAGTGAAATTACTTTATCACTGTAATAGTTTTCACAAGTGAGGTTGAGAGACAGTAAGTAACTTTTTCCACTTTATCACTGTAATAGTTTTCATAAGTAAGGTCAAGAGACAGTAAAGTAGCTTTTTACTCTATATCTCTGTAATAGTTTTGATAAGTAAGGTCAAGAGACAGTGAACTCACTATATCACTGTAATAGTGTTAATAAGTAAAATCATGAGACTGTGAATTAACTTCTTCCACTTTATTACTCTAATAGTTTTAATACGTATGGTCAAGAGAGAGTGAAGTAACTTTTTTCCATTTTATCACTGTAATAGTTTAAATAAGTAAAATCAAGAGACAGTGAAGTAATTTTACCACTTTATCTTTGTAATAGTTTCAATAAGTAAGGTCAAAAGACAGTTAAGTAACTTTTTTCCACTTCATCCCTGTAATAGTTTTAATACGTAAGGTCAAGAGAGAGTGAAGTAACTTTTCCACTTTTCTCTGTAATAGTTTTAATAAGTAAGGTCAAGAAACAGTTAAGTGACTTTTCTACTTTATCTCTGTAATAGTTTTAATAAGTAAGGTCAAGAAACAGTAAAGTAACTGTTTCCACTTTATCACTGTAATAATTTTAATAAGTAAGGTGAAGAGACAGTGAAGTAACTTTTACCACTTTATCGCTGTTATAGTTTTAATAAGTAAGGTCAAGAGACAGTGAAGTAACTTTCCACTTTATCTCTGTAATAGATTTAATAACTAAAGTCAAGAGACAGTGTAGTAACTTTTCCACTTTATCACTGTAATAGTTTTCATAAGTAAGGTCAAGAGACACCGAAGTAACTTTTTCACTTTATTACTTTAATAGTTTTAATAAGTGAGGTCAAGAGATAGTGAAGTAACTTTTTCCACTTTATCACTGAAACTTTTCATAAGTAAGGTCAAGAGACAGTTAAGTGACTTTTTCCACTTTATCGCTGAAATAGTTTTAATAAGTAAGGTCAAGAAACATTAAAGTAACTTTTTCCACTTTATCACTGTAATAGTTTTAATAAGTAATGTTAAGAGACAGTGAAGTAACTTTTTCCACTTTTATCGCTGTCATCGTTTTAATAGGTAAAGTCAAGAGACAGTTAAGTGACTTTTTCCACTTTATTACTCTAATAGTTTTAATAAATAAGGTCAAGAGACAGTTGAGTGACTTTTTCCACTTAATTACTGTAATAGTTTTAATAAGTAAGGTCAAGAGAGAGTGAAGTAACTTTTCCACTTTTCTCTGTAATAGTTTTAATAAGTAAGGTCAAGAAACAGTTAAGTGACTTTTCTACTTTATCTCTGTAATAGTTTTAATAAGTAAGGTCAAGAAACAGTAAAGTAACTGTTTCCACTTTATCACTGTAATAATTTTAATAAGTAAGGTGAAGAGACAGTGAAGTAACTTTTACCACTTTATCGCTGTTATAGTTTTAATAAGTAAGGTCAAGAGACAGTGAAGTAACTTTCCACTTTATCTCTGTAATAGATTTAATAACTAAAGTCAAGAGACAGTGTAGTAACTTTTCCACTTTATCACTGTAATAGTTTTCATAAGTAAGGTCAAGAGACACCGAAGTAACTTTTTCACTTTATTACTTTAATAGTTTTAATAAGTGAGGTCAAGAGATAGTGAAGTAACTTTTTCCACTTTATCACTGAAACTTTTCATAAGTAAGGTCAAGAGACAGTTAAGTGACTTTTTCCACTTTATCGCTGAAATAGTTTTAATAAGTAAGGTCAAGAAACATTAAAGTAACTTTTTCCACTTTATCACTGTAATAGTTTTAATAAGTAATGTTAAGAGACAGTGAAGTAACTTTTTCCACTTTTATCGCTGTCATCGTTTTAATAGGTAAGGTCAAGAGACAGTTAAGTGACTTTTTCCACTTTATTACTCTAATAGTTTTAATAAATAAGGTCAAGAGACAGTTGAGTGACTTTTTCCACTTAATTACTGTAATAGTTTTAATACGTAAGGTCAAGAGACAGTGAAGTAACTTATTCCACTTTATCACTGTGATAGTTTTAATAAGTAAATTCAAGAGACAGGCAAGTGACTTTTTCCACTTTATTACTGTAATAGTTTTATTAAATAAGGTCAAGAGACAGTTGAGGTACTTTTTCCACTTTGTCACTGTCATCGTTTTAATAACTAAGGTTAAGAGATAGTGAAGTAACGTTTACCACTGTAATAGTTTTAATAAGTAAATTCAAGAGACAGTTAAGTGACTTTTTCCACTTTATTATTGTCATCGTTTTAATAGTTAAGGTGAAGAGACAGTTGAGTGACTTTTTCCACTTTATCACTGTAATAGTTTTAATAAGTAAGGTCAAGAGACAGTGAAGTAACTTTTACCACTTTATCACTGTAATAGTTTTAATAACTAAGGTCATGAGACAGTTAAGTAACTTTTTACACTTTATCACTGTAATAGTTTTCATAAGTAAGGTCAAGAGACAATGAAGTAGCTTTTTCACTTTATTACTGTAATAGTTTTAATAAGTTAGTTCAAGAGACAGTTAAGTGACTTTTTCACTTTATCACTGTCATCGTTTTTTTAAGTAAGGTCAAGAGACAGTGAAGTGACTTTTTGCACTTTATCACTGTAATAGTTTATGAAATTCCGTCAGAACAAGATATTGATATCTATTGTTTATTATACAGTAAAATAATTATTGAATGTTTTTTATATCTTCAGAGTGTTGGGTTTTCTCATTGAATATTGACGTGATCGATATCAGTGGAGACTCCAACTGCCATGACAGCCTGTTGTTAGTAAAGAGTACCTACCAAGTTTCTTCACTGAGGTGTTCTCTGCAGCTCGAGAAAGACGTGCAGGTGACGTGTATTATAACAAAACTGAGAAAGATTAACATGATAAAAACATTATTTTAATTATTTTTGTTCCTTACAAAACCTATCCTCAGTCTGTAAAAAGAGATAGCCAGTTTGTATCAGAATTACACACACAGCTACACGAGGGTTATTTACGCTGCCCGACCTTACTTTTCAAATCAAATACTGGAAAGAAACTCACCAGTCAACGTTATCCACCATCAAGTCTTGGGCTAATTTTTCCAAGGAATAGTGAAATTTGCTGTCACATTATAATTTCTGTAGCTGAAACAAGTACGTTTGATGAGGGGATTGGAACCCGCAATCCAACAATGAGGATACGAACGCCCCAAACATCACGCGATTTTAGACCCAATCTGGTGTGAATGTTTCATAACTCTTTAGACCCAATATGGTGTGAATGTTTCATAACTCAGACTTTCGCATTCATTCTTCTTTGAGCTTTAGTGTTCACTGAATTTTATAGTGTAATATCACAAACACTGATAAGAAACTAATATGCTTAATATAAAACATATTTGTTTCTTATCCGTGTTTCTGTTCAGATGTTACAATCTTAGTATAGAACATACTTGTTTCTTAAGATTGTAATGTCCGAATATAAACACAGATAAAAGATTTGGTTAAAGATCTGATTTTTCTGACCTGATTTACGACCCTATTTTTAGACGCTACCAGAACTGGCTGTAAGAAACGAAAAACAAAAATGGTTTGGAAACAGCAAATAAAGAACCAATATTAACCAAAAAATAACCCAATCAAAACATGAGAGATATGCATGTGTATTGGACACGTTAATAAAACATGAGAGATATGCATGTGTGTTGGACTCGTTATTAAAACATGAGAAATATGCATGTGTGTTGGACACGTTATTAAAACATGAGAGATATACATGTGTGTTGGACACGTTATTAAAACGTGAGAGATATGCATGTGTGTTGGACACGTTATTAAAACACGAGAAATATGAATGTGTGTTGGGCTCGTTATTAAAACATGAGAGATATGCATGTGTATTGATGTATTGGTTTAGAATAAGTTTCGTATCTGCCGAGACAGTTGCCACAACAAAGTAGATAAAATAACATCCCGTCACATCAACTACAACAGACAAGACAGCAACTTCTGGTTCAGTAAGTAGTGATATACATAAATATATAAAAAATTGTCAAAGTCTCTGTAACTTATACGGTTCTTCACGTAACCCAGGATGTTTTGTCGATATGAACTTATTAGCTTTCAAAAGCACGTATTTCAAGTCACGTTCGCAGTTTTCCTATAACGAAAAGATACGTTAAGGTCATAAAGATTTTTAACCCTCCAATGTTCGCCAGTAGACACTGCAATATTTTCGTCTACCCGTGACCTCTACAAACAACTAAACATTAACTTATACATTTTGTATTTGATTAATGAAGAAGTCTCTATATTTCAGGTTTTTGTGTATGTTAATTGTGACATATTTTTCTTATGCTATAGTGGAAGAAAACTTTACGTTGGCGGAGCCACATTTTTGGGTCGGGAACGCATCCGCTGTTTTTGAATTTTAAAGTAATGGAAAAGGCATTTTCAACTTATATTTCTTCCGGTTTACCTTAGATTTTCGAATAATGTAACGATTTCGTATATAGAAGTATAACAGCATACAACTGTGAACCCATTGTTAATAACGTTGTACTTACCTGCTATGTTAGGCCTAGCGAGGCCTAGCTGATAGCTTAAAACAACTGAAACCGTTAAAGGACAATCAAAGTCTGCACTCATAGGTCATAGAGTGAAATTGAATTATTTGGTCTGGCAGAAATTTATACACTATGTAACAAAATTTTTACTTTTCTTGTTCCTGGACAGAAAGTGTTATTTCCCAGTTGCTTATGCCTAAAGTAAGTGGAAAAGACCCATTTTTCTCTTCAAACTTGGCCTGGCATGGCCGAGCGCGTTAAGGCGTGCGCTCGTAATCCGAGGGTCGCGGGTTCGCGCCCGAGTCGCGCTAAACATGCTCGCCCTCCCAGCCGTGGGGGCGTATAATGTGACGGTCAATCCCACTATTCGTTGATAAAAGAGTAGCCCAAGAGTTGGCGGTGGGTGGTGATGACTAGCTGCCTTCCCTCTAGTCTTACACTGCTAAATTAGGGACGGCTAGCACAGATAGCCCTCGAGTAGCTTTGTGCGAAATTCCAAAACAAACAAACAAACAAACTCTTCAAACTTTGCTTTTGTGACCTGGGAGCGTGTAACGAAAACATGATGGGAGACTATATTTGGGGGCTTATACGTGAAAGTGATTTACATTAGAGTTGCAAATCTTGAAAAACTATTCACTTCTAAACATTTTTGTATAACTTCTGTATAAATACATGTAAATCTTGATTCATATGTTGTTTCATTCAGACCTTATGCAAATTGAAATATACAACTTTGTCCGTTTTTACGTAGTAAATAGGTTAGTTTCTAAATTTCATTATCCAGGTCACAAAGTAAAGTTTGAAGAAAATAATTGCCATTTTCTGTATTTTTACAATATAAGCAATAGAGAAATAACACATCATCCAGGTACAAAATTTGTGTCACATAGTGTTATCTGCCTTTCTTCTATTTAGTCACTTCATGATTAAATACGGACACAAACACCTCTTCTGTACCCTCGTTTTGTTACAAGCCATCAAAACATTGTTACAATCTGGCCAAGGATTCAATAAAACTACATTGTTAGGACTAATAGCAACACAGTTCCGACACTATAGATTCTGTACATAGTTTAATGTTTTAACAACTGTTTATGGGTGATGTAGCCAAACAGTTGTATGAAAACTGACGTCAATTATTTACACATTAATAGTGACAAATCATATGGTAAACCTCGTCAAAGTTTAAAGATGTTGAAGTAAATGGTTCATTCACAGGAGAGCGCACTGAAACGTCACAGGTAGTGACGTAATAGATCAGAAATATTCGGTCTTTATGAAATTAACGAGCCTTATTAGTTATCACATCGTATATTTATTTGTACATAATGGTCTTACAGGGAACGCCTCCTGTCAATACGAAAACAGTGACATCTGATAATTCATTACACACGACTGAATTCACCGTGGTCTGGAGCTCCTCCCCCAACACAACAGAGGGCGTGTACGAAATGACTTGTCTTGCAAAGCTAAAAGACAACTCGACTGCAGTCTTACATAACTTAGGAATGACTCGTGTAAGCGTCGTAAACTTGACAAAGTGGACGGTCACTTCAATAGGTCCAACACGTTTCTACACTGATGACAAAAAGAAAGTAAGTTTTCTAAATCAGTTTTTACACTAAAGACATAAAGGTAGTAATTTTTATAAATCAGTTTGAACACTGAAGATATAAAGGTAGTAAGTTTTCTAAATCAATCTTTAAACTAAGAACATAAAGAAAATAAGTTTTCTGAATCAGTTTGTAAACAAAAGATATAAAGGCGGTAAGTTTTCTAACTTAGTTTCTACACTGAAAACATAAAGGTAGTAAGTTTTTGGAATAAGATTATACACTGAAGACATGAAGGTAGTAAGTTTTCTAAATCAGTTTCTACATTGAACAAGTAAGGGTATTAAGTTTTGTGGATTCGTTTATAAACTAAAGACACAAAGCTAGTAAGTTTTCTGAATCAGTTTCTACACTGAAAAAATAAAGGTAGTTAGTTTTATGAATCAGTTTCTACACTGAAAAAATAAAGGTAGTTAGTTTTTTTAATTAGTTTCTGCACTGAACACATAAAGGTAGTAAGTTTTCTTAATCAGTTTCTACAATAAAGACATGAAGGTAGTAAGTTTTCTAAATCAGTATCTGCACTGAAGACATAAGAGTTGTAAGTTTTCTGAATTAGATTCCCCACCGAAAACATGAAACATCATGTTTGGCTAATTACATATTTTATTTCTACAAATATAATGTTGTATGTCTGTGGAGTCACATCACTAAAACCTGGGATTTGATACCCGTAGTGGACAGAGCACAAATAGCCATTTGTGTAGCTTTGTGCTTAAACAAACAATTTGGATGAAAATGAAGTAGAAATACATTTATAATAAATAATGTAACATTTTTATAGTAAACTTTTAGCACTTTGTGTAGGCTTCTCATTTAGATCATTAGAAATTTGATCTGCAAGGTGGGATTTCCAGTTACTACAATTGTATGCATTCCTTCTTTGAAGAATTAATGGAGCTTTTATTTGTAGGTGATGTTACAACTTTTCGAATTCGACTCGGTTTTTCCAGTCTCATGCGTAACAGATTCCTTCACAGAAGTGTTCCCTGTCCAGATGATATCTGAGAATGTCTTTGTTTGTGACCTGTCAGCTATACAGACGTGCATGAACGTTTTCGTTGGACTTGGTTTCACGCAAACTGTTCACATTTTTTGGTAAGTTGTCAGTATTTTCCAGATTAACATCCAGGGGAGACGGGTGAACAGAGCTTACCTTCCAGGAAATGTTTCACTACTTTCTTCATAAATATCAAGATCGATGACTGATTGTTTAACAATTATTTTTTTCAATTATTAAGGGAGAGAAATACCTTGTTAAACATTCCAGAGGTAAATTTTAATAAATAAAAACTGTCGCACAATTCTTGAACAAAGGGATTAATATTTGAGTTGTTCGATTAGAAAAGTCCAGGTGTTTGTATTTAGTCTTTGGAAAACAAAGTAGATAAAGACAAGCAGTTTTAAAATAGTCACACGAGTTTGTTTACATTCAGTTTTTAGATTTTTACAGTACGAAAACAATTTATCTGGTCACTTTAGTAAAGATATTGTAGATGTTTATAGTACAACAACCATTTATCTGGTTAAATTAGTAAAGATATTCTGTCAAAAAGAATACAGATTTATAGTTCAATATTCGTTTATCTGATCACTTTAGTAAAGATATTGTATCTAATTGATTAGATGTTTATACTATAACAACAATTTATCTGGTCACTTTAATGACGATATTGTATCCAAATAACTAAATATTTAGAGTACAATAACCATTCTTCTGATGACTTTTTAAAGATATTGTATACAACTGACTAGACGTTTACAGTAAAATAACAATTTATAACTACTGCTTATTTCGTCACTTTAGTGAAGATATTGTATCCAACTGACTAGACGTTTACAGTAAAATAACAATTTATAACTCCTGCTTATTTCGTCACTTTAGTGAAGATATTGTATCCAACTGACTAGACGTCTACAGTAAAATAATAATTTATAACTCCTGCTTATTTCGTCACTTTAGTGAAGATATTGTATCTAGTTGGCTAGATGAATATTGAGTGAGAGACATCATTACACAAATTCTTGTAGATACTTATTTGTATTCGGGAAGGGATTTTATTCTCTTAATTAAGGCACGTGTGTATACTACAATGGTACATGTGTTTACTACAATGTTTTATTTCGGCTCATAGATGATATATTTGCATACAAGTCTTACTTATTACACTCTTAGATCACAAATGTTTCTCAGTTGCGTCATATTTGCACATGATTTTAACTTACTTTCACTAAAGAATGATATATTTGCACACGAGAGGACTCTCAAAGAGGGTTTATTTCTGTCACGAATAGAATGTTTGATTACTTATTTTCACTCAATATTGGCTTATTTTCACTCAAGAATTACTTATTTTGAACCAATTATTATTATATTTTACTGGTAGCGTAAATGCAGATGTAATTTACACTGAGAAAAAAACTTGAAAAACATTAAAGTAGCACTGTAGAAACATTGTTAGAAACAATTACAATGCCACGAGTGTGCTATTGTTGAACACTAAATGTTTTTTTATTCAACAGCAACAAACGAACAAAAATAAGGGTAACGATTAATGAGAGAGCTCCAAAAGTCAAACGAGTTACTATGAACGAGTACGTTCGTAAGGTGGTCGTGGAAACTGATAAAATGCTGAAGTACATGAAAATGAGCTGTAGCAAACTGTTCTCCAATCAGACAGTTTCTGAGTATGGTCTGAAAAGTAGGTTATAAAACACATTTGATCTATGTTGACTCAATATAAATTTACTCATTGTGTATATCTCTACATTATCATAATAAGTTTGATCTATCTTGCCTCAATATAAGTTTACTTATCGTGCGTCTCTTTACCTCGTTATAATAACAGATTTGGTCTATGTTGACTCAATATAAGTTTCCTTATCGTGCGTCTCTTTACAATGTTATCATAACAGATTTGGTCTATGTTGACTCAATATAAGTTTCCTTATCGTGCGTCTCTTTACAATGTTATCATAACAAATTTGGTCTATGTTGACTCAAAATGAGTTTACTTATCGTGCGTCTATTTACATTGTTATTACAACAAATTTGGTCAATGTTGACTCAATGTAGGTTAACTTATCGTGAGCCTATTAAACTTGTTATAACAATAAATTTGGTCTGCATTCACTCAATATAAGTTTACTTATCGTGCGTCTCTCTACCTTGTTATCATAACAAATTTGGTCTATGTTTACTTTGTATAAGTTACTTATACAATGCGTTTTCTTATCTTGTTATAGTAATAAGTTTGATCAATGATGACTCAATACAAGTTTACTTGTCGTAAGTCTCTTTAAATTGCTCTAAAAACAGACTTGGTCTATGTTAACTCAATATAAGTTTGCCTATCGTGCGCCTCTTTGTCTTTTCATAATAATAGTTTGATCTATGTTGACTTAATACAAGTTCATTCATGGTGAGTCTCTTTACATTGTTATAACAACGAATCTGGTTTATGTTGACTCAATACAAGTTTACTTCACGTGCGTCTTTTGACATTGTTATAGTGACAGATTTAATCTATGTTGACTCAATATAAGTTTACTTATCGTGCGCCTCTCTACCTTGTTATAGTAACAAATGTGGTCTATGTTGACTCAATATAAGTTTACTTATCGTGCGCCTCTCTACCTTGTTATAGTAACAAATGTGGTCTATGTTGACTCAATATAAGTTTGCTTATAGTGCGTTTCTTTTCATTGTTATTACAACATATTTAATCTTTGTTAACTCAATAGAAGTTTACGTATCGTGCGTCTTTTTACATTGTTTTCATAAAAAATCTATGTTGACTCAATATCAGTTTACTTTTCGTGCGTCTCTTTATCTTGTTATAATAACAAATTTTACCAGTGTTGACAAAATACAAGTTTACTTATAATGCGTCTTTCTACATTGTTATAATAACAGATTCAATCTATATTGACTCAACACAAGTTTACTTATCGTTCATCTCTTTACATTGTTATACTAACAAGTTTGATCAATGTTGACTCAATATAAGTATAATTGTGAGTCTTTTGTTTGTTTGTTTTGGAATTTCGCACAAAGCTACTCGAGGGCTATCTATGCTAGCCGTCCCTAATTTAGCAGTGTAAGACTAGAGGGAAGGCAGCTAGTCATCACCACCCACTGCCAACTCTTGGGCTACTCTTTTAACAACGAAAAGTGGGATTGACCGTCACATTATAACGTCCCCACGGCTGGGAGGGCGAGCATGTTTGGCGCGACGCGGGCGCGAACCCGCGACCCTCGGATTACGAGTCGCGCGCCTTACGCGCTTGGCCATGCCGGGCCAATTGTGAGTCTCTTTACATTGTTATAATGACAAATTTGGTCTATATTCACCGAATACAAGTTTTCTTATCGTGCGTCTCTTTACATTTGATCTATGTTGACTCAATACAAATTTACTTGTCGTGAATCTCTTTACATTGTTATAATAACAAATTTGGTCTATGTTGACTCAATACAAGTTCACTTATCGTGTGTTTTTTACCTTCCTATAATAACAGATTTGGTCTATTTGACTTAATGTAAGTTTACTTTTCGTGCGTTCTTTTACATTGTTATAACAACAGATTTAATCACTGTTGACTCAAAACAAATTTACTTATCGTGCGTCTCTGTACATCATTATAATAACAAATTCGATCTCTGTTGACTCAATACAAGTTCACTCATCGTGTTTTTTAACTTATTATAATAACAGATTTGGTCTATGTTGACTAAATATAAGTTTACTTATCGTGCGTCTCTTTACATTGTTATAATAAACATTTGGTCTATTTTACTCAATATAAGTTTACTTATCGTGCGTCTCTTTACATTGTTAAAGACAGATTTAATTTATGTTGACTCAATATAAATTTACTTATCGTGCGTCTCTTTACATTTTTACTATAACAAGTTTAATCTGTGTTGACTCAATAGAAATTTACTCATCCTGTGCTTTTTACCTTGTTATAATAACAGATTTGGTCTATATTGACTCAATATGTTTACTTATCATGCGCCGATTTAACTTGTTATAATAAAAATATGTTTATTTTGATCAAATATTAGTTTACTTACCTGTGTCTCTCTACCTTGTTATAATTACAAATTTGGTTTATGTTGACTAAATACAAGTTTACTTATCGTTCGTCTTTTTACATTGTTATAATAACAAATTTGGTCTATGTTGACTCAATACAAAATTACTCATTGTGTGCTTTTTACCTTGTTATAATAACAGATTTAATCCATGTTGACTCAAAACAAGTTTAATTGTCGTGCGTTTCTCTCCCTCGTTATAATAACATATTTGATCTATGTTAATTCAACATCAGTTTACTTATTATGCGCCTATTTCATTTGTTATAATAACAAATTTCGTCTTTTTTGACTCAATATAAGTTTACTTATCTTGCGTCTCTTCACATTGTTAGAATAACAAATTTAATCTATGTTGACTCTAAGTTTATTTATCGTGCATCTCTTCATCTTTTTATAATAACAAGTTTGATCTATGTTCATTCAAAACAAATTTACTTGTCATGAGTTTTTTACATTGTAATAATAAAAAAAATTGGTCTATGTTGACTAAATACAAGTTTACTTATCGTGGGTCTTTTCACATTGTTATAATAACAGATTTAATCTATGTTGACTCAATATAAGTTTAATATCGTGCGCCTCTCTACCTTGTTATAATAGCAAATTTGGTCTATTTTGACTCAATATAAGTTTGTTTATAGTGCGTTTCTTTTCATTGTTATAATAACATATTTAATCCATATTGACTCAATATTAGTTTACATATCGTGCGTCTCTTTATCTTGTTATAATAACAAGTTTGATCAATGTTGACTCAATACAAGTTTACTTGTGAGTCTCTTTGTATTCTTATCATAACAAATTTGGTCTATGTTGACTCAATACAAGTTTACTCATTGTGTATGTTCACATTGTTATAGTAACAAGTTTGATCTATTTTGACTCAAAACAAGTTTACTCTTCGTGAGTTTTTTACCTTGTTATAATAACAGATTTAGTCTATGTTGACTCAATGTAAGTTTACTTATCGTGCGCCTATTTAACTTTTTATAATAACAAATTTGGTCTACGTTGACTCAATACAAGTTTACTTATCGTACATGTTTTTACATTATTATAATGACAAGTTTGATCGATGTTGACTCAATACAAGTTTACTTATCGTGCGTCTCTCTACCTTGTTTTGATAACATATTTGGTCTATGTTGGCTCAATACAAGTTTACTTATTGTGCATCTTTTTATCTTCTTACAATAACAAGTTTGATCTTTTGACTCAATACAAGGTTAATTATCGTGCGTTTGTTTACATTGTGAAAATAACAAGTTTCATCTATGTTGACTCAATAAAAATTTACTTCTCGTGAGTCTGTTTACATTGTTATTATAATAAATTTGGTCTATTTTGACTCAATATAAGTTCACTCGTCGTGTTTTTTTTACCTAGTTGTAATAACAAATTTGATCTATGTTGACTCAGTACAAGTTTACTCATTGTGTATGTTTACATTGTTATAATAAGAGGTTTAATCTATGTTGACTCAATACAAATTTACTCATCGTATGTTTTTTAGCTTCTAATAATAACATATTTGATCTATGTTGACTCAATACAAGTTTACTTATCGTGCGTCTCTCTACCTGGTTATAATAACAGATTTGGTTTATGTTGACTTAATACAAATTTACTTATCGTGCGTCTCTTTACATTATTATAGTAACAAGTTTAATCTATGTTGACTCAATACAAATTTACTTGTCTTGAGTCTCTTTGCATTGTTATAATGTGTGTTCAACGTTGACTCCGCTCAAGTTTACTTATCGTGTGTTATTTACCTTGTTATAATAACGAATTTGATCTACGTTGACTCAACACAAGTTTACTCTTTTTGTATCTTCACATTGTTATAATAACAAGTTTGATCTATGTTGACTCAATACAAGTTTACTCATCGTGTGTTTTTTACCTTGTTGTGATAACAGATTTGGTCTTTGTTGACTCAATGTAAGTTTACTTATCATGCGCTTATTTATTTTGCTATAATAACAAATTTGGTCTATGTTGACTCAATACAAGTTTATTTATCGTGCGTCTCTCTACCTTGTTATAATAACATATTTGGTCTATGTTGACTCAATACAAGTTTACTCATCTTGTGTTTTTTACCTTGTCATAATAACAAATTTGATCTATGTTGACTCAATAGAATTTTACTCATTGTGTATCTACACATTGTTATGATAACAAGTTTGATGTATGTTGACTCAATACAAGTTTTTTCATCGTGTGTTTTTTACTTTGTTATGATAACAGATTTGGTCTATGTTGACTCAATAGACATAGATTAAAAGCACATGATAGATACTCCTTACCACATGATGCCAAGTGATGCGCTTTGTGTGAACCAACAAATATCTTTCACGGACATGAACGTCATTGTTTTCATCTTCTCTGTGCAGCATGACCAGGTGGTTGGGGACGCTTCACTTGCAATCTGAGGTTTGGAGGTTCGAATCCTGTCACACCAAACATTGTCACCCTTTCAACCGTTAAGACTTATAAAGTGATTGCCAATCCCACTATTCGTTGGTAAAAGATAAGTCCAAGAGTTGGCGGTGGGTGGTGATGTGTAGCTTTCTCTACTTTTGCACTGTTAAATTAGGGACGCTAGCGCAGATAGTCCTCGTGTAGCCATGTGCGAACACACCAAACGAAAGCATCGTCTTTGGTTCTGTTTGATATTCAGAATAGATTTTGGTCTTCTTATGAGCTTGAGTGCGTGTCGTGAAAACTTGACACAATCCTTACAAAGTTTGATTTTGATTGTTTCTTCAGATCAAGACTGCAAGATAAGACAGAAAGAGATTCATATTTACATTTCTGTACATGTGGACCTTCATCCTCACTCATTACTGTTCACGCTGGGTGAAGAGAACCAGCTAACGTCTGTTTGTGTTTATGACCTATGTGATCAGATGAACGGATCATTTACTGTCGTGAGAAATAAGGTAAAAACCATACTTTATTATAATGCAGTTGGATTTATAACTATTCGTTTCTGAGACGTTCAACTTGCTAAATAAACTTGTTTAGCTCGTGTTCTAAGTAGAACTAATTTTTGTTTACGTAACAATGTATAATAAGTTTAGCTTGTAAAAGTTCAGTTAGAACGTAGTGACTTATATGAATAGAGCAACTTGGTTTTACTGTATATAATATTACAGAAAGAACAAATAACTTTGTGTGAACTACGTCTAAGGAAGCTGAAAGACTGTATATTTTTACTCAATTGAAACTTCTTCAGCAAAGTTCGTATTTAACTGTCATGAAGTTAAAACAAATTCGATTTAAGTAAAGGTTTAACGTATAAGTACTCTTTTTGTTTCAAATGTTGTTGAAAGTTTATTTTTTGTGATTCACTCTTTAGAATTTTATAATTCTGTGTCAAGAAATTTATGGTAAAGTTTATAAATACTGAAGACATTGTTAGCACAAACAAATATCACAGAATTAATTAACAATTAACTTTTACAGATACCTCTAAAGTTTGAGGTCTTGGCTCTGGATAGCTTCTGTTGCAACACTGTGGACCTAAGGATTGGAAACGTCATTGGAGACGGAGGTGCAGGAGTCAACTTCACTTGGAGTGTAACTAAAGAACCTTCTGGAACAGGTAATCTGATCAGTTGTTCAGGATACCGTTAATTATTTAAACAAACTTCAGCCAAATAATTTAAGATTTCAATATGTCGTCAAAGACGTTACGATTTCAAGTCATGACGCAACTCCTGGTTTGAAGTACATTCTTAACAGATACACAGAAGAATTATGACGACAGTTTTAAACACGTGTTGTTTAACAGACTGGTGGAAACGGCGAGTTTTTAGACGAGATTATGACATTACGAAACACATCTGTAGTAAAACAGTACCATGTTAAGCCTATAACATCTTTTCCCGGAACTTATAACCGGTTAAAAGAAAAACCTGATTCGACAATTATACGAGGTGCCCTTTTTTAAAAACGTCTTCATCATATAATGACATTATCAAAACTTTGTCTCAATCTTACAGAAACATTAATTAAGTCAACATCTGAGCACACATAAGTACTACCTCAAATCAATATTGGAAGGTTTAGGATTGACGGAGAAAACTTTATAAAACAAAAAAATGGACAATTTTAATCTTCAGTGGATGTCTGTCAACAGAGAATTCTTTTAAAGAATTCATTAAATGTCTATAACTGAAAAACGTTTTAAAGGTTTCAGTGGATGTTTCTTTACTGTTCCTTGAGAACTGTTTTGATGATTCACAGGATGTATATTTATTGAGAACTATTTTAAATGATTCACTGGATGTATATTTATTGAGAACTATTTTAAATGATTTACAGGATGTCTGTTTATTGAGAACTATTTTAAATGATTCACAGGATGTCTGTTCATTGAGAACTATTTTAAATGATTCAAAGGATGTCTGTATTTTGAAAACTATTTGAAATGATCCACTGGATGTCTGTTTATTGAGAACAATCTTAAATGAATCACTGCATGTATTTTCATTGATAACTGTTTTATATGATTCATATGATGTCTCTTTAATGAGAATTATTTCAAATGATTTAAAGGATGTCTGTTTATTGAGAACTAATTTAAATGCTTCACAAGATGAATATTTATTGAGAATTATTTTAAATGATTCAAAGTATGTCTGTTTATTGAGAACTATTTCAAATGATTCACAGGATGTCTGTTTATTGAGAACTATTTTTAATGAATCACAGGATAACTGTTTATTGAGAACTCTTTTAAATGATTCACAAAATGTCTGTTTATTGAGAACTATTTTAAATGATTCACAAAATGTCTGTTTATTGAGAACTATTTTAAATGATTCACAGGATTTATGTTTATTGAGAACTATTTTAAATGAGTCACATGATGTCTGTTTATTGACAACTATTTCAAATGATTTATTGGATGTTTGTTTATTGAGAACTGTTTTAAATAATTTACAGGATTTTTATTCATTGAGATTTATTTTAAATGATGCATATGATGTAGGTTTATTGAAAACTATTTTTAATGATTCACTGAATTATATTTTTTAAAACAGTTTCAAATTATTCACTGGATGTCTGTTTATTGAGAACTATTTTAAATGATTCACAGAATATATATTTATTGAGAACTATTTTAAATGATTCACACGATGTATGTTTATTGAGAACTTTTTTGAATGATTCACAAGATGTCAGTTTGTTAAGAACTATTTTAAATGATTCAGAGGATGTGTGTTTATTGAGAATTATTTTAAATGATTCACAGGATGTGTGTTTATTGAGGACTGTTTTAAATGATTCAGTGGATGTATATTTAATAAGAACTATTTTAAATGATTCACAAGATATCTGTTTATTGAGAACTCTTTTTAATGATTCACAGGATGTCTGTTTATTGAGAACTATTTTAAATCTTTCACTGGATGTATATTTATTAATAATTATTTTAAATGATTCAAAAAATGTCTTTTTTTTGAGATTTATTTTAAATGATTCTCAGGATGTCTATGTTGAGAACTATATTAAATGATTAATGGGATGACTTTTTATTTAGAACTTTTTAAAATGATTCACACGATATATATTTATTGAGAACTATTTCAAATGATTAAAGGATGTATATTTATTGAGAACTATTTAAAATTATTCACAGGATATCTGTTTATAGTGAAGTATATTAAATGATTCAGTGGATGTATCTTTATTGAGAACTGTTTTAAATGATTCACAGGATGTCTGTTTATTGAGAACTATTTTAAATGATTCACAGGATGACTGGTTTTTGATAATTATTTTAAAGGATTCACTGGATGTCTGTTTATTGAGAACTATGTAAAATGATTCACAGCATTTGTGTTAATTGAGAACTTTTTAAATGATTCACTGGATGTCTGTTTATTGAGAACTATTTTATATGATTCACTAGATGTCTGTTTATTGAGAGCGATTTTAAATGATTCACAGGATGTCTCTTCATTGGGAACTATTTTAAATGATTCAAAGGATGTCTGCATTTTGAAAACTATTTGAAATGATCCACTGGATGTCTGTTTATTGAGAACAATCTTAAATGAATCACTGCATGTATATTCATTGATAACTGTTTTATATGATTCATATGATGTCTCTTTAATGAGAATTATTTCAAATGATTTACAGGATGTCTTCTTATTGAGAACTATTTTAAATGATTATCAGGATGTCTGTTTATTGAGAACTATTTTAAATGATTTACAGGATGTCTGTTAAATAAGAACTATTTTAAATAGTTCACAAGATATCTGTTTATTGAGAGTTATTTCAAATGATTCAAAGGATGTGTTTTTAGAAAAACCCTTTTCAATGTTTCACAGGATTTCTGTTTATTCAGAACTATTTTAAATGACTCACTGGATGTTTATTTGTACAGAACTGTTTTAAATGCTTCACAGAATGTCAGGTTTCTCAGAACTATTTTAAACGATTCAAAGGATGTTTGTTTGTTGAGATTTATTTAAAATGATTCACAGGATATCTGTTTATTGAGAATTATTTAAAATCATTCAAAATATGTGTATTCATTGATAACTATTTTAAATGATTCACAAGAAACATATTTACTGAGATAAATTTTAAATTATTTACAGGATTTCTGTTTATTTAGAACTATTTTAAATTATTTACAAGTTGTCTGTTTATTGAAAACTATTTTAAATGATTCACAGATGTCTGTTTATTGAGAACTATTTTAAATGATTCAAGGATGTATATTTATACAGAACTATTTTAAATGATTCATAGGATGTATACTTATTGAGAACTATTTTAAATGAGTCAGAAAATGTGTGTTTGTTGAGAATGATTTTAAATGATTTAAAGGATGAATATTTATTGAGAGCTATTTTAAATGATTTAAAGGATGTCTGTATTTTGAAAACTATTTGAAATGATCCACTGGATGTCTGTTTATTGAGAACAATCTTAAATGAATCACTGCATGTATATTCATTGATAACTGTTTTATATGATTCATATGATGTCTCTTTAATGAGAATTATTTCAAATGATTTAAAGGATGTCTGTTTATTGAGAACTAATTTAAATGATTATCAGGATGTCTGTTTATTGAGAACTATTTTAAATGATTTACAGGATGTCTGTTTATTGAGAACTGTTTTAAATGATTCACAGATGTCTGTTTATTGAGAACTATTTTAAATGAGTCAGAGAATGTCTGTTTATTGACAACTATTTCAAATGATTTATTGGATGTTTGTTTATTGAGAACTGTTTTAAATAATTTACAGGATTTTTATTCATTGAGATTTATTTTAAATGATGCATATGATGTAGGTTTATTGAAAACTATTTTTAATGATTCACTGAATTATATTCTTTAAAACAGTTTCAAATTATTCACTGGATGTCTGTTTATTGAGAACTATTTTAAATGATTCACAGAATAATATATTTATTGAGAACTATTTTAAATGATTCACACGATGTATGTTTATTGAGAACTTTTTTGAATGATTCACAAGATGTCAGTTTGTTGAGAACTATTTTAAATGATTCAGAGGATGTGTGTTATTTGAGAATTATTTTAAATCATTCACTGGATGTATGTTTAATGAAAACTGTTTTAAATGATTCACAGGATGTCTATTTATTGAGAACTCTTTAAAATCATTTACACGATTTCTGTTTATTCAGAAATCTTTTAAATTAATTTACTGTATGTAAATTTATTGAGAACTGTTTTAAATGATTCACAGAATGTTTGGTTATTGAGAACTATTTTAAATGATTCAAAGGATCTGTGTTTTTGAGAACCATCTTTATGATTCACAGGATGTGTGTTTGTTGAGAACTATGTTAAATGATTCACATGATGTATGTTTATTGAGAACGTATTTGAATGATTCACAGGATGTCTGTTTATTGTGAACTATTTTAAATGATTCACATATCTGTTTATTGATAACTATTTTAAATGATTCACAGGATGTCTTTTTATTGAGAACTCTTTTAAATGATTGACATTATGTCTGTTAATTGATAACTTTTTATAATGATTCACAGGATGTATTGTTATTGAGAACTCTCTTAAATGATTTAAAGGATGTGGGTTCTTTGAGGACTATTTTTTAATGATTCACAGGATGTGGGTTATTTGAGAACTATGTTAAATAATTCACATGATGTATGTTTGTTGAGAACCTTTTTGAATGATTTACAGGAAATCTGTTTATTTTGAACTATTTTAAATAATTCACTGGATGTATATTTATTGAAAACTTTTTTAAATGAATTACTGAATGTCTGTTTATTGAAAACTGTTTTAAATGATTCACAGGAAATCTGTTTATTTTGAACTATTTTAAATAATTCACTGGATGTATATTTATTGAAAACTTTTTGAAATGAATTACTGAATGTCTGTTTATTGAAAACTGTTTTAAATGATTCACAGGATGTCTGTTTATTGATAACTATTTTAAATGATTCACAGGATATCCGTTTTTTTGAAAACTTTTTTAAACGATTCACACGATGTCTGTTAATTGAGAAATATTTTAAATAATACACAGGATGTGTGTTTATTGAGAACTATTTTAAATAATTCACTCGATGTATATTTATTGAGAACTGTTTTAAATGATTAACAGGATGTCTGGTTATTGAGAACTATTTTAGATGATTCACTGGATGTATTTTTATTAAGAACTATTTTAAATGATTCACATGATTCTCTTTATTTAGAACTATTTTAAATTATTCATTCGATGTCTCTTTATTTAGAACTATTTTAAATGATTTACAGGATGTATATTTATTGAGAACTATTTTAAATGATTCACAGGATATCTAATTATTGAGAACTATTTTAATTGATTTAAACGATGTGTGTTGTTTGAGAACTATTTTTAATGATTCACAGGGTGTGTGTTTATTGAGAACAATGTTAAATGACTCACATGATGTATGTTTATTGAGAACTTATTTGAATGATTCACTGGATGTCTGTTTATTGAAAACTCTTTTAAATGATTCACTGGATGTTTGTTTATTGAGAACTGTTTTAAATGATTCACAAGATGACTGTGTATTGACAACTATTTTAAATGATTCACAGGATGTATATTTATTGAGAACTTTTAAATGAATCAGAGGATGTATATTTATTGAGAACTATTTTAAATGATTCACTGGATGTCTGTTTATTGAGAACTATTTTAAATGATTCATAGGATGTCTATTTATTGAGAACTATTTTAAATGATTCACAGGATGTCTGTTTATTGAGAACTATTTTAAATGATTCACAGGATGACTGTTTTTTGAGAATTATTTTAAAGGATTCACAGGATGTGTTTGTTGAGAATTATTTTAAATGATTCATCAGATATGTGTTTATTGAGAACTATTTTAAATGATTCTAAGGATGTGTGTTTATTGAGAACTATTTTATATGATTCACTGGATGTCTGTTTGTTGAGAGCTGTTTTACACGATTCATAGAATGTATATTTATTGAGAACAATTTTAAATGATTCATAGGATTTTTATGTATTGAGCATTATTTTAAATGATTCACAGGATGTATGTTTATTGAAAACTATTTTAAATGATTTACAGAATGTATGTTTATTGAAAACTATTTTAAATGATTCACAGGATGTGTTTATTGAGAATTATTTTAAATGATTCATTGGATGTATATTTAATGAGAACTCTTTTAAATGATTTATGGGATATCTGTTTGTTGAGAATTATTTTAAATTATTCACAGGATAACTGTTTATTGAGAACCATTTTAAATGATTTACTGGATGTATAATTTTGAGAACTGTTTTAAATGATTCACAAGATTTTTGGCTATTGAGAACTATTTTAAATCATTCAAATCATTTGTGATTTTTGAGATTTTTTTAATGATTCACAGGATGTGTGTTTATTCAAAACTATTTCAAATGATTCACATGATGTGTGTTTATTGAAAACTATTCTAAATATTCACAGTATATCTGTTTATTGAGAACTATTTTAAATGATTTGCCAGATGTATATTTAATAAGAACTGTTTTAAATGATTCACAGGATGTCTGGTTATTGATAAATATTTTAAATGATTCAAAGTATGTGTGTCTTTGACAACTATTTTAAATGATTCACAGCATGTGAGTTTTTTGATAATTATTTTAAATGATTCACCAGATGTGTGTTTATTGAGTACTATTTTAAATGATTCACAGGATGTATATTTATTGAAATTATTTTAAATGATTCACTGGATGTCTGTTTATTAAGAACTATTTTAAATGATTCATTGGATGTATATTTATTAAGAACAGTTTTAAATGATTCATAGGATGTCTGTTTATTGAGAATTATTTTAAATGATTCAAAGCTTGTCTGTTTATTGAGAACTATTTTGAATGATTTACTGGATATCTGTTGATTGAGTATTATTTTGAATTATTTAGTGGAATTCTTTTTATTGAAAACTATTTCAAATGATTCACATGATGTGTGTTTATTGAAAACTATTCTAAATATTCACAGTATATCTGTTTATTGAGAACTATTTTAAATGATTTGCCAGATGTATATTTAATAAGAACTGTTTTAAATGATTCACAGGATGTCTGGTTATTGATAAATATTTTAAATGATTCAAAGTATGTGTGTCTTTGACAACTATTTTAAATGATTCACAGCATGTGAGTTTTTTGATAATTATTTTAAATGATTCACCAGATGTGTGTTTATTGAGTACTATTTTAAATGATTCACAGGATGTATATTTATTGAAATTATTTTAAATGATTCACTGGATGTCTGTTTATTAAGAACTATTTTAAATGATTCATTGGATGTATATTTATTAAGAACAGTTTTAAATGATTCATAGGATGTCTGTTTATTGAGAATTATTTTAAATGATTCAAAGCTTGTCTGTTTATTGAGAACTATTTTGAATGATTTACTGGATATCTGTTGATTGAGTATTATTTTGAATTATTTAGTGGAATTCTTTTTATTGAAAACTATTTCAAATGATTCACATGATGTGTGTTTATTGAAAACTATTCTAAATATTCATAGTATATCTGTTTATTGAGAACTATTTTAAATGATTTGCCAGATGTATATTTAATAAGAACTGTTTTAAATGATTCACAGGATGTCTGGTTATTGATAAATATTTTAAATGATTCAAAGTATGTGTGTCTTTGACAACTATTTTAAATGATTCACAGCATGTGAGTTTTTTGATAATTATTTTAAATGATTCACCAGATGTGTGTTTATTGAGTACTATTTTAAATGATTCACAGGATGTATATTTATTGAAATTATTTTAAATGATTCACTGGATGTCTGTTTATTAAGAACTATTTTAAATGATTCATTGGATGTATATTTATTAAGAACAGTTTTAAATGATTCATAGGATGTCTGTTTATTGAGAATTATTTTAAATGATTCAAAGCTTGTCTGTTTATTGAGAACTATTTTGAATGATTTACTGGATATCTGTTGATTGAGTATTATTTTGAATTATTTAGTGGAATTCTTTTTATTGAAAACTATTTTAAATGATTCACAGAATGTATCTTCATTGAGAACTTTTTTAATGATTTAGCTGATGTATATTTATTGAGAACATTTTTGAATCATTCACTGGATTTTTCTTTATTGAAAACTATTATAAATGATTCCTGGATGTATATTTTTTGAGAAGTATTTTAAATGATTCATTGGATGTCTGTTTACTGAGAACTGTTTTAAATGATTCACAGGATGTATATTTGTTGAGAATTTTTGTAAATGATTCACAGGATTTGTATTTATTGAGAATTATTTTAAATGATTCACTAGATGTATATTTAATAAGAACTGTTTTAAATGTTTCACAGGATGTCTGGTTATTGATAAATATTTTAAATGATTCAAAATATGTGTGTTTTTTGAGCATTATTTTAAATGATTTACAGGATGTATATTTATTGAGAACTATTTTAAATGATTCACAGGATATCTAATTATTGAGAACTATTTTAATTGATTTAAACGATGTGTGTTGTTTGAGAACTATTTTTAATGATTCACAGGGTGTGTGTTTATTGAGAACAATGTTAAATGACTCACATGATGTATGTTTATTGAGAACTTATTTGAATGATTCACTGGATGTCTGTTTATTGAAAACTCTTTTAAATGATTCACTGGATGTTTGTTTATTGAGAACTGTTTTAAATGATTCACAAGATGACTGTGTATTGACAACTATTTTAAATGATTCACAGGATGTGGGTTTTTTGAGAATTATTTTAAATGATTCATCAGATGTGTTTATTAAGAATTATTTTAAATGATTCTCTGGATATATATTTAATAAGAACTATTTTAATTGATTCACAAGATATCTGTTTATTGAGAACTATTTTAAATGATTCACAGGATGTTTTTTTTAGAACTATTTCAAATGATTCAAAGTATGTGAGTTTATTGAGAATTATTTTATATGATTCACTGGATGTCTGTTTGTTGAGAGCTGTTTTAAACGATTGATAGAATGAATATTTATTGAGAACTATTATAAATAATTCACATGATATTTATGAATTGAGAACTATTTTAAATGATTCAAAGGATGAGTGTTTGTTAAGAATTCTGTTAAGTGATTCACAAGATATCAGTTTGTTGAGAATTATTTTAAATTATTTACAGGATGTCTGTTTTTTAGAACGATTTTAAATGATTAACAGCATGTGTGTTTGTTGAGAACTTTTTTATCTGACTCACTGGATGTCTTTTTTTGAGAGCTACTTTAAACGATTCATAGGATGTATATTTCTGTAGAACTATTTTAAATGATTCACAGGATTTTTTTTATTGAGCACTATTTTAAATTATTCACAGGATGTATGTTTATTGAGAACTATTTTAAATGATTCACAGGATGTGTGTTTATTGAGAACTATTTTAAATGATTCACTGGATGTATGTTTAATGAAAACTGTTTTAAATGATTCACTGGATGTATGTTTAATGAAAACTGTTTTAAATGATTCACAGGATGTCTATTTATTGAGAACTCTTTAAAATCATTCACAGGATTTCTGTTTATTCAGAAATCTTTTAAATTAATTTACTGTATGTAAATTTATTGAGAACTATTTTAAATGATTCAAAGGATCTGTGTTTTTGAGAACCATCTTTATGATTCACAGGATGTGTGTTTGTTGAGAACTATGTTAAATGATTCACATGATGTATGTTTATTGAGAACTTATTTGAATGATTCACAGGATGTCTGTTTATTGTGAACTATTTTAAATGATTCACATATCTGTTTATTGATAACTATTTTAAATGATTCACAGGATGTCTTTTTATTGAGAACTCTCTTAAATGATTTAAAGGATGTGGGTTCTTTGAGGACTATTTTTTAATGATTCACAGGATGTGGGTTATTTGAGAACTATGTTAAATAATTCACATGATGTATGTTTGTTGAGAACCTTTTTGAATGATTTACAGGAAATCTGTTTATTTTGAACTATTTTAAATAATTCACTGGATGTATATTTATTGAAAACTTTTTTAAATGAATTACTGAATGTCTGTTTATTGAAAACTGTTTTAAATGATTCACAGGATGTCTGTTTATTGATAACTATTTTAAATGATTCACAGGATATCCGTTTTTTGAAAACTTTTTTAAACGATTCACACGATGTCTGTTAATTGAGAAATATTTTAAATAATACACAGGATGTGTGTTTATTGAGAACTATTTTAAATAATTCACTCGATGTATATTTATTGAGAACTGTTTTAAATGATTAACAGGATGTCTGGTTATTGAGAACTATTTTAGATGATTCACTGGATGTATTTTTATTAAGAACTATTTTAAATGATTCACATGATTCTCTTTATTTAGAACTATTTTAAATTATTCATTCGATGTCTCTTTATTTAGAACTATTTTAAATTATTCATTCGATGTCTCTTTATTTAGAACTATTTTAAATGATTCACACGATGTATATTTATTGAGAACTATTTTAAATGATTCACTGGATGTCTTTTTATTGAGAACTATTTTAAATGATTCACAGAATGTGTGTTTATTGAGAATTATTTAAATGATTCACAGGATGTGTGTTTATTGAGAACTATTATAAATGATTCACTGGATGTATATTTAATGAGAATTGTTTTAAATGATTCACCGGATATCTGTTTGTTGAGAATTATTTTAAATTATTTACAGGATGTCTTATTTTATACAATTACTTTAAATTATTCACAGGATGTCTGTTTATTGAGCATTATTTTAAATGATTTACAGGATGTATATTTATTGAGAACTATTTTAAATGATTCACAGGATATCTAATTATTGAGAACTATTTTAATTGATTTAAACGATGTGTGTTGTTTGAGAACTATTTTTAATGATTCACAGGGTGTGTGTTTATTGAGAACAAAGTTAAATGACTCACATGATGTATGTTTATTGAGAACTTATTTGAATGATTCACTGGATGTCTGTTTATTGGGGACTATTTTAAATGATTCACAGGATGTCTATTTATTGAGAACTATTTTAAATGATTTACAGGAAGTGTGTTTATTGAGAACTATTTTAAATGATTCACTGGATGTATGTTTAATGAAAACTGTTTTAAATGATTCACAGGATGTCTATTTATTGAGAACTCTTTAAAATCATTCACAGGATTTCTGTTTATTCAGAAATCTTTTAAATTAATTTACTGTATGTAAATTTATTGAGAACTATTTTAAATGATTCAAAGGATCTGTGTTTTTGAGAACCATCTTTATGATTCACAGGATGTGTGTTTGTTGAGAACTATGTTAAATGATTCACATGATGTATGTTTATTGAGAACTTATTTGAATGATTCACAGGATGTCTGTTTATTGTGAACTATTTTAAATGATTCACATATCTGTTTATTGATAACTATTTTAAATGATTCACAGGATGTCTTTTTATTGAGAACTCTCTTAAATGATTTAAAGGATGTGGGTTCTTTGAGGACTATTTTTTAATGATTCACAGGATGTGGGTTATTTGAGAACTATGTTAAATAATTCACATGATGTATGTTTGTTGAGAACCTTTTTGAATGATTTACAGGAAATCTGTTTATTTTGAACTATTTTAAATAATTCACTGGATGTATATTTATTGAAAACTTTTTTAAATGAATTACTGAATGTCTGTTTATTGAAAACTGTTTTAAATGATTCACAGGATGTCTGTTTATTGATAACTATTTTAAATGATTCACAGGATATCCGTTTTTTGAAAACTTTTTTAAACGATTCACACGATGTCTGTTAATTGAGAAATATTTTAAATAATACACAGGATGTGTGTTTATTGAGAACTATTTTAAATAATTCACTCGATGTATATTTATTGAGAACTGTTTTAAATGATTAACAGGATGTCTGGTTATTGAGAACTATTTTAGATGATTCACTGGATGTATTTTTATTAAGAACTATTTTAAATGATTCACATGATTCTCTTTATTTAGAACTATTTTAAATTATTCATTCGATGTCTCTTTATTTAGAACTATTTTTAATTATTCATTCGATGTCTCTTTATTTAGAACTATTTTAAATGATTCACACGATGTATATTTATTGAGAACTATTTTAAATGATTCACTGGATGTCTTTTTATTGAGAACTATTTTAAATGATTCACAGAATGTGTGTTTATTGAGAATTATTTAAATGATTCACAGGATGTGTGTTTATTGAGAACTATTATAAATGATTCACTGGATGTATATTTAATGAGAATTGTTTTAAATGATTCACCGGATATCTGTTTGTTGAGAATTATTTTAAATTATTTACAGGATGTCTTATTTTATACAATTACTTTAAATTATTCACAGGATGTCTGTTTATTGAGCATTATTTTAAATGATTTACAGGATGTATATTTATTGAGAACTATTTTAAATGATTCACAGGATATCTAATTATTGAGAACTATTTTAATTGATTTAAACGATGTGTGTTGTTTGAGAACTATTTTTAATGATTCACAGGGTGTGTGTTTATTGAGAACAAAGTTAAATGACTCACATGATGTATGTTTATTGAGAACTTATTTGAATGATTCACTGGATGTCTGTTTATTGGGGACTATTTTAAATGATTCACAGGATGTCTATTTATTGAGAACTATTTTAAATGATTTACAGGAAGTGTGTTTATTGAGAACTATTTTAAATGATTCAGAGGATGACTGTTATCTGAGAACTGTTTCAAACGTTAACTGGATTTCTATTTATTGAGAACTTTTTTAAATGATTCACAAGATGTGTGTTTATTGAGAACTGTTTTAAATGATTCACAGGATGTGTGTTTATTGAGAACTATTTTAAATGAGTTACAAGATGTGTGTTTATTGAGAACTGTTTAAAATGATTCACTGTATGTCTGTTTATTGAGAACTATTTTGAAGAATTCACTGGATGTATGTTTACTGATTTCTGTGTTTCGTTGCAGACGTGTTTTTCCGATTAAAGAAAGAGTTCTATCTAATGAACAGGAGATCCGTCAGAGTTCCAATAAACTTGGCAAGTTTTATTGAATGTTTTAACATTAATGTAGAGCCAGCTTGTTAAAGGGTGTTCTCTATTTTTAATATACTATTGATAAAAAGAAACAATATGATATTTTTAAAAGACAAATTATGTTGAATATCTTATAAATAGATTTGGCCCCGGTATGTCCCGGTGGTTAAGACATTCGACTCGTATTCTAAGTTTTTGGGTTCCAAACCCCGTCACAACAAATATGCTCGCCTTTTCATGTGACGGTCAATTCCATCATTTGTTGATAAAGAGTACCCCAAGAGTCAGTGGTGAATTGTGATGACTAACTGTCTTCCCTCTAGTCTTAGGCTGGTAAAGTAGGGATAGGGAGTGCAGATAGCCCTAAAAGATATCTAGTTTTACACTGACTGTTACGGCACGACAATGGATGAGTAGTTTTCATTTATTTCTACACTTATTCACAAAAAGCCGGTTTACTTAGTTTTTTTTATTTTCTACGAGGCTTTGTGCGATTTTTCTTTCAGATTTTCGAGCAATATTAATTTGCATTTCTCCCAAATTGTAGGCTGAAAAAATAGAGAATACAGCGCCCTTCTCCGAGTCTTTAGAATAATGGGATTTGATCATTATAATCAGTGATCGTTATAGAATAGAGAGGAGACAACTAGTCAACAACACCCTACCACTGAATTACCCTGATCGAATAATGAGATACAATCACCACTTTTAAAACGCCCACACGATCTAATGTGCGGAATACTTCTTTTTCACGGGACACGAATTAGGGAACCCTTGGATTCGTTGTTCGGAATGCTAACTATTGGGCATTGCTGGGTCTATAGATGTTTTCAGTTTGATATGAACCCTTGTATTCGTTGTTCGGAATGTTAACTATTGGGCATTGCTGGGTCTCTAGATGTTTTCAGTTTGATATGAACCCTTGGATTCGTTGTTCGGAATGGTAACTGTTGGGCATTGCTGGGTCTCTAGATGTTTTCAGTTTGATATGAACCCTTTGATTTGTTGTTCGGAATGCTAACTGTTGGGCATTGCTGGGTCTCTAGATGTTTTCAGTTTGATATGAACCCTTTGATTTGTTGTTCGGAATGCTAACTGTTGGGCATTGCTGGGTCTCTAGATGTTTTCAGTTTGATATGAACCCTTTGATTCGTTGTTCGGAATGCTAACTGTTGGGCATTGCTGGGTCTCTAGATGTTTTCAGTTTGATATGAACCCTTTGATTCGTTGTTCGGAATGCTAACTGTTGGGCATTGCTGGGTCTCTAGATGTTTTCAGTTTGATATGAACCCTTTGATTTGTTGTTCGGAATGCTAACTGTTGGACATTGCTGGGTCTCTAGATGTTTTCAGTTTGATATGAACCCTTTGATTTGTTGTTCGGAATGCTAACTGTTGGGCATTGCTGGGTCTCTAGATGTTTTCAGTTTGATATGAACCCTTTGATTCGTTGTTCGGAATGCTAACTGTTGGGCATTGCTGGGTCTCTAGATGTTTTCAGTTTGATATGAACCCTTTGATTTGTTGTTCGGAATGCTAACTATTGGACATTGCTGGGTCTCTAGATGTTTTCAGTTTGATATGAACCCTTTGATTCGTTGTTCGGAATGCTAACTATTGGGCATTGCTGGGTCTCTAGATGTTTTCAGTTTGATATGAACCCTTTGATTCGTTGTTCGGAATGCTAACTGTTGGACATTGCTGGGTCTCTAGATGTTTTCAGTTTGATATGAACCCTTTGATTTGTTGTTCGGAATGCTAACTGTTGGACATTGCTGGGTCTCTAGATGTTTTCAGTTTGATATGAACCCTTTGATTTGTTGTTCGGAATGCTAACTGTTGGGCATTGCTGGGTCTCTAGATGTTTTCAGTTTGATATGAACCCTTTGATTTGTTGTTCGGAATGCTAACTGTTGGGCATTGCTGGGTCTTTAGATGTTTTCAGTTTGATATAAATTTTAACTGTTGTATCACACAGATTCTTCCGTATAAATAATGATAAAAATTCAGTACTTTATAAACCTTATAATTTGGGGTCAGTATAATTATGACGTAGTCGGAAGTAATTCGATACATAAAACAACCAAAAGTAAGTAAGTTTACTTAACTTGTAAAATAAACGTTATCTTTAGTTCCGACCAAGTGAAAGTTACGTCTTTACTGTCCGTGGAGTCTCACAAGCTGGATCAGAATTCGTAAGGAACAAGACGGTGTTGATTACAAGGACGAAGATAACAGCGACCATTTTTGGCCCTGAAAAGTTGGATTCTTTCATAGACAACGTCTTTACAGCACATATTGACATGGATGACCAGTGGGCAGCAAAGGGTCAATCTCTCAGTGTAAGTATTTCAACGTAGTCTAAAATATTGTCGGTAAGGGAAGATACTGTGGAAAGTTTATTAGATATACCTTACCATGAAAAAGTTAACAGACATTCCTTACTCTGGAAAGGTTTAAATATACACCTTACTGTGAAATGTTTACTAGATTTCCTTACTGTGGAAGATTTAACAGGTATTCCTTTCGGTGGAAAGTTTAACAGATACACCTCACTCTGGAAAGGTTTAAATATACACCTTACTGTGAAATGTTTACTAGATATTCCTTACTGTGGAAGATTTAACAGATATTCCTTACCGTGAAAAGGTTAACAGATATTAACAATATATTTTATTCATTTCTTTGAGTCTTAAGACAACTAGAACATATTACATGTTCATGAGTAAAGGTTGATTCTCGTGGATATGTTGTTGTGGGAGAACACCTGCTCTACAATATTTGTAGCGAACGCAGCTAGTTAAAAACCACTCACCGCCAACTCTTGGGTTACTATTTTACCAAACATATTGGGGTTGTCCATCACATAAAAGTCCCATGGCTAAGAGAGTGATCATGTTTAGATACAGGTATTCGAATCTTCGGATTACGAGGTCGAGCGCCATGACCAACAGACTATGCCAGGCCACCGTTTAGTCTGCTCATGGAATTTTTTTATATTGATGTTGTTTGGCAGACTGGTCTTGTGGTTTGGAATGGTCAGACCAGAGGTGGTGTGTGACCAACTCAAGTTGACCTCACATCAGAGGCTTTCTGAAAAACTCGCCAAAATTCCTTAACACCAACAGGGGTCTCAACGTAGAGTCCGAAACATCGTCAAAGTTAAGAACACCAGGTGGTTACCGTCTCTGATCATCAACTTATGACGTCAGATCAAATGCTTCTTTGTGTGTTTGTTTTCGAATTTCGCACAAAGCTACTCGAGGGCTATCTGTGCTAGCCGTCCCTAATTTAGCAGTGGTGTAAGCCAAGAGGGAAGGCAGCTAGTCATCACCACCTGCCGCCAAGTCTTGGGCTACTCTTTTACCAACGAATAGTGGGATTGACCGTCACATTATCACGCCCCTACAGATCAGATGCAGACTTCATATGGAGTTCAACCCATCATCAATACTCAGAATACACAATGTATCTATTTTTAAATAATATTTCAAACAAAAGGCAGAGTATATCTTATTTGTATTCAAACGATAAAAATTTCGTCAAGAATAAGTTTAAATATGGGATTGCAAGGCTTTTCTCGAGCCCACGTTGTGAGCGTGAATATGATTCTAAAATCAGATTTTGACGATGAAGTACATTTATTCTGGCAAAGAAACGTCATCCGAAAGTTAATGATAGAGTCCGCAGTTAGTTATCAACAGTAACGTGTTTCACATAACTTGTTACAACTGTTAGTTATCAACAGTAACGTGTTTCACATAACTTGTTACAACTGTTAGTTATCAACAGTAACGTGTTCACATAACTTGTTACAACTGTGTGAGTTTTTTATACGAGTCTTTTACACCAGAGGTCAGTCACGTCATTTTTCTTTTTTATTTAGAAATTTGCTTCACAATAAGTAGTGTTCATGTTTGTATTTTAAAGTTTACAACAACAATCCGATCGCTCGTGTGGTCACAATCAGGTCAACTGTTATTTATTTGGTGATGACCAAACGAATGGTAGGCATGATGTTATAAAGTTAAGAGAATAAAATAATCCACTCAAAACGTTGGAATACTGAACTTTTATTTAATGGATATTGTGACTAAACAATAATCTATAACAATAGTGATATATATAATAATTGTAACATATAATAACAGTAATTTTTAACAATAGTGATCTACAACAAGTGTATATTTTCAGTTTATGTGGACAATTCTGCCACCAGATGTCGTCCTACCTTCTGAATGGGGCTCAACACTGGTTATACCCCGATATTTGATGGAAGCGGATAAAACATATTCTCTACATTTAAGAGGTATAAATAAATATTTACAAAATATTTTAAAAACTGTTAAAATAATAGTTTACTCCCTCGAAGTAGATAACCCAAAATATAAGTTTATTTAAATAAATAATAACACTGCAAGGATTCGTTGTTGTCACTAACGTAAAGTTCTACAGTGTATTAAAACTAGTGCAAAACGTGAGGTTACTTTAACCAATAAATCCAAGAACATTCGAGAAGACTTTTACTGTTTGTTTTCAAGTTGTAAAAACAAAGTTGGGCATTGACTTCTTAACTAACAGTAATATCCAAACTTAATACTATAATTGTATTATATGTTTGTATAAAACATTCACAAACTTTATTTTGTGTATCTATGTCATGTATAGTATTATTTGTTTGTATAAAACATTCACAAACTTTATTTTGTGTATCTGTGTCATGTACAGTATTATTTGTTTGTAGAAACTTTCACAAACCTTATTTTGTGTATCTATGTCATGTATAGTATTATTTGTTTGTATAAAACTTTCACAAACTTTATTTTGTGTATTTATATCATTGAAAAGGTCAAATTGAAAGCAGAATTGTTAGTAAAAATATAAGACAATTGAAACAATATTTCATGATTGTACGTAAGTATGTTTATGTTACCATAAAATAATGTCTAGTTTAAAGGAAATGCGAAATATCTTTCCAATTATATTACGCATTATCCCTTGTTACGTCAGCAATAAATTTACAGACTTATTGACCAAAGTTCCGGGTTCAATTCCCTCCAATGGATATATAACAGATAGCCCATTATTTAGCATTGCATCAGGAAAATAAACATTACATATTAGTTGTAATAATGTATTAATGATCAATTCACAGTGAAACTGTAATAATTTATTGTTTATATATATATATATATATCCATATTGTGTTTTCGTAATTACTTCTTTGTGTATATGTACACACACACACAACTGAGCGAATCTTGCTGTTAAGTTTGCGACAAGAATAACTCACATCTGTGGACAAGAACATCAAAACAGCTGATAACATTGAAAGCTCCTTTACTCGCTCGTGTAAAATGGGACACAATGATTATACCATTCGGTACAAAATTCTGTATGGACGGATCTTCTTCTCGTGATCTTGGCAACCACCAGGGGTCTCTCGGCTACCGTTGGAGTTGTAGCGTAGAGGGAAAGACGGGATGCTATGAGAGTGCTGTAGGTGGCTCCAGATTAGAAGATATTCTTAAAGTTGAAGTGTTTACACCTGTGATTTGTGTGCCTGGTAACCTACTACCACCTGGACTGTAAGTAACCAATATCTATTACCAGATCGTATAAATATTGTTTTACCAGTAATGAAGTAAAGACATAAAAACTGATACGTCATTTCTAAGCAAGGAAATATTAATAATAATAATCAGAAATACGTTGAACTTAAGAGATTAATAAAAGTAAAGAAATAGGAAAAGACAGTCACTGTTATACAGTGCAGACCAAGTCAGTATTCAGAGGTTAACAACTATAACTTTTTGATAAAACTGTCTTTATATAAGATGTTTATTTGAATTATAGCATCAGATGCAAAACTCGCATTAAATGCATACTTATTCTCGTTTGAATAGAGTTTTACCTGTTCTAAACTTATACCTTTACCTCTTCTATCAAATTATATCTTTACCTCCTCTCTTCTAGTTATATCTTTACTTATCCTCTTCTAGTAATACCTTCACCTCTTCTATCCTAATTATACCTTTACCTCCTCTCTTCTAGTTATATCTTTACCTCCTCTCTTCTAGTTCTACCTTTACTTCCTGTCTCCTAATTGTATTATTACCTGTTCTCTTGTAGTCATATCTTTACCTCCTCTCTTCTAGTTATACAATTACCACTTCTCTTGTAGTTATACTTTTACCTCTTCTCTCCTAGTTATAACTTTACCTTGTTGGTCTTCAAAGGAAGTCGACAAGATATGTCATTTGCAACTGTCCATATTTCTCCAAATGACAAGTTTCAAACAGCAGTTACAAGGGTTAAATACCAAAAAGAGATCAACTCTCTTCAACTACAGAAGATAACACTAGAAACCAGCAACTTAAACCTCTTAACCTTCATCTATGTAGGTGAGAAAATTGTCCTTACATTTCTCTACATAAATGAGAAAATTGTCTTTATCTTCTTCAATATAGGTGAGAAAATGGTCTTTACCGTCCTACATGTAGGTTACAAAATTATCTTTACCTTCCTCTATGTAGGCGATAAAATAGTCTTTACCTTTCTCTATAAAGGTGAGAAACCAGTCTTTACCATTCTCTATGTAGGTGAAAAAGTGGTCTTTACCTTTCTGTATGTAGGTCAAAAAATGGTCTTTACTTTCCTCTATGCAGGTGAGAAAATGGTCTTCACCTTCCTCTATGTAGGAGAAAAAAAAATCTTTTCCTTCCTCTCTGCAGATAAGAAAATGGTCTTTACCTTCCTTTACGCAGGTGACAAATGGTCTTTAATTTCCTCTATGTAGGTGAGAAAATGATCTTTACCTTCCTTCATGTAGGTAAGAAATGATTTTAACCTTCCTCCATGTAGGTAAGAAAATGGTATTTACCTTTAAGTATGTAAGTGAGAAAATGGTCTTTACCTTCCTCTATGCAGGAGAGAAAATTAATTTTTAACTTTCTCTATGTAAATGACAAACTGGTTTTACCTTTCTGTATGTAGGTGAGAAATGATTTTTACCTTCCTCTACGTTGGTGAAAAACTGGTTTTCACCTTTTTCTATGTAGGTGAGAAAATGGTCTTTAGCTTCCTTTATAGAGGTGAGAAAATAATCTTTACTTTCCTTTATTCAAATGAGAAAATGGTCTTTACCTTCCTCTATGTTTGTGAAAAACTTGTCTTTACCTTTCTGTATGACGGTGAGAAAATGGTCTTTACCTTCCTCTATGCAGGTGAGAAATGATCTTTACCTTCTTCTATGTAGATGAGAAAATGGTCTTTACCTTCCTCTATGCAGGTGAGAAATGATCTTTACCTTCCTCTATGTTGGTGTGAAATTGGTCTTTACCTTCCTCTATGTAGATGAGAAAATGCTCTTTACCTTTCTGTATGTTCGTGATAAATTGGTCTTCACGTTTCTGTGTGTAGGTAAGAATATGGTCTTTACCTTCCTATATTCAGGTTTGAAAATGGTCTTTACTTTTTTTTAGGAATCTGAAAAAATAATCTTTACCTTCCTTTATGTAGATGAGAAAATGGTCTCTTTCTTCCTATATTTAGGTGAGGAAATGATCTTTACATTCCTCTGTGTAGGTGAGAAACTGATATTTACCTTTCTCTGAGTCGGTGAAAATTTAGTCTTTACCTTTCTTTATGTTGGTGAGAAAATAATATTTACCTTCGTTTATGTTGGTGCGAAAATGATCTTTATCTTCCTCTATGCAGGTGAGAAAATGATCTTTACCTTCCTTTTTGTAGATGAAAAAATGGCCTTTACCTTGCTATATGTAGATAACTAACTGCTTTTTACCTTTTTGTGTGTAGATGAGAAAATGGTCATTACCTTCCTCCATAGTGGTGAGAAACATATCTTTACCTTTCTCTATGTAGATGAGAAAATGGTCTTTATCTTTATGTATGTTCGTGAGAAAATAGTCTTTACCTTCCTGTATGTAGGTGAAAAAAGGTGTTTACCTTCCTCTATGTAGATGAGAAAATGATCTTTACCTTCCTCTATGTTGGTGAGAAACTGGTTTTTACCTTTCTCTATGTTGGTGAAAAACTGGTCTTTACCTTTTTCTATATAGGTAAGAAAATGGTCTTTACCTTTGTCTGTGCAGATGAGCAAATGGTCTTCAACTTCCTTCATGTAGGTGAGAACCTGGTTTTTACTTTTTGATGTAAGTGAGAAAATGATCTTTACCTTCCTCTCTGTTGGTGAGAAAATTGTCTTTACCTTCCTCTATGTAGATGAGAAAATGAATTTGATAGTTCCTGGCTTCGGGTTTTTAACAAAGTATAAAAGTATTGTGTATTTTAAGCCGAAAGATAGAGGCGCTGAAATTACAGCTGATTTTTAACATGTAAAAATCACATTATTTAAGATTTTCGCAAGACAGACAAAGCCCGCTAAATCATGATTATATGACACTGTGATTTTAATCAATGTGCTCTCTTGAGTTCCATAAAGAACAAGTAACTTGATGTGAATTTGAACGGTTGATATTAATGAAATGTATAGTTGTAGTCATACTAAGCTGGGTCTGTAAAAAATTCTGTTTTTCGCTTTTACAAATTATTGTTTATTTTTAAAACTGGCCTTTCAGAAGTTTAGATTGTGCGTTTTGATTTGTTTTTCATAGCGAATGGCTTGGTGTACCATAACCGACGAATTACGTCTTATTATCTTGAAGATGGTCACACAAAAGAAATATCGTTCTGGTTTCACCCTCAAGATTTAGCGCCTGATTTGGTGTATGAGCTAATTTTCTACAGGTTGCGAAATGTAAGCGCCAAGATAACCACGCGAAAAGTGCTTCGTGCAGGTGTTTTACACGTGAGTGAACGGTATTTCCCAAAATGTTCATTTTATACTCATGTTTCCTGATTAGTTCTTTCAGAGAAAATGTTCATATAATTTTCAGTTTAGTGATTCATTTAAAATATTCAGCAACCAGTTAAGATTGTTTGTAATCATCCCTCTTCACTACTTGATCGTGTTCGTATTCTGTATAATGTGTTCTTCACTGAATCTCTCTAAACCGCAATACTGCCGATCAGAGTTCGTTTTCCGCCATCTTGTATAAACTTTTCCAGGTTACTCCAACCAATGGAATAGCGCTTCTCTCCAAATTCACCCTCGATGCCACCACAGGCTGGGGCGCTGAAGAATCCCTCTATCCACTGTCTTATTATTTTACTTACGCATATCTTGAATCTCCCGATGTCTCGTGGCCACTAGGAGAGATTTACCATGACCTCCAGTGCATCAGTGACATCAGACTTCCGTGCGGTAAAACAATTCTTGTCTTTCACAGAAATGTTCCTATTTTATTTGTTTATTTACTCTGAAGTTCGAACTTCCTAATGGTGTTAAAGATAATGTATTAACCACATACGGCCTGGCATGGCCGAGCGCGTTAAGGCGTGCGCTCGTAATCTGAGGGTCGCGGGTTCGCGCCCGCGTCGCGCTAATCATGCTCGCCCTCCCAGTCGTGGGGGTGTATAATGTGACGGTCAATCCCACTATTCGTTGGTAAAAGAGTAGCCCAAGAGTTGGCGGTGGGTGGTGATGACTAGTTGCCTTCCCTCTAGTCTTACACTGCTAAATTAGGGACGGCTAGTGCAGATAGCCCTCGAGTAGGTTTGTGCGAAATTCCAAAACAAACAAACAAATTAACCACATAATTCAACAACAGAACATCCGTTGTACTAACAATAAAACTTAAATACACAACATTCGTAGCATTAAATATAAAATTTAAGTACAGAATATTCTTTGTATTAAATATAAAACTTAATACAGAACATTCGTTCTATTGAATATAAAACTTGAGAACATTCGTTGTATTAAATGTAAAATTGAAACACGGAATGTTCTTTGTATTATAAATAAAATATAAATACTGATCACTTATTCAATTAAATATACAACTTAAGAACAGGACATTCGTTGTATTAAATATAAAACCTAAATGCAGAATATTTGTTGTATTAAATATAAAACTTAACTACAGAACATCCGTTCTATTGAATATAAAACGTAAATACGGAACATTTGTTTTGTTAAATATGAAACTTACATACAGAATATTCATTGTATTAAATGTAAAACTTGAATACAGAACATTCGTTGTATAAAATAAAAACTTTTATTAGAGAACAGTCTTTGTATTAAATATAAAACTTAAAAAGAGAACATTCGTTCTATTATATATCAAACTAAATAACAGAACATTTAGTGATGTCGTTAAAACCCACTTGTAGAGAAAAATATATATGTAAAAACAATTCGTTTGGGTTAAGAAAATACTTTGCGTAGAGAAGCGAACAACGTTTCGACCTTCAACCCAAACGAGCCGTTTTTACATATATAACAGAATATTCGTGGTATTAAATATAAAAGTTAAATGAAGAACATTGTTGTAGTAATTGTAGAAAATAAGTACAAAACATTTCTTACAATAATATCAAACTCAAATACAGAACATTCCTTGTATTAACTACAGAAATTAAGTATAAAACATTCGTTTTATTAAATATAAAACTTAAGTGAAGAACATTCGTTTTATCAAATGTTAAACTTTAACACAACATTCGTTGTATTAAATTTGAAACTTAAATTCAAAAACAGTCGTTGCATTAAATATATACCTTAGTTAGAGAACATTCTTTGTATTTATTATTGAAATTTAATTTAAAACTTAAATATGTATAAAACATTCGTTGTATTTAATATTAAACTTAAATACAGAACATTTGTTGTATTAAATATAAAACTGTAACATATAACATTCATTGTATTATCTGTAAAATTAATTATAGAACATTTGTTGTATTAAATATAGAACGCAGATACAGAACATTCATTGTATTAAATATATAACTTACGAACAGAATATTCGTTGTATTAAATATTAAACTTTAACACAAAATATTCGTTGTATTAAAGATAAAACTTAAGTACAGTACTTTCGTTGTATGAAATATAAAACTTAAATACAGAGCATTCGTTGTATCAACTGGAGAAATTAAGTGTAGAACATTGGTTGTATTAAATATAAAACTTAAGAACATTCACTGTTTTAAATACATAATTTAAGGAAAGAACATGCCTTCTACTCACTTTAGAAACTAAGCAGAACGTTGTATGACAGTCCACAATTCTGTATCAAGAATCCATCAATGTTATGTGCTTACAAACATTATAAGAGATTAATTGCAGTTTGTACCAAAAGACAGACAATTTCTCTGAACCTTTAAAGCAGAAATTACCAAAAATATTATTAAACTGACGATTATTATTTATTTATTAACACAGGTGGCCCGACGGATACGTTAATTGTTACGGTAAGTGTTTGTGATCGTCATTATGCGTGCTTGGATGCTTCAACCAAGGTGAATATCCAGTGTCCACCAAGTGTTTCACCACCTGTTTTATCTGAGGCATTTACAGATATACGTTGGTTTGTTACAACAGGTAAATTACTTTTGTCTCAATTACTTTTCTAATTATTAATCTAACGCACTTTCTTCGAATCGAAGTTTACTTTTATTGCTGAATATTATAGTTTTATAAATATGGATAATGATTACTAGTCAGTACTACATTAAATATAGTCTCACACGAAACTTCAATTTCATCACGTTCAGGTGTCATTACAGAAGTGTTTGATTAAACTTGAGGTTAGGCTTAAAGTTAGGCCTAACACAAATGTCTCAATTTTCTGCGGCAATCACGCGTCTTTGTGAGTGTTTGAGTTTTGTAAAATCTGTGACGTTATTAAACATCTAATAAACCACGCCACCTGTTCAATATAATTAAAATATATAAAACTAAAAGTTACTAGTAATGGATCAGATATCAGACAAAAAAATAAACACCAAAGACCTACGAACATTAACTTCCTCAAAGTAAGGACACGTGTACTTTAATATTCTACAAGTAAAGACACGTCCTTTAATCTCCTATAAGTAAAGACGCGTTTACTTTAATTATTTTCAATGAAAACACGTGTATTTAACGTCTTTTAAGCAAAGACACGTGTTGTTTAATATTCTACAAGTAACACAAATGCACTTTCCTCTCCTCCTGGTGAAACACGTGTACTTTAATCTCTTGTAAGTGAAGACACATGTACTTTAATCTCTTATATGTGAAGACACGTGTACTTCAATATCTTACAGTTGAAGACGCATGTCATTTAATATTTTCTAAATAAAAATACACGTAGTTTAATACCTTCTAAGTGATAACACGTGTACTTTAATCTCTTCTAAGTGAAAACACGTACTTTATTCTCCTCTTAGTGAAGTACGTGTACTTTAATATTTTCTTACTGAAGACACGTGTATTTTAATCTCCTGTAAGTGTAATTCTGTGTACTTTATTGCCCTTTAAGTGAAAACACGTGTATCTTAATCTTCTATAAGTCACATACTTTAACTTTCTCTTTGTTAAGACACACATAATTTATCTTCTTCTAAGTGAAAACACGTGTATTTTAATCTCTTCTGAATGAAAACACGTGAAATTTGATCTCTTCTGAGTCAAGACACGTTTACTTAATTTTCTCGTAAGTGAAGAAACGTGCACCTTAATCTCTTATAAGTAAAGACACTTATACTTAAACTTCTTTTCAGTTAAAACACGTGTATTTTAATTTCTTCTAAAGGAAGCACGTGTACTTTAATCACCTATACGTGAAGACGCGTGTCCTTTAACATCCTATAAGATAAGGCACGTGTACTTCAAAGACACATATACTTTAACTTCTTCTAAGGACTGAGGACACACGTAGTTTAATGTCTTTTTAATTAGGACACATGTACCTTAATCACTTAAGTGAAAACACTTGTGCTTTAATCTCTTCTAAGTGAAGACAAGTGTACTTTAATCTATTTCAAATTAAAACACGTGCACTTTAATCTCTTCTAAGGGAACAAACGTGTACTGTCATCTCCTCAATATGAAGACACGTGTACTTTCATCTTTTGTAAGTTAAGAGTCACGTATTATTTTTTTCTAGGTTAAGAGTTGTATACTATTATATTTTCTGTGGAAACCTATGTACTATTGTTTTCTGTTTTGATGAATACTGTTATGTTTTCCATGTGAAGGCCCACATAATGTTTCACACTTTTTTTCCCTAGGTTTTTTCTGTAGAGCCATGACGATAGTTGGATCACTTGTTAAAAGTCTACCGATTACCAACGTTTCCTCTATCAGCTTCGAGACAGAACTCGGGAAGTTGGTAGACAATGTTGTCATTGAAACTACACGACGAGTCAGACATGGGTCAGTAAACATAAAGTTACAACTACGTTTGTTAGTCTTCAGAAAAACACATGTTTTAGTGTCTAGCACAAAATCATATTCTGTGTTTATTCTGTTTGTTGTTATGAACGAGACATCTGTGCTCTGTCCACTACGGAGAGCGTTATAACTCAGACTGACCTATGTGCCTCTCGTGGAATTATGTAACAAGCAATGTCACTTTGGGAGAATTATGTAACAAGCAATGACACTTTTGGAGAATTATGTAACAAGCAATGACACCTTTGGAGAATTATGTAACAAGCAATGACACTTTCGGAGAATTATGTAACAAGCAATGTCACTTTGGGAGAATTATGTAACAAGCAATGAGACTTTTGGAGAATTATGTAACAAGCAATGACACCTTTGGAGAATTATGTAACAAGCAATGACACTTTTGGAGAATTATGTAACAAGCAATGACACCTTTGGAGAATTATATAACAAGCAATGACCCTGGGAGAATTACATATTCGAGCAATGATACTTTTGGAGAATTATGTAACAAGCAATGTCACTTTGGGAGAATTATGAAACAATCAATAACACTGGGAGAATTACATATTCAAGCAATGATACTTTTAGAGAATTATGTATCAAGCAATGTCACTTTCTCATCTTGTGACTGAAACGTTTTCTCTGTCGCGTAGAGGAGAAACTTTTCTTGAATATGTGAAAACTACTTAAGTATTGATTAAAAACTAAAATTTAATTATCAAATAAAATTGAAATTCAGGAGGAGGAGATATAAACACAGTAACACTGTGTAATGGGATATGATAATAGGGAAGTGTTCACACAGTAACACTGTCTGATGGGATATGATACCACGGAAGTGTTCACACAGTAATACTGTCTGATGGGATATGATTCTGTGGAAGTGTTTACACAGTAACGCTGTTTGATGGGATATAATACTATAGAAGTGTTGACTCAGTAACACTGATGGGATATGACACTGTGGAAGTGTTTACACAATAATACTGTCTGATGGGATATGATAATGAAGTGTTCACACAGTAACACTGTCTGATGGGATATGATAATGAAGTGTTCACACAGTAACACTGTCTGATGGGATATGATACTAGGGAAGTTTTCACATGGTAACACTGTTTGATAGGATATGACACTATGGAAGTGTTTACACAATAACACTGCCTGATGGGATATGAAACTAATAAAGTGTTCACATAGTAACACTGTCTGAAGGGATGTGATACTGGGGAAGTGTTCACACAGTAATACTGATGGGATATGATACTAGGGAAGTGTTTACACAATAATACTGGGAGGTGTTTACACCGTAACACTGTCTAATAGTGTAACACTGATAGTAGCACTATCTGAAACTTGGAGGTGTTTACGTCGTTTCGATCAGTACAAAATTACTCCTGTAAAAGGTTTTGCCTGATGGTTCAGGGATAAATCTATGAAAATCGGGATTCGACTCCTTACAGTGTACAGAGTGGATATATAGCCAATTGGTTAGATTTGGAATAAAAAGACAAAGACAACAAACTAAGCAGTTTTTTAAATAAATGTACATTTTAAATTTCAGATTTGTTGAAGCTCCACTTATTGCCAAGAGCATGATCCAGGAGCTGGCATGTGTTCTTCAACACACTGGGAACCAGAACCTGTCTGTGAGAGCTACTCGTCACCTAATACATCTTCAACGTGTACTGCTAGAAAGACTTCGACTTGAGACATCCAGTAAATCAAACAATTCTTTCTCTGCAGAAGGTAACTCTGAAGCCTAGTTAGTTCCTTTCCTTATCTTCCCACACATTAAAATAATGTTACACTTACGTTGACTCTTAAGCCTAGATAGAACCTTTCTATTCCATAACATTATTATATTAAATTAAAATAATGTTACACTTACGGTAATTCTTAAGCCTAAATAGAACCTTTATCTTTCTGTACATGAAAATAATGCTATACTTAAGGTAGTTGCTAAGCCTAGGCAGAACTTTTCTTTATCTTCCTGTACAAGAAAAAAACGTAACACTTAAAGTAACTCCTAAGCCTAGATAGAACATTTCCATATATTCCTGTAGATGAAAATAAAAACAAAATTTAGGTGATTTCTAAGCCTAGATAGATCCTTTCTTTATTTTACTGTACATGAAAATAATGGTGTGCTTAAAGTAACTTCTTAGCCTATAATATATAACTTTTATTTACATACCTTTAGCATTACCAACCTTTTGAGGTTCCCATGCATTTATCCTTAAATAAATTGTTAAGATGTTATCGTATCCATAATTAGTAAAGAAACAAAACTAAGATAAATCCTGATTCCAACAAGTACAGACTGCTAGCAGTATCAGTTTCTGTCTAGAGAACCTCCTCTTCTGTATTATACCATCTTGCTGAACGCATATATCTACATTATATTATCGGTTCTTTAGTTAGGAGCCTTATATTGAGGATATTGACCTGGAGACACGACATGGACAATCCCAGTCGGAGGTGTTACTCTGGAAAAATACAGGGATAATCCCTGCTGTAGGAGTCTTTCTGGAAACGATATGCAAATTTCCTGTTGAGGGCGTTACGCTGCTGACAAAACATGAAAAATTCCTGTTGGGGGAGTTACGCTACTTATAAAACATAAAAAATTCCTGTTGGGGGTGTTATGCTGTGGATACGACATGGGCAATTCTTATTGGGGACCTTTTGTTGTATATAAAACAGTAACCATGCAGAAGAAATATACTGTTGTTGCAACTTAAATTATTACCAGAATGTTAGTTCACGGAGTTAATGTGAACTGAAACACCCTTACATTACGTTTATGGTAAGTTACATATTACTAAATACTACAGAAATGCTTTAACGTTTATGGTAAGTTACATGTTACTAAACATTACAGAAATGCTTTAACGTTTATAGTAAGTTACATATTACTAAATACTACAGAAATGCTTTAACGTTTATGGTAAGTTACATGTTACTAAACATTACAGAAATGCTTTGACGTTTATGGTAAGTTACATGTTACTAAACACCACAGAAATGCTTTAACTCATTGTTTTCAATTTCAGAAACTCAGCTCTACACTGATTACGAAGTTGATGACCAGGATGCACAAGTTTCACCATCTCTGGTCAAGATGGTAATTTTATTTGTAAAAATTACTTATATTTTTATTTATTAATCAAACAGTTTTATCAGATTGTATATATCTCTATTTGAGATTCTGAAAACAACCAAGTTAAACTAAATTACGTTAAGATACATTTTTGCAATCATTTCTATCACAATAACTTTGGGGAAGGGATGTTGACCAAGTGCACATGGTGACCTGAGTCTCTTAAATGTGTGGATGTTGACCAAGTGTACATGGTGGCTGCGTCTCTTGAATGTGTGGATATTGACCAAATGTATATGATGACCTGAGTCTCTTCAATGTGTGGATCTTGACAGAGGGAATATGATAACCTGGTCTCTTCAGTGTGTGGATCTTGACAGAGTGAATATGATAACCTGGTCTCTTCAGTGTGTGGATCTTGACAGAGTGAATATGGTGACCTGGGTCAAAAGTAAAAAAAAATCATTTATATTTATTTATTTATTTCATTTTTCTCATGATGAAAACAAATAACAATTTGTAATATGCTGAAAACATGATGTACTTAAAATACGAGTGCATGCTGTTTTTGTTTCTTATATTTCGTAACATGTAAACTATCTATTTTTTCCCTACTGTAACAGGGACTTTAATCTTTTAAACAAAACTTAGAATTTTCTTTTCACCCAAAACAGGTTGAAATCGTGTTATTTATTGAAAAGTTACATTTTGAAGTAAACAGAAAAAATACAGAGAGAGAAAAAACAAACGGACATTTCCGAAGGATGGCAGTGTTGCTGACCACAACGTGCAGACGGAGAGCCCACATACCTATGACAGTTACACATCCTTATATGGACATTGGCATTGTTTCAATTCACTTATTTTCCACAATATTTACTTACAACATTATGTCAACACCAATAAAGGTATCAACTCATTTATTTCTATTTCAAACTGCAACAAAAGTAGATAGTTTCACAATTTTTTAAAAGTCAACTTCACTCTTACTGGTCAGTTGGGATGTCCGGAATGAAACTTCAACTACCATTGAATTTTATCAGTTTTAAAGACGTGTACAATTTAGTGGGACTAAAGAAAACCTCACCCATTACCGATGGGTGAAGCAATTCCCCAGATCGGGGAAAGAGAAAAGGTGGTGAAGTGCAGTCTTATTGGATAATGTCTTTCATATTTCATAATCTCTACTTACTATTAATGGCTCCTGGCAATAAGTCATTTATTAATTATAATCTATATTCATATTTTATTCGCCTTCTCCTTCTTGTAACCTTATTATGAATACTTTATAATAACTTTGCTAATTACTCTCAACTTTACAAGTTATTAGTTCTGTGAAACAGGTCTTAACCATCTTGGCCAAGAAGAATCGTAAACAACACATATTTCTATTTCATGGAAAGATCTTCCTTGTCTCATTGGATATGAACACCAAAGAATTAGGAAAGAGCTCTCCACGATTGCCAAACAAGTCTAGTTTCGAGCCTTTCCACCAAGTGCTTTGATATGGTCATCCAACTATTCTTTTGTTTAAAATCATTTCAAAATTGGAAGTACCTCGGGTAAACAGTGGTCGACAGGATAAATGAATTGGCCACACAGTGAGGTTTTACTCGCGCAAGAGAACCTAACTTAAATGTTATCACACTTGTTAGCATTAGAAAAATTTAGATTCTTAGACATTTTGAGTGTGTGTGTGTTACTAGTGGTATAAATTTGATATGTCATCCTCACTAGTTCTCATGGTTATCTATAATCATTTTATAATTGTTACTCTTCAAGAAACCATTCAACAGATATGTTCTTTTTCCATAATTTACCAGACTTATCTTTATCTTGGTTGGTTTGTATTACCGATCTCAGAATATTAACCATTTCTAAACATCATTCACTGAATGGCCAGTTTACTTCTAATTCAGTATCACCTATTAGGATCTGTAAACAACAATCAAACCTGTCTTTTGTAGAATTCTTTTCGTTTCCAACAGCTGATTTCGCACTACAGTTACTGTTCTCTTTGTACTTACAACACTAAAAGACAGAGTTCGATTATCTGCATTTGACAGTATAGATAACCCAATTATCCATTGCTTTACAAGAAAGTAAACGAACTATCTTTAGAATTATTACAACTTGGACCATTGTTCTTTTGTGATCTATTACCACTCGGACCATCAAAATCGTCAAAGGTATCGTGTCAGTCTCATTAAAAATATTTCTTGTTAGTCTGAATATGAGCGTCAGATACTGTGGTTTTATTTTCTATTCCGTGTATTACAGGTTTGTATCTCTCACAATAAAATATTACCTGAGGCACTTCACGTTGTTCTGTGGTTTGAAATGTGTTATACTGCTGAGGCTAATGACCAGAAGCAGGGAAAAGTAAAACAACAATGATGTTACAACAGCTCACTCAACCCTCGTATATATACTGTCCACAATGTCAACTATGATGTCACAACAGCTCACTCAACCCTCGTATATATACTGTCCACAATGTCAACTATGATGTCACAACAGCTCACTCAACCCTCGTGTATATAATGTCCACAATGTCAACTATGATGTCACAACAGCTAACTCAACCCTCGTGTATATAATGTCCACAATGTCAACTATGATGTCACAACAGCTCACTCAACCCTCGTGTATATAATGTTCACAATGTCAACTATGATACCACAACAGCTTACTCAACCCTCGTGTATATAATGTCCACAATGTCAACTATGATGTCACAACAGCTCACTCAACCCTCGTGTATATAATGTCCACAATGTCAACTATGATACCACAACAGCTCACTCAACCCTCGTGTATATAATGTCCACAATGTCAACTGTGATGTCACAACAGCTCACTCAACCCTCGTGTATATACTGTCCACAATGTCAACTATGATGTCACAACAGCTCACTCAACCCTCGTGTATATAATGTCTACAATGTTCAATCCCATTCTTGCAAGTATTTACGTTTAACTATCTTTCAGAACCCAAATTTTTGGGCCTGGAAAGATAATCGCCTCTGATTAATAATTCTTTCTTATTTTGGGCAAATTCCTGGACGATTACGCGCTGAGATTTGGTTTTGGTTGCTGGAAGCGAAGTTTGTTTCTTCATGAAGGTGTTGGTGAAAGTATTTGTTAAAAGGTGACCAAAGAAACACATTTTAATTTTAACATTTTTCAACTGTTTAAAATTAAATTCAGAAAAATGAACTGAAGCTAAAAATAAATTCGATAATTAAAATTTAAGGACCCAAGTTTTGTCTGAACTACTTAAAACTAACTGGAATAAGCGTGGAATGTTTTAATTTTAGAATCATCAACTTTTATACTCGGAATAATTTAGCCGTGGGTAGAAGTGGGAAAAACTCACTTTCATGGACATGACGCTGTATAAGGATGCCCATACTGTGCCCAAAAATAGTTGAACATAAGTTGTTAACTCGGCAACAATGACCCTAAATTTTAGAATAGATCGAGGAATGAAATGTCAAAGATGGGCTGGAGAAGGAAAAATAGTCGGTAGACGGAGGACGATTGGAGATGCTTGGTTGAATGGGGTTCGGCGGACGATTGAAGATGCTTGGTTTAATAAGGTTCGGAGGACGTTTGGAGATACTTGGTTGAATGGGGTTTCTTCTTTTTCGAGTTGAATTATCTTGTCCTTCCTTGTCATACGTGTCTGGATTTACTGGTTAAGTGACTTCAGACTTATTATTGATGTGTATAACTCAAGTTTGGTGAACTACGAGGTCCTAATCCGGTTTCTTTGAGTATTATTTGTCCTCGATATGGTTTGCGTGAACTTGTATTCATGGTTTGAGGGTTGCAGGAGCGAACATGGCGTCTTTGGGTTGTAAGGATGGTTTATGGAGGTGATGAGCATCTGTGATGGTGTCGGGCGTCAGTTCAGACGTTAGGTTCTAAAGTATCGAAAGAGGTAGAAGGAACTATCTTAATGAAATGTTCCCTTAGTTCTAGACCGGGTTTAGTGGACAGAATGAACATTGTACTTGGAAGTTAATTTGGAACTTGATGGGTGACGAGGTAATTAGTGTATGTGTTACAACAGGACCGTTTTAATGTTATTGGTAAAATAGAATTTCATGGTGAGCTTAGGTCGTCTTCATCGATGAGACGAAAAATGAGGATTCTTCTCCTGTAGAATAATCGCGTTACAGTCAGTTTTCAAACACTGGAATCACTTACTCTTGAACCAAACGATACCTATTGACATCGCTTCATTTAACATCAGACGACTATTTACTGGCGTCACTTCCTTTTAAAGCAGACTATTACATATTCTAACTACTTCCTATTGAAGTAGACGTCTCCATACCAGATACTGAATTTCACATTTTCTTTTACGTTGACTTATATAATTATCAGTTTAAAAAGTGTTCTCATAATTCATTCCAATAAAAAGTTTTAACATTTTGATCAGGTCCTGAACCTTTCTGTACGTCGACTACTAACAGCAGAGGATATGAGATGTTGGCAACAGTGTATTTCTTACATCAAGTACGCTGCTAACTTCATGACGAAACACATGAAGTGGCTCGTGCCCTTGGACAAGAGTCTGCTATCGACTGTGGTCTTTCTTCACCTTGAGTCTGGTGCCCTTAATTGTGAACAGAGGTTACTTACCACAAGACTGGAGTTTCCATTAGGGCCTGAATATTCTCCAAACTACACAAGGGTATATTTATAAGCAACCTTTATTTCTATCGTTAAGGAATTTTAATATACAGATGTTGAAGCAACAAAGAAAGTTTTTAAGTTGACAAACATTGGTTTCACTTGTTCTATTTCTAGATAAAACGTTGGTTTCATTTCAAAAAGCTGATGAACTATTCTAATATAATATTTGCTACAAAACTCGCTAAAACTTACTTTTATATCAGGTTATTCATAATAAGAAAATGCTTTAAAAATTTCGTGCTCTCAGGATTTCTTTCATTAAGCAGTTGAGCATTTACCATTTTTTCGTTGATTTGTTAAATCAAATTCTGTGTGAATTTATTTATTATGATCTAGCTACAATACGTTATGTCTGTTCGATCTTTTCCAGTGTTATTCCTGGACAGAAGGTCCAGTAAATCTGAAACCATGTGAAACCAAATTTGTCCAGGAAAACATACAATGCTCTTGTGATACCTCAGCGAATTCATACATGGGGTAAATATCCCATTTTCTGCTTAATCGTGGTAATAAATGAGAAAAAAGTAACCTAATTTCTCTCAAATCAAATCTTGTTATGTCTATCAAGTTAGAACAAAAAGTCTCTGGATGTTGACAAACCCCTAACCTATTGACAACAATAACATCTTCTGTGAGAAAGAATTCAACATCCAATCAGATTGACCTATGACAATGGATAACTAAAACACCATCAAGATGTACACATACCATAATTACTTTTCAAATATAAAATTTGTATGCACGAAAAAAATATGTAATAAGGAAAGGAAAGTTTGGTTAATCAGTAAAACTTCATTAGTGTAAGGGAATGGTGCCTCTAAACCTTTGGATATACTAATGATTATTTATAAGGGAATGATGTCTCCAAAACCTTGGATATAGAATGATTATTTATAAGGGAATGATGTCTTCAAAACCTTGGATATACTAATGGTTAATTGTAAGGGAATGATGTCTCCAAAACCTTGGATATACTAATGATTATTTATAAGGGAATGATGTCTCCAAAACCTTGGATATACTAATGATTATTTATAAGGGAATGATGTCTCCAAAACCTTGGATATACTGATGATTATTCATAAGTGAATAGTGTCTCCAAAACCTTGGATATACTAATGGTTATTTGTAAGGAAATGGTGCCTCCAAAACCTTAGATATACTAATGATTATTTGTAAGAGAATAGTGCTTTCAAAACCTTGGATATACTAGTGATTATTTGTAAGAGAATAGTATCTCCAAAACCTTGGATATACTAATGATTATTTGTAAGAGAGTAGTGTTTCCAAAACCTTGGATATACTAATGGTTATTTGTAAGGGAATGGTGTCTCCAAAACCTTTGATATACTAATGATTATTTATAAGGGAAGAGTGAATTCAAAGCCTTAGGTAAACATTTATGATGCTCCCGTAACTCAGATAACGTTATTAAATACTTTTTTTAGATTAGTTCCTAACTGGGATAACGTTATTAGATTCGCTTGTTAGTTTATTTCCTGATGCTTTAAAATAACAATTATTTATTATAGATTATTGAAGGGCAGCGAAAACGTGAAGAATGGAGACTCTCAAAGTATTACAGATAATTCAGGTATTATAAACATTGTCGATTTATTTAAGATATATGTTGTTCATTTTGTGGAGTGATCCAAACTGTGCTGTGGATCAAAATGCCAGAGTTTAGATTCGCGATATGCATTAAGAACGCTCTTAACTTTCAGCAATGGTGGGGTGCTAAAGTAACTTTTACAACGCTGTGTGTCTTCCTTGTTTTATGGCCAGGTGGAAAAGGAACTCGTCTGGTAATTCAAGGATCGCGCGTGCGAACCCCCGTCACACCCAACAATCTCGCCCTTGTAGCTGTGGGGACATTATAATGTTACGATCAATCGTGGTCTCGGTGGTGGAACAACTGACTGTTCTTCGCTGGTCTGTGATGCTTTGTTTCTTCTTGTGATTTTAGTTTGAGTGAAGGTGGTTTGTTTTTCAGTTTGAACTGTCGCGTCGATGGTTATCTTGGTAATGGTTTGGGTCTGGCTGGTTATTGAATTCCGTGGAACTTGGATTGAAGTCTGGTATGATCTGTCGTCTTTCATTCTTGGGTTGCTGACACTTGGTGTGTTGCTAGCAGAGGGAGTTGACGTCTTCTGAGTCGAGTTATCTGTATCTGTTTTCGTGTTTCTTCTGTTTAGATCTGGACTCGGCGGTATTTTTGTAGTTTCTTGTTGGAAGTTGTCCGTTGGCTGTTTCTGATGGCTGGATGCTTTGTTTGACGAAGTGTTGAAAGGTCGTCGATGTTGGCGTTCGGCTCTAAAGTGGAATATGTGATAATAACAGCCGTCACGTAAAATACAGTCATCACTGTGCTTCGACGTTGTCACTATCTTCAAAAAGTACGTAGGCAGGTGTTTTTAGAAAAAAAATTCGGTGAACAGCATATATATTGGCTTGGATTTGAGGTTCTATGGCTTGTTTGATTTCTTCTGGTTCTATTGATGGGTCGACGCCCCTGAGAAATACTGAGTAAATACTGACTGGACTTTTAGTAAGGGAACAACTAAAATTAAATTTGGTGTTCCATGGTTGGCATAGATAAGTTTGGTATGCAGTAGTGGCTGTTTGGATGAGGATTCCGCCCCGGCGTAAAATTCGGGTCCTGGACGGTTCAATGGTAGCCCCTGGCTTGACCCGGGCGATCAACATGGCGACTTGAAACGGCGTGAGGATCGACGGTAGGCCGTCGACGATTACCGGCGATACTAACCGCCTGACTGGTGAGGATGAACGTTTTGTTCTAAAAAGCATGTTGACAGAGATATTAGCACGTCTGACTTGCTCGTCTTAGATAGCCCATTGTGCAAGTCCATGCTTAATAACAAAACCTTTACGATTGTGTTACCATCTAGTGATAAAAATTGAATTTTAGACATCATAAAGAGACCCTTTAATGCTCTAGAAGTGTAGCCTTTTGCACCTTCAGTGACACTGATTGTGTTGATGATTATTGAAAGAAATGTCTGCATAAAAGTAAATGAGAGTTTATAATTTGTTAACCACATTACATCTAGTGCTGGCTGGACCATCCGTGCAACACCAGAGCTCCTCATAATTTGTTAACCACATTACATCTGGTGCTGGCTAGACCATCCTTGCAACACCAGAGTTCCTTATAATATATTTAACTACATTACATCTAGTGCTGGCTAGACCATCCTTGCAACACCAGACCTCCTCATAATTTGTTAACCGCTTTATATCTAGTGCTGGTTAGGCCATCCTTGCAACACCAGATCTCCTCATAATTTGCTAACCACATTGCATCTAGTGCTGGCTAGACCATTCGTGCAACACCAAAGCTCCTCAGATTGTCTGAAATACAACAGTGATAGCTGTTATCAGCTATCATATTATCAATTAACTGAAATGCTTCAGATTTAGTTTTGAAAGTTTACTATTTCATCAGTTCTTGTTTATATGAATGATAGAGGAAGCCAGTTTTTCTTCAATGTATAGCTGACAGTTTACCACGAGTGAATTCCAGATAAAATGTCGAAGTCTTTCACTTTGTTTTCTATGCGCTTTTACACGGTATTTCGCGAGCATATTTTATCTCTATTAGCGGGATAACTACGTAATAGAAGAAACAACAAAAGGAAAAAAGTTTTAGAAGTAACAACATGCTCGTTGTTACCAGCTATTACATTGTAGATCTGGTGTATCATCTCTGAAAAGTAAATCTACGTTGAACGTTCCCAATGTTTTTTGTATACTTATAATAAGTTATCCAGTACAGAGTACCGTAAATTTCGACGTATAAGTCGAGGTATATAAGTTTGGCCTAAAAATCCTGATTTTGACATCTATCTGCCGTATAAGTCGACCCCTTCTCTGGCTTAAATCGCTTGGTCGGAATATTTCAGTCGGCATCAGAGGCGAGGCGTAGCTAAGGAAATGGTAATCAATAATCAACTGCTCTGACTCATTCTTGCGCTTCGCCGCGCTTTCACTCAGGTAAAAATGGATGGATGGACGATAGTGGATGTGTCAAATGGATTAACGAAGTGTGGGCCCGTCGGACAGGCGCCATGCTTAAACCCAAGTGGTTGTTAGTGTGGGACATGTTCAAGTCACATTTAACAGATACTACGAAAAAGCATTAAAATCGAAAAAACAGATATGGCGGTGATTCCAGGTGGATTAACATCTGTACTGCAACCTTTGGATGTATCGTTAAATAAACCATTTAAAGCTTCTATGCACACCAAGTGGAATAAGTGGATGACATTGGGTCAAAAAACCTACACTGCCGCCGGAAATATGTGTGCTACATCTTTGCCTACAGTGTGTCAGTGGATAAAGGATTCCTGGGACTCTATTGATCCAAAAATCGTTGTCAAATCACTCAAAAAATGCTCAATTACCAATGCGATGGACAGTACAGAGGATGATATGTTATGGGAAGAGGATGACGATATTCCCTCATCATCAGTGGAGCATGACATTATTCCAGAAGAGGATCCTTACGATGACCATTTGGATGGTGAGGAATGGTACTTTGTGTTTGATCGATCTCATGTTGAGTAGGATTACTAGTATTTTACTATTTTATAAGTAAATACCTATATGTCATGTCATATATATTTGATTTGCGATGGTTTTCTCGAATCTGAATTTACTAGAATTCATGTCATGAAAAACGTCACCGCCGTATAAGTCGAGGGTGGATTTTTAAACTTGAAATTTGGTGTCAAATTTTCGACTTATACACCGGAATTTACGGTAAACTGTAGTCGGTTTTACAATAATTTACCTACAGTATTCAACGTGTCCTTTAAGTGTTTACTTTTCGCGCTATTCACGTATTTGAAGTATGTTTGGTTAAGCAGTTTGTTCCTTCATTATGAAACACAAAACGACACAATTGAAAAATCAGTAATGTGCCGGCTACGGGTATCGAAACTCGGTGTTTACTGTTAATATGCCTGCTCATTTACTGCTGATCCGCGAAGGGACAGCTAAACAAAACTTAGTGATGTCGAAACCCCCACTTGTTGAGAAATTTATATGCAAAAACGGCTCGTTTTTGCATATAAACAAAACTTAGATTATTAAGTAAACAGGCTCAGGTAAAATGGCGGTAGTGTGAATGTAAATCACTAGAGGGCAGGGCGGGGCCAAGTAGATACGACAATATTTCGAATTCTTTCATCAAACATGCTTGCCCTTTCAACGGTGGGGGTGTTATAGTGTTGATAAAAGAGTAGCCCAAGAGTTGGCGGACGGTGGTGCTGATTGCCGTCCTTCTTTTTCGCCTATCACTTCAACACTAGAGTCAGCTAATGCCAATAGTTTTCCAGTAGTTCTACGTATAATTCAAAACAAACAAAATGAAGCCGCTATTTACTTCGTTCATTGATTTGACCACCACATATAAAAATTGTAACAAAACTTTGAAATTACAGAAGAAAAGTATATCACTTGTGGATGAAGTTCGAAACGTCATCCTTCTTAAATGATCTACTTTATGCATGAGTCGTCCAGTATATTCTATACAGCTATTTGTTTCAACTAAACTGTTGATTTCGTATCAACAATAATATTACTTTTCAATTTTAAGTTAGGGTTAGCACGTATGGAGAAGGCCCAGCATGGCCTGGTGGGTTAAGGCGTTCGACTAGTAATCTGAGCTCCTCTGGTTCGCATCCCAGTCGCGCCAAACATACTCGCTCTTTCAGCCGTGGGGGCTTTATAATGTGACGGTCAATCCCACTATTTGTTGGTGAAAAAGGTAGCCCAAGAGTTGACGGTAGGTGGTGATGACTAGCTGCCCTTCCTGTCTTACACTGCTAAATTATGGGCGGCTAGTACAGATAGCCCTGGTGTTGCTTTGCGCGAAATTCTAAAACAAACAAACGTATGGAGAAAATCGTTAAAGGCAAAATCGAAGCTAATTATATGGAAATATTGAATAAGAAAATGTTTCAAAATTAATCTAAATTTAACGACTCGCACTCCGAATTTCATGATCTCACTTTTCTTTTGTAGGTACAGCTGCTACTGAGGTGACTTGCGTGATACATCCTGCAACAGACTTTCGTTCGGAAGTTCACGAATTGTTCGAGTCTACGTTACGTCATCAAATAGCTCGAGCTATTGAAATTGACGTCAGGAGAATACTAGGCCTGGATCTGCTTCCGAGTATTAAACACTTCTTAATGAATTAAAAAATATATATTTTAATATCAGGTTAACGTTAAACAACATTAACATCAGAGAATTCGCTTAGCACTGACGTAAAGAGTCCGTGCCTCGAACCCCCAGATGAAGTCTGAAAAATAATAATAGAAAACCGTCGTCATCATCAATCTTAAACGATGACATTTACGAGCTTCGAAATATTAAGCAGCTAGCGACGCCACTGTTTGTTTTTTTAAACGAAAATATTCATGTCGATTCTGAAACCTAATTTAAAGAAACTTTGTAGTTTGCATAGATATTTTAATTCGTGTTGCAAATGTAAAGTTATTTTTAATTGTGAAAACTTATTAAATAAAGAGTAAAAATGGTCGATAGGTACTTATAGTACAATAATTTAAAACAATTATTAGAAAGCAAAGTGAAGAAATATAACAAACCGAATCTCACAACATTGTACTCTGTCAGTCAGATATTTTGTATTCATTTTCAATCACAGAGTCAGGAATTCTAAGGTTTCTGGTATCTCCAAGAGCCAAAGGGGAAACGAACAAAGACTTGCTTGAGAAACTTTCCAAACTGTTTACCAGAAATGGTTCTAGTCTCAACATAAATGGCACAAAATATGAAATTGTGAAAGAGACCATGAAAGTTCGTAACATTTCTGTTGTGGTGGAAGACAGTAAGTAATATAATTGGGGAGATATAACTTAATAATGTTTCTTTGTCCAACTTCGTTAACTGTTTATGTTGAACACATATGTATTATTATCCTTGTCTATGATAGCGAACTAAAGATGGCGCAAACATACATGTCTATTCTTTAACCCAGGGGTTCCCAAATTTTTAAGAAAGAAAACACATTCCGGACCCTTAATTATAAATACACTAAAATATGAACAATCGGTCAGATAAAGTTTACTTCAAGCTTTTAGAATATACATTTATTAAAAACATCAATATTTAGAGAAAATGTGTCAGTCATTTCTGCTTACAAAATTTGTATCAGTAAAAGTTCAGTGTTCTTATTTATTTATTATTGTCTCGGATGCTTTTCTTCACAAAGTGGTTCAATACTTGGAGTTACGGTTGTTATTTGTTACCATCTTCAATATTTAGCCTGGTTATAATTTTGGTCTTTGTCTACAGTGAAAATGTTTGCTCACAAAGATATCTTGTTGGAAAACGCACCAAAATTTTCAAAGCTCTGTTACTTATTTAATTAATGGCCATTTGAATCCAAAACTTTGTAATTTCTTTCTGCTGAAATTTTGTTTTTAGGGCTAATCAGTTGAAATTTCTACAAGCTGTTCTTTATCTTTCGAAGACAAATCGTTGGTATTTGCAGAGTCTAAGTTGGACTCGCTTTTTCCCGTCTCATTAAGTCCGTTAAGCAATTTGCTGACACATCCTTGATTTTGGAGAAACCGAGTTGTCAGAAAGGGGCACACAGTTAATGTTTCAAGAAATTTCTCGTCAATCGCGCTCTCTACCAAATCTTTTGCACCTACTTTTAACAAATCCGCAATTGTTTGAGCTGCACCTGCTTTAGCAATGAAGCAACAAGAGCATCTTTGTTGTCCTGATGGATATACAAAAGAAATGTAGCTTTTCTTTCATTTAATTACAAACACTTTCGTTCGAATTACTCGGAAGTTGGATTTTTTAAATGGAAGAGTGTGGTTTCCAGATGTCGTTTTAACTTTACTGGATGCAAACTACTGTTATGCAATACTTTTTTACATTTATGTACAGCGTATTCTGATTAAATTTTATTGTTTTAGAATAAAATATTAACATTCTACCCCAATTTGAAAAAAACAACAACATGCTCTGACACACAGTTATATATCATAATATCCCTGTTGTGGTGGAAGATGGTAAATAATTTATCGTAATTTTATGGGTGTATATATTTTAATAATTTTTCATTGTTTTTGTTGTATATATCATAATTCACAATACTGATCTAGAGATGGCGCTATAACTCGTGTATATATATGTGTGTTTACATGTCAATTACATGCGGTTCCCGAATTTCTACAATATACTAATTACTAGCTACTGTTGAATATTAACAGATAACACGTGCTGCTTGACGTCAGGATATGTGTTTTTTTAACTTTAAACACTTCTTATGTGAATATAACCTAAAATAAAGTCTGGTGAAAAGTGAAATAACACAACTTTAACACATTTCTTGTAGTGAAACTGTTTATTATAATGATAATGAAAACTTACAAACATTGTATTCTCTCTTCAGTTCATATGGACAATACAGCTGTTGGCCACACATCATCGGTTCTGGCAACATCTATCATATCGATGGTCGTATCGCTCGTGATGTTGTGTATTGTGACGAAATGACAAAGAGAAAAGCTGGCAACACACTTGATGTAATTTGTTTTAATAAAAATACGTTTTGTTTCATAGCTTACGTAACGTAATACAAAGCATGACACTCATTAACCTTGTCTTATAATTAATTTTATGTTTATATCTCTTATATGATTCACTGGATTTTTATAAAAAAAGCATATACCTAGAACTGGTATATACTGACAAACTTAACATAAATTATTTCAAATTAAGGAATCTATCCTTCTATTTCTCTCTCTACAAATGTCATATTTATATTTTATATATATTAAACTGTTTAAGTTTAGGTATCAATCTCTCTTCCACTGCTCTCTCTACAAATGTCAGTTTTATATTTTATATATATTAAACTGTTTAAGTTCAGGTATCAATCTCTCTTCCACTGCTCTCTCTACAAGTGTCAGTTTTATATTTTATATATATTAAACTGTTTAAGTTTAGGTATCAATCTCTCTTCCACTGCTCTCTCTACAAGTGTCAGGTTTATATATTTTATATATTAAACTGTTTAAGTTTAGGTATCAATCTCTCTTCCACTGCTCTCTCTACAAGTGTCAGGTTTATATATTTTATATATATTAAACTGTTTAAGTTCAGGTATCAATCTCTCTTCCACTGCTCTCTCTACAAGTGCCAGGTTTATATTTTATATATATTAAACTGTTTAAGTTTAGGTATCAATCTCTCTTCCACTGCTCTCTCTACAAATGTCAGTTTTATATTTTATATATATTAAACTGTTTAAGTTCAGGTATCAATCTCTCTTCCACTGCTCTCTCTACAAGTGTCAGTTTTATATTTTATATATATTAAACTGTTTAAGTTTAGGTATCAATCTCTCTTCCACTGCTCTCTCTACAAGTGTCAGGTTTATATATTTTATATATTAAACTGTTTAAGTTTAGGTATCAATCTCTCTTCCACTGCTCTCTCTACAAGTGTCAGGTTTATATATTTATATATATTAAACTGTTTAAGTTCAGGTATCAATCTCTCTTCCACTGCTCTCTCTACAAGTGCCAGGTTTATATTTTATATATATTAAACTGTTTAAGTTTAGGTATCAATCTCTCTTCCACTGCTCTCTCTACAAATGTCAGTTTTATATTTTATATATATTAAACTGTTTAAGTTCAGGTATCAATCTCTCTTCCACTGCTCTCTCTACAAGTGTCAGTTTTATATTTTATATATATTAAACTGTTTAAGTTTAGGTATCAATCTCTCTTCCACTGCTCTCTCTACAAGTGTCAGGTTTATATATTTTATATATTAAACTGTTTAAGTTTAGGTATCAATCTCTCTTCCACTGCTCTCTCTACAAGTGTCAGGTTTATATATTTTATATATATTAAACTGTTTAAGTTTAGGTATCAATCTCTCTTCCACTGCTCTCTCTACAAGTATCAGTTTTATATTTTATATATATTAAACTGTTTAAGTTTAGGTATCAATCTCTCTTCCACTGCTCTCTCTACAAATGTCAGTTTTATATTTTATATATATTAAACTGTTTAAGTTTAGGTATCAATCTCTCTTCCACTGCTCTCTCTACAAATGTCAGTTTTATATTTTATATATATTAAACTGTTTAAGTTTAGGTATCAATCTCTCTTCCACTGCTCTCTCTACAAATGTCAGTTTTATATTTTATATATATTAAACTGTTTAAGTTCAGGTATCAATCTCTCTTCCACTGCTCTCTCTACAAATGTCAGTTTTATATTTTATATATATTAAACTGTTTAAGTTCAGGTATCAATCTCTCTTCCACTGCTCTCTCTACAAGTGTCAGTTTTATATTTTATATATATTAAACTGTTTAAGTTTAGGTATCAATCTCTCTTCCACTGCTCTCTCTACAAGTGTCAGTTTTATATTTTATATATATTAAACTGTTTAAGTTTAGGTATCAATCTCTCTTCCACTGCTCTCTCTACAAGTGTCAGGTTTATATATTTTATATATATTAAACTGTTTAAGTTTAGGTATCAATCTCTCTTCCACTGCTCTCTCTACAAATGTCAGTTTTATATTTTATATATATTAAACTGTTTAAGTTCAGGTATCAATCTCTCTTCCACTGCTCTCTCTACAAATGTCAGGTTTGTATTTAATATTAATAAACACAAACATTTCAAACTTTACAGAGTTCCTACTTTTATTAATTTCTCTGCCTAAGTTCATGTAGATAATAATAGTTATTGTGTATGTTGAAACTGGCTTGTTGTTGAAAATGTTTCACATCTTTCAAATAGTTTTTATCACTGTTACCAATGTGAAGTTAGGTCCGATATAAACTGTACTATGTACAACAGAGATGGTTATATTACACAGGAATCACTTACCTTATATTTACAAAAATAAAAAAACGTGAAATATTCTCGTAGCCATCCTTTATTTAACATTTTAGTTATAAGGATATTCACCTTAGGTTTAATATATGTTCTTGAAGTTCTTCTACTGGTCAGCGAAGTTTAACGCCCTACTTAGATTTATAAAAATGTATAACTGTATTGACATATATTGATACTTTAACCTGCTGTTACTTTGGAGTAGTTTCACTAAAAGTTTCGTAACGTTTACGCTAACCATCACAGTTACTGTCTCTGAACATATGCTTTCTTTACAGAATATTGACAAATACTAGTTATGAAGATAACCACCAGATGGCACATCTTTCAATGGTTGAGGTTGCAGTGGTTTGCGTTTTCTTTTCACTTCAGAAAGCTTTATGTTATAACCAAAATCTCCTCTCTTCTTGTAATGATAATATTATGATAAAAAGACACAAATAAAATATGTTTGATGCAGTACTTTCTTTTTGACTTTCTTTCTCTTTTCCAATTTTCTCTTAGTTAAACATGTTTAACACATAAGGGAAAGTAAATATAGTTTAAACAGAGATGTTGGTGGTTAAAGTTATCTATTTAATTGTGATAAATGTATGTTGGTGATAAAATTTCTCTATTTGTGATAGATGTATCTCGGTGGTTAATTTTATGTATTTATTTCTGATAGTTGCATGTTGATGGTTAAAGTTGCATGTTTAATTGTGATGCATGCTGGTGGTTTATATTTTCTATTTAATTTTGATGGATATATGATGGTGGTTAAAATTCTACGTTTAATTTGATGGATGTATGTTGGTTGTTGAAGTTCTCTATTTACTTGTTACAGCTGTATTTTAGTAGTTAAAGTTCTCTATTTAATTGTGATACATGCATGTTGGTGGTTAACGTTTTATGTTTAATTATGATAGATGTAAGCTAGTGGTTAGAGTTCTCTATTTAATTGGGATACATGTATCTTGGTGGTTAAAGTTTTCTATATAATTGTAATAGATGTATGCTGGTGGTTAAAGTTCTCCACTTAATTGTGATATGAAGCTGTAAGTAATCTGACAACACAATCATTGTACATATGTTTTATATGAAGTTTTAATTAACCAGACAACACAATCATTGCACACGTGTTTTATATCCAGTGGTAAGTAACCTATTTAATTTTATTTCAAGTTGTAAGTAACCTCATAACACAATCATTGTTTAAGTTTTATATCAATTTGTAAGTAACCTGACAACACAATCATTGTACATGTGTTTTATATCAAGTGTTAAGTAACCTGACAACACAATCATTGTACATATGTTTTATATCAAGTGTTAAGTAACCTGACAACACAATCATTGTACAAATGTTTTATATCAAGTGTTAAGTAACCTGACAACACAATTATTGTACAAATGTTTTATATCACGTGGTAAGTATCCTGACAACACAATCATTGTACATATGTGTTATATCAAGTGTTAAGTAACCTGACAACACAATCATTGTACAAATGTTTTATATCAAGTGTTAAGTAACCTGACAACACAATTATTGTACAAATGTTTTATATCACGTGGTAAGTAACCTGACAACACAATCATTGTACATGTGTTTTATATCAAGTGTTAAGTAACCTGACAACACAATCATTGTACATATGTTTTATATCAAGTGTTAAGTAACCTGACAACACAATCATTGTACAAATGTTTTATATCAAGTGTTAAGTAACCTGACAACACAATTATTGTACAAATGTTTTATATCACGTGGTAAGTATCCTGACAACACAATCATTGTACATATGTGTTATATCAAGTTGTATGTAACCAGAATACACAATCTTTGTACAAATGTTTTATATCATGTGATAAGTAACCTGACAAAAAACAACACAATCATTGTACATATGTTTTTATGTCTCAATTCTATTTAATTGTATTTCATTGTGTAAATTGTCAGTGATACAAACTCATATTTTAATAAACAATGATTTATTTTACATAACTCTAAAAATGAAACTGTTTCCAGTTACAAAAATACAATAAATAACAAAACTTTAAAGTATAAGAAATAAAATGATGAGACAAGAAAAAGTCTGATAAATTTGATCTGTTTCTTTACAAGCATCTCACTTATTTATACCTTTATAAAAAACACCATAATACATTGTTTTATATATTAAAGAATTTCACGCCATCTGTTGACAAGGTAGATATCTATGAGAACCATGATTTCATTCAGTAATTTGATTATCTCAATAGATTAACGTATATTCATACTATAATATTTTTTCTATTGTATTTTGTGGTTACTTTTACGCTAATGTTAAAATGGTAATAATATTATTTTTAATTTTTTTGTGTTCATGAATTCTGTATATTAAATGTCTTTTACTTTCTCTTATGAACATTTTATCATATTCATATGATAATCTTTGTATACCCATTTTTCCCATTAAATAAATTTCATCTTTAGTTATATTAAGAAATAGCTGACTTATCCATGTTTCTTATCATCTCTGTCAACAATAGTAGGATTAAATCCTCTTTCTACAGCTGATTGTTTAATTAATAATTCATCGTTAATATGATGCTGTTTACAACATAATTTTACTATTGTAACAACATAAGATTAAATAACAGCTTTCTTCCATTGTTTAATATCACAAGATTGTTCACGTAGTTGAATGATTACAAAAAAAGGTTTTCAGTAACTAGTAGTTTTAAATTTATGCTAACCTAAAACATCCAAAAATTATGAACCATTTGTCTCAATTTCATACGTAAATCTGATAGAATTGTCAATTTTATATGGGTAATGAACAGAAAAAGCCAATTCATCTTTACTATTCCGTCCTATTTAAAATGTGTCATCAACATACCTTGCTAAATTTTAAGTTTCCTATCCACTGTCAAAACTGTCCACAAATAAATCACATAACAGAGAACCCATACCTAAGCCTAGGTTCGTGTTTATGTACGTTACTGTTAAGTATGACGTAATGGAAATGTTGTCAACAGGTGGCACAAAATTTTCAAATTAGTTAAATGTGTGAAACTGTTTCTTGTGTCATCATGCTTTTGTTAATTTTTTACAGTAAATAATTTGTTATTTTATTGTATATTTGAGACTGAAAATATTTTGTTATTATTTTTAGAGTTGTGTACAATGAACCATTATGTATTAAAAGGTGATTTTTATCACTGAATTTTGTTTAATCAAAATATATCACCAGTACATCTGAATTGACAGATAATGGAATGAAGACACTCCGATACCGATAGGCCTGAATTCTGTTTAATCAAAGTCTATTACAAATACATCCAGATTGACATGGAAATGTCATGTACTGTAATGGAAGGAACACACATTCGTTATCCATATTTCAGGAATGTACTCGTCACAAACAGTTTGATGGTCAGACTTAAACAATACATCAACTTAAGGCTTAGTCATATAATATCAGAGGATATGAAAGACATGATGTGCGAAATACACAAATAATTAAACTGACTGTAAAAACCAACAAAAGTATTATTATTAAATGTACAGATCAAACAACAGTGCCGAAGAAGGTCGAAACGTTGTTCGCTCTTCTATTTAAAATATTTTCTACCCAAACGAGCCGTTTTTTGCATATAAAATTCTCAACAAGTGGGTTTCTCGACATCACTGAGTGCCACATAGTTTTGGGTTTAATGTACTATGATAATGACCACCATGTTAAAAGTTTTATCTTTACGTTAAGTCAGTGAATTAAGTTACTTGGGTATAATAATATGTATATTTGTCCGACACTTACGATTCAACTCCGAGTACAACCAAACAGTGTTTTTTGAGTAAACACTTCAAACAAATAAATGATAGAATTGAGTTGATCTATAACTTAAAGCAATGCTTGTAATATTTTTAACAAAGTTTGTTTCAACTTATAAACCTTCCAGTTCTTGTAAATGCGTAACAACTTATCTCAATCTTCGTCACAAAATACTAATAGCTTTTTTTTAGTCATCACTTTACTGGAAAACCGTCTAGAATACACTGCAACTGTACGATTTAGTATCATTTACATTTAGCAAAATAAAATTTAAAATTCCAGTCGTCTTACTAATCAATGACTTAGTCTATCTTTAATGTAAAAAACAGTTAAGCTAGCATACACAATAAAAGAAGAAACAGCTACGGGTCTGAGAGTACAATAGTTCTATAAGAAAGATATGTGTTATTTTTGTCAACCTGTCACTGACCACGTTGCAACAGTTCTCAAATATGACAGTACAACGTTCAAGTTAAAAAATGTTTTTAAAGAAATGATTTATTATATACAGTAACTATAGAAATGAGACTGGAGACAGATAAATATAATAAAATATTGAATAATTTACTGAACGGGATAAAAACATTACCCAATGAGACGGAAACATGTTTTTTTGTAAGCCTGAGGAGGGACATTTTTCTGATGAGAGAAACACTTCTCTAACAATGCAGTGGTATGATTTACCAAGTATCTGTGTATTATTACATCATCTTGTAGAATCTACAATTGAAAGTTTAATATTTATATTTACAATAGCTGTATTCTTACAGTAATGACATAGTTTAAGTTTAATCAAATAACTACAGATTCCAAATAGCTTTATTTCTATAATACTAAGACTTTTACGTATCCCACTTTCAAATTGCACGTAACTTTTATAGTGTACATTTTTTAAATTCAAATTTCATACAGTTTTTAACCAACTTCTAGCTAACACAGTAGTGAGTGGCATATAGTTCTATATTACCGCATTTTGGGTTATTGTCTTTTGGGTGAAAAGGTCACCACCATAATTACTGACTTACTGTCTTTTAGATCCATAGGTCATTATTATCATTGATTATTAACTTTCGTCTGGGTCAAAGGTCATCACGATAATTATCTTACTGCATTCTTATTCAAAATGTCATCAATCGTTCTGAGTGAAAAAAGTCAGCTTTCACATTTTTCCATGTCACGCTTACAACGTCAATTCTCGTATCTTTTTTTTTTGTTTAGTGTGTTCCTTGCACGTGTCCTGCACGGACTTGTTGAATCAAACATGTCGCTGTTTTTCATTTTTAGGTTTTCTCTAGTTGTGTTTGACAGTTTAAGTTGTCCAGGTATACTGTTTCTAGCGATTTTCTTAATTTCATCTTGTTTCTCGAGTTTACTCTAACTCAGTTTTCCCGTGATTCTTTTCTCAGATAAATCAGTTTTTCCTCTCAAGTGTCTCCTGTTTTTTTTATTTCACATCCTTTACCACATTTAATTTGTAATTCTTCTTTTTTTTATTTCTAAGCCTCTGTTCAGTTCTCACCCTTGTCCTGTTCCGTGTATCGTGTCTTCCTGCAGTTAATGTTCTGTATCATATAATATTTTATGTAATATCTCAAGATTTTAGTTATGTTCACGTGTTTAATTTTTTTACTCTTTGTAAACCCATTTCTTCTGTTGATCAAATAGAAACCTGTAGACACATCATCACGTTTATGTAACTATCTTCTCCTGCTACAGAGTCATTTGATCTTGTAACTGTGCCCTAGTTCTCCTAATAGGTCACATACTGCTGTACCTACATGGGTAAATTATTTACAACCAGTGTCTCATGATATTCGAAACTTTGTAGGAACATGTTCATTCTGATTCTGTTTATTTTATCAGAGTAAACAGTGGGTAGTTTACCAAAATAAACCTTATTAGTTCCACTCAGAAGATTATGCAAAACACAGACCTTTGTTTCTGTTTCAAATCAGCAACAGTAAATGGGCCAGAAATTATCAGAAGTCCAGTGAAATGTCCTTGTAGTTTTTTAATAGACTGTTACCAATATACGATCGTGTCTGGACTGTAAATACAAGAATACCAAAGAAACAGACTGATAAAGAACAGTGAACTTTGGTGATACAAATGAACTATGCTGTCCAGGAACACAGTGGTCTGTGTGTTGAAAATCAGGTTTACACAACACTTAATTTTCCAGTCAGCGTACGTCATTTTAATAGTACATATAAACTGACCATCTCTGTTCAGAAAAATATGCTTGAAACCATGGCAACGTCTGTTTACCAAAAAACAGTGGAGCAGTCAGAAAATAATCGGGAAATATGGAAAACAAAATTAAATCACCAAAAGCTTCTTCAATTGAAAACCTTAATATCAGATATCAAGTGTTTCTTTGATCTCAACACTAAACATGATAGCTTTTCCTTCATAACCAAATACTACAAAACTGTATGATACTTGAGGAATTTCAGAGAAGAAATAACACTTAGCATATAGAGTAGTGACTGTAGCTGTTACATGAGGTCAGGTCATCCTAATTAGTAACATAGCATCTTCTCTTATACAAATGGATGACCATCACGTCTGCCATCATTGGATGAGATCCTTGACAATTCTGAAAAAACATTGTCCAAAAGTCTATCAAAACTATCTCCTAGAATAAAAAATGTCAAAAAACAAGTTTCACTTTTCCTACAGACTGAATATATTATTTTAATGTATCTTATAAAACTCAAAAGCAAAAATCAGACTAGTAGATACATCTAAACCCCTAATTACATAGTAAAATATTAAAAATATATTCACCACATAAGCTTGTCCTAAACTTCCAGTAAACTCTATTGTGGAACAGAATTACTGGAATTCTAATTGTTGAGAGTTGATAATAATGTAGTAAACACTATTGTGGAACAGAATTACTGACATTCTAATTGTTGAGAGTTGATAATAATGTAGTAAACACTATTGTGGAACAGAATTACTGGAATTCTAATTGTTGAGAGTTGATAATAATGTAGTAAACACTATTGTGGAACAGAATTACTGGAATTCTAATTGTTGAGAGTTGATAATAATGTAGTAAACACTATTGCGGAACAGAATTACTGGAATTCTAATTGTTGAGAGTTGATAATAATGTAGTAAACTCTATTGTGGCACAGAATTACTGACATTCTAATTGTTGAAAGTTGATAATAATGTAGTAAACTCTATTGTGGCACAGAATTACTGACATTCTAATTGTTGAGAGTTGATAATAATGTAGTAAACACTATTGTGGAACAGAATTACTGGAATTCTAATTGATAATAGTGTAATAAACTACTATGAAACAGAATAACATTCCAACTAATGAGAGTTGATAAAATTGTTAATTGAAAACATATGTTTGTATTTTATATAGTGAACATAATTTTACAAATACTCACAGCTTGTTTTCTCTGCCAAGTTTTCATGGCCAGTTTGTACTTTTCAAATTCATGACACCAGTCAATATATACTTTCTTGTAATCATTTTCTGAAGGTTTTTTACAGGTCTCTGTTACAAAATAGATGTTACAGAAAGAAACTATTTACAATTCTAAACACAGATGTTACGGAATCTAGACTATTAACATTTCTAAATACAGATGTTACAGAAACTGGACTGTTAACAATTCTAAATGCAAATGTTACAGAAACAGGACTGTTAACAGTTCTAAACACAGATGTTACAGAAACTGGACTTTTAACAGTTCTAAATACAGATGTTACAGAAACTGGACTGTTAACAGTTCTAATACAGATGTTACAGAAACTGGACTGTTAACAGTTCTAAATACAGATGTTACAAAAACTGGACTGTTAACAGTTCTAAACACAGATGTTACAGAAACTGGACTGTTAACAATTCTAAATACAAATGTTACAGAAACTGGACTGTTAACAGTTCTAAATACAAATGTTACAGAAACTGGACTGTTAACAGTTCTAAATACAGATGTTACAGAAACTGGACTGTTAACAGTTCTAAACACAGATGTTACAGAAACTGGACTGTTAACAATTCTAAATACAGATGTTACAGAAACTGGACTGTTAACAGTTCTAAACACAGATGTTACAGAAACTGGACTGTTAACAATTCTAAATGCAAATGTTACAGAAACAGGACTGTTAACAGTTCTAAACACAGATGTTACAGAAACTGGACTTTTAACAGTTCTAAATACAGATGTTACAGAAACTGGACTGTTAACAGTTCTAATACAGATGTTACAGAAACTGGACTGTTAACAGTTCTAAATACAGATGTTACAAAAACTGGACTGTTAACAGTTCTAAACACAGATGTTACAGAAACTGGACTGTTAACAATTCTAAACACAAATGTTACAGAAACTGGACTGTTAACAGTTCTAAATACAAATGTTACAGAAACTGGACTGTTAACAGTTCTAAATACAGATGTTACAGAAACTGGACTGTTAACAGTTCTAAATACAGATGTTACAAAAACTGGACTGTTAACAGTTCTAAACACAGATGTTACAGAAACTGGACTGTTAACAGTTCTAAACACAGATGTTACAGAAACTGGACTGTTAACAGTTCTAAACACAGATGTTACAGAAACTGGACTGTTAACAGTTCTAAACACAGATGTTACAGAAACTGGACTGTTAACAGTTCTAAACACAGATGTTACAGAAACTGGACTGTTAACAGTTCTAAATACAGATGTTACAGAAACTGGACTGTTAACAGTTCTAATACAGATGTTACAGAAACTGGACTGTTAACAGTTCTAAATACAAATGTTACAGAAACTGGACTGTTAACAGTTCTAAATACAGATGTTACAGAAACTGGACTGTTAACAGTTCTAAACACAGATGTTACAGAAACTGAACTGTTAACAGTTCTAAATACAGATGTTACAGAAACTAGACTGTTAACATTTCTAAATACAGATGTTACAGAAACTGGACTGTTAACAATTCTAAATACAAATGTTACAGAAACTGGACTGTTAACAGTTCTAAACACAGATGTTACAGAAACTGGACTGTTAACAGTTCTAAATACAGATGTTACAGAAACTGGACTGTTAACAGTTCTAATAGAGATGTTACAGAAACTGGACTGTTAACAGTTCTAAATACAGATGTTACAAAAACTGGACTGTTAACAGTTCTAAACACAGATGTTACAGAAACTGGACTGTTAACAATTCTAAATACAAATGTTACAGAAACTGGACTGTTAACAGTTCTAAATACAGATGTTACAGAAACTGGACTGTTAACAGTTCTAAACACAGATGTTACAGAAACTGGACTGTTAACAGTTCTAAATACAGATGTTACAGAAACTGGACTGTTAACAGTTCTAAATACAAATGTTACAGAAACTGGACTGTTAACAGTTCTAAATACAGATGTTACAGAAACTGGACTGTTAACAGTTCTAAATACAGATGTTACAGAAACTGGACTGTTAACAGTTCTAAATACAGATGTTACAGAAACTGGACTATTAAGATTTTTAAGTACAGATGTTACAGAAACTGGACTGTTAACAGTTCTAAATACAGATGTTACAGAAACTGGACTGTTAACAGTTCTAAACACAAATGTTACAGAAACTGGACTGTTAACAGTTCTAGATACAGATGTTACAGAAACTGGACTGTTAACAGTTCTAAATACAGATGTTACAGAAACTGGACTGTTAACAGTTCTAAATACAGATGTTACAGAAACTGGACTGTTAACAGTTCTAAATACAGATGTTACAGAAACTGGACTATTAAGATTTTTAAGTACAGATGTTACAGAAACTGGACTGTTAACATTTCTAAATACAGATGTTAGAAACTGGACTGTTAACAGTTCTAAATACAGATGTTACAAAAATTGGACTATTAACAGTTCTAAATACAGATGTTACAGAAACTGGACTGTTAACAGTTCTAAATACAGATGTTACAGAAACTGGACTGTTAACAGTTCTAAATACAGATGTTACAGAAACTGGACTGTTAACAGTTCTAAATACAGATGTTACAGAAACTGGACTGTTAACAGTTCTAAACACAGATGTTACAGAAACTGAACTGTTAACAGTTCTAAATACAGATGTTACAGAAACTAGACTGTTAACAGTTCTAAATACAGATGTTACAGAAACTGGACTGTTAACAGTTCTAAACACAGATGTTACAGAAACTGGACTGTTAACAGTTCTAAATACAGATGTTATAGAAACTGGACTGTTAACAGTTCTAAATACAAATGTTACAGAAACTGGACTGTTAACAGTTCTAAATACAGATGTTACAGAAACTGGACTGTTAACAGTTCTAAATACAGATGTTACAGAAACTGGACTGTTAACAGTTCTAAATACAGATGTTACAGAAACTGGACTTTTAACAGTTCTAAATACAAATGTTACAGAAACTGGACTGTTAACAGTTCTAAATACAGATGTTACAGAAACTGGACTGTTAACAGTTCTAAATACAGATGTTACAGAAACTGGACTGTTAACAGTTCTAAATACAGATGTTACAGAAACTAGACTGTTAACAGTTCTAAATACAAATGTTACAGAAACTGGACTGTTAACAGTTCTAAATACAGATGTTACAGAAACTGGACTATTAAAATTTTTAAGAACAGATATTGTGAAATTTGAAAGTAAGTTGTTTTAAATATATAAAAGATACTATTACTAACTTTTCAAGTTATATTTAATTAATATTATCATGTGTAACAACATGGTATTATGTAAATAAGGTTATTTTTGTTTATTTGTTCAAAAGATTTATTTATTATTATTTAAATGAAATTATTTTCTATACCGTTTGTGACAGCTCATAGAAAAACTTGACTAATGTCAGATTTCTATATAAAAAGTTTTTTTCCAGACAACAACTATATCACTCTGTCACATAATATAGAATAAATTAAAGACTTTTCGAGAAGGCACTGTAGACATGAAATGATGGCAAGGCTTAAGAATCTTTTAACTATATCTTCATTTAGTTATCATTATAAAATCCACCAACATGTCTAAATTTAAGAACAAACTTACTCAAATCTATGGTCACATTGTAATTACACAATGTGTCATTCCCTAGTTTACACTCATACTGTCCACTATCATGACTGGTCACTGCAATGATGACCCGCCCATGGTCTGAGGTGAGGAGGTACTTATCTTGATGAGGTTTAATTGATCGAGAACCTTTCTCATGACTATAATGGGTCCACTGTACTAACCTCATGTCTGGTCCACCAACAACGTGAGAGTGTAATGTAGTCTAGATGGAGGCTCTGACCCCAGTAAACATGTATAATTTTATTTTTCTGACCTGCTGACCACAGAAAAGACACATAACATCTTTCTCTTTCCACTGATGCAAAACAGACAAACAACTAAGCACTGTACCTGTACAAATATCATTCAGTACAAATCTCATTCAGTACAAATATCATTCAATATAAATATCATTCAGTAAAAATATCATTCAATACAAATACCATTCAATACAAATATCATTCAATTCAAATACCATTCAGTAAAAATATCATTCAATACAAATTTCATTCAGAACAAATATCATTCAATTCACTTTGAAATTATTTAAAATCACGTTACAAACATAATGTTCTATTTCCTTTGAAATTCTTTAAAACCATATTGTCAACATGACAGTAAAAATTACAAATTCACTTTCATTTAACATAGTATTAAAAGAGAAAAATTGGATGGTGTATATTACATCGGAAAAATTAAATACCTAATCGACATTTCATTAATGAAATACGAAAAGGCTCTTCATAAACAAAAAACAAACAAATGAACTTCCGCGAACCCAAACCTAAACCTGACCAAAAGTCAAAGTGCATTTGGTAAGAAAACTTCAAGGCCTCTTAAATGTAGTGAGTATTTAAACAGTTTTCTATAGCTGTTACTTCCTTTACAATATCTTGAGAAACAAAAGAAAATCTTAGTCAGCCGAAATTCTGATAACAGAATAAGGAATAAATAGATATAGTTCTGCTAAAAATATATTCATTTTGGGAAAAGTAGCTTAAACTTGTCTTTGTGTCAAAATATAATGGATAACTAGTTTTTCAAAACTTTAAGACAAATTAAAGAAATTTCGATAAAAATATGATTAATTTGGATCAAACTGATTTTTAAATTCACAATTAAAAATGATTCACATGTTGAGTGACAGCTACTAGAATATCATATAACTGATGTACATGTTGAGTGACAGCTACTAGAATATCATATAACTGATGTACATGTTGAGTGACAGTTACTAGAATATCATATAACTGATGTACATGTTGAGTGACAGTTACTAGAATATCATATAACTGATCTACATGTTGAGTGACAGCTACTAGAATATCATATAACTGATGTACATGTTGAGTGACAGCTACTAGAATATCATATAACTGATGTACATGTTGAGTGACAGCTACTAGAGTATCATATAACTGATCTACATGTAGAGTGACAGCTACTAGAATATCATATAACTGATCTACATGTTGAGTGACAGTTACTAGAATATCATATAACTGATCTACGTGTTGAGTGACAGTTACTAGAATATCATATAACTGATCTACGTGTTGAGTGACAGCTACTAGAATATCATATAACTGATGTACGTGTTGAGTGACAGTTACCAGAATATCATATAACTGATCTACGTGTTGAGTGACAGCTACTAGAATATCATATAACTGATCTACTTGTTGAGTGACAGTTACTAGAATATCATATAACTGATGTACATGTTGAGTGACAGCTACTAGAATATCATATAACTGATCTACGTGTTGAGTGACAGCTACTAGATTATCATATAACTGATCTACATGTTGAGTGACAGTTACTAGAATATCATATAACTGATCTACGTGTTGAGTGACAGCTACTAAAATATCATATAACTGATGTACATGTTGAGTGACAGTTACTAGAATATCATATAACTGATCTAAATGTTGAGTGACAGTTACTAGAATATCATATAACTGATGTACATGTTGAGTGACAGTTCCTAGAATATCATATAACTGATCTACATGTTGAGTGACAGCTACTAGAATATCATATAACTGATGTACATGTTGAGTGACAGCTACAAGAATATCATATAACTGATGTACATGTTGAGTGACAGTTACTAGAATATCATATAACTGATGTACATGTTAAGTGACAGCTACTAGAATATCATATAACTGATCTACATGTAGAGTGAAAGCTACTAGAATATCATATAACTGATCTACGTGTTGAGTGACAGTTACTAGAATATCATATAACTGATCTACATGTTGAGTGACAGTTACTAGAATATCATATAAGTGATCTACATGTTGAGTGACAGTTACTAGAATATCATATAACTGATCTACGTGTTGAGTGACAGCTACTAGAATATCATATATCTGATGTACATGTTGAGTGACAGTTACTAGAATATCATATAACTGATCTACGTGTTGAGTGACAGTTACTAGAATATCATATAACTGATCTACGTGTTGAGTGACAGCTACTAGAATATCATATATCTGATGTACATGTTGAGTGACAGTTACTAGAATATCATATAACTGATCTACGTGTTGAGTGACAGTTACTAGAATATCATATAACTGATGTACATGTTGAGTGACAGCTACTAGAATATCATATATCTGATGTACATGTTGAGTGACAGTTACTAGAATATCATATAACTGATCTACGTGTTGAGTGACAGTTACTAGAATATCATATAACTGATGTACATGTTGAGTGACAGTTACTAGAATATCATATAACTGATGTACATGTTGAGTGACAGTTACTAGAATATCATATAACTGATGTACATGTTGAGTGACAGTTATTAGAATATCATATAACTGATGTACATGTTGAGTGACAGCTACTAGAATATCATATAACTGATCTACAAGTTGAGTGACAGCTATTAGAATATCATATAACTGATGTACATGTTGAGTGACAGTTAGTAGAATATCATATAACTGATCTACAAGTTGAGTGACAGCTACTAGAATATCATATAACTGATATACATGTTGAGTGTCAGCTACTAGAATATCATATAACTGATCTACAAGTTGAGTGACAGCTACTAGAATATCATATAACTGATGTACATGTTGAGTGACAGCTACTAGAATATCATATAACTGATCTACAAGTTGAGTGACAGCTATTAGAATATCATATAACTGATGTACATGTTGAGTGACAGCTACTAGAATATCATATAACTGATCTACATGTTGAGTGTCAGCTACTAGAATATCATATAACTGATCTACAAGTTGAGTGACAGCTACTAGAATATCATATAACTGATCTACAAGTTGAGTGACAGCTATTAGAATATCATATAACCGATGTACATGTTGAGTGACAGCTACTAGAATATCATATAACTGATCTACATATTGAGTGACAGCTACTAGAATATCATATAACTGATGTACATGTTGAGTGACAGTTAGTAGAATATCATATAACTGATCTACAAGTTGAGTGACAGCTACTAGAATATCATATAACTGATATACATGTTGAGTGTCAGCTACTAGAATATCATATAACTGATCTACAAGTTGAGTGACAGCTACTAGAATATCATATAACTGATGTACATGTTGAGTGACAGCTACTAGAATATCATATAACTGATCTACAAGTTGAGTGACAGCTATTAGAATATCATATAACTGATGTACATGTTGAGTGACAGCTACTAGAATATCATATAACTGATCTACATGTTGAGTGTCAGCTACTAGAATATCATATAACTGATCTACATGTCAAGTGACAGCTACTAGAATATCATATAACTGATCTACAAGTTGAGTGACAGCTATTAGAATATCATATAACTGATGTACATGTTGAGTGACAGCTACTAGAATATCATATAACTGATCTACAAGTTGAGTGTCAGCTACTAGAATATCATATAACTGATCTACAAGTTGAGTGACAGCTATTAGAATAACATATAACTGATGTACATGTTGAGTGACAGCTACTAGAATATCATATAACTGATCTACATGTTGAGTGTCAGCTACTAGAATATCATATAACTGATCTACAAGTTGAGTGACAGCTACTAGAATATCATATAACTGATCTAAAAGTTGAGTGACAGCTACTAGAATATCATATAACTGATGTACAAGTTGAGTGACAGCTACTAGAATATCATATAACTGATGTACATGTTGAGTGACAGCTACTAGAATATCATATAACTGATCTACATGTTGAGTGACTGTTACTAGAATATCATATAACTGATCTACATGTCAAGTGACAGCTACTAGAATATCATATAACTGATCTACAAGTTGAGTGACAGCTATTAAAATATCATATAACTGATGTACATGTTGAGTGACAGCTACTAGAATATCATATAACTGATCTACATGTTGAGTGTCAGCTACTAGAATATCATATAACTGATCTACAAGTTGAGTGACAGCTATTAGAATATCATATAACTGATGTACATGTTGAGTGACAGCTACTAGAATATCATATAACTGATCTACATGTTGAGTGTCAGCTACTAGAATATCATATAACTGATCTACAAGTTGAGTGACAGCTATTAGAATATCATATAACTGATGTACATGTTGAGTGACAGCTACTAGAATATCATATAACTGATCTACATGTTGAGTGTCAGCTACTAGAATATCATATAACTGATCTGCAAGTTGAGTGACAGCTACTAGAATATCATATAACTGATCTAAAAGTTGAGTGACAGCTACTAGAATATCATATAACTGATGTACATGTTGAGTGACAGCTACTAGAATATCATATAACTGATCTACAAGTTGAGTGACAGCTACTAGAATATCATATAACTGATCTACATGTTGAGTGACTGTTACTAGAATATCATATAACTGATCTACATGTCAAGTGACAGCTACTAGAATATCATATAACTGATCTACAAGTTGAGTGACAGCTATTAGAATATCATATAACTGATGTACATGTTGAGTGACAGCTACTAGAATATCATATAACTGATCTACATGTTGAGTGTCAGCTACTAGAATATCATATAACTGATCTACAAGTTGAGTGACAGCTACTAGAATATCATATAACTGATCTAAAAGTTGAGTGACAGCTACTAGAATATCATATAACTGATGTACATGTTGAGTGACAGCTACTAGAATATCATATAACTGATCTACAAGTTGAGTGACAGCTACTAGAATATCATATAACTGATCTAAAAGTTGAGTGACAGCTACTAGAATATCATATAACTGATGTACATGTTGAGTGACAGCTACTAGAATATCATATAACTGATCTACATGTTGAGTGACAGCTACTAGAATATCATGTAACTGATGTACATGTTGAGTGACAGCTACTAGAATATCATATAACTGATGTACATGTTGAGTGTCAGCTACTAGAATATCATATAACTGATGTACATGTTGAGTGACAGCTACTAGAATATCAGATAACTGATGTACATGTTGAGTGACAGCTTCTAGAATATCATATAACTGATCTACAAGTTGAGTGACAGCTACTAGAATATCATATAACTGATGTACATGTTGAGTGACAGCTACTAGAATATCATATAACTGATCTACAAGTTGAGTGACAGCTATTAGAATATCATATAACTGATGTACATGTTGAGTGACAGTTAGTAGAATATCATATAACTGATCTACAAGTTGAGTGACAGCTACTAGAATATCATATAACTGATATACATGTTGAGTGTCAGCTACTAGAATATCATATAACTGATCTACAAGTTGAGTGATAGCTACTAGAATATCATATAACTGATGTACATGTTGAGTGACAGCTACTAGAATATCATATAACTGATCTACAAGTTGAGTGACAGCTATTAGAATATCATATAACTGATGTACATGTTGAGTGACAGCTACTAGAATATCATATAACTGATCTACATGTTGAGTGTCAGCTACTAGAATATCATATAACTGATCTACAAGTTGAGTGACAGCTACTAGAATATCATATAACTGATCTACAAGTTGAGTGACAGCTATTAGAATATCATATAACCGATGTACATGTTGAGTGACAGCTACTAGAATATCATATAACTGATCTACATATTGAGTGACAGCTACTAGAATATCATATAATTGATGTACATGTTGAGTGACAGTTAGTAGAATATCATATAACTGATCTACAAGTTGAGTGACAGCTACTAGAATATCATATAACTGATATACATGTTGAGTGTCAGCTACTAGAATATCATATAACTGATCTACAAGTTGAGTGACAGCTACTAGAATATCATATAACTGATGTACATGTTGAGTGACAGCTACTAGAATATCATATAACTGATCTACAAGTTGAGTGACAGCTATTAGAATATCATATAACTGATGTACATGTTGAGTGACAGCTACTAGAATATCATATAACTGATCTACATGTTGAGTGTCAGCTACTAGAATATCATATAACTGATCTACATGTCAAGTGACAGCTACTAGAATATCATATAACTGATCTACAAGTTGAGTGACAGCTATTAGAATATCATATAACTGATGTACATGTTGAGTGACAGCTACTAGAATATCATATAACTGATCTACAAGTTGAGTGTCAGCTACTAGAATATCATATAACTGATCTACAAGTTGAGTGACAGCTATTAGAATATCATATAACTGATGTACATGTTGAGTGACAGCTACTAGAATATCATATAACTGATCTACATGTTGAGTGTCAGCTACTAGAATATCATATAACTGATCTACAAGTTGAGTGACAGCTACTAGAATATCATATAACTGATCTAAAAGTTGAGTGACAGCTACTAGAATATCATATAACTGATGTACAAGTTGAGTGACAGCTACTAGAATATCATATAACTGATGTACATGTTGAGTGACAGCTACTAGAATATCATATAACTGATCTACATGTTGAGTGACTGTTACTAGAATATCATATAACTGATCTACATGTCAAGTGACAGCTACTAGAATATCATATAACTGATCTACAAGTGAGTGACAGCTATTAAAATATCATATAACTGATGTACATGTTGAGTGACAGCTACTAGAATATCATATAACTGATCTACATGTTGAGTGTCAGCTACTAGAATATCATATAACTGATCTACAAGTTGAGTGACAGCTATTAGAATATCATATAACTGATGTACATGTTGAGTGACAGCTACTAGAATATCATATAACTGATCTACATGTTGAGTGTCAGCTACTAGAATATCATATAACTGATCTACAAGTTGAGTGACAGCTATTAGAATATCATATAACTGATGTACATGTTGAGTGACAGCTACTAGAATATCATATAACTGATCTACATGTTGAGTGTCAGCTACTAGAATATCATATAACTGATCTGCAAGTTGAGTGACAGCTACTAGAATATCATATAACTGATCTAAAAGTTGAGTGACAGCTACTAGAATATCATATAACTGATGTACATGTTGAGTGACAGCTACTAGAATATCATATAACTGATCTACAAGTTGAGTGACAGCTACTAGAATATCATATAACTGATCTACATGTTGAGTGACTGTTACTAGAATATCATATAACTGATTCTACATGTCAAGTGACAGCTACTAGAATATCATATAACTGATCTACAAGTTGAGTGACAGCTATTAGAATATCATATAACTGATGTACATGTTGAGTGACAGCTACTAGAATATCATATAACTGATCTACATGTTGAGTGTCAGCTACTAGAATATCATATAACTGATCTACAAGTTGAGTGACAGCTACTAGAATATCATATAACTGATCTAAAAGTTGAGTGACAGCTACTAGAATTATCATATAACTGATGTACATGTTGAGTGACAGCTACTAGAATATCATATAACTGATCTACATGTTGAGTGACAGCTACTAGAATATCATATAACTGATCTACATGTTGAGTGACAGCTACTAGAATATCATATAACTGATGTACATGTTGAGTGACAGCTACTAGAATATCATATAACTGATCTACATGTTGAGTGACAGCTACTAGAATATCATATAACTGATGTACATGTTGAGTGACAGCTACTAGAATATCATATAACTGATGTACATGTTGAGTGACAGCTACTAGAATATCATATAACTGATGTACATGTTGAGTGACAGCTACTAGAATATCAGATAACTGATCTACATGTTGAGTGACAGCTGCTAGAATATCATATAACTGATCTACATGTTGAGTGACAGCTACTAGAATATCATATAACTGATGTACATGTTGAGTGACAGCTACTAGAATATCATATAACTGATGTACATGTTGAGTGACAGCTACTAGAATATCATATAACTGATGTACATGTTGAGTGACAGCTACTAGAATATCATATAACTGATCTACATGTTGAGTGACAGCTACTAGAATATCATATAACTGATCTACATGTTGAGTGACAGCTACTAGAATATCATATAACTGATCTACATGTTGAGTGACAGCTGCTAGAATATCATATAACTGATGTACATGTTGAGTGACAGCTACTAGAATATCATATAACTGATCTACAAGTTGAGTGACAGCCATTAGAATATCATATAACTGATGTACATGTTGAGTGACAGCTACTAGAATATCATATAACTGATCTACATGTTGAGTGTCATCTACTAGAATATCATATAACTGATCTACAAGTTGAGTGACAGCTACTAGAATATCCATATAACTGATCTAAAAGTTGAGTGACAGCTACTAGAATATCATATAACTGTTGTACATGTTGAGTGACAGCTACTAGAATATCATATAACTGATCTACAAGTTGAGTGACAGCTACTAGAATATCATATAACTGATCTACATGTTGAGTGACTGTTACTAGAATATCATATAACTGATCTACATGTCAAGTGACAGCTACTAGAATATCATATAACTGATCTACAAGTTGAGTGACAGCTACTAGAATATCATATAACTGATGTACATGTTGAGTGACAGTTACTAGAATATCATATAACTGATCTACATGTTGAGTGACAGCTACTAGAATATCATATAACTGATCTACATGTTGAGTGACAGTTACTAGAATATCATATAACTGATGTACATGTTGAGTGACAGCTACTAGAATATCATATAACTGATGTACATGTTGAGTGTCAGCTACTAGAATATCATATAACTGATGTACATGTTGAGTGACAGCTACTAGAATATCATGTAACTGATGTAAATGTTGAGTGACAGCTACTAGAATATCATATAACTGATCTACAAGTTGAGTGACAGCTACTAGAATATCATATAACTGATGTACATGTTGAGTGACAGCTACTAGAATATCATATAACTGATGTACATGTTGAGTGTCAGCTACTAGAATATCATATAACTGATGTACATGTTGAGTGTCAGCTACTAGAATATCATATAACTGATCTACATGTTGAGTGTCAGCTACTAGAATATCATATAACTGATCTACAAGTTGAGTGACAGCTACTAGAATATCATATAACTGATCTAAAAGTTGAGTGACAGCTACTAGAATATCATATAACTGATGTACATGTTGAGTGACAGCTACTAGAATATCATATAACTGATCTACAAGTTGAGTGACAGCTACTAGAATATCATATAACTGATCTACATGTTGAGTGACTGTTACTAGAATATCATATAACTGATCTACATGTCAAGTGACAGCTACTAGAATATCATATAACTGATCTAAAAGTTGAGTGACAGCTACTAGAATATCATATAACTGATGTACATGTTGAGTGACAGTTACTAGAATATCATATAACTGATCTACATGTTAAGTGACAGCTACTAGAATATCATATAACTGATGTACATGTTGAGTGACAGCTACTAGAATATCATATAACTGATGTACATGTTGAGTGTCAGCTACTAGAATATCATATAACTGATGTACATGTTGAGTGACAGCTACTAGAATATCAGATAACTGATGTACATGTTGAGTGACAGCTTCTAGAATATCATATAACTGATCTACAAGTTGAGTGACAGCTACTAGAATATCATATAACTGATGTACATGTTGAGTGACAGCTACTAGAATATCATATAACTGATGTACATGTTGAGTGTCAGCTACTAGAATATCATATAACTGATGTACATGTTGAGTGACAGCTACTAGAATATCATATAACTGATCTACAAGTTGAGTGACAGCTACTAGAATATCATATAACTGATCTACATGTTGAGTGACAGTTACTAGAATATCATATAACTGATCTACAAGTTGAGTGACAGCTACTAGAATATCATATAACTGATGTACATGTTGAGTGACAGCTACTAGAATATCATATAACTGATCTACAAGTTGAGTGACAGCCATTAGAATATCATATAACTGATGTACATGTTGAGTGACAGCTACTAGAATATCATATAACTGATCTACATGTTGAGTGTCATCTACTAGAATATCATATAACTGATCTACAAGTTGAGTGACAGCTACTAGAATATCATATAACTGATCTAAAAGTTGAGTGACAGCTACTAGAATATCATATAACTGATGTACATGTTGAGTGACAGCTACTAGAATATCATATAACTGATCTACAAGTTGAGTGACAGCTACTAGAATATCATATAACTGATCTACATGTTGAGTGACTGTTACTAGAATATCATATAACTGATCTACATGTCAAGTGACAGCTACTAGAATATCATATAACTGATCTACAAGTTGAGTGACAGCTACTAGAATATCATATAACTGATGTACATGTTGAGTGACAGTTACTAGAATATCATATAACTGATCTACATGTTGAGTGACAGCTACTAGAATATCATATAACTGATGTACATGTTGAGTGTCAGCTACTAGAATATCATATAACTGATCTACATGTTGAGTGTCAGCTACTAGAATATCATATAACTGATCTACATGTTGAGTGACAGCTACTAGAATATCATGTAACTGATGTACATGTTGAGTGACAGCTACTAGAATATCATATAACTGATGTACATGTTGAGTGACAGCTACTAGAATATCATATAACTGATGTACATGTTGAGTGACAGCTACTAGAATATCATATAACTGATGTACATGTTGAGTGTCAGCTACTAGAATATCATATAACTGATGTACATGTTGAGTGTCAGCTACTAGAATATCATATAACTGATCTACAAGTTGAGTGACAGCTACTAGAATATCATATAACTGATCTAAAAGTTGAGTGACAGCTACTAGAATATCATATAACTGATGTACATGTTGAGTGACAGCTACTAGAATATCATATAACTGATCTACAAGTTGAGTGACAGCTACTAGAATATCATATAACTCATCTACATGTTGAGTGACTGTTACTAGAATATCATATAACTGATCTACATGTCAAGTGACAGCTACTAGAATATCATATAACTGATCTACAAGTTGAGTGACAGCTACTAGAATATCATATAACTGATGTACATGTTGAGTGACAGTTACTAGAATATCATATAACTGATGTACATGTTGAGTGACAGCTACTAGAATATCATATAACTGATCTACATGTTGAGTGACAGTTACTAGAATATCATATAACTGATGTACATGTTGAGTGACAGTTACTAGAATATCATATAACTGATCTACATGTTGAGTGACAGTTACTAGAATATCATATAACTGATGTACATGTTGAGTGACAGCTACAAGAATATCATATAACTGATGTACATGTTGAGTGTCAGCTACTAGAATATCATATAACTGATGTACATGTTGAGTGACAGCTACTAGAATATCATATAACTGATGTACATGTTGAGTGACAGCTACTAGAATATCATATAACTGATCTACAAGTTGAGTGACAGCTACTAGAATATCATATAACTGATGTACATGTTGAGTGACAGCTACTAGAATATCATATAACTGATGTACATGTTGAGTGACAGCTACTAGAATATCATATAACTGATGTACATGTTGAGTCACAGCTACTAGAATATCATATAACTGATCTACAAGTTGAATGACAGTTACTAGAATATCATATAACTGATGTACAAGTTGAGTGACAGCTACTAGAATATCATATAACTGATGTGCATGTTGAGTGACAACTATTAGAATATCATATAACTGATCTACAAGTTGAGTGACAGCTACTAGAATATCATATAACTGATGTACATGTTGAGTCACAGCTACTAGAATATCATATAACTGATGTACAAGTTGAGTGACAGCTACTAGAATATCATATAACTGATCTACATGTTGAGTGACTGTTACTAGAATATCATATAACTGATCTACATGTCAAGTGACAGCTACTAGAATATCATATAACTGATCTAAAAGTTGAGTGACAGCTACTAGAATATCATATAACTGATCTACATGTTGAGTGACAGTTACTAGAATATCATATAACTGATGTACATGTTGAGTGACAGCTACTAGAATATCATATAACTGATGTACATGTTGAGTGTCAGCTACTAGAATATCATATAACTGATGTACATGTTGAGTGACAGCTACTAGAATATCATATAACTGATCTACAAGTTGAGTGACAGCTACTAGAATATCATATAACTGATCTACATGTGAGTGACAGTTACTAGAATATCATATAACTGATCTACAAGTTGAGTGACAGCTACTAGAATATCATATAACTGATGTACATGTTGAGTGACAGCTACTAGAATATCATATAACTGATCTACAAGTTGAGTGACAGCCATTAGAATATCATATAACTGATGTACATGTTGAGTGACAGCTACTAGAATATCATATAACTGATCTACATGTTGAGTGTCATCTACTAGAATATCATATAACTGATCTACAAGTTGAGTGACAGCTACTAGAATATCATATAACTGATCTAAAGTTGAGTGACAGCTACTAGAATATCATATAACTGATGTACATGTTGAGTGACAGCTACTAGAATATCATATAACTGATCTACAAGTTGAGTGACAGCTACTAGAATATCATATAACTGATCTACATGTTGAGTGACTGTTACTAGAATATCATATAACTGATCTACATGTCAAGTGACAGCTACTAGAATATCATATAACTGATCTACAAGTTGAGTGACAGCTACTAGAATATCATATAACTGATGTACATGTTGAGTGACAGTTACTAGAATATCATATAACTGATCTACATGTTGAGTGACAGCTACTAGAATATCATATAACTGATGTACATGTTGAGTGTCAGCTACTAGAATATCATATAACTGATCTACATGTTGAGTGTCAGCTACTAGAATATCATATAACTGATCTACATGTTGAGTGACAGCTACTAGAATATCATGTAACTGATGTACATGTTGAGTGACAGCTACTAGAATATCATATAACTGATGTACATGTTGAGTGACAGCTACTAGAATATCATATAACTGATGTACATGTTGAGTGACAGCTACTAGAATATCATATAACTGATGTACATGTTGAGTGTCAGCTACTAGAATATCATATAACTGATCTACATGTTGAGTGTCAGCTACTAGAATATCATATAACTGATCTACAAGTTGAGTGACAGCTACTAGAATATCATATAACTGATCTAAAGTTGAGTGACAGCTACTAGAATATCATATAACTGATGTACATGTTGAGTGACAGCTACTAGAATATCATATAACTGATCTACAAGTTGAGTGACAGCTACTAGAATATCATATAACTCATCTACATGTTGAGTGACTGTTACTAGAATATCATATAACTGATCTACATGTCAAGTGACAGCTACTAGAATATCATATAACTGATCTACAAGTTGAGTGACAGCTACTAGAATATCATATAACTGATGTACATGTTGAGTGACAGTTACTAGAGATATCATATAACTGATGTACATGTTGAGTGACAGCTACTAGAATATCATATAACTGATCTACATGTTGAGTGACAGTTACTAGAATATCATAATAACTGATGTACATGTTGAGTGACAGTTACTAGAATATCATATAACTGATCTACATGTTGAGTGACAGTTACTAGAATATTCATATAACTGATGTACATGTTGAGTGACAGCTACTAGAATATCATATAACTGATGTACAATGTTGAGTGTCAGCTACCTAGAATATCATATAACTGATGTACATGTTGAGTGACAGCTACTAGAATATCATATAACTGATGTACATGTTGAGTGACAGCTACTAGAATATCATATAACTGATCTACAAGTTGAGTGACAGCTACTAGAATATCATATAACTGATGTACATGTTGAGTGACAGCTACTAGAATATCATATAACTGATTGTACATGTTGAGTGACAGCTACTAGAATATCATATAACTGATGTACATGTTGAGTGACAGCTACCTAGAATATCATATAACTGATCTACAAGTTGAATGACAGTTTACTAGAATATCATATAACTGATGTACAAGTGAGTGACAGCTACTAGAATATCATATAACTGATGTACATGTTGAGTGACAGCTACTAGAAATATCATATAACTGATCTACAAGTTGAGTGACAGCTACTAGAATATCATATAACTGATGTACATGTTGAGTGACAGCTACTAGAATATCATATAACTGATGTACAAGTTGAGTGACAGCTACTAGAATATCATATAACTGATCTACATGTTGAGTGACTGTTACTAGAATATCATATAACTGATCTACATGTCAAGTGACAGCTACTAGAATATCATATAACTGATCTAAAAGTTGAGTGACAGCTACTAGAATATCATATAACTGATCTACATGTTGAGTGACAGTTTTTAGAATATCATATAACTGATGTACATGTTGAGTGACAGCTACTAGAATATCATATAACTGATGTACATGTTGAGTGTCAGCTACTAGAATATCATATAACTGATGTACATGTTGAGTGACAGCTACTAGAATATCATATAACTGATGTACATGTTGAGTGACAGCTACTAGAATATCATATAACTGATCTACAAGTTGAGTGACAGCTACTAGAATATCATATAACTGATGTACATGTTGAGTGACAGCTACTAGAATATCATATAACTGATGTACATGTTGAGTGACAGCTACTAGAATATCATATAACTGATGTACATGTTGAGTGACAGCTACTAGAATATCATATAACTGATCTACAAGTTGAATGACAGTTACTAGAATATCATATAACTGATGTACAAGTTGAGTGACAGCTACTAGAATATCATATAACTGATGTACATGTTGAGTGACAGCTACTAGAATATCATATAACTGATCTACAAGTTGAGTGACAGCTACTAGAATATCATATAACTGATGTACATGTTGAGTGACAGCTACTAGAATATCATATAACTGATGTACATGTTGAGTGACAGCTACTAGAATATCATATAAGTGATCTACATGTTGAGTGACAGTTACTAGAATATCATATAACTGATGTACATATTGTGTGACAGCTACTAGAATATCATATAACTGATGTACATGTTGAGTGACAGTTACTAGAATATCATATAACTGATCTACATGTTGAGTGACAGCTACTAGAATATCATATAACTGATGTACATGTTGAGTGACAGTTACTAGAATATCATATAACTGATGTACATGTTAAGTGACAGCTACTAGAATATCATATAACTGATGTACATGTTGAGTGTCAGCTACTAGAATATCATATAACTGATCTACATGTTGAGTGACAGCTACTAGAATATCATGTAACTGATGTACATGTTGAGTGACAGCTACTAGAATATATAAACTGATGTACATGTTGAGTGAACAGCTACTAGAATATCATATAACTGATGTACATGTTGAGTGACAGCTACTAGAATATCATATAACTGATGTACATGTGAGTGTCAGCTACTAGAATATCATATAACTGATTCTACATGTTGAGTGTCAGCTACTAGAATATCATATAACTGATCTACAAGTTGAGTGACAGCTACTAGAATATCATATAACTGATCTAAAAGTTGAGTGACAGCTACTAGAATATCATATAACTGATGTACATGTTGAGTGACAGCTACTAGAATATCATATAACTGATCTACAAGTTGAGTGACAGCTACTAGAATATCATGTAACTGATCTACATGTTGAGTGACTGTTACTAGAATATCATATAACTGATCTACATGTCAAGTGACAGCTACTAGAATATCATATAACTGATCTACAAGTTGAGTGACAGCTACTAGAATATCATATAACTGATGTACATGTTGAGTGACAGTTACTAGAATATCATATAACTGATGTACATGTTGAGTGACAGCTACTAGAATATCATATAACTGATCTACATGTTGAGTGACAGTTACTAGAATATCATATAACTGATGTACATGTTGAGTGACAGTTACTAGAATATCATATAACTGATCTACATGTTGAGTGACAGTTACTAGAATATCATATAACTGATGTACATGTTGAGTGACAGCTACTAGAATATCATATAACTGATGTACATGTTGAGTGTCAGCTACTAGAATATCATATAACTGATGTACATGTTGAGTGACAGCTACTAGAATATCATATAACTGATGTACATGTTGAGTGACAGCTACTAGAATATCATATAACTGATCTACAAGTTGAGTGACAGCTACTAGAATATCATATAACTGATGTACATGTTGAGTGACAGCTACTAGAATATCATATAACTGATGTACATGTTGAGTGACAGCTACTAGAATATCATATAACTGATGTACATGTTGAGTGACAGCTGCTAGAATATCATATAACTGATCTACAAGTTGAATGACAGTTACTAGAATATCATATAACTGATCTACAAGTTGAGTGACAGCTACTAGAATATCATATAACTGATGTACATGTTGAGTGACAGCTACTAGAATATCATATAACTGATGTACATGTTGAGTGACGCTACTAGAATATCATATAACTGATGTACATGTTGAGTGACAGCTGCTAGAATATCATATAACTGATCTACAAGTTGAATGACAGTTACTAGAATATCATATAACTGATGTACAAGTTGAGTGACAGCTACTAGAATATCATATAACTGATGTACATGTTGAGTGACAGCTACTAGAATATCATATAACTGATCTACAAGTTGAGTGACAGCTACTAGAATATCATATAACTGATGTACATGTTGAGTGACAGCTACTAGAATATCATATAACTGATGTACATGTTGAGTGACAGCTACTAGAACATCATATAACTGATCTACATGTTGAGTGACAGTTACTAGAATATCATATAACTGATGTACATATTGTGTGACAGCTACTAGAATATCATATAACTGATCTACTTGTTGAGTCATGACAACTCTGTCTTTTTACAATTAGTCAGTTTTTAGAAAATGTTTTATCACGAAGTTTAGACTCAATTTAATGTTACTTACAGTTTTTACACATCTCAGGTGTGACTCTGGTAACATCTTGAAGAATCCTGAAATTAACATTATATATACTGTTGTAGAAAATTAACGTAACTTACAGTGTAGTACAAAACTAACGTTGCATACATTGCAGTAAAAAAACCAACATTACACACACTGTAGTACAAAATTAGCGTAACCTGTGCTGTAATACAAGAATAATGTAATCTATACTGTAGCATAGAATGACGACACTGAGAAACCTAAAGTATATTAATTGAAACAGACATACATAAATGAGTATACATTTAGATATTCGTCTCACGGATGTAGTTTTTTGTTGTAGTTGTTAATATTATGAAGCTAGATCTATCAAAAAGTTGAGTACCTTATTTTACTTGAAACGAATTTCGAGACTCACCCCATCATTAGTTCATGTTATCACGTCCTGTCATGATCTTTTCAGCGATTTTGCAAATTAAAAATAGACCTGTAGTGTATTTCATTTTTAGAAATATACATCATTATAAGGGTGTATAAAGAATATTCAGAGATATAAACGTCAAACTTTTTCCAGCGGTAACACCAGGAGAGAACTTTTTACAACATACAGTTTTGTGTTTCTGGTACGAGGTGTGGTTTTTTACTAAAAATTAACAAAAATTAATATATCTTTAGAAAGTTCACTTGCCTCCTAGTGGCACAAAGATATGACTGCGAATTTCCAACGCTAGAATCCTAGTTTAGATAGATGTGGTGGGCATAACAGAGATAATCCATAATGCAGCTTTGTGCTTAACTACAAATAAAGAATAACTAGAATTGTTTTTATATGGGACATAAATATATTTCCCGAAAAACATTAAAAAATCACGTGATCCTTTTCTAGCCTTTATTGTCAAATCCAACAAATGTAACAAAATATTTGAAAAGAAAGTTGTCTGATGTGGTTGAAGTACACGCTGTTCACCTAAACACAAGTAATTAACATATTTAAAATATGACATCTTGCTTGTTGTTTATTTGTTGAATTTCTCAAAAAGTTATATCTATGCTATCTGCACTAAATCTGAAAAAACAAACTAGAGTGGAGGCAGATGGCTCTCATTACCACCCTATTCCGTTTCTTGTCAGACCAAATAGTAGGATTTCACCTTCACTGTTGTAATAAAAACACGTGTCCAATGTGTGGAGTACAGCTGGTCTGGACGATGACGAAATGAACACCACAAAACATTCGTTCCAGACATCGTCATCATAACCACCATGGGCCACTTTATTACTTATAGCAGGGCTAAGTCATTATTTTGTTCCTTATGAAAGTAAGGTAATATTCAAACGACCGTCATATCAGCTTTAGGCTCTGAGATATAAATACCTATATATACATAAGTATTTCTCTGAAGTAAACTGTATGACAAAGTACATTATCAGAATATATAAAAGTAAGAAAGAAATATACGAAGAGATAAAAAGCAACCAATACAACTCTCAATCAGTCAGATCATAATGTTGAAATACAAATTCTGGTTGACATTGGTTCAACAGGTTGCTCTGAGAAGTTTGAGTGTAAATAAACAAGAACTTCATTGTTATATATATACATATATAGATTAAAAACGTACACTGATATACATTTACTGTGTTAAGCCAAAACAGCAACTCAAAACACCGTAGATATAATTAATTAGGAGACATTAAACCTTCATTTGTCAATTGTCTGTGTGTTAAAATACGTTATTCAACGGATTTATCCTATCATTTTCAACACTGCCTTGTGTTCAACATCATTTTTATCACTTTCTATAAAAAACAAACAAACAAAAAGCATCTTTCACCCTCACCACTGGTGTCTCATAAGTAAGTATTCAGTCTCATGACATTAAAAACCAGGTTTAGATGATCCTGGGATGTAAAACACAACTAGCCATTCTGTAACTTTCGTAACAATCAAATAAATTCAATTATCATACACCAATATTAGTCATATTACATATTTCAATAATGCACTTTATTTATGAGCTCTGGACTGAGTGAAACGCGTCGTGTCCAATAGATACGACCGAACGAGAGTGATTTGAATACTATTATTATGCATCCTTTTATTGTTGAAACTTTCCACAGGACTGGCTATATAATATAGTATTGTAAGTGTGGTAGGTTTAACATTCATGTCTGATGACAAGTACATTAATTATAATCATGCTTCGCCAACATGATCCATAAATTAATTCTCTCGTGATTTATGATTGACGTTTACAATCAACAAGAAATTGAATAAACTGTCATCACAAATAAAACCATCGCTTACATTTAGATTAATACAATTTTAATTCCTTGATATCTTCACTGTAAAGTTTCACCGTGAATTATTTTTATACCAAGTAACGCTTTCTGTTAACATTTTACAGAAAACAATTTGAAGTTACTCATTCTAGTTTGTATGGTGTATTTAATATGTGGAAACATTACAGGAGTCCACCTACTAGATAGAGATAGTAATTTCAGAATTGTAGCTGTTATCAGGAGAAACGGTATGTGTTATAATTAAACTGGCTATATTAATGACAATATCCGGAGAAAATCCAGGTAATATCGCCACACAATACCTCAAGTTTCTGTTGGTCAGTATTTTGTAGTCACAAAACTCGTGTTTGTGTTCACTCATTAAATAAATAAATAAAAAGGAATTGTTACGTATTTTTTAAATGTTTTAGGTTCTTCGTAGATTAAACGCAACAGAAAAAACACAGATAACAGCTTGTATAATTTATTACACTAACCTATTAACAAATATAACATAAATTACATAATAACAGTGACAGATATTAAGTTACGACATTCGAAATTAATTACAAAACAAAATAATACTAGTTTCAAACTTCAAAATTAATCACAATACAAAACGGTACTGGCCTGTATCTAATATTATGAATTAAAATGAAAGTCTCAAATTCCAGTCTAGGGTGTGAATTTGGTCCCACGAAGAAATTCAGAAACTTAAATGAAGAAGTTCAGAAACGGTTCACAGTTCAATAAATTCGCCGTCTCTCAGCACAAGCAGTAATTCAGATGTATCGTAGAGATTGACGGAATAAAATCACAGCTTCCGTAGATCTAACTTTAGTCACAAATCCAAGTTGAATAATTACAGCAAACACTTAATCTTTCTCAAATAACTAACTCTCTTCTTTTTAAATGAAACTGGTGTCTGAATCTCACTTCTTTCGAATAAAAACTGATGACTAAATATCTCTCTTGTCACCGTCTTTTATACCGATAGGCCTACTTCTCGAACAATCTTGAAATTTCCATACAACTCCAGAGCTATCCACGCATATCCGTTCTTGCACGAGACTACACGTCTAGACAGGAAGTCACCAGCACTCATTTACAAACATATGATTGGTCTACTTAATTCGAGAAAATTCTGAAATGTTACCCTAAATAAATAACAAAATATAAGTTTGAACTTCGAAACAATAATATCAATATGGAAAAATGAATAATACAAATGAAAATTCAAACACAACACGACATGTTGTCGTTTACAAAATATTTACGCATATACATAACAGAATTTAACTGACTAAGTTACTGATCACGCACTTGTTATTCATGTCATGTTTTCTTACTGGATAAAAGTGTGCAGTGTTGTTGTTAAGGAGAAACTGTAACCATTTCCAAAAGGCTGAGATATTCTGGTTTTAACCGCCTGGAATACACCAGAAAGCAGTGAAAGTGCGTGTTAGAAATATAATTCAGGAAATTGAAAATTGTATCTTAGCTGTCACACGTTTAAAAACACACACACTATAATCATAAATTTAATATATCTATAACACTAAGTATATAGCAATAAACAAACATTTAATTCGTTGTTAAAAATTAATCATATGTTGCAAGGTGTGCAGCTTACACGAACTTTGTATACAGTGTACCTGTTGGACGGATATCCACTAACATGATCATTGATATCAGTATGTCTGTGCATTTATAAGTTTGAAACAGTAAACTAACACGTCACGTGGTAAGTATTGTTTTTAGCTAAGCACAAAACAACAGATTGGGCTATCTGTGTTGTGCCCACCACCTGTGAGCAAACACAGGCTTTCAGCGTTTTAAGCCTTTAGACTTTCGATTGAACCAGTGGAGGACATATGGTTTATTTATTTTCTGTATTCAAATGATGAAGGGCTTTACAAAACGTGTATGAATAAATAAACACCCATTAACACTCAACGCATGTTTAGAAATGTATAAAATTATTATTTTTTGGCTTACATAATACTAAAATTGAAACTATGTCAGTTTTCATTCGATACAGTTTTGTATGAAATCTACGATATATCTTTTCGATATGATAGAAGTCTGCTTATTCTTCAAATATAAACAAAGGTAAACTTATTTTTTGGGTAAATATTTGAAAATAATGAAGATGTGTTTTTTGTACAATAGCTAATTCTCTGGATATGTTTTGATTTTTCCGTATTAACAAATCTAGTTTCAGGACGAGAATACTTAACAGAGATAATTAACAGTTTACTGAAGTTTACTTTTCGTTGTTTCTTTTGACGATGTTTGATTCTCAGAATATACTTGTTTTTATTTATCATTCATACACGTTTTTGATGTCCGTACTCGTCACGATCATAAGTTTAGTAGAACTTCCACACTTCATCTTCTGATAAGACATCATTATACATCTAGTGAAGGCTCATGAAGATATGTTTTTGTTACTAACTCGTGAGCTGTCTATGGTATCCGTCCCTGATTTAACAGCTACAACTATAGTAAACACAACTAGTTAACATCACCTACTCCCCATCAGGGGGTTACGATGCTCTGCACTTTGTTTGAAGTGCAGTAGTAAATTATACAGTTTTTCTAAATTTGGATAAAAGTTTATTTCTTATTCACAGAATCTCTCGAGGATAAGAAACCTTACAGCTACACGCCATTGGTTGAATATTATTCATCGTATAAATATTTATCTTCATCTCTTGTCCGATTTGATGAAAATCTTCTTCCTCAACACAGGATTCGTTTCTTTATGGGCTCAGAAAACTGCAGCCTCAAGTTATGGATGTGGATGTTTCTTTGTACATCTAGTGAACATCAGATGTTGTCAGTTCAGATGTTTCTTTCTACATCTAGTGGAACATCAGATGTTGTCAGTTCAGATGTTTCTTTCTACATCTAGTGAAACATCAGATGTTGTCAGTTCAGATGTTTCTTTGTACATCTAGTGGAACATCAGATGTTGTCAGTTCAGATGTTTCTTTCTACATCTAGTGAAACATCAGATGTTGTCAGTTCAGATGTTTCTTTCTACATCTAGTGGAACATCAGATGTTGTCAGTTCAGATGTTTCTTTCTACATCTAGTGGAACATCAGATGCTGTCAGTTCAGATGTTTCTTTCTACATCTAGTGGAACATCAGATGCTGTCAGTTCAGATGTTTCTTTCTACATCTAGTGGAACATCAGATGCTGTCAGTTCAGATGTTTCTTTCTACATCTAGTGGAACATCAGATGTTGTCAGTTCAGATGTTTCTTTCTACATCTAGTGGAACATCAGATGTTGTCAGTTCAGATGTTTCTTTCTACATCTAGTGAAACATCAGATGTTGTCAGTTCAGATGTTTCTTTCTACATCTAGTGGAACATCAGATGTTGTCAGTTCAGATGTTTCTTTCTACATCTAGTGAAACATCAGATGTTGTCAGTTCAGATGTTTTCTACATCTAGTGGAACATCAGATGTTGTCAGTTCAGATGTTTCTTTCTACATCTAGTGGAACATCAGATGTTGTCAGTTCAGATGTTTCTTTCTACATCTAGTGGAACATCAGATGCTGTCAGTTCAGATGTTTCTTTCTACATCTAGTGGAACATCAGATGCTGTCAGTTTAGATGTTTCTTTCTACATCTAGTGGAACATCAGATGTTGTCAGTTCAGATGTTTCTTTCTACATTTAGTGGAACATCAGATGTTGTCAGTTCAGATGTTTCTTTGTACATCTAGTGAAACATCAGATGTTGTCAGTTCAGATGTTTCTTTGTACATCTAGTGGAACATCAGATGTTGTCAGTTCAGATGTTTCTTTCTACATCTAGTGGAACATCAGATGTTGTCCGTTCAGATGTTTCTTTGTACATCTAGTGGAACATCAGATGTTGTCAGTTCAGATGTTTCTTTGTACATCTAGTGGAACATCAGATGTTGTCAGTTCAGATGTTTCTTTCTACATCTAGTGGAACATCAGATGCTGTCAGTTCAGATGTTTCTTTGTACATCTAGAGGAACATCAGATGCTGTCAGTTCAGATGTTTCTTTGTACATCTAGTGGAATATCAGATGTTGTCAGTTCAGATGTTTCTTTGTACATCTAGTGGAACATCAGATGTTGTCAGTTCAGATGTTTCTTTGTACATCTAGTGAAACATCAGATGCTGTCAGTTCAGATGTTTCTTTGTACATCTAGTGAAACATCAGATGCTGTCAGTTCAGATGTTTCTTTCTACATCTAGTGGAACATCAGATGCTGTCAGTTCAGATTTATTTAAGAAAAGAAATCCAGTCAGGACTGCGATAAATAACAGATCTTTCTTCTCCGGAAGGGATCAATATTACACTTTCAGCCTTACTTGTGTCTAATGTTCATCTGGGACGAGTCTGGCAGCAAGACCTTGTCATCCAAAATGCTTTACTTAACGTTCAGGACATCATAGAGTAGATACTACAAAAAATATCATGTTTACAAAACCGGGTGTTGTCACGGACAACTACTCAATGTCCCTTTGTATCCTAGCTTAATATCTCACCTCAATAACAGATTATCACCGAAAGGATAAAAAACAACAACACAGAAAAATACATTAGTCGATCTAATACTGATGTTTACCTCAGAACAGCACCGCTAATATACCAGACAACAAAGGGAACTTAAACATTCCTACTGGATGGAACTAATAAAGATCTTCACGAACCTTCTAACAGCACACATCAGAGGTCCAGAATCTAGTCACATTTATAATATCTTAACACGTATAAAACCTTTTTATTTAAAATCTAGAGTTGTACAACTATAAAAAGTGAAACCAGTTTAAACATGGTGGTTTCTTCTTTGGATACTGACCTTTATCTCGATAATGGTAATCACGAGATTTTCATCATAAGTTCATCTCATCAGTTTGTTATTAACATCAACATCCAGAGATGAAACAAGGCGCGTCTTCACAGATATTCTGACAACGTGTTCTACATGATCAAAGTGTATCTTCGATTAACCTCCGTGGTCTCAGTATAAATACAAGAACAAACGACGTTTTCACATTACAAGTGGACTGAGTCTCCTCTGTTACACAACGGTATGTTTGCAGACTCACACCGAAAGAAACCGGGTTTGGATACCCTCAGTGACCAGAAACTAAATAGCCCATTGTTTAGTTTGTGCGCAATTCAAAAACAAAGCACAAACAAGTCGATTGAAAATGTTTAACAACATGCACTCAAGTAAGCTGTTCTTAAATATCGAAGTATATAGATTGTACCAAGTGTTAAGTAAGCGGACTGTACCAAGTGTTAATTATGCAGACTGTACCAAGTGTTAAGTATGCAGACCGTACCAAGTGTTAAGTATGCAGACTGCACCAAGTGTTAAGATCTCTGGGGATTATCGAACATTCGATGTCGACAATCAGATCAAAGAATCTCGAGACCTTGGTAACAATAGTGCCTCGACTTACATCGTCCGTAATTTATCATTTTTACTGCAACACAAATTCCACTTAAATGTAAGAGATATATTAAAAACAATAACATCTTTGAAAAACTGTAAGTTATATTAGCACTTAAACGTAAGAAATCAATCCAGAATCATAAAGTGCGAAAAAATTATATTCTGATTTCAATAGTTTTAAAATCTTATTGACGTTTTCTGGTTACCGTTAAGCGTAACTATGACTACACAAATAATGTACGATAGATTAGCTGTGGTTCATCCTGTACTACATATCTCAATCTACAAGGTTCTAACTGATCCTTAGTTGTTGTTCATCCTGTACTTCATATCTCAATCTACCAGGTTCTAACTGATCCTTAGTTGTTATTCTTCCTGTACTACATATCTCAATCTACCAGGTTCTAACTGATCCTTAGTTGTTGTTTATCCTGCACTACATATCTCAATCTACCAGGTTCTAACTGATCCTTAGTTGTTGTTTATCCTGCACTACATATCTCAATCTACCAGGTTCTAACTGATCCTTAAATGTTGTTCATCCTGTAATACATATCTCGACCTACCAGGATCTAACTGATCCATAGTTGTTGCTCATCCTGTACTACATATCTCAATCTACCAGGTTCTAACTGATCCTTAGTTGTTGTTCATCCTGTACTACATATCTCAATCTACCAGGTTCTAACTGATCCTTAGTTGTTGTTCATCCTGTACTACATATCTCAATCTACCAGGTTCTAACTGATCCTTAGTTGTTGTTCATCCTGTACTACATATCTCAATCTACCAGGTTCTAACTGATCCTTAGTTGTTGTTCATCCTGTACCACATATCTCAGTCTACCAGGTTCTAACTGATCCTTAGTTGTTGTTCATCCTGTACCACATATCTCAGTCTACCAGGTTCTAACTGATCCTTAGTTGTTGTTCATCCTGTACCACATATCTCAGTCTACCAGGTTCTAACTGATCCTTAGTTTGTGTTTGTTGTTCACAGGTATAATTAAAGTAATCAACCAGACATGTTTGTTGTTCACAGGTATAACTAAAGTAATCAACCAGGCATGTTTGTTGTTCACAGGTATAACTAAAATAATCAACCGGGTATGTTTGTTGTTCACAGGTACCAGTAATGTAACGAAAAAGGCATGTTTGTTGTTCACAAGTATAACTAAAGTAATCAACCAGGCATGTTTGTTGTTCACAGGTATCAGTAAAGTATTCAATAAGGCATGTTTGTTGTTCACAGGTGTAACTAAAGTAATCAACCAGGCATGTTTGTTGTTCACAGGTACCAGTAATGTAACGAAAAAGGCATGTTTGTTGCTCACAAGTATAACTAAAGTAATCAATTTAGACCTAAAGTTTATTGTGTTTCACTATCTTATCAACATTTTTCTTTATGAATTTCTGTGTTTTGCTCATCATTATAACTATATACAATCAATTTTTTTGTTTTTTATTTTATTTTTGTTTCTGTATTTTTCAGATTGCAATATGAAACGTGTTCAATTAAGAAGTGCACAAAAGAGAAAAGTGGCAAAAAGAACCAACAAAAGACTTTGGATTTAATGGCCAAGACTGGAAAGCTGACTAGTTGTATTCACTCATCTAAAACAACACGATCTTCCAATCAAAACCCATCTCTGCCATCAGAAGTCACTTGTACTGCATCTGACTGACAAAATTGAAGTTGAACCAATCTCCACGCCTACAAGTACCTGTTTGTCCACTTCAAGGTTCAGAACATCATCACGATGTTGAGGTTTCACAGGTTGGCTCAACTGACACAAGTCTCACAACTTATCTTACTCTGCCTCACGAGATACTGTTCGCAAAAACGTTTCTTTGGGGTAAAAGTCAATGGTGAGTAATACAAGAGAGAATGGTTATTTTATTCACAGTCAACAGGGGCTGTTTACTGCTCCGTTTGTAAACATTTTGCCTTTAAATTTTCCTTGCCATTTGTTGAAAGAGAAAGGTTCATTGACTGGCGAAATACTATTGTAATTGACCATTATGACACGACTCACCGATACTCAATGCTCATATGCTTAACTCACAGACAAGGTATGGGCTTGCGACAAGAGTAGGAAAAACAAATTAAAGAAGAGTGTAATTACTGGGAACGAGTCTTGGAGCGTGTAATAGCTGTTTTTCTCACGTGAAAATATCGTTAACAGCGACATGCTTGTTTTGCTGAAGAAAGCAAGGCTTGGCATGGCCAGATTGTTAAGAGACTCGACTCGTAATTCGAGGGTTCGAACCCCCTGTTAAACCAAACATGCTCATTCTTTCAGCCGTTGAGGTGTTATAATGTGACGGTCAATCCCCACTATTCGTTGATAAAAGAGTAGCCCAAGAGTTAGCAGTGGATGGTGATGACTAGCTGCCTTCCCTTTAGTCTTATACTGATAAATTAGGGAGGGCTAGCACAGATAGCCCTCGTGTAGCTTTGCGCTAAACTAAAACAAACCAAAGGTCGCAAAAAATACCGTTTAAAGTAAGTCAACATTTCAGAGCAACAACTATTTACGTTCTTTGATGCATCTGGATATTTAATTTCAAAGTATGTTCTTGAAATTTATTGTCTTTTAATTGAAACAAATCTATTTGAAATGACGCTGCAAATTATATAACCGTTTTATAATATCAGTGAAGAATGTTCAAACGAACGTCAGATTTTTTTTCACCGTTTTTAATCTTTTCTCTTATTAAACTCCTTGATTTGACAGGCAATAATTAAAGCGATCTGTGATGATGAGTTAGTAACCTGACATCCTCCTACAGTTTTGTACGAGTAAAAAATATTTCGTGTAATTATTAACATATATTAACTTTATCAATAACGGGTCCCTAAACCTTTTGGGGTCTGTGTTTCAATAATGTCTCAAATCATTCGTTCTCTTGGGATTATCTCATTGAACATAACCCGAGACGTTCCTTCCAATTACCGGACTTTTCCTATGACAAAAATTTTACTTCCAGAATTTGCTTAAACTCTTAGACTCTGCTTCGTTTACGTACAGGTTATTAGTAAAAACTGTGATGTGCTGGTAAAGTCTACGTAACACACGAACGACCTAACTAGAGACTGTGGAGTAAAACACCCATAAGGGTGCATTACTTCAAGAACGTAGGATGCACCCAGGTGACACTAGAATTCAATGTCCCAGTTTAAAAGAAAATGTGCTGCGTTAGCTGTTGATATTTCAACGCGAAAAAGTCCGTCCCGGATTCTAGCGCTTAACACCATAAAACTTACCGCTGGACTTTCGAAATATGTTAGAAAAATAGACAAGAAAAATGTGTCAGTGAAAACATAAAGTGATATCATAATTATTTTGTTATAATTCTGTTAATAATTCATTGCTTTGTTCAGTTTCTTTTGAATTTCGCGCAAAGCTACACGAGAGCTCTCTGCGCTAGCAGTCCGTAATTAGGCAGTGTAAGACATGTGGGAAGGCAGATAGTCATGCCCATCTATAGCCAACTATTATGCTTATTGGGCTCTTCTTTTACAAACGAATAATGGGATTGACCGTTACATTATGCGCCTCCACGGCTTAGAGGACAAGCATGTTAGGTATGACAGGGGTTCGAACCCTCGACCCTCGGATTATGAGTCGAGTGTCTTAACAATCTGGCCATGCCGAACGTTGTTTTGTTCAGCAAAACAAGCATTGGTTTCTCTGTCTATAACCTTCTGATAGATCTTAGAGTCGAAGAAGGTGTTTTATGTTGAAATTAACTGATTACTTTGATAAGTTGATGTTTAGAAACAGAATCAATGTGAAGAGCACGATGTTTGTTGAACAACAATGTCTGAATGAGGAGCGAAGGAAATCGAATATCTTTATTTCTGGTTTGCTCGTATATTATGAAGCACGTTCGTTCATAGAAACATCTTCTTGGATTCATTAAAATCTATTGTTTTCTTGTTCATCGCTCTTTAAACGAACGTATTTTCACGAACATGTTCTCTAGCATTTAATTAAGCTATTGTTACGTTTTGTTTTGTTTTGGGGGGGATCGAACGCAACAGAAAGTTATTGTTATGTTATTTTGAATTAAGCACAAAGCTACACAATGGGCTATCTGTGCTCTGCCCACTACGGGTATCGAAACCCGGATTTTAGCGTGTAAGTCCGCAGACATACCGCTGAGCCACTGGGGGCCGCAACAGAAAGACACAGATAACAGCTTGTATAATTTATTACAATAAACTATTATATATATGTAACAGATATAACATAAATTACATAACAACAATGACAGATATTAAGTTTAAACCTTCAAAATTAATTACAATACAAAATGGTACTGGCCTGTATCTAATAATATGATCTAGAATGAAAGTCTAAAATTCCAGTCAAGGGTGTGAATTTGGTCCCACGAAGAAATTCCGAAGTTTGAATGGAGAAGTTCAGAAACAATTCATAGTTCAATAAATTCGACGAAGTTCTTTTCACGATGTTTTCGACGAATGTCTCAACTAGTTGTTTTCCAAATTTTCCCTTTCTCCCTTAAACAGTCCTACACGTGTTGACCTTCAGTATAACTAGTAATTCGAATGAATCGTAAAGATTGACGAGACAAAATCACAGCTTCTGTAGATCTAGCTCTGGTCACAAATCCAAGTTGAATAAACTCACAGCAAACACTTAAATTTTCTCAAACGAATGACTGACTCTTCTTTTCTTCGAATAAAAACTAATGACTCTTTCTATTTCTCGCGTCTCCGTCTGTTTATATATTAGTAGGCCTAGGCTTCTCGAACAATCGCGTAACTTCTACAAAACTCCAGAGCAATATGCGCATGTCCGTTCTTGCACGAGACTTGTCGTCTAGACACTACGCCGCCACATTCCATTTATAGTCAATTGATTGATCTGCCCAATTCTAGAAATTTCTAAATGTTATTTTAAATGAATAACAACATATTTTTTATTGGTTTAAACTTTGAAACAATAATATAAACATGGAAATATAAATAATAGATATGAAAATCCAAACACAACACGACATGTTGTCGTTTACAAAACATTTACACGACATTTTCATAACAGCTATCTTCACGTTCATTGATCTTTGTATCAAACTTTTACGTTTGTCTTCGTCATTTCGTTTGTGCATGTCCTCTTTAATTGTAGCCTGATGCGTATTTAAAGGACGACAAACTAAAAAATCATGTTTTCGTTAACAGATGAAAAGTGCCTGTGAAGTTACATTTGTTATGAATACTAATAAAATATACTTGTTTATGGAACAACGAACACGAAAACAACACGTTTAAATCAACACCCGAGGACGTCCCTGAGAGAAAACAATTTGCGTTTAGTGTTACAGTTTCTCAGACAAGACTCGTAAACAGTTTGAATTGCGCTGTATTCACCGTATGCTGATCAGTGTCACTTTTGATGGTACATTTCCGGTCATCTGTAAATAAATTTCCATCTGCGACAATTCCTTCATTCTCTGAATACAAGGAAACAATAAGTCAAACTTAAGAACCAATACGCCTCAATTCATTCTAATAATTGATATACATTTACTTCTTTTGGTTAATAATATAAGCAACTTTCCGCAAATTGAATGACACGCGCAATCACGCTGTGATGTTTCCACCCTGTCGTTTACAATTTTAAACTTGGAAAACAAAATACAATAGAATTGTTAAAATTAAACATTCCAGTGAGCATTTACGTCATTTATATACTATTATGGCTTCAGACAAGTGTTCACACCCAGACAAAGACACAAACTACTGGAAACTCATTTAATCGTGCGCTATAAATAACACACAAAAAATGCAAGATATTAAAGTTAGTTCCAAGAACTATTTCAAACTTCGTGGTCTCGGTGGTTCGACTTTAAAATATTGAAAAATAGAAGGTTTTCCTAGCATGCTGTGTCCATAAGTAATATACAATTTAAGAGGTTAATTAAACATAGAGATTCTTTCTTTACCGGCAGGACCTAATTAAAGAGTCATAATAATTATTTTGTCCCAAATAAAACTACGTAACATAATATATATAATTCAACATCATACGTGTAATATCTAGCAGTAAACGAGAAATGTGGTTGATTGTTTGTTTGTTTTTGAATTTCGCGTAAAGCTAAGTCATGGCTGTCTGCGCTATCCGTCCCTAATTAAGCAGTGTAAGACGAGAAGAAAGGCAGCTCGTCATCACCTTCAACTCTTGAGCTACTCTTTTGCCAACGAATAGTGGGGATTGATCGTTACATTATAACGCTCTCGCAACTAAAAGGACGAACATATTTGGTGTGATGGGAATTTGAATCTGCGACCCTTAATTACAAGTCGAGTGCCTTAAAAACCTGGCCATGTCGGGCCAAATGAGGTTGAATTTATGTGAAATATAATCAAGGGATTCCGTTACACTTTATATATATATACTTTTACCGACGAGTTAAAATAATAGCATTTTGTGTGATTCGAGGATAACAAAAGAATAACATCTGTATTATATTATAATTAAATTAGAGTTTATCGACAGTCAGTTTTTTGACACTTTTATACAAAAATAATAATCTTATTTAAAACGTCTCGTCTTACATTAAAAAATAAACTATTTTCACGTATGAAGATACATTTAGAGGTGGCCGGCATACCCAGGTGGTTAAGGCACTCGACTCGTAATCCGAAGTTCGTGGGTTCGAATCTCCGTCACACCAAACATTCTCACCCTATCAGCCGTTGAGGCGTTATAATATGAGGTCAATCCCACTATTCGTTGATAAAAGAGTAGTCCAAGAGTTGGCGGTGGGTGATGATGATTAGCTGCTTTCCCTCTAGTCTTATATTGGTAAATTAGGGATAGCTAGCGCAGATATCCCTCCTGTAGCTTTGCGCAAAATTCAAACAAAACCAAACTGAACATTTACAGGCATAATGCAACCAGCGACACAGTGGTATGTCTGAGGATCTTACATTAGTTAGTAAAAGAAATAAAAATAGTAAAATTTTAATTCATTTCTTAAATAAAACACTTCAGTTATCGGTTTTCTTTCTCGGTGAGTTATGTACATATTTTCAGCTGTCGATAATATTAAGTAAATATATCAGTAGAAGTAAGAGAACGAACAAGTTACAAAGTGTTAATTATTGTCAATGGATGATTATGAACGTTAAATCCCTATTTATGGATATAAATCATTGTGTTTGTGATTCCCTTTAAGACTGGCTTAAGTTAATGCTGTTCTTCTCGCACATTATAAATGCCTTGCGTAAGTTTTCAGCCATCTACCAATGACGTCACCCTTTGATGAAATACAGATCATGTAAAAATTTTGTTAATTAACTTGTGTTAATTAAAACTCTAATGATCAAACTTAACACTGGTATGTGTGAAGGAGGTTGAATGTCAGTAAAACCTGCAAAGAAAGTGTGCACATTTATATTTATTGATTGTATCAGTATTCAGTTCCCTGAGTCGGTACATTTATATTTATTGATTGTATCAATATTCAGTTCCCTGAGTCCGTACTTTGTGGAAGTGTAGATGTGACAATAATGAATTCTGTGATAGAGCTCCATCAGCTTTACACAGTGGGATTGTGTGATGTTTGCCCATTCTTCCTGGAAACATTGCTCCAGTTCTGACATATTTGTTGGGATCGTTGAATGATTGTGCTTCGGGTCATTGTCCTGTTGGAATGGGAATTTTTGACCCAGTTTTAGATCACTGGTTGACTCAAGCAGGTTTTTTCCAGGATTAATTTGTACTTTGCACCATCCACCTTCAATATTGTTAAGCTTCGCATTTCTGATGACAAGAACCATTTCCATATTTGATTCTGTCACCACCATGCTTGAGATCTGGGATGATGTTCACCAGTCATAATACTTCTAAACCAAAAATCTCAATTTTTCTCTTGTCACACCACAAAATCTTCTGTGACGTGTCAACAGTATCATTTTTATGCTTCATTTCAAACTGCATACGAAATTAAAAATAAGTTCTTTTTCCAAAATGAATTCTTTCTTACCAGTCACGGGGTATTACTGATGTATGAATACTGACTTCCATCTTAGACATGGAACTTTGCAAATTTTACAAATACATGGTTGATTTCACAGTGACATCCATAGCCAGTTTCCTGTTTGCTTACTTTTATTGTAACATTATCCTGATCTGTGATTCTCTACTACTTTATTCCTGGGTTGTTTGGAAAGTTCCTTGGTTTTTATGGTTGGTTTGTTGTATCACTACGTGAGTTGTGGCTTGAACAGATACATTTACTGTGTCGTCAGTTTGATTACACAAAGATAGTGATCATTACAGTAACTTTTCAAACTACATTTTTACAGCTGAACTGATTTACTGTCGTGGTCACAAAGATGTTCAGTACTTATGCGATTGGGAATGTTCTAATTTTTTCAAAATCTAATTTATTTACTGACATAATATTGTTCTTAGATTTTTCAGTTTGGAGTAGATTGTGTTCCTTTTAAAAATAAAGTCCAATTTCGAAATTTCCATTATTTCAAGCTAAGACTCAACAAAATGGTGGGGGACGAGGTTAATACTTTCACATGCCGCTGTAACGAATCAGCATCAACTCACGCACTACTATTCACCAAATAGTGGGATTTGACCGTTGCTCTTATAACACACTCACAGCTCCGAAAAACTAGTATAGTTCGTTTGCTGTGCTGTCAATTAGTGTCTTTTTACCATACTCGGGGCTGGAATGCTAACATCAAGAGGTAAGTATTTATCTTACTTTCCCACAAATGGTAGTAACTTTTTTATTTCAATTAATTCTTTAATTTGGAAAGTAGTCATCTTCCCACATGTCTGCAGGCAGTGAAGGGTGATATAGATGTGGAACGTTGTGAGCTTGAGCACCCACATCTTGCTCTCCTAATTTATATTTTTATATCTACTGCTACTCTTTACTTCTTATGTGAGACTTGCGAATGGACGTTAAGACTGGTAGACAGTGTATCCCCACCGCTATGGGGGTCCTACTTCTCAGTCACCTCCAAAACCTAAGGTACATTTTATAATTCCATATTGTAGATTGTACCCTGGGATATTCTCAGCTAATGCAGCGTGTTTTTGTTTAGGCCTGTTTTTGAGTTACAATCACAAACTGTGTATATATATCTTTGTCGCACTGATGCGAAAAGAGCATAATCAATTGCATGGTAACACTGGGCCATACTCTTACGGAATCAAACCAAACTGAGGCCCCCGCTAGTACAGCGGTAAGTCTATGGATTTACAACGTTAAAATTAGGGGTTCGATTCCCCTCAGTGGCTCAGCAGATAGCCCCACATGGCTTTATTATAAAAAATCACACAATCAAACTGAGACGAAAAATAGAATGTGGATTTCAAACATTTGACTCTATTTATGGATAATATAGACACAGTTTTGCTGGTTGGTATTTTTATATGTGGTTTCGTGCATTTTGAATTTTTCTTTTCGAACAAAATACTATTGATAAGAGAGTGCAAACCAATTTTGGAATATACCAATATATTACTTTTTGATAAATGTATGTGTATAGATATATATTTGCACAAAGAAAGAAGACATCTCAAAAAAAAAATAATCTTATTTTCTAGAAGCGAATGTTTTTTTTCTAAATATATTTAAAAATGATTAAAAGAAATATTTATAATTAAAAATTAAATATCCTTCTTTGACTTTAACTATTTATTTTCTGACACACCTTCGAATGTATAACTATAATACTGATATTTATCGATTGTCCCGCAACATGACGATAGGAAATTAAACGTTGTTACTTACCATTATGGCCCGGCATGGCCAAGCGTGTTAAGGTGAGCGACTCGTAATCTGAGGGTCTCGGGTTCGTATCCCCGTCGTGTTAAATATACTCGCTCTTTCAGCCGTGGGGGCGTTATAATGTGACAGTCAATCCCACTAATCGTAAGTAAAAGAGTAGCTCAAGAGTTGGCGGTGGATGGTGATTAGAGGGTGCCTTCCCTCTAATTTTACATTGCTAAGTTAGGGACGGCTAGCACAGATAGCCCTCGAGTAACTTTGTGCGAAATTCAAAACAAACAAACAAACTGACCATTATCTAAATTTGATGCCTTTACTTTTATGCGATATATCTTACATTGTTCAATTTTTGACGAACATGCTTATAACTTTAATAACCTATGATATAGAGGACGATTTGTTTCTTTGATTATTTACATGTAAGCACAAAACTGCCTAACGTAACATCTGTGTAAGTATCAGAAAATCTACATATATTACCAATAGGTGCTTTTCACTCTCCATGGAGGGAAAAAAGAACAGTGTCACTAAACCTAAAGTACAAAGATCCTGTACCACGCTTATATTGAAAACTTATCAAAGCAGTATTAGAAAAAAGCAAACTGAGATTATATTTTGTTAATATTACAAACATTATGGCGAAAAAATTTGGCTTGGAAAAAATATTCCTGCCACAAAAAATATTACCAAGTTTTAAGAATCCTGATTAGACGCCATAATTATTTGGCCACCTGGACGACGTTTCATGGAACAGACAATCAGTCGGCAGCACCAGTCACGTGAAACGGATACTTCTAACTAATTAACAGAACTGGTTGTTACTCTTATTACGCACTCACAGCTGAAAGTACAAAGTATGCTAAGAGGTGCAACGTGTTTAGTCCAACATTTTCAGATCCTCTGTCTGGTAAACTGCTCTCTAGATGCAACGTGTTTAGTCCAACATTTTCAGATCCTCTGTCTGTTAAACTGCTCTCTAGATGCAACGTGTTTAGTCCAACATTTTCAGATCCTCTGTCTGTTAAACTGCTCTCTAGATGCAACGTGTTTAGTCCAACATTTTCAGATCCTCTGTCTGTTAAACTGCTCTCTAGATGCAACGTGTTTAGTCCAACATTTTCAGATCCTCTGTCTGTTAAACTGCTCTCCAGATGCAACGTGTTTAGTCCAACATTTTCAGGTCCTTTGTCTGTTCAACTGCTCTCTAGACATATTCGTTCCATAAAATACTCCAGAGAATAAACACATTTGTGAAATCAAAGATTAAATGTTATTTTATCCAAAGCAGTTTTTTCTGTAAATTAGATAAAAAATTAGAGATACTCAGCTGTTCTTTTAATTCCTACGATTTTTTTTCTTACACTGATATAATGTACATTTGACTGTCTGATGTTCATGTTGTGAATTATTTCCATGATGTAATGTACATTTGACTGTCTGATGTTTATGTTGTGAATTATTTCCATGATGTAATGTACATTTGACTATCTAATGTTTATGTTGTGAATTATTTCCATGATGTAATGTACATTTGACTGTCTGATGTTCATGTTGTGAATTATTTCCATGATGTAATGTACATTTGACTGTCTAATGTTTATGTTGTGAATTATTTCCATGATGTAATGTACATTTGACTGTCTGATGTTTATGTTGTGAATTATTTCCATGATGTAATGTACATTTGACTGTCTAATGTTTATGTTGTGAATTATTTCCATGATGTAATGTACATTTGACTGTCTGATGTTCATGTTGTGAATTATTTCCATGATGTAATGTACATTTGACTGTCTGATGTTTATGTTGTGAATTATTTCCATGATGTAATGTACATTTGACTATCTAATGTTTATGTTGTGAATTATTTCCATGATAATGTACATTTGACTATCTAATGTTTATGTTGTGAATTATTTCCATGATGTAATGTACATTTGACTGTCTAATGTTTATGTTGTGAATTATTTCCATGATGTAATGTACATTTGACTGTCTAATGTTTATGTTGTGAATTATTTCCATGATGTAATGTACATTTGACTGTCTGATGTTTATGTTGTGAATTATTTCCATGATGTAATGTACATTTGACTATCTAATGTTTATGTTGTGAATTATTTCCATGATGTAATGTACATTTGACTGTCTAATGTTTATGTTGTGAATTATTTCCATGATCTAATGTACATTTGACTGTCTGATGTTTATGTTGTGAATTATTTCCATGATCTAATGTACATTTGACTGTCTGATGTTCATGTTGTGAATTATTTCCATGATGTAATGTACATTTGACTATCTAATGTTTATGTTGTGAATTATTTCCATGATGTAATGTACATTTGACTGTCTGATGTTTATGTTGTGAATTATTTCCATGATGTAATGTACATTTGACTATCTAATGTTTATGTTGTGAATTATTTCCATGATGTAATGTACATTTGACTGTCTAATGTTTATGTTGTGAATTATTTCCATGATCTAATGTACATTTGACTGTCTGATGTTTATGTTGTGAATTATTTCCATGATCTAATGTACATTTGACTGTCTGATGTTCATGTTGTGAATTATTTCCATGATGTAATGTACATTTGACTATCTAATGTTTATGTTGTGAATTATTTCCATGATGTAATGTACATTTGACTGTCTGATGTTTATGTTGTGAATTATTTCCATGATGTAATGTACATTTGACTATCTAATGTTTATGTTGTGAATTATTTCCATGATGTAATGTACATTTGACTGTCTAATGTTTATGTTGTGAATTATTTCCATGATCTAATGTACATTTGACTGTCTGATGTTTATGTTGTGAATTATTTCCATGATCTAATGTACATTTGACTGTCTGATGTTCATGTTGTGAATTATTTCCATGATGTAATGTACATTTGACTATCTAATGTTTATGTTGTGAATTATTTCCATGATGTAATGTACATTTGACTGTCTGATGTTTATGTTGTGAATTATTTCCATGATGTAATGTACATTTGACTATCTAATGTTTATGTTGTGAATTATTTCCATGATGTAATGTACATTTGACTGTCTAATGTTTATGTTGTGAATTATTTCCATGATCTAATGTACATTTGACTGTCTGATGTTTATGTTGTGAATTATTTCCATGATCTAATGTACATTTGATTGTCTAATGTTTGTGTTGTGAATTATTTCCATGATGTAATGTACATTTGACTATCTAATGTTTATGTTGTGAATTATTTCCATGATGTAATGTACATTTGACTGTCTAATGTTTATGTTGTGAATTATTTCCATGATCTAATGTACATTTGACTGTCTGATGTTTATGTTGTGAATTATTTCCATGATCTAATGTACATTTGATTGTCTAATGTTTGTGTTGTGAATTATTTCCATGATCTAATGTACATTTGACTGTCTAATGTTTATGTTGTGAATTATTTCCATGATCTAATGTACATTTGACTGTCTAATGTTTGTGTTGTGAATTATTTCCATGATCTAATGTACATTTGACTGTCTGATGTTTATGTTGTGAATTATTTCCATGATCTAATGTACATTTGACTGTCTAATGTTTATGTTGTAAATTATTTCCATGATCTAATGTACATTTGACTGTCTAATGTTTATGTTGTGAATTATTTCCATGATCTAATGTACATTTGATTGTCTAATGTTTATGTTGTGAATTATTTCCATGATGTAATGTACATTTGACTGTCTAATGTTTGTGTTGTGAATTATTTCCATGATGTAATGTACATTTGACTGTCTAATGTTTATGTTGTGAATTATTTCCATGATCTAATGTACATTTGACTGTCTGATGTTTATGTTGTGAATTATTTCCATGATCTAATGTACATTTGACTGTCTGATGTTCATGTTGTGAATTATTTCCATGATGTAATGTACATTTGACTATCTAATGTTTATGTTGTGAATTATTTCCATGATGTAATGTACATTTGACTGTCTGATGTTTATGTTGTGAATTATTTCCATGATGTAATGTACATTTGACTATCTAATGTTTATGTTGTGAATTACATGATCTAATGTACATTTGACTGTCTAATGTTTATGTTGTGAATTATTTCCATGATCTAATGTACATTTGACTGTCTGATGTTTATGTTGTGAATTATTTCCATGATCTAATGTACATTTGACTGTCTGATGTTCATGTTGTGAATTATTTCCATGATGTAATGTACATTTGACTATCTAATGTTTATGTTGTGAATTATTTCCATGATGTAATGTACATTTGACTGTCTGATGTTATGTTGTGAATTATTTCCATGATGTAATGTACATTTGACTATCTAATGTTTATGTTGTGAATTATTTCCATGATGTAATGTACATTTGACTGTCTAATGTTTATGTTGTGAATTATTTCCATGATCTAATGTACATTTGACTGTCTGATGTTATGTTGTGAATTATTTCCATGATCTAATGTACATTTGATTGTCTAATGTTTGTTGTGAATTATTTCCATGATGTAATGTACATTTGACTATCTAATGTTTATGTTGTGAATTATTTCCATGATGTAATGTACATTTGACTGTCTAATGTTTATGTTGTGAATTATTTCCATGATCTAATGTACATTTGACTGTCTGATGTTTATGTTGTGAATTATTTCCATGATCTAATGTACATTTGATTGTCTAATGTTTGTGTTGTGAATTATTTCCATGATCTAATGTACATTTGACTGTCTAATGTTTATGTTGTGAATTATTTCCATGATCTAATGTACATTTGACTGTCTAATGTTTGTGTTGTGAATTATTTCCATGATCTAATGTACATTTGACTGTCTGATGTTTATGTTGTGAATTATTTCCATGATCTAATGTACATTTGACTGTCTGATGTTTATGTTGTGAATTATTTCCATGATCTAATGTACATTTGACTGTCTAATGTTTATGTTGTAAATTATTTCCATGATCTAATGTACATTTGACTGTCTAATGTTTATGTTGTGAATTATTTCCATGATCTAATGTACATTTGATTGTCTAATGTTTATGTTGTGAATTATTTCCATGATGTAATGTACATTTGACTGTCTAATGTTTATGTTGTGAATTATTTCCATGATCTAATGTACATTTGACTGTCTAATGTTTGTGTTGTGAATTATTTCCATGATGTAATGTGCTTTTGACTGTCTGATGTTGTGAATTATTTCCATGATTTAATGTACTTTTGACTGTCTAATGTTCATGTTGTGAATTATTTCCATGATCTAATGTACATTTGACTGTCTAATGTTTATGTTGTGAATTATTTCCATGATCTAATGTACATTTGACTGTCTAATGTTTGTGTTGTGAATTATTTCCATGATGTAATGTACTTTTGACTGTCTGATGTTTATGTTGTGAATTATTTCCATGATTTAATGTACTTTTGACTGTCTGATGTTCATGTTGTGAATTATTTCCATGATCTAATGTACATTTGACTGTCTAATGTTTATGTTGTGAATTATTTCCATGATCTAATGTACATTTGACTGTCTAATGTTTGTGTTGTGAATTATTTCCATGATGTAATGTACTTTTGACTGTCTGATGTTTATGTTGTGAATTATTTCCATGATTTAATGTACTTTTGACTGTCTGATGTTTATGTTGTGAATTATTTCCATGATGTAATGTACATTTGACTATCTAATGTTTATGTTGTGAATTATTTCCATGATCTAATGTACATTTGACTATCTAATGTTTATGTTGTGAATTATTTCCATGATCTAATGTACATTTGACTGTCTAATGTTTGTGTTGTGAATTATTTCCATGATGTAATGTACTTTTGATTGTCTAATGTTTATGTTGTGAATTATTTCCATGATCTAATGTACATTTGACTGTCTAATGTTTGTGTTGTGAATTATTTCCATGATCTAATGTACATTTGACTGTCTGATGTTTATGTTGTGAATTATTTCCATGATGTAATGTACATTTGACTGTCTAATGTTTGTGTTGTGAATTATTTCCATGATGTAATGTACTTTTGACTGTCTGATGTTTATGTTGTGAATTATTTCCATGATTTAATGTACTTTTGACTGTCTGATGTTTATATTGTGAATTATTTCCACGATGTAATGTACATTTGACTGTCTAATGTTTATGTTGTGAATTATTTCCCCGATGTACAAGAGTGAGAGTCACCTCATAACGACATTATCTTGTTCCGTCGAACCCCTGCCAAGGTGTTTTCTTCTACGAGTGGTAGAAGGTAAGCAGAAGTCATCTTTATGGCACATAACATGTTCTATGCTAAATGCTGTGATAAAAAACAAATTATTTCCATCCTCACTTCCTTTCATTACCATTCGCATCTCTAGAAATAAGAGATTTTCGTATTAATACTTAAAAGCGAATAAACCAAACTCAAGAACATAACTGTCTTTTCTGTTTGTTAACCATTGAAATAAGCGGTATTCGAGATGCAGGCGCCTGACTGGTTAGCTACATCGTGTATTTTCTTTTATAGCAAAGACATATTGGGGTACCTGCTGAGCCCACCGAGGGGAATCGAACCCCTGGTTTTAGCTTTGTAAATCCGGAGACGTACCGCTGTACTAGCGGGAGACGGTTAGCTACATCAAGTGTACGGTTAGTAGAGACGAGTGTCCTAATCCTAGCTGATCTAAATTTTCAGAAGCTTTTAGTGAAATAGAAACTACTTATCTGAAGCAAGCAAACTGAAAGTTCATTGCATTACTGACTTATAAATGATAAGCCCTTCAATCACTATCCGCTGATACATATATTACAAAATCAAAGACTTGTCAATCCCTAGAAACCCTAAACACCTAGCTTCCAACACTTCCATCTACGAACAACTTGTTTCAGGATATTAAAGAACCTAAGAATGACTCTCGAGTACAAATATGTTGAGATATATTTGACATAATATAAATAAATCTATTGTTTTACCATACGTTACATCCTTATTAATAAATTATACAATACATCAATGTAATTTATAGATAAACGTAAATATACTACAGCTCTTTAATTTAAAAGAGTAAATAAAAATGTTGTTTGTTTGTAATTTAGTGCAAAGCTACTCGAGGGCTATCTGCGCTAGCCGTCCATAATTTAGCAATTGTAAGACTAGATAGAAGGCAGCTAGTCATCACTACCCACCGCTAGCTCTTGAGTTGCTCTTTTATCAACGAATAGTGGGATTTACTGTTACATTATAACGTCTCTACGGCTCAAAAGCAAGTATGTTTGGGGTGACGGGGATTCGAATCTGCGACCCTCAGATTACGAGTCGAGTGTCTTAACCACCTGGCCATGTCGGGCCGGTGAAAAGATATTGAACTTATCCACAAAACAAATAGAAATACCAAGAATTAAAAATGTACAATGATTTATTGTATAAATATACAATTAAAACCAGCACGTTTCGGTAGAAACAAATTCCACCGTCTTCACGAGACCAAAAGAAACACAGGAGAATTAATTTTTATACACCCAATATACGTGTATAATATACATTTGTACAGTGCCATCTATAGAATATAGTTCCAAAAAAATCACTTTTGTGGCATCTGCACCAAAATCTCTTTTGAAAATCATTTTGGTCTTAAGAATGTCTAAAGATCATCTTATGTTTAGCTCATTTTTAACTTAACTTTACCAACTTTTTTAAGTTTATCTCATTCAGTGTTACACTAAGGATGTGCCACATGTACTATCAGGGCTGGATTAACAAGTTTTAAATTGTTACGACATTTATTGTCCATTAACTTGAACCTTCAAATTTCTGCTCGTCTGTCTGATACAACTTAAGTTACAGCTGTAATATATTTTATACACAACACAGCTATCCTTTAATTTAGTTTAGTATTTAATACCATTATTAAGATCCATTAGGCTTAACTTGGGAGTAAGGTTAACAGACAGGTCGTGTTTTTCATGTCTCTTATTGTTGAGTAACGGAATATACAACCTACATACTCTTTTATTTATTAACACTACGTATTATCTGTAGTTTGGTGTATTCTAGCATTTACATTTGTTTCGATGTTTTTTAGTATAAGTCCTATATATAATACAAACTTCATACAGTCTTATATGTAATACAGATTTAACACAGTCCTATATATAATAACCTCCATCAATAGATGCATATTTTAAATAATTCAGCTCAAACATAATTCTTTCATTAGGTGAAGATACCTTAACATGGAAGTTAACAATATCTTCATCCGGTCACACAGCTGGACGATAGGAAAGGGGTCAAGATCACCTCAGAATCGCAAGACTATTTCGAGTGTTGCAACAAAACTATAACTTCTGCAAAGCCCGAATACCAAGAATTTCTTTGTTGTGAGGTGAAACGTTGAGAGTGAATTGCATTAAATGGTCATAACTTTTCCAAATCAGGTGCAAGTGCACCCCATTACCAGAATAATTTATCTTCGTGGCATGGTCAACAATGTCATAGCAGCTAAACATAATCCACTTTTCATTTTAGGCAATATTGTATATCATTGGCATTGAGTGTCAAAATTTCATTTGCACCTTCCCGTAATTTGTTACAACAATTAGAGATGTGCACATTCCTCGGACAATGGGAACACATGGATATGACATATATCCTCAAAGAAACGTTCACTGAACCATCTTAAAACTTCGTAAAATATGATGGTATTTCTATTGAAATAGTTAGCGTGCTTTGGCTTTGGATTACAGAATATGCACTACGCGACATCACTTCCAACTGATCCCAGTATCAGTGGACACAACTTTCTTGGATAATCTTACATCCATCAGGACAGTGGTACTATGATGTTATTTCCAATTTTGATCATAAATGCTGGGGTTTCATCTGTCTTGTATGGTGTAATATCATTTAGATCTTGTTGACATCCAACAAGGAATCCTCTTATAGGCGCAGCCATCTTCATTAGCCAATTAGTGGTGGCCTTCAAGCATCTTTGATGTTGTCAGTAACAAGTTTGTTCATGAAGGATTCCCCTCAATTAAACAGTTTAAATACATAGTGAGCCAGGTAACAAGCCAATGAGAATTTTTTATCGTCATTTATTAATGATTTGCCTACATATTGATAATTAATATTAATAATGTTGTTGATCTGTCGTGTGTGTTACCATTTCTATAACGTACCATTGAGAATTATCCAAACTGCCAAAGTTAACTTTACAGAAAGGACTTTAGATGAATCATTCGAAACTGAAATCATTTTGGTGAATTAGTTTTTGTGAAGAATGTAAAGAGAGTTAGTTAGTAAGAACTTGTGAATTATGTTACTGTTTCAGTTCTCACTAGTTTTCAATCAGTACAACTGTTACTAAGTATATTTTTAAATAAGTAACAGAAACACGAGCTTAGTAAGTCCGTCGATGGGATTATACAGTCATAACGAAAACATCATACAACCTGTCATTCATTCAGTGACTCAGTTGGAAGTCTGAATATAACTTTTAAAACAAGGGTTTCGATACTCGTGGTAGGAATAGCACAGATAACCCGTTGCGTTTTTTGTGCTTAATATTGTTGTTGTTGTTTTGAATTAAGCACAAAGCTACACAATGGGCTATCTGTGCTCTGCCCACCACGGGTATCGAAACCCGGATTTTAGCGTGTAAGTCCGCAGACATACCGCTGAGCCACTGGGGGGCATTGTGCTTAATAACAAACAAACAAAAACAAGCCTTTCTTCAAGGCAAGTTTTTTTCTTCGTTTGGTCATTTGTAAATTTCAAATAGATCGTGAAGTCTTCTTTAACACTGAAAACAATGAAGGAACACTAAACGTATGAAACATTTCGTATTTCCAACTTTCTTTAACGTAAAGATTTCTAAATATAAAAAAAAATAAATAGTTAAGAGTAAATGTTGTAATACTTTCATTTTACTGGTTATATTTTTAGTAAAATCTCAAGAACAGGCCGACTTTCAAATCAAGTGAAACGGCGCAGAAAATGCTTTAAGATAATGGTCGACTATCAAATTACCTACGTCACGTATTGATTTTTTACCGGTAGGGTGCGTTTATGTGTATAATTTACACTGATTCATATTACGTTAATATGTTACTTATTTTATATCCAATATCAAATAATAATTCGTACAACCCATCACTGAATATTATGTTATTTCGTCCAGAATATTCTCGATAGTTTAATTCAAAATGTGTTCACATTGTTTTCTCTGTTTCCACGGGAACACGTATGTCACGTTTCCAAAGGTATGATGAGAATATGGAACAAAATTATCCAAGTTGATTTGATGTGAACGACAATCTACGTTGTGGGAAATACAGAAACTGGGATGTGGAGAGATCGGGATAAAACGTACAGACAACATTACAGATTTTAGAGAATTCAAGTTGTGTTTGGACTTATTGTCACGTACGAAGCACGTGGGTCACGTAGAACGAGACACTGGACAACTAGCGCTTCCGTCAAAGACAGCAAAACAACCGGGTTTCCAACCTTGGACAATAATGATTTTCGCTTCAGTTCGACACAATGAAAGTATATTTGTGAGATACGCGCATGCGGGTGAGTTTAGATAGATGTTTATAAAATACTTTGTTGTCCATAGTAACTCCAGGCTGTATTTTATAAAGACTTATTACAGAATATTATTAGACTTTTTCATGTTAATGGGCGTCATTTTGTCCATGAAAAGAAGACAAAATATACAACAGTACATGAGATTCCATTATACTGTTGTTTGTTTGTTTTGGAATTTCGCACAAAGCTACTCGAGGGCTATCTGCGCTAGCCGTCGCTAATTAAAAACCCGATTTAATGGAATTTTATTGACATCCAACAGCCAAACTTCCCAGGTAAAATTACAAATTTATATTTTCCAGAAACACCTAAAAACATCTTAAACGATTTTTTCAAAGAATTTTCTTACAAAACCATCAATATAATTTCACAAAACAGAAAACTAAAAAACAATCCTATACAAAAAAGAGACATTTATTCCATTAAAAACCTAAAACAAGACAGAAACATAAAAATTCTAAAAGCAGATAAAGGTAACGCTGTAGTAATAATGAACACGAATCAATACATCCAAAAAATGAATAACATCCTATCAGACACGAACAAATTTAAACCAATACACACAAATCCAACAAAGACACACGAGACGCAACTAAACAAATTATTACTACAAATGAAAAAAGCCAACACAATTTCACAAACACTTTATTCCTACTTACGTAAATCCGACTCACGCACAACACAAATATACGGCATCCCCAAACCTCAAAAACCAGATTGTCCATTACGACCAATAATGTCAACATATGAATCGTTTAATTACAATCTTGGTAAATACATAACATGGGCATTCTCCAAATGTGTAACATCAGCCAGCTCATTCATCAAAGACTCTTTTAATTTCAAGTCTAATCTAAATCAACTTAATCATAAAGCCTTAATGGCCAGTTTCGATGTTATATCCCTCTTTACAGAAGTTCCAACCACTGAAGCCTGCAAGATAGCCTTAGAACTCTATATCCGAGACCCTAACCCAATTATAGACATTCCCAGTAACCAGTTAGCAACCCTCATAGAATTCACTACGATAAAGACAAACTTCATGTTCAACAACCAAAACTATAAACAAACAAATGGCCTAAGCGTGGGTAACCCAGTATCACCAGTTCTAGCCAATATTTTTATGACACAAATTGAAACACAAGCAATTAATACAGCATTACATCCACCACTATACTGGTACAGATATGTAGATGACACAGTTGCGGGATTCAAATCTACAGAACACATACTTAATTTTTTCAATCACATTAACTCTATACATCCTAACATTAACTTCACATGTGAACATGAAGAAAGCAATCACATATCATTTGTTAACCTCAAAATTACAAGAACCGACACACAATTCAAAACAGAAATCCACCGAAAAAATCACCCATACTGGACTATACATTCCTTGGGACTCAGCACTGAAACAAAACAAAAACTCAACATACTAAGAAACCAGATAAACACAGCCATAAAACTATGCTCACCAGATAAAATTAACGATTGAATTAGACAAAATAAAACAATACTTCATCAACATCAATAAGTTTCCTCCACAAACCGTAGAAAACATTATACACACACACCTAGACAGAAAGCAAAATCAACCAACAAAAGTAAAATATATCTCACGAATCAAAAAATCACGAAACCATATACTGCTGTATACCATATATTCCTGACATCAGCAAACAAATAACCAACATTTGGCAAACACTAGTAACAAAATATAACATTCAAGTTAATACTAAATTTATTCAAAACCAGGCACAAAACTAAGGTCTATACTATGTAAAACTACACTGACAAACCCACACCAACATTATTTATAAAATACAATGTGATAACTGCCACGACTTCTATATAGGAGAAACAAGTAGAAAAATGGAAACCAGATTCAAAGAACATAAAAGTCACCTTCACACGTTTTCGAACACTGCAAGTCAAATGGACACAACAATAACCATAGAAAACACTAAAATACTAAATAAAGAAAACAAACATAAACAAACGAAAAATTAAAGAAGCCTTACTTATACAACAACTTAAATCCAAAATAAACCAATATAAGGAACACCAATTATACCTATATTAATATTATAGATAAAATTATATTCAAACATCAAACCGCGCCCCTCTACATTGCGACACTCAGGTTATACAACCCTTCCAAACATGTGGTCAGCTTCCGGCCAGTTACCTCTTTCTTTGTGAACCTGACGATGACCGAAGAAGGTCGAAACGTTGTTCGCTCTTCTATTTGAAGTCAGTGATGTCGAGAAACCCACTTGTTGAGAATTTTATATGCAAAAAACGGCTCTTTTGGGCTCAGAAAACAAGTGTTTTCTTCTATTTGAAGTGTTTTCTGAGCCCAAAAGAGCCGTTTTTTGCAAATAAAATTCTCAACAAGTGGGTTTCTCGACATCACTGATAACTACACTACATTAACAGTGACGTCCCAACGTACATACCAAGCTAACTACACTACATTAACAGTGACGTTCCAACGTACATACCAAGCTAACTACACTACATTAACAGTGACGTCCCAACGTACATACCAAGCTAACTACACTACATTAACATTGACGTTCCAACGTACATACCAAGCTAACTACACTACATTAACAGTGACGTTCCAACGTACATACCAAGCTAACTACACTACATTAACAGTGACGTTCCAACGTACATACCAAGCTAACTACACTACATTAACATGAAAAACAAATTTAAATCTACAGCTTAACAGCTGATCCAAGAAGCAGCTGTCAAAACAAAACACGTCTGTATCGGATTAAGGGTCAGACGGACCAAACTATTAAAAAACACACTAAATCTCGTGATATATATTACTTTAACAACATTTTCTAATGATGTTCTGGTATTTACAAGAAACTTGGTTTTAATAGAACTATTGTAATAAAACAACAGATGTGACAAGTGAATTCTGGGAAGACACTCTTTATCTATGTTCATGGTAGACTTTAGTTTCTCAAAGTTAAAAGGTTCTTTATTTTTCTTCCGTCTCTTTACGGTCGGCAAAGTTGAAAATTGGAGGATTTAGTTCCCAGTTATTTTTGACAGATTTTTGCCCTTGCGTCGCAAAACGTTATTATCTCGTTACAATTCCACATACAGTGAATACGATTAATCTACAACATTTGTGTTTCTCGGTTTCTTTTTCAGAAAACATCTTTGTTCGCATCGTCCGTAGTTTCCCAACGTGATAGAAAACGACCTTCCAGCAACATCCAGGTAAACATCGCTGGGTCAAGTACCATTTATAATGTCACAATAATTTCTATTTGATAGATATTTAAAACTTTCAAAGGACATTTATGCAGTATTTGCTGTAAATACTTTTCAATAAAAATTTCAGTGTTACACATAACATTTTTTTTTCGTAAAATACGAAGACTCTGAGACGCTAATTGGTTAGTGACAGAATGTTATTCATAACTGTTTGTTAACAGTGGATGATACATCATACGAGTTCAAGATGTTATAGTGTCACCAAATTCGTATTATAATAAATCAGTTTCGATGAGTTTAAGTTTTTCTAAAACTAGAGAGGCATAACAGTTGTAATTTTAACTGTCAGGCTTAGTTCTCAGAATTCAAAGGAAGAGACCTTTAAATTCGAGATCTTAATGTTTTCAAAGTCTACGATCAAAAGATATGACAAAATTAATAAATTGTCCAAAAACATTGTGAAACTTGAAATCAACAGAAACATACATTCCTGAATACAACATTTTCACTTGTAGTTTTTGTTGTTATGTCTTCAATATTGCATCTTCATCTTTCTCATGTACATAATTAATTTTATATTTTGATATACGTCAATAAAACTGGCTCTAACTATTATGACGAAAATGTTCACACTTTAAAACGTTTTTATCAATAATATCTGAACAAATGGCGAATCATAACCTCTTGGGCCCAGCATGGCCGAGCGCGTAAGGCGTGTGACTCGTAATCTGAGGGTCGCGGGTTTGCGCCCGCGTCGCGCTAAACATGCTCGCCCTCCCAGCCGTGGGGGCGTATAATGTTACGGTCAATCCCACTATTCGTTGGTAAAAGAGTAGCCCAAGAGTTGGCGGTGGGTGGTAATGACTAGGTGCCTTCCCTCTAGTCTTACACTGCTAAATTAGGGACGGCTAGCACAGGTAGCCCTCGAGTAGCTTTGTGCGAAATTCCAAAACAAAACAAAACAAACAAACAAACAAAACCTCTTGCGTTTCGTATTTTATTTTCATGCTTCGCCAACTGGGGTAACCATCGCAGATGAATATTGTTTGTTTTGAATTTCACGCAAAGCTACACGAGTGATAACTGTGTTAGCCGTCCCTAATTTAGAGGTGTAAGAATAGAGGGAAGGCAGCTAGCCCTTACCACTCACAGTTAATTCTTTTACCATCGTGTACTGGGATTGACCGTCACAGCATAATGACCCCACGACTGAAAGTGCGAGCATGTTTGATATGACTAGAATTCAAACCCGCGCTTCTCGGATTATGATTTGAGCACCTTAACCACCAGGCCATGCCAGGACCACAGATGAAGTTGTTGTTTCTAATTGTTTTCTTGTTCCACAAGTAAATCTAAGGAGATCAGTGACTCCTGATAAACATCAAAACGTTACTTATTAATATATATATGTGGTTGTCTATTTTACTACTGATACATTAAGAGCAAGAAATAATAAAACATATCACTTAAGCAAATCGTTATCAACATCTTTTCATTTATGGTTTATATTTCTCACTTTAACTTGTAGAAAAGACCAACTGTTCTTCTACCAGCTTAGAGAATAAAAACACATTCACCAATCAAGGTGTTTCAACAATACTGTCGAAAAAGAAAAAACATTCTGGGTCCTCACTTGAAGCAAAGTTTGAGAAGAATTCATGTAAGTTACATCAAATAATATTCCCGAATTGCCACAGCCAATGAGACATGAAAATAACATCCAATCAAGATGTAAAAAGGAATTAAATCCGTTGTGTCAGTACCTTGAAACATCTGCTAGCAACAGTGGGGATTCTGACACTCGATGAAAACGTAGGGAGTTTCAAGTTGATAGTGTAGATGAGAACCTTGTATTTACCAAGAGACCATCAACAACACCAGGAAGGAAGGACAGGTGAGAATAAGAAAAGTTAACATGATCATTCTTCCGATTACCAAGACCGGAAGTAAAGGGACCCAACTTTACCAATAAGAAAACCTGATAACTTTCTTCAGTCAGGAAATATGGATTTCACGACAACAAACAAAAACAATTTTTCTGGTTGTCAAGGAGAACGGCCAAAAGCAATACTACCAAAAACAAACATTAAAATAACAGATCACCACTAAGGACATCTTTCGTGGTTTGCAAAGTGAAAAGGTTCAACCTATTCGACCTTGAGGCAATATCGCTATGGAAACAGGCGTTATATCAACTGAAACAACTACAAAGACAGCCTATGGATCTTGGAATAAGACTGATAGACCAGAAGCTATAAAACCAAAAGAAATTATAAAATCTGAAGGTCTAATGGAATTCGGTACGATTTCAAAACACGAATTCTCTGAGAAGAAAATCGACATCGTTCGTGGAAAGGGAACAGATGCAGAAATCAAAATTGGTGGTGGGAGTTTAAGTGGATGAAAAACGAACCAAGAAACCTACAAATCAATAACATCGGGAAAAATGAAAAGTATGAAACCTACTTCAACGTATGTTAGAAGCAAATGTCCTTTTCAACAAAAAAACGACAAGTAAAAGTGACTTTCAACCAATAGCACAAGGACAACGTCTTCATGCAATCAAACATGAAGACAACTTGAAGCATTCTGGTAAAACGGAATTTTCCGCAACAACTCAGAAGGCGTTTGTGGCACCTATTGGAGAAAAGCCAAACCCTATTAGGCCCAAAAATAACTTCTTAGTTGGGGAGGGCAGTATACAGTCCACAACTATAACTAAAGAATCGTTTGGTGGACTGACTGGAGAGAAAATAAAGAGTATCAAACCATAAAGTAAAACTGCTTTATCCAACTGCTGAAATGGACCACCAAACTTGGGAGAGAACACAGCGCCCAAATTTAATTCGGCCAATATGTAAATCAAAATTTTGAGAAAAACTACATCTGGATTATATTTTAACCAATACCAACTTCTGGGAGGAAGCACAACGCTCAAGTCCAATAAAGTCCGCAGATAACTTGACAGTTAATAAATAAAAGTTTAACAAACTACATTTGTATCAGTACCAACAACGCCTTTATCCACTTCTGCTTGAAGACTACCTAAAAGTTGGAAAAAACATATCACAGCATTAAAAAAAATACAGGAAACTGCAAAGTGTTTTCCTGAAGAATCAGAAAGGAGAGGTAAAGCTTCTGGGAAAAATAAATCCATCGTCTCTACAAGAAATGATTTTCAACAAATACTTATTCAAGAAAGATAAACAACATACAACGACTCTACATAATGAAAACTGGTTTTATTGGGCTAGCTGTGATTTGCCCACTACGGGTATAGAAACCCAGTTTTTGTCAGTGTGATTCTGAAACATATCGCAGTGCCACTTTGGGGTAATTGATTTTTTTGTTTTTGAATGTCGCGCAAAGATAAACTAGAGCTATTTTAGTTAGCTGTCCCAAATTCAGCAGTGTAAGACTAGAATAGGCGGCTAGTCATCACAGCCAACTCTTTTACCCACGAATAATTGGATTGACCGTCACTTTAAAACACACTTAAAGCCGAAAGGGCAAGCATGTCTTATGCGACTGCGATTCAAACCTTCGACCCTCAGATTACGATTTGAGCGCCCCCACCACCTGGCCATACCGTGTTGAAGGCAATTGATTGTAAGAATTCATTTCATTCAAACAGCAATCATTAATTAATTAATCTTTACAATATTAATGACATTTTACCAGTTGTTATTAGAAATTCTACAGCTGAGAAATTCATGACTCCATCAAAACATATTGATGCATGAATAATTTAGCGAAATGCGTTTCGAAAGCCCAACGGCATTTCTATTTGTACCAAAAATGTACACGCACGAATGACTGTTAATTAATAGCCTTATAACAATGTACGTATTGTTAGAAGATCGTGAATTTTCTTTTCCAAAAGGCACAACAAAAACCCAGCAACATAAGTATTAAAAATCGCGAAGTTATTTTGTAAAACCTGAAGTCTATAGCTAATTTCAAATGTTCATTTTAACACCAACTGCACGAACAATCTCAAGCTATTACGAAATAAGTTACGTGAAAAGAATCGATAAGCGACATTTCGAAACGTACTGTCGAACGTTTTCAGTGCAAGCTATATATTTATGGTAATTGTATTCTCAAGACAACTGGTATGAGTGTGAAAACTTTAATTAAAATAATTAACAGAAAAACGTTTCGACCTTACAAATGTATCTTAAGTTTTTTAAGTGTGTGTGAATATTAAAATGACTTATGAAGAACGAAACGTTGTTTAGTTCTTTATTTAAGTTAAAGTTTTAGTACCAATATTGGCCGTCTTAAGTTTGTGTTTTGAATTTCGCGCAAGGCTACTCGAGAGCTATCTGCACTAGCCGTCCCTAATTTAGCAGTGTAAGACTAGAGGGAAGACAGATAGTCATCACCATCCACCGCTATCTCTTGGGTTACTCTTTTACTAACGAACAGTGGATTGACCGTAACATTATAACGCCCCCACGACTGAAAGGGCAAGCATGTTTAGTGCGACCGGCATTCGAACACGCGATCATCGGATTACGAGTCGAACGCCTTAACACACTTGGAATAATATTGTATTAAGAATATATTTTTACTTCAGGTGGTTTGTTGTCATCACGAATTTATGGTAACTACCCATACATTCAATCTGACGATTTGTTAAGTTACTTAGAACATATTAACAAACTACAAATGGACTATCTGCACTACACCTACTATGAGTAACGCACTACGAATTTTAACGTCATAAGCCCTTAAGATTACTCGAAATACCCATCGGTTATCAATCACATTGAATACACGAACCCTTCACAGCGTTCTTTACAAAAACATCATCTCAACACAGTATCTGCTCGGCATGGCCAGGTGGTTAAGGCATAATCTCAGGGTCTCGGGTTCGAACCCCATCATACCACACATGCTAAACCTTTTGATTAGTAATCTGACAGTCGCAAAGGCATCATCATGCTACGATGAATCCCACTATTTGATGGTAAAATAGTAGCCTAAATGTTGGCGATGACAAGCTGCCTTTCTTCTTGTCTTACACAACCAACTCCTGAACAAATGTTTTACCAATAGTGGGATTCACCTTCATTTTATAACGTCCCCAAGGCTGAATGGGCAAGCATGTATGGTGCGACGGAAATTGGAACCCACGATCATCAAATTACGACTGGAGCGCACAAACCACCGGGTTAAGCCGGGCCCCGATGTAATCGGGTTGTAACTGTGTGAAGGCGAAACGTAGTGCCAAAGGGGGCATATTTACTGACACATTAGAATACGCCAGAACACGACATGCTGCGAGATCACAAAATTTCGCACAATTCGAGTGCAGAAGCATTGCACGGGTTATAACAGGTGCGCATCCAGACCTGAGATATATGTACACCGGAAAGTTGCAGTTAAATCATTTTAGCGTATTCTAAGAGAGCGAGAGAAAAATAATGAGGTGTATATACTTATAAATACACACGTTTATACAGATTACATAATGTGTAATAAATGGATGTAATTATATTTTAGCAGACAATATTTAACATATTTTACAATTCGTAATGTCACGTGAAAACAATATTAATATTAAATATCTGTTATATTTCCAAATATATATTAGTATCCTCTTTTTGATGTACTATTTATCAAATACTATTACTCACATTCAAGTTAAATCGTTGAAACGTCTACTGACGGTAGTGTCTTTATGAAATCTTTGGTGTTTTTATTTTAATACTTGTAACGTCCGGAAGTGAAATATTTGGTTTATAACTGTGAAAACTTATTGTGTTGTTTGGTTTCAGTTTTACTCGTTTAATACTATATTAAAGTGAACTGTTAAAAAAATTGTTTTTATTAACCTGAACAATAAGTTACAACGTTTAGTCCAATAAATAACTAGTTTTAAGTTTAAAAAGTGATATAGCATCAAGGTCACATGCGGTATTTATGTAGGTCTAATAAATAAATAATTTTAAAGGTTTAAAAAGTAATACAGTATGAAGGTCACACACTGTATTTATGTAGGTCCAATAAATAACTAGTTTTAAGTTTAAAAAGTGATATAGCATCAAGGTCACATGCGGTATTTATGTAGGTCTAATAAATAAATAATTTTAAAGGTTTAAAAAGTAATACAGTATGAAGGTCACACACTGTATTTATGTAGGTCCAATAAATAACTAAATATAAAGGTTTGAAAAAGTAATACAGTATCAAGGTCACACACGGTATTTATGTAGGTCTAATAAATAACTACTTTTAAAGGTTTGAAAAAGTAATATAGCATGAAGATCACACACGGTAGTTATGTTGGTCCAATAAATAACTGATTTTAAAGGTTGGAAAAATAATATAGTATCAAGGTCACACACGGTACTTATGTAGGTCTAATAAATCACTAATTTTAAAGGTTTAAAAAGTAATACAGTATGAAGGTCACACACGGTATTTATGTAGATCCGATAAATAACTAATTTTAAGTTTAAAAAGTAATACAGTATCAAGGTCACACACGGTATTTATGTAGGTCCAATAAATAAGTAAATTTAACGGTTTGAAAAGTAATATACTATCAAGGTCACATGAGGTATTTATGTAGGTCTAATAAATAGCTAATTTTAAAGGTTTAAAAAGTAATATAGTATCAAGGTCACACACGGTATTTATGTTGGTCCAATAAATAACTACTTTTAAAGGTTTGAAAAAGTAATATAGTATCAAGGTCACACACGGTACTTACGTAGGTCCAATAAATAAGTAAATTTAACGGTTTGAAAAGCAGCATGAGAACAGAAGTATAGAATTCAAATCCTTATTTTTTAATTTTAAGAATGATAGTGATAAGAAAAACAATATTGTGGTTAATTTTATCCACTGCAACTTGACAAAATACATTCTGAGACTTTAGTATTAATAGACCTTATAAGAACAAACATTATTCTATCTTAAAAAACCGTAAACAGATTTTCTTAGTACAAATTTAAGTAACTTATCTTGAAACTTTCATGTGTTAGTAACTCCTATAAGAAATGATGATTTATTGTAAGTGTATTTTTATCCTGATCTGAATAAAACTGAAACAAGTGACATTTACTGAGTTTTAGGGATGTTCTTGCATATTGAAAGCAAGCTTTAAGTATTCACTATTACACCTTTTATATATTTTTAAGTTAATATAGTCAAAGAAAAAGATTAAACAAGTTATTTAAAAAATAATAGCAAGTAATAGAAATATCCTTTTATTAAATAACTATCAGTGAATCAGATGACATTTCTTATAAATGAAATCATTATCTATAACGAAACACATCAAATTAATGGTCTACAAACTAACATACATATGTTAGTTTCAATAAAGTTCCCATATACTTAATAACTAATATTTTATATTTGTCTCACCAGGGCTTGTTTCTAGAAGGTTTGCAGGTGGAGCCACGTACTCCTCCAGCTCTTCCTCTTTATCACTAATGTACTCTCCCAGTCTTGAATAGGAGGTTCTATACTTTCTTCTTCTGGAATTTTATGCTGTTCCTTGACTTCCTTGGTAGATGACAAGTTCTGATAAATACTCAATTAATACAGAAAATTACAAGTTTCACATACAACTTTTAAAACATACATTGCAACATTTATCTTAGCTGGAAGCGTTTCTTCTTATTACTAAAATACGATGAAAAGAAATGATTCATGAAGAATGTAGACACCTAATCTTTCCTATTATTACAAGTTCAGCAAAATGCATAACTCATAAGCAATGCATGGGACAAAATGTAAATTTATTTTAGTGTTTGTTTCATGGTTTTTAGTAACACTTACATCAAATTCTGGAAAGATTTATTGTTATCACAAAATAAATAAAATATGACACCTTATGGTAATACACATATACTGACTGGCTACTTCATGAGGACCCCCTCCCCAAATGAAAAAAACCTAATGTACTCTTTGGTTCCTTAGGTTAAATTACAAATAAACCAAATACCAAAAATTCGCTGTCTGCATGTAACTAAACATCTATTTTGAGAAATCACTAAGACACTTCAAATTGTTACAATACAAACTACTTGTTGAAGACTAGTACTGTTAAAAATAATCATTTACTGTCTAATGTTGCAGTTGTGATATCTGTTGCACCTTGATATCTGGACTCATGCTAGCAAACATTTAATTTCATATTACTTAATAAAAACAGAATGATGCACAGCTCTAAATCAGGACTCCTGTGTTAACGAACATTTCATTTCATATTACTTAATAAAAACAGAATGATGCACAGTTCTAAATCAGGACTCCTGTGTTAACGAACATTTCATTTCATATTACTTAATAAAAACAGAATGATGCACAGCTCTAAATCAGGACTCCTGTGTTAACGAACATTTCATTTCATATTACTTAATAAAAACAGAATGATGCACAGTTCTAAATCAGGACTCCTGTGTTAACGAACATTTCATTTCATATTACTTAATAAAAACAGAATGATGCACAGCTCTAAATCAGGACTCCTGTGTTAATAAACATTTCATTTCATATTACTTAATAAAAACAGGATGATGCACAGTTCTAAATCAGGGCTCGTGTGTTAACGAACATTTCATTTCATATTACTTAATAAAAACAGGATGATGCACAGTTCTAAATCAGGACTCGTGTTAATAAACATTTCATTTCATATTACTTTATTCCAGCTTTCTGACCAACCATGTTGTCACCATAAAGTAAGTATTCATTACTCTCAGAATAAACGGCAGTTACCAGATGATGGCCAGAAGGGGTTGAAATGTTGTAATACAGTTAAACAATCCACTCAAAAGTTGTATCTCCAGACTTATATTTAATGCACACATGTACCAGTAGCTAAACCTTGTGGTGCTCCGTTACTACACAATAAAAACTGGTAGATCATGTACTTCTGAAAAATCATTAATAAAAGCTTGCTTACAAAAGCTGTTAATTGTTTTTCCCATCTTTACCACAACTTTCAACAAATCCTGATAGCACGTGCCTTCAAAGAACTAGTTAAATAAATGATCTCTTATAATGGTGTTCTTGCCACAAACGTATACACTATTACGCCTTTTGGAAAGTTAAAGAAATTCTTGTTTTCACCAATTGTCGAACAAACCGAACATAATACTATTTTACTTTTTTATACTTTAAGGATCAACCACTCATTTACCACACCTCCTGACCAGCAGTTTTACTAATTTAAATTAATGAAGAATTCTACAGATGTGCTTCTTGGTGGTGGCTATCGAGTACACTCAAAACATTCATACATTTATTGTAACTTGAATGTTGTGTGATTTAGTACAAGAAAAAAACTGCCTATTTTAACCAGTTAACACTCTCAACTATTTAAAAAAAAATTAAAATCTGGAAATCTCCCTTTTTGGTTATCAATGTTATCAACATATATGAACAGTTCTCCACCATTCCTAATTGTGAAATTATATCTCATTATTAAAGTATGAAAATGGCCTCTCATAATAATCAAGGAACATTGAAATACCGTGGGCTGAGAATTAAGTAGGAAATAAATTTTTAAAAACAGGTGACTAACTTATCAAAAAAGCAGCTTCAAGAAACAGAAACTTTCAGTAGAACTTTACTTCAAAATTGTATACCAGAAAGAAATGGAAAACATTTTGCTATTGGCATTTATTACAATTAATTAATATGTGGAAACTTTAATAAATGATCCAGTAATAGTTTTTGCTATTTTAATGACAAAAAACACGTAACTACATAACTTTAATTTCATGTAAGACATCTTTAAAATCCATAAAGTCAAAATGTTTAAAAATATCATGTATGAGATAAACTCAATATCACAGAAAAAAAGAAATTAAGTTAAAATAATACACATAATAACTATAAGGTAAGCAACAAGTTAGAACATGGAAAACATTATTGTTTGTTTTTTTCAGTTAACATATTTCCAATAACTATGTTTTCCAGCACTGACCATTTAGAAGAACAGTTTTACATGCAAGTAAATATTAATAAATTACACAAATTAAAATTTGTTCTATTATAATGCATTATTAATTTTTACTTATGATTTTAATTTATAGTCTTTGCTGGAAAAAATGTGCACAAAATGACATTAGTGACAAGAGCTGGGCTGTGAAAAAAAACAACTTGCAACTACAGGGTGGTCACTAGAAAAGCGGAAAATTTGAGGGTCAGACGAGATCATGAATAAAATGCGTGCTTACTCATTTCTATTTTGATTTCTTTACATCATGAATAAAATGCATGATTTTAATATCATAAAATGCGTGCTTACTCATTTCTATTTTGATTTGTTTTAGGTTCTATTTGATACCTTTAAAAACTTTGTAAAAGTAATTCTTTGTAAAAATAAAAAGCTGTTTGACAAATTTTCCACTTTTCTAGCGACCACCCTGTATTTTAACACATTTACTGTTTGCCCTACAATCCACAGTCTAATTAAACTCCAAACACAAGAGTCTTTGATAAATCGAATCACTTCATGGACCTTTGATGTATATTTTTATTGTGAATCCAGTTATATTTGGCAGACAAGGACTTTGATAAACACACTCTGAGTAACAGAATACATTTACTTACTTGAGTAACCATACTTGATATGTCTCCTGTGTTAGTTGGAAGTAACACTGTAGTTCCTGTTTTGGCTAATTTGCTGAAGGCATTTACATACTGTTCTGCTATAACCAGAGACGCAGCATCCATGCCGTACTACAAATAACAACCCAAAATAACGTCATTCTTTGATCAATTGTTATTGTATTTCATTAATAGGTTGCCTCAAATTTATCATGTAAACAACCGATACCTGAAAATATATCTTTAATGTGGGTTGTTTAAAAATGTTGTTGTTTCGAATTAAGCACAAAGCTACACAATGGGCTATCTGTGCTCTGCCCACCACGGGAATCGAAACCCGGTTTTTAGCGTGCAAGTCCGCAGACATACCGCTGAGCCACTGGGGGCGTTTAAAAATATCTAATCAAAAAGAACTTCTGGTTGTTACAAAAGTGATTTTTCTCAAGCAAACCTCATCACAGAACTTTGCTCTTTATCATCTTACAAATTTGGCAAGAAAATCTTAACTTTGTGATAAATCATAATTATTATTAATGAAAATATAAAATGTTAGAACTTCCAGTTACATAAATTGTCTGGGGAAAACACTTATCAAATTCATAAAAGTGTCAGTGAGATGAATTTCTATCATATACTGACACAGTGTGTAACATCAAATACAGTAAACAAAAACAGCAACAAAATTAACATTCAGATAAACACCCATTTTTAGTGTTCATAAATTTTCAAAGGACAGTTCTTGTTTTTTGTAAACATCTGTAAAAACAAATTTAATCAATGTGAGACAGGAAAACATATTCATGTGATAAAACTGGGTTTCAAATATGAAAATCACAAACTCATTCTTTCAAAACCTTTGACCAAAATTACATTCAAGTGTGTACAAACTATTTCACTTCATGGATACTCATATTAATAGGATAACATTTCCAGATTAGTAAGTCATCAAAAATTATTATTCAACTGTCTTAAAGTAAAGGAAGAGAAATAACATAATTATTTATCAGTACTGAAAGCAAAGTTTGGTAGTCCAGTTAAACAGCACTGGAGCAGTACATTTACTTACATTTAATAATCTGATTTACAGGTGTGCACTACAGAACTAAAGTTATACGTCTTGATTTAATAATCTGATTTACAGGTGTACACTAGAGAACTGAAGTTATACGTCTTGATTTAATAATCTGATTTACAGGTGTGCACTAGAGAACTAAGGTTATACGTCTTGATTTAATAATCTGATTTACAGGTGTGCACTAGAGAACTAAAGTTATACGTCTTGATTTAATAATCTGATTTACAGGTGTGCACCAGAGAACTAAGGTTATACGTCTTGATTTAATAATCTGATTTACAGGTGTGCACCAGAGAACTAAAGTTATACGTCTTGATTTAATAATCTGATTTACAGGTGTGCACTAGAGAACTAAAGTTATACGTCTTGATTTAATAATCTGATTTACAGGTGTGCACCAGAGAACTAAGGTTATACGTCTTGATTTAATAATCTGATTTACAGGTGTGCACTACAGAACTAAAGTTATACGTCTTGATTTAATAATCTGATTTACAGGTGTGCACTAGAGAACTAAAGTTATACGTCTTGGTTTGAAAAAAATTCTTGTTTTGGAATGGTTTTGTTTACAGACAGAGAAGTAAATATATCTTACCTGTTTCTTTAATGACTCAGCAACAAAAAGTAATGACTTCGATCTGGCGTTGGCTTTTGCAAGAATGGCTGCAGCTTCACCTGACATGAAACAGTTAAAACTTATTCACACATGTGAGAATGGCTGCAGCTCACCTGACAAGAAACAGTTAAAACTTATTCACACATGTGAGAATGGCTGCAGCTTCACATGACATGAAACAGTTAAAACTTATTCACACATGTGAGAATGGCTGCAGCTTCACATGACATGAAACAGTTAAAACTTATTCACACACGTGAGAATGGCTGCAGCTTCACCTGACATGAAACAGTTAAAACTTATTCAAACATGTGAGAATGGCTGCAGCTTCACCTGACATGAAACAGTTAAAACTTATTCACACGTGAGAATGGCTGCAGCTTCACCTGACATGAAACAGTTAAAACTTATTCACACATGTGAGAATGGCTGCAGCTTCACCTGACATGAAACAGTTAAAACTTATTCACACATGCGAGAATGGCTGCAGCTTCACATGACATGAAACAGTTAAAACTTATTCACACATGTGAGAATGGCTGCAGCTTCACATGACATGAAACAGTTAAAACTTATTCACACATGTGAGAATGGCTGCAGCTTCACATGACATGAAACAGTCAAAACTTATTCACACATGTGAGAATGGCTGCAGCTTCACATGACATGAAACAGTTAAAACTTATTCACACATGTGAGAATGGCTGCAGCTTCACCTGACATGAAACAGTTAAAACTTATTCACACATGTGAGAATGGCTGCAGCTTCTCCTGACATGAAACAGTTAAAACTTATTCACACATGTGAGAATGGCTGCAGCTTCACATGACATGAAACAGTTAAAACTTATTCACACATGTGAGAATGGCTGCAGCTTCACATGACATGAAACAGTTAAAACTTATTCACACATGTGAGAATGGCTGCAGCTTCACATGACATGAAACAGTTAAAACTTATTCACACATGTGAGAATGGCTGCAGCTTCACCTGACATGAAACAGTTAAAACTTATTCACACATGTGAGAATGGCTGCAGCTTCTCCTGACATGAAACAGTTAAAACTTATTCACACATGCGAGAATGGCTGCAGCTTCACATGACATGAAACAGTTAAAACTTATTCACACATGTGAGAATGGCTGCAGCTTCACATGACATGAAACAGTTAAAACTTATTCACACATGTGAGAATGGCTGCAGCTTCACATGACATGAAACAGTTAAAACTTATTCACACATGTGAGAATGGCTGCAGCTTCTCCTGACATGAAACAGTTAAAACTTATTCACACATGTGAAAATGGCTGCAGCTTCACCTGACATGAAATAGATGAAACTTATTCACACATGTGAGAATGGCTGCAGCTTCACCTGACATGAAACAGTTAAAACTTATTCACACATGTAAGAATGGCTGCAGCTCACCTGACAAGAAACCGTTAAAACTTATTCACACATGTGAGAATGGCTGCAGCTTCACCTGACATGAAACAGTTAAAACTTATTCACACATGTGAGAATGGCTGCAGCTTCACCTGATATGAAACAGTTAAAACTTATTCACACATGTGAGAATGGCTGCAGCTTCACCTGACATGAAACAGTTAAAACTTATTCACACATGTGAGAATGGCTGCAGCTTCACCTGATATGAAACAGATCAAACTTATTCACACATGTGTGTGAAATGCTTAAAATAACATCTTCAAAAGTTTCACAATGTAAATGAACTTGTAAACACTAAAGATAACTTTATTTATTCATAAGTTTCAAAATGATTGGCAGCATTAATTGGCACAGCCAAGACCAATGTTTATAAAGATAAAACAGAGCTTCTCAAAGACACATTCCAAAGTTTCTGTTCAAATAATCAAAGACAAAAATTCGTACAATTAATATGCATTAAAATGTTTATTGTATCTACCTATATTTTAACTTTCTTCTTGTTAACACATATTTTTACAGATTTAATACATCAATATCAAAGACCCTAAGGAATACCAACTACAGATCCATAATTAAGAATGAAGATTTTATCTATTTAAAAGTGAGCAAAAACACAGATTATGTTGTTGTAATAAGTAAAAATAGATGAGATGTTGCCCTCTACATTGCAACGCTCAGTTACACAATCCCTTCCAAACATGTGGTCATCTTGCGGTCAGTTACCTCTTTCTTTGTGAACCTGACGATGACCGAAGAAGGTCGAAACGTTGTTCGCTCTTCTATGTAAAATATTTTCTCAACCCAACGAGCCGTTTTTGCATATAAAATTCTCAACAAGTGGGTTTCTCGACATCACTAAATTCTGATTCCTTGTAAAACAACATAAATGCATGTAGTTCACTGTAGTACCTTGCATACATAAATTTGACAAATTGTATAGCCACAAAAATATACCAAGGGAAAATTTACAGCTCACAGCCTTTGACGAAATATCATTTAAGTTACAAGAGTATATTTTATTTGAATATTAATTAACTTACCCTGGGCTTGATTGATTTGTTCCATTTTTTGTGCCTCAGAAGCTAAGATTCGGGCCTTTTTTGTTCCCTCTGCTCTATTGATATCTGCTTCTCTAATACCTAAGTTAATAAAACAATTAATAATGAAAAGTTAGGTTCATAATAAAGCATAAGACTCAGTTAGTGTGTACACACAGTCTCTGTAATGGTATGAAACTACAGAATTTTCTGTTTTGCTCTTTAAAACAACTCAAATTGGTCTTCTTATCCCAAAAAATAGCTAAGTCAACTAAATTATGTATCATATTTGTAGAGTCCCAGATTTAAACCCCACTCCAACTTGATTTTCATGTATTCAAAAAAGTTGTGTGATTCAATATTTTATTGGTTTCACCTGTAATTAATATACATCAACAACATCCATAATGGAAGAGTGAATGTACTGTTGTTGATGGAGAAGAGTGAACGTACCGTTGTTGATGGAGAAGAGTGAGTGTACCGTTGTTGATGGAGAAGAGTGAATGTACCGTTGTTGATGGAGAAGAGTGAATGTACCGTTGTTGATGGAGAAGAGTGAATGTACCGTTGTTGATGGAGAAGAGTGAATGTACCGTTGTTGATGGAGAAGAGTGAATGTACCGTTGTTGAAGGAGAAGAGTGAATGTACCGTTGTTGATGGAGAAGAGTGAATGTACCGTTGTTGATGGAGAAGAGTGAATGTACCGTTGTTGATGGAGAAGAGTGAATGTACCGTTGTTGATGGAGAAGAGTGAATGTACCGTTGTTGATGGAGAAGAGTGAATGTACCGTTGTTGATGGAGAAGAGTGAATGTACCGTTGTTGATGGAGAAGAGTGAATGTACTGTTGTTGATGGAGAAGAGTGAATGTACCGTTGTCGAAGGAGAAGAGTGAATGTACTGTTGTTGATGGATCACTTGTTCCAAATCTATATCACTACAAAACACATAAATACTACACAATAAAGATGAAGGTATGTAAATTATTATAAATGATTTACCGACATTTTCAAACTACATTCGACGTCAAAAGATATTATTCTTATAACCTACATGTGTTTTTAACACTCTAGAAATACACATTTTATTTCTGACATTGTAGACATCACATTGTTCAGATGGCATTAACATTCATCTGTCAAAATATTGAGCCAATTCTAACAATACAGCAATATCACAGAAGTTGATACAAAACAGTTTAACACAATGTATTATGTGTATGTACATAACTTTTAAATCAAATTATAATATGATAATGATGTCATTACCTTCTGCTTTAAGTGCTTGTACATAAAGTTTAAATCAAATTATCATGTGATAATAATGTTGTTACCTTCTGGTACATAAAGTTTAAATCAAATTATAATATGATAATGATGTTGTTACCTTCTGTTACGTAAAGTTTAAATCAAATTATAATATGATAATGATGTTGTTACCTTCTGGTACATAAAGTTTAAATCAAATTATAATATGATAATGAAGTTGTTACCTTCTGGTACATAAAGTTTAAATCAAATTATCATGTGATAATAATGTTGTTACCTTCTGGTACATAAAGTTTAAATCAAATTATAATATGATAATGATGTTGTTACCTTCTGGTACGTAAAGTTTAAATCAAATTATAATATGATAATGAAGTTGTTACCTTCTGGTACATAAAGTTTAAATCAAATTATAATATGATAATGATGTTGTTACCTTCTGGTACATAAAGTTTAAATCAAATTATAATATGATAATGAAGTTGTTACCTTCTGGTACATAAAGTTTAAATCAAATTATCATGTGATAATAATGTTGTTACCTTCTGGTACATAAAGTTTAAATCAAATTATAATATGATAATGATGTTGTTACCCTCTGGTACGTAAAGTTTAAATCAAATTATAATATGATAATGAAGTTGTTACCTTCTGGTACATAAAGTTTAAATCAAATTATCATGTGATAATAATGTTGTTACCTTCTGGTACATAAAGTTTAAATCAAATTATAATATGATAATGATGTTGTTACCTTCTGGTACGTAAAGTTTAAATCAAATTATAATATGATAATGAAGTTGTTACCTTCTGGTACGTAAAGTTTAAATCAAATTATAATATGATAATGAAGTTGTTACCTTCTGGTACATAAAGTTTAAATCAAATTATCATGTGATAATAATGTTGTTACCTTCTGGTACATAAAGTTTAAATCAAATTATTATGTGATAATAATGTTGTTACCTTCTGGTACATAAAGTTTAAATCAAATTATAATATGATAATGATGTTGTTACCTTCTGGTACGTAAAGTTTAAATCAAATTATAATATGATAATGATGTTGTTACCTTCTGGTACATAAAGTTTAAATCAAATTATTATGTGATAATAATGTTGTTACCTTCTGGTACATAAAGTTTAAATCAAATTATAATATGATAATGATGTTGTTACCCTCTGGTACGTAAAGTTTAAATCAAATTATAATATGATAATGAAGTTGTTACCTTCTGGTACATAAAGTTTAAATCAAATTATCATGTGATAATAATGTTGTTACCTTCTGGTACATAAAGTTTAAATCAAATTATAATATGATAATGATGTTGTTACCTTCTGGTACGTAAAGTTTAAATCAAATTATAATATGATAATGAAGTTGTTACCTTCTGGTACATAAAGTTTAAATCAAATTATCATGTGATAATAATGTTGTTACCTTCTGGTACATAAAGTTTAAATCAAATTATTATGTGATAATAATGTTGTTACCTTCTGGTACATAAAGTTTAAATCAAATTATAATATGATAATGAAGTTGTTACCTTCTGGTACATAAAGTTTAAATCAAATTATAATATGATAATGATGTTGTTACCTTCTGGTACATAAAGTTTAAATCAAATTACAATATCATAATGATGTTGTTACCTTCCGGTACATAAAGTTTAAATCAAATTATAATATGATAATGAAGTTGTTACCTTCTGGTACGTAAAGTTTAAATCAAATTATAATATGATAATGATGTTGTTACCTTCTGGTACATAAAGTTTAAATCAAATTATAATATGATAATGAAGTTGTTACCTTCTGGTACATAAAGTTTAAATCAAATTATAATATGATAATGAAGTTGTTACCTTCTGGTACATAAAGTTTAAATCAAATTATAATATGATAATGAAGTTGTTACCTTCTGGTACATAAAGTTTAAATCAAATTATAATATGATAATGATGTTGTTACCTTCTGGTACATAAAGTTTAAATCAAATTACAATATCATAATGATGTTGTTACCTTCTGGTACATAAAGTTTAAATCAAATTACAATATGATAATGAAGTTGTTACCTTCCGGTACATAAAGTTTAAATCAAATTATAATATGATAATAATGTTGTTACCTTCTGGTACGTAAAGTTTAAATCAAATTACAATATCATAATGATGTTGTTACCTTCTGGTACATAAAGTTTAAATCAAATTACAATATGATAATGAAGTTGTTACCTTCCGGTACATAAAGTTTAAATCAAATTATAATATGATAATGAAGTTGTTACCTTCTGGTACGTAAAGTTTAAATCAAATTATAATATGATAATGATGTTGTTACCTTCTGGTACATAAAGTTTAAATCAAATTATAATATGATAATGAAGTTGTTACCTTCTGGTACATAAAGTTTAAATCAAATTATAATATGATAATGAAGTTGTTACCTTCTGGTACATAAAGTTTAAATCAAATTATAATATGATAATGATGTTGTTACCTTCTGGTACATAAAGTTTAAATCAAATTATAATATGATAATGATGTTGTTACCTTCTGGTACATAAAGTTTAAATCAAATCATAATATTATAATGAAGTTGTTACCTTCTGGTACATAAAGTTTAAATCAAATTACAATATGATAATGAAGTTGTTACCTTCTGGTACATAAAGTTTAAATCAAATTATAATATGATAGATATTGAAGTTGTTACCTTCTGGTACATAAAGTTTAAATCAACTTATAATATGATAATAATGTTGTTACCTTCTGGTACATAAAGTTTAAATCAAATTATAATATGATAATGATGTTGTTACCTTCTGGTACATAAAGTTTAAATCAAATTATAATATGATAATGATGTTGTTACCTTCTGATTCTAAAACTGCAGCACGTTTTTTCCTCTCTGCCTCAACTTGCATCTGCATTGCATCTTTTACCCTCTCAGGTAATTTTATATCCCCTAAAAAGTGAAATATAGTAGTTAGTGTATATTTATGGATGAAAAAGACAATAACATATTCAAAACATTATTCCATTCAGAAATAAATCCTTCTATTCTCTTCAAGGTGGTTATCTTCAACAGACAACGAATTACTTTTAACTCGAAGCAAAATTCTTTCATAAATATACTCATTCAATAAAAGTATGGAATCTAAATTAATAATAAAAACCTAAATTTAATTTTATCATGAATGTTATTACATAAAAAAACAAAACATTTAGTATGATGTACAAGTCTTGCTACTGAGTATTTAAACTCTGAGTAGCAAAGATAGAGGAGATAAGTTAAGAAACCAAACATTCTACTTCCAAGATGTGACACACAAGCACAGGTGAGTTGTCCCCTCACTTTTGTTCTTTGTGAGATATAGTACACACTAAACATTCACAATTATTAAGTCAAACTTCTTTGCCCCCACCTCAAAGTATGGCCACAAACCCCCTCCAGTATTATTGTAAACTAGCTGATTTCTCCCTTTATTTGATTGTTTGATTTTCTTTAACATTAAAATGTTTCAAAAAGATACTTCTAGAAATATGACAGCCAAAATTATTGTTAATAACATGGGAACCAACTGATGAGTTACTACATTGTAACCTTTATATATAAGAACAGTGAATTAAATATTTTCATTTCCACGTTGATTTTACGATTTGACCTAACTTTAGAGTACTTCATTCTCTAGTGACTTTAGGATTTGACCTAACTTTACAGTACTTCATACTATAGTGACTTTAGGATTTGACCTAACTTTACAGTACTTCATTCTATAGTGACTTTAGGATTTGACCTAACTTTACAGTACTTCATACTATAGTGACTTTAGGATTTGACCTAACTTTACAGTACTTCATACTTTAGTGACTTTAGGATTTGACCTAACTTTACAGTACTTCATTCTATAGTGACTTTAGGATTTGACCTAACTTTACAGTACTTCATACTATAGTGACTTTAGGATTTGACCTAACTTTACAGTACTTCATTCTATAGTGACTTAGGATTTTACCTAACTTTACAATACTTTCAGTCTATAGTGGACTTTAGGGATTTGACCTAACTTTACAGTAATTCATTCTATAGTGACTTTAGGATTTGACCTAACTTTACAGTACTTCATTCTATAGTGACTTTAGGATTTGACCTAACTTTACAGTACTTCATTCTATAGTGACTTTAGGATTTGACCTAACTTTACAGTACTTCATTCTATAGTGACTTTAGGATTTGACCTAACTTTACAGTACTTCATTCTATAGTGACTTTAGGATTTTACCTAACTTTACAGTACTTCATACTATAGTGACTTTAGGATTTGACCTAACTTTACAGTACTTCATTCTATAGTGACTTTAGTATTTTACCTAACTTTACAGTACTTCATTCTATAGTGACTTTAGGATCTGACCTAACTTTACAGTACTTCATTCTGTAGTGACTTTAGTATTTTACCTAACTTTACAGTACTTCATACTATAGTGACTTTAGGATCTGACCTAACTTTACAGTACTTCATTCTATAGTGACTTTAGGATCTGACCTAACTTTACAGTACTTCATTCTATAGTGACTTTAGGATTTTACCTAACTTTACATTACTTCATTCTATAGTGACTTTAGGATCTGACCTAACTTTACAGTACTTCATTCTATAGTGACTTTAGGATTTTACCTAACTTTACATTACTTCATTCTATAGTGACTTTAGGATCTGACCTAACTTTACAGTACTTCATTCTATAGTGACTTTAGGATCTGACCTAACTTTACAGTACTTCATTCTATAGTGACTTTAGGATTTTACCTAACTTTACATTACTTCATTCTGTAGTGACTTTAGGATTTGACCTAACTTTACAGTACTTCATACTATAGTGACTTTAGAATTTGACCTAACTTTACAGTACTTCATTCTATAGTGACTTTAGGATTTGACCTAACTTTACAGTACTTCATACTATAGTGACTTTAGGATTTGACCTAACTTTACAGTACTTCATTCTATAGTGACTTTAGTATTTTACCTAACTTTACAGTACTTCATACTATAGTGACTTTAGGATTTTACCTAACTTTACAGTACTTCATTCTATAGTGACTTTAGTATTTTACCTAACTTTACAGTACTTCATACTATAGTGACTTTAGGATTTTACCTAACTTTACAGTACTTCATTCTATAGTGACTTTAGTATTTTACCTAACTTTACAGTACTTCATTCTATAGTGACTTTAGTATTTTACCTAACTTTACAGTACTTCATACTATAGTGACTTTAGGATTTTACCTAACTTTACAGTACTTCATTCTATAGTGACTTTAGTATTTTACCTAACTTTACAATACTTCATTCTATAGTGACTTTAGTATTTTACCTAACTTTACAGTACTTCATTCTATAGTGACTTTAGTATTTTACCTAACTTTACAGTACTTCATTCTATAGTGACTTTAGTATTTTACCTAACTTTACAGTACTTCATTCCATAGTGACTTTAGGATCTGACCTAACTTTACAATACTTCATTCTATAGTGACTTTAGGATTTTACCTAACTTTACAGTACTTCATACTATAGTGACTTTAGTATTTTACCTAACTTTACAGTACTTCATTCTATAGTGACTTTAGGATTTGACCTAACTTTACAGTACTTCATACTATAGTGACTTTAGGATTTGACCTAACTTTACAGTACTTCATTCTATAGTGACTTTAGTATTTTACCTAACTTTACAGTACTTCATACTATAGTGACTTTAGGATTTTACCTAACTTTACAGTACTTCATTCTATAGTGACTTTAGGATTTGACCTAACTTTACAGTACTTCATTCTATAGTGACTTTAGGATTTTACCTAACTTTACAGTACTTCATTCTATAGTGACTTTAGGATTTTACCTAACTTTACAGTACTTCATACTATAGTGACTTTAGGATTTTACCTAACTTTACAGTACTTCATTCTATAGTGACTTTAGGATTTTACCTAACTTTACAGTACTTCATACTATAGTGACTTTAGGATTTTACCTAACTTTACATTACTTCATTCTATAGTGACTTTAGGATTTGACCTAACTTTACAGTACTTCATTCTATAGTGACTTTAGGATTTGACCTAACTTTACAGTACTTCATTCTATAGTGACTTTAGGATTTGACCTAACTTTACAGTACTTCATACTATAGTGACTTTAGGATTTGACCTAACTTTACAGTACTTCATTCTATAGTGACTTTAGGATTTGACCTAACTTTACAGTACTTCATTCTATAGTGACTTTAGGATTTGACCTAACTTTACAGTACTTCATTCTATAGTGACTTTAGGATTTGACCTAACTTTACAGTACTTCATTCTGTAGTGACACAAGTTTTAATGGTTTCATCACATACACTCTTTCATAAAAATTACATTTAACTGCATGACAAACAGTTAACACAAAGAGAGAAAGTAATACTTACTAATCTCATATCGAAGACAATCGATGCCCCAAGAGCTGCTGGCTTTATTTATTGCTTCTGTGAAAAAATAAACAAAGAGAAATATAAATATTATCCTAAATTTTAGAAGCGCAATATCACACGTAACACGTTTCTCAGATTGTATTACTTTATCTGAAAATTTTACGCCAGAATGATAACACAATAACAGTTGTAGGTATAACACAATAACAGTTGTAGGTTACCTACCTACAATACCAATGTTAAGACTTTCTCTCTCTCTAAACACGCTGTCTAGACTGATTTTACCAAGCTCAGACCTCATTGTAGTCTGAGCTAACTGTGTAATGGCAAATTCTGGATCTTCCACTCCATAACTGGCCTGCAAGGATAACAATACCAAATTACTTAAGTTTCATACTTCAAAATGAGTCTTAAAAATCTTTTATAGACAAAATTTCTAAACATCTAACAGTACTCAAAGTTTGCCATTGGGATCTATTCAGTCAATGCTGGAATATTTCAGACACCTATATGATCAAATGAGCAAGTAAATCTAACATTAAGTTGTTCAAAAAGAATTTTCAACAATAAACATGTTGTATACTGAGAAATACTATAAATTTAATTTTAATATCTGACTTTGAGATAAAGACTCCATTTTGTTCAACCATATCTGGCCATAATGGTAAGATATTGAAATGTGGGTCTGAGACTATTAATAATGATTACAGAAACATACAGATGGAGAATTGAAAAGAAATCCACTGTTTGTAATATGATAAGTGTTTAAGCTCACTCACAAAATACCATTCAACATTGTTTCTTATATATTATTTTAACACTCCTTGTAATAAGTTACTTTGTCACTTAACACAAATAAGCATTATTGCTAAAATTTTCTAGTTTTGTTTGTTTGTCCTAAAGCACAGCACAACTGACTATCTTTCCTATGTTCATTGTGGGTATCAAAACCTAAATTTTAGCATGCTAGGTCAGAGTTACCACTAAGCCAGTAGGAGGCAACTTATTACATTTTAAAAATGGACCATTCTAAATCGCTAATCAACATCCTATAGTTTTATGTAGACCTCACTGGCTTTGACCTGTTGTTTATCATACAGTTCACACAGTTCTGTTTTGTTTGTTTGGTTTTGAATTTCATGCAAAGCTACACAAGGCTATCTGTGCTAGTCATCCCTAATTTAGCAGTGTAAGACTAGAGGGAAGACAGCTAGTCATCACCACCCAACACCAACTCTTGAGCTACTCTTTTACCAACGAATAGTGAGATTGACAGTCACATTATAATGCCCCCATGGCAGTAAGGGCAAGCATGTTTGGTGCGACAGGGTTTCAAACCTGTGACCCTCAGATTACGAGTCAAATGCCTTAACCCACCTGGTCATGCAGGGCCAGTTCTGTTCTAGTGAAAAATTTAAATGCCTTTATTTTCATTCTCTGTATCACACCTGATGCTGAGGAAACTCAGAGAACCAACTTATGGTCATGTAGTTTTCTTTATTCCTTTGTTGTGTTTCACTACAACAGGTAAATTTCAGAGTTTATGCCACTTGTAAAATAATTAATACACTTTTATGTTATAGTTTAAATAGCTCCAAATGTAACAGTTACTTTTTATGTTATAGTTTAAATAGCTCCAAATGTAACAGTTACTTTTTATGTTATAGTTTAAATAGCTCCAAATGTAACAGTTACTTTTTATGTTATAGTTTAAATAGCTCCAAATGTAACAGTTACTTTTTATGTTATAGTTTAAATAGCTCCAAATGTAAGTTACTTTTATGTTATAGTTTAAATAGCTCCAAATGTAACAGTTACTTTTTATGTTATAGTTTAAATAGCTCCAAATGTAACAGTTACTTTTTATGTTATAGTTTAAATAGCTCCAAATGTAACAGTTACTTTTGATTTCTATTAAATATTTAACCATACTTAATGTGGTTGTTGTTTTTATTTAACTTTACAAAACAAAAAGAGAGAGAACTCCTCTAAGTAAACATTTCTTTACCACATATAAAAGTTACTATATTAGGTACGAAAAATATAAAAACGAAGGAAGGCTGGGCTTCTTTCCTCATGTATAAATGTTGGCTGTTCAGTCTTACACTTGAATATAATCATAACATATTTACAGTCACCAAGCAGTGCAAAAACAAAAAAAACATTGACAGTGGGTGCTATGAGTCATATCTCTTCCTTCAGCAATTCAAAAAGAAAAGAAAAGAAATTGCTGGCATTTGTCTTCCCTCTGGTCAACAGTTTAAAAATAGTGACAGTGGCACATACCGTTAGTACCTTTACTGTAACAAAGATACTGCTAGCAGGTTTAGTAGCAATGAGAATGTAACCCAAGACCCTCAAACCATGATACCCTACTTCATTTATATCACCATATTTCAAAAAAATGTAATAAGGAAAAAACTTATAAGATTAAAATGTTACTTTGTACATAACAACAAACATTAACGATATTCTGATCACTCACTGTTGGAATAATCAGAATCCCTAACTTTATAAATTATATTTTGTGACTAATGATTTAATATAATTTTGATTATTCAATTGGAAGAATAATCAAACCAGTGAGAATATGAACCAATAATTTTTAACTAGTTGATTATTTAGTAACAATCAATTTAATCATAATTTTAATGAAACAATTGTTGGAACAATTAAAAACAACAAAATCCAAAAGTTACTATTTTTATTAATTATTTTAATTGCAATTTTGATTCGCCAATTCATTTATGTGACATTAATTAACACAGTTACTATTTAAACTAAAGAATTAAATAGCCTAGATCTGACTAGAAGTGTATGTATTAACAATTTTATATGCAAAAACGGCTCGTTTGGGTTGAGAAAATATTTTAAATAGAAGAGCGAACAATGTTTCAACCTTCTTCGGTCATCGTCAGGTTCACAAAGAAAGAGGTAACTGACCGGAAGCTGACCACATGTTGGGAAGGGGTTGTGTAACTGAGTGTCGCAATGTAGAGGGCGGGGTTAGATGTTTCAATATGTAATTTTATCTATAAAATATTAATATAGGTATAATGGTGTTCCTTTACATTGGTTTATTTTGGGTTTAAGTTGTTGTATAAGTAAGGCTTCTTCAATTTTGCATTTGTTTCTTTATGTTATGTAAATGTGTAAATATTTTGTAAAGGACAACAAGTCGTGTTGTGTTTAAATTTTCATTTCTATTATTCATTTTAACATATTTATATTATTGTTTCAAAGTTTAAACCAATATTTTGTTATTCATTTAGGGTAACATTTAGAATTTTCTTGAATTAAGTAGACCAATCATATGTTTGTAAATGAAGTGCTGGTGACTTCGTGTCTAGACGTGTAATCTCGTACAAGAACGGACATGCGCGGATTGCTCTGGAGATCTGTAGAAAGTTCGCGGTTATTCGAGGGGTCTAGGCATACAATACACAAACAGACGAAGATGCGAGAGACAAGAGAGATATTCAGACATCAGTTTTTATTTGAAGAAAAGAGGAGAGTCAGATATTAGTTTTATTTCAAAAGAAGAGAGTCAGTTATTTGAGAAAGATTAAGTGTTTGCTGTGATTATTCAACTTGGATTTGTGACTGAAGTTAGATCTATGGAAGCTGTGATTTTATTTCGTCAATCTCTACGATTTATCTGAATTACTGCTTGTACTGAGAGTTGGTGAGTTTATTGAACTGTGAACTGTTTCTGAACTTCTTCATTTAAGCTTCGGAATTTCTTCGTGGGACCAAATTCACACCCTAGACTGGAATTTGAGACTTTCATTTTAGATCATTATATTAGATACAGGCCAGTACCATTCCGTATTGTGATTAATTTTGAAGTTTGAAGCTAGTATTATTTTGTTTTGTTATTAATTTCGAATGTTGTAACTTAATATCTGTCACTGTTATTATATAATTTATGTTATATCTGTTATATTTGTTAATAGTTTAGTGTAATAAATTATACAAGCTGTTATCTGTGTTTTTCTGTTGCGTTTAGTCTACGAAAAACATAAAACATAAAAAATACATAACATGGACATTGTTGTAGGAACCATGCTTGAGCTAGCAAATAAGGTGCAACTAAGTGAACTTGACAGGGAGTTAAATGAACTATTGTCAGAAACCAGGGCAATAGCTGACTTGAGGGAAAAGCATACAGATGTAAACCTGTCCAATCCTCACTAAACACAGCTATTGCCAATACTTGAGGATGAGATGGAGACCAAAACAATGGCAGTTGAGAATTATGAGTCACAAAGGCATCAATTATTGTAGATCTGAACTGAGAATAAATACACTGAAAAACCTTGTAATGTAATATCTATTCTGTTAAAAGAATCCTGCTGGATCAAAACAAAAGATCCGTAATTAAGTTCACCACTCCTTAAACATAATACATGACATGCTAAATAACCGATACAATGTGAATGATCCCAGTAGAGAAGATAGAAGATAAGAAAACAGCTCAAGAATGTGGATTTTGTTGACCAAAAGTGTGAGATACTACTGTGGAATTGTCAGAATGTATCATATTTTTTCCATCAAAATAAATAGTCTTTAAACCACTGACAGATGTAATGCAAGAAGATTGAGAACATTTATATGGAGGGTAGACTTGTCTTCATCTAAATACCCTGGAACTCCTGACCTTGAAGGTAAGCTCCTCATACCTGAAGAGATGCATCTGTCCACATATGTGAGGGTGGAATGGGTACCCCAGTAGTAGGGTTCCTCTGATCCAACCACCATTTGTAATTGACAATGTTGCTTCTGAGTAATGAGAAAGGATGACCCAAATGAATGGAATGATCTATTGGTCACGCAATGATCATTAAAAAGACCTCACATGTGCTTGGTTGTTCCAAAGGAATGAAAGGCTCGAGAAATGCCCGCATCCCCTTAAGATAGAGAACCGGCCACAAAGTAGTAGGGGATAGAAGTAAAAGCCTAATAGCTATTTCCCTGACTTGAAGCATGAGAATGGTTGGTTGAGTGCAACTTAAGTATTGAAAACACCCAGAGGATAACATATTGTGCCATTGACAAAACAGATTTCTCCAATCCGATAAGGAAGCTTCTGAAAGGAGAATCTACGAAAAACATAAAACATACGTAAAACTTTATTTAGTATTTTAGTGTTTTCTATGGTTATGTTGTGTTTATTTGACTTGCAGTGTTCGAAAACGTGTGAAGGTGACTTTTTATGTTCTTTGAATCTGGTTTCCATTTTTCTTCTTGTTTCTCCAATATAGAAGTCGTGGCAGTTATCACATTGTATTTTATAAATAATGTTGGTGTGGTGTTTGTCAGTGTAGTTTTTACATAGTATAGACCTCAGTTTTGTGCCTGGTTTTTGAATAAATTTAGTGTTAGCTGGAATGTTATATTTTGTTACTAGTTTTTGCCAAATGTTGGTTATTTGTTTCCTGATGTCAGGAATATATGGTATGCAGCTGTGTACGGTTTCGTGATTTTTTGATTTGTGAGATATTTACTTTTATTGGTTTTGCTTTCTGTCTAGGTGTGTCCGTATAATGTTTTCTACAGTTTGTGGAGGAAACTTATTGATGTTGATGAAGTGTTGTTTTATTTTGTCTAATTCATCGTTAATTTTATCTGGTGAGCATAGTTTTATGACTGTGTTTATCTAGTTTCTTGGTATGTTGAGTTTTTGTTTTGTTTCATGTGCTGAGTCCCAAGGAATGTATCGTCCAGTATGGGTGATTTTTTGGTGGATTTCTGTTTTGAATTGTGTGTCGGTTCTTAGAATTTTGAGGTTAAGAAATGATATTTGATTGCTTTCTTCCTGTTCACATGTGAAGTTAATGTTGGGATGTATAGAGTTAATGTGATTGAAAAAATTAAGTATGTGTTCTGTAGATTTGAATCCCGCAACCGTGTCATCTACATATCTGTAACGGTATAGTGGTGGATGTAATGCTGTGTTAATTGCTTGTGTTTCAATTTGTGTCATAAAAATATTGGCTAGAACTGGTGATACTGGGTTGCCCATTGTTACGTTTTTTTATGTTTTATGTTTTATATAGACTAAATGCAACAGAAAAAACACAGATAACAGCTTGTATAATTTATTACAATAAACTATTATATATGTAACAGATATAACATAAATTACATAACAACAATGACAGATATTAAGTTCAAACCTTCAAAATTAATTACAACACAAAATGGTACTGGCCTGTATCTAATAATATGATCTGGAATGAAAGTCCAAAAGTCCAGATTAGAAATCCAAAATTCCAGTCTAGGGTGTGAATTTGGTCCCACGAAGAAATTTCAAAGTTTGAATGGAGAATGACGAAGTTCTTTTTACGGTGTTTTCGATGAATGTCTCAACTTGTTGTTTTCCGCTTCGGTCTCCCCTAAACGGTCCTGAACGTGTTGACTCTCAGCACAACCAGTAATTCAAATGAATCGCAAAGATTGACGAAACAAAATCACAGTTTCTGTAGATCTAGCTCTAGTCACAAATCCAAGTTGAATAAACTCACAGCAAACGTTGAAAACTTCTTGAACAAAGACACTATTTCTTGAATTAAATATAAACTGACTCACTCTTCTTCTCTTCGAATAAAAACTAATGACTCTTATCTTTCTCGCATCTTCGTCTGCTTATATATTTGTAGGCCTAGACTTCTCAAACCATCGCGTAACTTCTACAGAACTCCAGAGCAATCCGCGCATGTCCGTTCTTGCACGAGAGTTGTCGTCTAGACACTAGGCCGCCACATTCCATTTATAGTCAACTGATTGATCTATCTAATTCTAGAAATTTCTAAATGTTATTTTAAATGAATAACAACATATTTTTTAATTGGTTTAAACTTTGAAACAATAATATAAATATGGAAATATAAATAATAGAAATGAAAATTTAAATACAACACGACATGTTGTCGTTTACAAAACATTTACATGACATTTACATAACACCCATGCTTAGGCCATTTGTTTGTATATAGTTTTGGTTGTTGAACATGAAGTTTGTCTTTATTGTGGTGAATTCTATGAGGGTTGCTAACTGGTTACTGGGAATGTCTATAATTGGGTTAGGGTCTCTACATTACGACACTCAGTTACCCAACCCCTACCCAACATGTGGTCAGCTTCCGGTCAGTTACCTCTTTCTTTGTGAACCTGACGATGACCGAAGAAGGTCGAAATGTTGTTCGCTCTTCTATTTAAAATATTTTCTCAACCCAAACGAGCCATTTTTGCATATAAAATTCTCAACAAGTGGGTTTCTCGACATCACTGATTGTATGTATTAACAGTTTTTAATTTTACAAATAAGATATATATGCATGAGAAATCCAAACTGCTTACTCAAACAAGAAACTGAAAACAAATTCAATTTTTTAAGAATTAAACAAATAAGATAATAAAACAACTCCTAATCTTCAAATCTGGTCATTTTTGGTAGTAATGTTCAACTTGCCGAGTGTTGAAAACAGTGAGGATGAAACAAGCTTTGAATGAAGCACTTACAGTTACAAGAAGTTTCTCAAACCAATCTGTAAACAGGAATGGTTTTTATATCAGTTTGTATGTTGTTTTCTTCCTGACATAAATTAGATACTTAAGTTTGCAATATGTCTCTAAACAGAAGTACTTCTGTTTATAAGTTAACCACCTAAATCATAACTATGATTAGTTTGTACAAGTCTGTTTCTTATTACTCTGATGCATTGCATGCAGTACTAAAAACTTATTATAATACACGGTTAATTGTCCATAATGCACCTTAATTTATGATTAGAAAATAATTATAGTTACAACAGTTTTCAAGGGCAGGAAACTGGAAGAGAAACAAAACGATATTTGTTCTTTTGCAATGTATATAAAGAAAACTCTTCAATGCAACAAACTTTAACAATGCTGTCTTACCTTGTAAGGATCAACAACCCGAAGGTACAGAACCCCATCAATACTCAGAGTCACATTATCTGGAAAACATTTTAAACACTTTAAAACATGATATTAGAATAGTCCACCAAAGCAAGTTTACTCTTGTGATATATCTTCGAAAAAAAAGTTTTACTCCTTCTAAAAAAAATATGCATTTTATACAGTCCAGCAAATATCACATTAATAAAGATAAAAATATTCAGTCATATAAATTTTATTACAAGAAGTAACTAGAAATAAGATATTTCATGGAGGTTTAAAATAGTTTGAATCCAGTTGTGTCTGTAGTTCTACTCATGAAAATGTTTAGAAAACAGGAATACTTAGGACTAAACACCAAAGTAAATTCAAAAATTTTATACTTTGATTAAATAACTGAAAATTAGATGTAAAATACATACAGAGAACACAAAATGATTGACAATAACCAGCTGAAATCTGCAGTCAAATTACTATCATACAGTATTTCTTTAAATACAGAACAAAACAAAAGAATTGTAATCACAGTCACGATGTCTCGAGTCTAACATTAGTTAAGCCTTCACTAAACACATCCTTTATTAACTACACTCATAGATAATACCACATTCTCACACTGAAAAAACTTGATTATTATTTCTTTAACATACACAGTGTGGGGAAGAACATGAAGTATCATACACATAACAGATGGTACACCATCACTGAAGAAATGGAAAATACAGCCACATCTATTGCAAGAGTACATAAACTCAACTGAAGTGTCAACTCCCACAGCTACCATAAAGTTAATATGAAGAGCCATTTATCGAGTTGTAATCACTTCCTACTTTTACCACTGGCCTTATAACTCCATCTCACAAGATATTTCTACAGCCAATAAACATCAATTAATTCATAACATGACATTAAAAGTTGGGTGTTGAAAGCAAGTAACAAAGCACATCTACACCTCTTCCTACAATGTCACCGTGACTATCACACAATAAACACCATGTTTTAATTATATGCACAGCATTTCTTTGATCTTTTGATTGATTTGAATTTTGTACAAAGCCATGCAAGGAATATTTACATTAGCCATCCCTAATTTAGCAGTGAAAGACTAGAGGGAAGACAAGTAGTCATTACCACTATTTAACAACAAATAGTGAGACTAACCATCACATAAAAATGATCACATGGCTGAAATGGTATGCACATTTATTCTGGTAGGGATTCAAACCTGCAACCCTCATATTATGATTCAAGTGCCCTAACCACCTGGCCATATGCATGTGCCATATTGTGATTCAAGTGCCCTAACCACCTGGCCATATGCATGTGCCATATTGTGATTCAAGTGCCCTAACCACCTGGCCATATGCATGTGCCATATTGTGATTCAAGTGCCCTAACCACCTGGCCATATGCATGTGCCATATTGTGATTCAAGTGCCCTAACCACCTGGCCATATGCATGTGCCATATTGTGATTCAAGTGCCCTAACCACCTGGCCATATGCATGTGTAGAGAATTTTTAAAGCTATTACAACACTTTTGTTCAGGTAATAATAAATATTGTAATATCTGATATGTTATAAATAAACTGTGTGAAAGTTAAGATCTCTGTGTAATTTATCATAGTACCTACCCTAACATGTTTTTAAGTTCATAACTGGACAAGAAATAGGTACCTCAGTAAATTGATAATATCCAAAAGTAAAAGTGTTAAAATTCAAAATTAGAACATTTAAACTAATATTAACAGAGAGTAATGAACTAGAAGCAAATCATAATAGAACAGGAGACTTGAAATTTTTCATACAGCAGAGGGTCAAACTTAAATAGGAAATTTTCTGTTCATCATATAACTTTGCAGGACTCCAGTTGTCTTCAGATTTTCACATTTGGTGCTTACGTTACTTATATATATATTGTAAAGAGTGTAATCCCAACAACGTTTCTCACAGATTCCAAACTTTCATTGAAATCAACAAGTGCAGAAGCGTGATGACTGCTCTGAATGTCAAATTTCTTCACAAAATTTTCAAAATTGTTGTCACAGTAATAAAATCTGGAACATACAGTACATACTTGTGAAAAAAGTTTCTCTTTACACTATGAAAGAGCAGACAATAAATTCACTTGTTCGTGTTAGATGAACCTTGTGTACTTAAGAATGACCATACCAGAGGTCAAAATGTCATATCTGCTTCAAAAATAATATTCCTTTCTGTAAAACTTGAGACTTGTAAAAGAAATAACAATAATTTCACACTTTGTTATTGTGCTTCACATCTTTAATTCATTTCCCATAAATGGAAGTAACCCTGATCTCGAATCAGATTTAAAATATGGTAGTTGTTTAGAACAAAAGTAGTCCATTTAGATCCAAAATTATACTGTAATTAACAGTAACCTTTTAAGTATTCTAAACTTAACAAAGACTAGCTTTCACAGTTCATAGAGTAAGCTTCTGGTGTTATGAAACTTTGAAATTTGTAACATAATTAAGTTCAGAATTTTTCACCATTCAGTCTAATTTTAATAATTAGTCAAATACAATTTATATATTGTAACAAACTTTATGACAGCTTCTGAAATCTTACCTGAAGTAACTGCAGATTGCTTTGGTATATCAATTGCTATTTCTTTTAAGCTCTGAACGTACTTCACTTTGTCTACAATTGGAACTAATATGTTGAGTCCCTGTGATGAAAATATGTTCGACATGAATGTTTACTCAAAAAACTTCAAAAATTCAGTGGAAATTCTGCTAGCTTGACTTGTTTATTTATGGTTTACATCAACACAATTCAACAGAATTGGGCAATTTGTTGAATTTGACAATCAATTAACCACTAGCCTTATAAATTGGTTACTTTCAACTGACAGATTGTCCTCAAAAATCAGACTTCAATAACTAGAAAAATAAAAAATAATATTAATTGGAAACAGTAACTTTGATCAGTTGTTTTTTATCATGATTAGTAACAATAACCAACTAAGCTGAACGGCTCTGATTTAATCATGAATAACAATGAGAAAACATAATTAAAATATTTTGATTATGTGCATAATTGAAAAAAATCAAAAACAGTATTAACTGGAATCATTAATTTTATATAACAGATTATTTTAGTGGTAGGAGTTTAGTTAATTATAATTTCAATTAATTGATTCTTTTATGTGGTGATCAAAATAATCAATGCTGACAGGTAATTGACTATACTAATTAACTCAAATTAGTTCTCACCTCCATAACATACTGTAGTTAAAATGATTTATATAAATTAGTTCTCAGCTCCATAACATACTGTAGTTAAAATGATTTATATAAATTAGTTCTCACCTCCATAACATACTGTAGTTAAAATGATTTATATAAATTAGTTCTCAGCTCCATAACATACTGTAGTTAAAATGATTTATATAAATTAGTTCTCAGCTCCATAACATACTGTAGTTAAAATGATTTATATAAATTAGTTCTCACCTCCATAACATACTGTAGTTAAAATGATTTATATAAATTAGTTCTCACCTCCATAACATACTGTAGTTAAAATGATTTATATAAATTAGTTCTCACCTCCATAACATACTGTAGTTAAAATGATTTATATTATTGCATGTTACTGGATCTCACTTTTTCCACACACAAAAACTTTCACAATTAATATAAATAAATAAGTTTCCAAGCTCTTCAATAATTATTAGATCGTGAGCTTTTAAGGTAACTCAAAAAAAATATTTTAATTTTTGAAACAACTTTTAATCAAAAAACCATTTTATCATAAATGTTCACATGTATTTGCAATTTTTTAACACAATTGTTCACAGGGTGTTAACTGAAAACCCGTCTTTGTATGGTGTCATAATAAACACTTACAGGTTGAAGGATACGACAAAATTTGCCCATTCGTTCCACCACCCACGCTTCCTGCTGTGGAACAAAAAGAATAACCGTGTTTAAGGGTGTAGTGCTTCTCCATCTAACAAACTGCAGCTGCCTAAAGGTGGGAGAAACCTATTGGAAGAAAAAATTGTGAAAATCATCAAAGTAGCAATTCATATGAGCTTTGGACTGTACCTACAACATCAACTGTATATTTTGTTAAGATAACAATGGACTGTAATAAAGGATCATAAGAGACAGCTGAACAATCTATAACACTGATTGAAGAATATTTATTGCACACTCCACAAAATTTTATTACACAACTGTAAAAGATCCACAGACTTGCTTACAGTTCTTCCACTGGCACTCGTTCTAAAGCTGGACTTAAATAACTTTAGAATTAGCCAGTTATATATTTATAAATTTTACAACTGTGGCTAGCATTGAGCTATTAGTGAAAATGAATAATATGTTGTTTTTTGTAATCTAATTATACATATTACTGTCAGTCATATACCTTTAAACTTTTATGTTTCCGTGGATCTCTCTTGTACAGTATTGTTTTCACAGATTAGATGGATTTCACATGCAAAACTGTGGTAGTGTGTGTACGTATGTGTATATATATGCAAATATATGGTCTTTTTCTGCTTATCATACGCATAGTAAAAAATAACAAAAGCAGTAAGTAATAAAGGTTTTCAGCTTTCAATCATCTGAATTTTAACCTACAATACATTTAAAGTAAACAAAAATTTGATATTTTAACAAATGTTGGAATACATAGAGTAAATAACTCTGTACTCTGTTATAACGAGAAACCCATTTGAAGTAGAAATGTTGTTCTGTACTTTCATTAAAGCTCTGTTTTCCATTTACATTTGTTTTAAATAGACACTAAGTTATCAACATACTTGACGAAACACGATCTATTCTAAACAGATAAAAAGTCATAAACTGAAACTTGTTCATTTAAAAAACACATATTTAAAAATAACTTGTTTACCGATGTTTAAATTAAACTGATTTTTTTAACTTTTATTGATAAAGAGTGAACAACGTTTCGACCTTCCTTAGTCATCTTCAGGTTATGAAGATGACCTAGGAATGTCGAAATAAAGTTCTCTCCTTATCAATAAAAGTGTTAATACCTGTTAAAGCCATTCTGAGATACATTTTTATTCCAAATGGGTTTCTCGTCCTCAAGAATGATCTTTTAGCTCTATAATTTCCAATATATCAAGTCATCCCTAAAGTAATGTCCAATTTTAGGTTCAGAAAGAGAAAGGATTTCAAACACTTTTAATGTTATTTAATCAGTAATGTATGTTCCATTATTATTAATTACTTCCTGCAATGATTCACAAGCTTCTGAATGCCAGTTATATAGAATTCTTGGGGTTTGGAGGAAAAGAATGTAGAGAGGGTAGTTTTAACATCTTCATGTGTTCCAAGCTGTTCTCCATCAAGACAGTTCTGTAAACTTTACAATAGATGATAATCAGATGGGGCAAGGTCTGTATGTGAAAGTTTTTCCCAATCTAGCTTTTCAATCTTTAAAGATGTGATCTTTGGTTATATGGCCGTGCATTATTCTGGTGCAACATAACACCTTCACGACTTATCAGAGCAGGCCTCTTCTCTTTCAGTGCAACATTCAAGCACTCTAACTGTTGACAATAGAAGTCTGATGTAATCGTTACATTGAGTGGCAGCAACTCAAAGTGGATCACACCAACAATATCCCACCACATGCTTAACAAGACATTCCTAGGGTGGTGGTCCATTTTGGGCTGTACTGTAGCCAGTTTACCTGCACTAAACCATTGTCTGCAGTGCTTAACATTTTTATAATATATCCATTTTTCATGTCTTGTCACTAACCTGTCCAAAAATGGTGAGTTATGTTCACGAGAGTGCACAGAAGTGCAAGTGTCCATTCTTGCTCTAAGATTGGCTTCTGTCAAATCATGGGGGACCAGTTTTTCCAGGTTTCAACATCTTTCCAACCTGTTGCAGATGATAGTGAATGGGTTGAGTTAAGCTTATGTGCTGGTTATATTCATCAAGTTCAGGCAGCAGCAAGTCATCATTTAACTCAGAACAACCTAAACATGACACATCTCTTAAGCTGTAGTCACTTGATCTCAACTTGTAAAACCACCTTCTATATTTGCTTTCATTGAAAGACTCCACACCATAAACACCTCAAGTGTTTTGTGTAGTTTCTGCTGCACTTTTGCCTCTTTTAAACTCATAACACATTGTATGCCTAATGTGCTCCTCATACACACCCATCTTCATAAGGGTTTATTTGATTAATGACCTGAAAAAGTGGAGTTGGGTTAGTTTCTTTTATTTGTCTGAACATTTTTATACAAGTCCTACAACGTATTTGAGTCATTAAAACCTTCTACAAAGATAGAAGTGATGACTCACTATTAAATTTTCAGACATTACTCATAGGATGGCCTAATACAATGGGGTATTACACTCACTAACCCCACAAATGAGAAAATCAAAATAGACACTTTCACTTATGAACCACATACAGCAGTACCAAACACTACATTTTAACATTTCCTTTTATAGCAATTTTGAATAAACTTAATTATGAGAAAAAACATTTTTTTATTAAAACTTAACATATTGTGGCTGATAACCTTACTACTTATTAAAGTCTAAAAACAAGATTCTAAAACACTTTGTTTAAAAACTTGAGAAATAATAAAGGAAAACATAAAGACGTTTTCTGAAGAAGGAACAAAATTAGGAAGTGCTGTCTCTCGAGTGTTTCAAATTGTTAAGGCTTGGATAGTGTGTTAAAGTGATAATTTTAGTTTGTTATTCATAGTTATTCTTGACAAAACTGAAATACATCATGTACATAAGAACCTTAATCCTTTTTGTAACATTTTATACCAAAGTTGATGATTTCATGGTGCAAATTATGGTAGTTTGAACAGATTTTTCAGTTTAATCTAACACAAAAGAAATAATCATTCAATGAATTTTGTGCAGAGCTACTAAAGGGATATTATCAGCCATCGATAATTTTGAAGTTAGAGGAAGTTAGTAAATGCCACACGCTGCCAACTCTTCGGACACTCTTATCAATGAACAGTACAGTTATCACATTCTAACATCCCAAAAGCTAAATGTAAAAGCGTGTTTAGCAATAGATTTTGATCTCTCGACCCTCAAACTGCAAGTCAGGAGCATTCTAACCAACAAGCAATGTCAGGCTTCACAAAAAATCAGATTACCTTTGAAGCTAAGAAGTATGAAGCCATCAAAGAGGATGAATTAACCAAGAATCTCTTTTATGCAGAAGACAAACAAATAAGATCATATACGATAGTAATATGAGCATTTCTTTAATGCATATATTTACTTAAAGCTCTTCTCTGTAGCACAAAAGTTATATTGTGTCTATTAAATGTTAACCAACATCATTATAAATGTAAGAGGTACATTTATATTTATATTATTCTTCTGTGTGCCCTCTCCATTCCAGGAAGTCGAATATCGTCCTCCATAAATTTCTTTCTTTACAATATCACAAGTGATGTTTCCCTCATATATTTAAACATCAACCGTTATTCGACAAGCTTTCAGTGACAGGATAAATTTGTAACTTCTAACGACTACAGATAAACGGCATGAAATCAATGCTCTATAATTTTATTGCATACTCCCAAAATATTAAAAGTTAAATTGCTCTAAGCCTAAGTCAAACTTCATAGACTGTCATCAAACTCACATGCCGACGTCGCCAATTCACAGAAATAATGCGTTAAATATTGAAACAGAAGTTCAAGTAACGACGATATAAAGAAAACAGCGTGAAAAACTACGTTCAAAAACTAACCAGTCCGTTTTGAAAAACAGATAATTTTCCTGAAGTTACAAATCTTGACGCCGATTTCACAAACCTTAACGAGGAGGGCACCATTTTCCTAGTAAAATAAAATACAAATATGTCGCTATGTGTCGTTTGTTACAGTAAAAAATCTTATAATTTAAATTATATATACATATATATATATGGATATAAAACAACAACTTATTTGTTATTTGTTATTTTGAAATAAGCACAAAGCTACACAATGTATCGAAACCCGGATTTTAGCGTGTAAGTCCGCAGACATACCGCTGAGCCACTGGGGGGCAAAACAACAACAAAGGGTCCAATAAATAGAAACAATTTTGAAATTCATACTGGCCTGGCATGGCCAAGCGCGTAAGGCGTGCAACTCGTAATCCGAGGGTCGCGGGTTCGCGCCCGCGTCGCGCTAATCATGCTCGCCCTCCCAGCCGTGGGGCGGTATAATGTGACGGTCAATGTTACTATTCGTTAGTAAAAGAGTAGCCAAAGAGTTGGCGGTGGGTGGTGATGACTAGCAGCCTTCCATCTAGTCTTACACTGCTAAATTAGGGACGGCTAGCACAGATAGCCCTCGAGTAGCTTTGTGCGAAATTCCAAGAAACAAGAAATTCATACTGTATATAAAATTAGCATATCAGTATACATATATCTTTAGAATTCGAACTACAGGGTGTTTGTAACGTAGTTATTATAAATTGAATAACTTCAGTTTGCGATGTCATTTTTGGTAAGTTTGTGTACTATTCTGAAAATACAGATCTCCAGCCAACCCAGAACATTTCGCTTCCTCGTCAAGAAGGAAGTCCTGGTGCCTCAGTCAACCAAGTTGAAATATACCACTACTCCTTCCTGCATGGACAAGTTGTTAATGCATTCAATTCCTCATCAAATTATCGCTGGTTCGAATCCCTGTCGCCGTGGTGGCGTTAAAATGTCATGGTAAATCCCACGATACGTTGGTAAAAGAGTAGCTTTGCGCGAAATTCAAAAACAAAGAATTCTTCCTTAATAGCTCCAGGTTTCATCGCGCACTGGTCATATTGAATTTTCGCCTCCTGATCAGGGAAAGTAGATTTTCTCGGTGGTACTTCCGTTTTCTTGTTGATTTCCACGTTTTTAAGGGACTATAAGTCCAATGACGGCCGTTTTTTGTGTTTATCCCAATTAAAAAAACATACAATCTTCTCCGATTTTTTTTCAGCAGTCTACATTTATCATCAAAATTCAAGTTTGACTTGCAACTCTCCGGTAAGTCTACGGATTTACAACGCTAAAATCATCAGATAGATTCCTCTCGGTGGACTCAACAGATATCCCGAGGTGGCTTTGCTGTTTCTGATCGCTCCAGGTTGCCTTCAAAAGTTTTCAGAAAACTCGTGAGATACTATACCGAAATATTTACTAACGTGATTGAGTGATTGTTCAGTCTACTCTCCAGTGGAATGATTACTCACAAGTTGAGAGACATGCGACGCTATATTCAGGGGTTTGCTTCCTTGTGGTGGACAGAATGCAGATAACCTATTGTGTAGCTTTGCACTAAAAGAAGGGAGCAATTTTATCTAGTTATTTATTAGCTGTGTTTGAGTATTCAGAGATTCAAAAACTCAAATGGTATAAAAATAATATTGCTTGTATTATTTAGTTATCACCATTATATTCCATCAAGAAACATAGGGCCGCAATCGCTTGCGGATTCTTCAACAGATATTTAAGTGAGTAGGTTGTTAGCCCACTGCACCTAGCCGTCAACAAGTTAGAAGTGTAAGACTAGAGGGAAGGCAGCTGGTCATTACCGCCAACTTTTGAGCTACTCTTTTTACCAAAGAATAGTGGGATTGACTGTCATAATATACCCCCCACGGCTGGGAGGGCGAGCATGTTTGGTGCGATGCGAACCCACGACCCTCGGATTACGAGTCGCACGCCTTACGCGCTTGGTCATACCAGGCCCAGTGTTTGTATTAATGTCGCTTAATTTAAAAATCAAACAATTTGATCTCTATGTCGTTTCATGGAAATTATATACTAAATAAGATCCTTTTGAAACTAATGCTTCCATACGTAGTAGAATAGACTTTATTGGTACAAGATTTTTACATAAGTTATATTTTTACAAAATAAAATTTTGGATGACCTGCGGCGCGGGTTAGCTCTGCGGCAGAGGTTTGAATTTCGAAACCGTCTTTTGAATCTGTGCAATGCCAAAAAATATTCCTTTTACTATAAGCTACTTCAGCGTTATAGACGTGATTGCCAATATATTCGCTTTCCAATTTCTTTTGTATTACGAGAGGCATGCAGGGAATTGCTTAATTTCTGATCACCCTGGGTTTTGTTTTTAATTTTGCTCAACGCTACTCGAGGGTTTTCTGTATTAGCTGCACCTAATTTAGCAGTGATGTTGTTGTTGTTTTGAATTAAGCACAAAGCTACACAATGGGCTATCTGTGCTCTACCCACCACGGGTATCGAAACCCGGATTCTAGCGTGTAAGTCCGCAGACATACCGCTGAGCCACTGGGGGGCTATTTAGCAGTGAAGACAACTAATCAACTCCACTTTCCATCAATTCTCTGACTATTCTTTTACCAAGAATTCTGGGATTGGTCCTAATGTTAAAACGCCCCTACTGCTGAAAGGACGGGTGCGTTCAGTAATTCGAACCCCCGAGCCACAGATTCATAGTCGAGCACCCTACCAACCTGGGTATCTCAGGCACAAATCCCTACGAATATGAAACAAATAAATGCATATCTTAGAAGACTTTGCTCTTTTTTTCGTAATTTTTAGATGATTCTTTCATCAAAGCAAACAAGTGAAACACGTACTCAATCAACTGTTACAATCATTGTGGAGCGTTATTTCCTGCAATAAAGTAGCTTTAAACAGTGTTTAAACCCACTTGTAGAGGAAAATATAAATGTAAAAACGGCTGGTTTAGATTGAGAAATTTTTTTTTTACGTAGAGGAGCAAACAACGTTTCGACCTTCAGGTTCACAAAGAAAGGAAGATGTAATTGACCAGAAGCTAGCCACTAACATTCCGACACTCAGTTATACAACCCCTTTTAAACATATGGTCAGCTTCCGGTCAGTTACCTTTTCCTTTCTTTGTGAACTTGACGATGACCGAAGAAGGTCGAAACGTTGTTCGCTTCTCTACGTAAAAATATTTCTCAACCCAAACTGTTTTTACATATATGGTGATAGACGTAGAGGGAACAGTGACATCATTAAGATGGCTAGGAAAATGTAATATTACAATATCTACTTCGTATATCTTTTCACGGTACAGGGGTTACGGTTGAGCAATCATTTCAGAAATGTTATAAAAGGAGGTAATTAATTTTACATGTTAAATTCGTTTTCGAACGAAAATTAAACACGACTGCCATACTGGAATGATAACTGTACTTTAATTTCATCTATTGCTATTAGTACTAGAAAAGGCCTGGCATGGCCGAGCGCGTTAAGGCGTGCGCTCGTAATCCGAGGGTCGCGGGTTCGCGCTAAACATGCTCGTCCTCCCAGCCGTGGGGGTGTATAATGTGACGGTCAATCCCACTATTCGTTGGTAAAAGAGTAGCTCAAGAGTTGGCGGTGGGTGGTGATGACTAGCTGCCTTCCCTCTAGTCTTACACTGCTAAATTAGGGACGGCTAGCACAGATAGCTCTCGAGTAGCTTTGTGCGAAATTCCAAAAACAAACAAACAGTACTAGAAAAAAACTATCATAACATATTCTGGACAAGCTAACTGAGCAAGCTCAAAATGTTAAACAAAAGAAGAAACTCATATTCCATCAACAGTGTGCAAGTAGTCACGAAGTTATTAAACACAAGAGCAATACAGAGGTTCGATTCACCTTGGTGGACTCAGCAAATAGCCCGATGTGGCTTTGCGATAAAAAACACACACAAGAGGAATAAACATAAAAACAAAGACTGGTTTGTTTTGAATTTTATGCAAAGCTACTCAAAAACTATCTGCGCTAGCCGTCCCTAATTGGACAATGCGAGACTAAAGGGAATGCAGCTAATCATCACCAATTCTTGGGCTATTCTTTCACGAACGAACAGTGGGATTGACTCTGAAATTATAATGCTGCCACAACTGAAACATGTTTCAGTTTGGCCTGATGGAAAATTGAACCCGCCCGCGACCCTCAGATTACGAATCACCTGGCCATGCTGGGGGAAGGGACAAAGAATGGCAAAAACAAGCAAAAGTGCAAAAAAAAAACTTTAACGTTTCAACTTCTATCAACTTTAATATTAAGACATTATCGATTTCCTACATTTTGAATCATAATTTTAGTCTTAAACTACATACACAAGAAGTATTTCAAATAACTGACAAGTTTTGGTTCAATAAAAGGCCTCTTGGGCAGTGGTTTATGGAAAACCCTTGATATAAATCTGAAATGCTATTTGTACAATAGCTTTTGAAGTCATATAAATTGTTCTAGAAATTTTTAACGTGGTTCAATCAATTTCTTAATATATATATTCTCCAACAGATTGACTGGTGTTCCATAGAGATGTCTAAACATTTTACACGACCAGAATTCCTATGGGGTAGGCATTCTCTTATATTCTGCCCAGCACGACCAGGTGGTTACGGCACTCAACTTGTAATCTGAGGGTCGCAGGTTCGAATCCCCTTCACAACAAACATGTTCGTCCTTTCAGCCATTAGAGAATTATAAAGCGATAATCAAACCCACTATTCATTGGTAAAAATAGTAGCCTCAAAGTAAACTCAGATCCATATATTTATAGTTTTCATTCTACACTGTACAATATACTGGCATACAACTCAGATTTCTTCATACTGGTACCATGAACTACAGGTTTGGGAGTGTGATACATTTTGATTGGACTTTTGAACTCCGTTATTCTGTTCCACCATGGGTCTTTATGCTTGATTGGTTTCTAATTTATTTTCTTACACTTATGTGCTTTGCACACAAACTTCATCACCATCTGTATGTTTCATCTTCATAACACCTTTTAGAAGTTACTACGAATACTTGGTAATATTCATCTCCTGAAAATGGTCTTTCCTCCCTCTGAAAATCCATTCATTCTATTTTCGCATCTCTTCCTGAGAGTCCTTATCAGAATGCTGTCCCCATCTTAACATTTTTTCCAACATTCATCTCTTTGAGACCGTGACAACTATTCAATATTTCCTATACCTTCTCTTTCAACATTGCAAACAACTATTTTATCATGCATTTCTCCTATCCATCCACCATATAAGCTACAGTTTATCGTAAAAGATGTAAATCTCTGATGGACCATCAGCTCACAGGTTGGAATGAAACAATATAACAAGTTTGGTTTCTCATTGACAGGTTCTAATACAGAGCAAAATGACTTATGTGCAGTGACTTCAGGAAGATGAAAAATAGATCTGAAGTGCTATTTTCACACATTTAAATCCCAAATGGATAAATTATGAAAAATAAGGAAAACTACCAGCAGTTTGGACATGTTAGTTTTCTTGATTATGTTGTATTGAAGTTTTCTTAGTTCAGTGTTCTCTTCAAATGATGACTACAATAAAAGTCAAATCCACTCACTTTCCAACAATTACTAACTATCTTCACTGGTTTTTTTTTATATTTCTTGTATAATAACGAATAAAACAATTTTATATACTGAAACAAAAGAAAAAACTTTATGTACATTCTATGTCCAATTTGTTCTATCATGCACAAAACAGGAAAAGTTTATTTTATAATATCCTGGTTTTGTAGTTCATCTCACTCCTGATTTCTTGTTTGATAGTTAACAATCTATGAAATTTTACAAATATATTACAAGATGAAAATATTTTATAAACTTACAATTTGTACAATCAAATCCCAAGCAGGAAAGAAATACACAGAAAATTTGGACCTCTTCAATCATCAAAGTTTTATAGTTGCACTTTTTAAAAAAATATGTTAACAAAAATATGCCTGATCTTCAGATTTAACTTTATGTTTATTTTGAATTTCACGTAGAACAACACAAGGGCTATTTGCACTAGCTGTCCCTAGTTTTGGAGTGCAAAACTAAATGGAAAACAGCTAATCATCACCACCCACTGCCAACTCTTGGGCTACTCTTTTTACCAATTAATAGTGGGCTTGACTATCACATTATAATGCCCCCACAGCTGAAAGGGTGAGAATGTTTGGCATGACAAAGATTCGAACCCTAAGATTACAAGTTGAGTACCTTAACCACCTGGCCAACTTTGTTATGATATGATATAAAGAGCATCAGTACTTTACTTATCACGAGGAATACATCATAAGAGACACGAATGTCTTATATTATCTTTATGTAAAAATTTCTCAGTAAAAGATAATTTGACGAGTCAGTAGCAAAATTTGCTACATTTTCTTTTTTCCTTTACTCTTCCATTTACTTTCAATATAGTTGAATTTTTTCAGAAGAATAACCAAATGCTAAACTTTTAAACTGCTGTTAAAGTTTCATCAATACAATAAAAATTTTATTAAAAGAAAATGATGTCTATAATAAAGAAATGTCTCATATTACCTATCCTGTTCACAGGATTCCAGAAATGACTGAGAAGTTAAATGTTGATTTCAGATCTACAAGTAGCTTGAAGATAGAATTTACGCCATATGTAATAATGAGAAAGAGATGACAAAATGCTTGTGTTATTACAATTCCAATAAAACCTTTCATGATAAAATAGAAATAATCATATGTTTGACTTTAATGCCAAATTATACACTGTATTTGTTATTAATTACACTACGTAACAAAATTTTTACTTTGTTTTTTGTTCCTGGACAGAAAGCATTATTTCCCAATTGCGTATGCCTAAAGTGAATGGAAAAGACCTATTTTTTTCTTCAAACTTTGCTTTTGTGACCTGGGAGCATATAATTAAAACATGATGGGAGACTAAATTTGGGGACTGATACGTGAAGGTGATTTACATTACAGTCACAAATCTCAAAAAACTACTCACTTCTAAACATTTTTGTATAACTTTAGTATAAATACATCTGTGATGACAAGAAAAACATCCTTGTAGAGAAAATTATATATTTAAAAACAGCTGGTGATCAAAGAAGATCAAAACGTTGTTAGCTCCTCTACATGGTGCTTTCAATACCCACACCAGCCATTTCTACATATACAGGTATAAATACATGTAAATCTTGATTCAGACCTTATGTAAATGAAAATGTACAAATTCGCCCGTTTTTTACACAGAAAATAGGTTATTTTCTAAATTTAATTATCCAGGTCACAAAAGTTTGAAGGGAATGATGGTCATTTTCTGTACTTTTATAACATAAGCAACTAAGAAATAACACTTACTATCCAGTAACAAAATTTGTGTTGCAAAGTGTAATTTTAATTAATTGTGTAAATATTGACCATAGTTGAATAAATTGGAGCTATAAACATAAATCAATTCATTACTTACACTTTACCTTAGATTGTTATTATTTTTCAGTGAGTATGGTAAAAAAAACTATCCTTTAATATTTGTTTTATGCTTGGTATGTTACATAAAATGATGTTCACACATGCAACCTTGTACTTTTATTACAGAAATGCAAAATAACTGTCGATTAAACTCGTCTTCCAATCTTATTGCAGTTAAATGTAATAAATATTCCATTTCTTTAAAAAAATTCTTTCCACAATGATTTCACACACAATATCAGAAAATAACCTCAGTCACAGTCATCAGTGTTTCACTCAGGTTACATTAATATGACAAGCAATATCATTCTATTCTGGTTAATTGTTAAACAGCATCAGTTATAGAAAATTCTACTTTATGTGTCCACATAAAATGTTTATTTATTATATAGCATGATGCAAATGTCTGTTTAAAATATGTATATTTATTATATAGCATGATGCAAATATCTGTTTAAAATATGTATATTTATTATATAGCATGACACAAATATCTGTTTAAAATATGTATATTTATTATATAGCATGACACAAATATCTGTTTAAAATATGTATATTTATTATATAGCATGACACAAATATCTGTTTAACCTCTTTTGGCAATGTTCAAATAAAAGATGCTGCAGGTATTTAAAAAAACATTTCATTTGCTTCATACAAATTAATTATAATTAGTTATTTTAGAATATCTATTAGACTATATTGCAGTAAGTTGAATAACACCTGGCATTGATGAAAAAACTCTACACTTCCAAGTTTAAAAGTCAGAAACCCTTCCTTTTCTTTCCCAATCTCCATATCTTGTTGGCTCAGGCCCTCTGGGTCCTCCTACTTCTCCAGTTTTTGGGTTAATATTATCAGGGAAAGGAGCATAAGGGTCATGTTCTTCACCCACTTCTGAAACTTTGGAACTTGGATTTTCTGTAACAGGCTTACCAGAAGATATGTTGGAAATTGTGCCTTCTTCTTTGCAAGCATCCGACACATTATGAGCCTTTACATTACTTTCAGAATGACTTCTCTGGAAAAACCATTGGTATTTACCTAAAGAGTGAAAAGTGGGTATTTCAATATGTAAAAGTTTATAACACATCAACATTAAATTTGTATATAGAATGTTTCAAATATCTCTTACAATTATGTTAGTTTTAAAATAATATTCCAACATGAACATTACTATAGAACATACCAATATCGAGGGATTACTTTGTCCGACAAAAATCTCTTTGTATACCCAGCCTTGGGAAACAGCTTAATTTCTCTGTAAAGGGTGGGTTTCACTTTTATCATTTCCTTCTTAAACTCTTTTAAAATACTGTTCTCAGTTACTACAGATGGCAACAATATAAAACATTCAACCTCGTACTATTATTTTCAAATTAATGCAAAACAAAACCTGAAACCTTGTAAACTACAATAATATTAAATCTTACCCTTATAACACTTCAATTCTTGGAAATCACAGAGAAGTAAGAAAGGATAAAGAAGGAAGTGTGATAACACATGACCCTTCCCTGATCAGCATCTATACTTCGAATCAACTTGGTAACACTCCCATAAATCCTATCCAATAAGTCAATATCCTTTCATTAATAAGGAGACCTAAATGGTCAAATAACTTGACAAATATCTGTCCAATTTACCAACTGATTCTATCCATTCTGCGACACTTTAACAATCAAGCATCTACAATGTAGTTAAAAATACCCAGGAGATTAATACTGTGAGCAACTTTTATTAATGCCCTGATTATACCTATCAGTATCAGTAATATTAATAAAACAAAGACCTAAGTTTGACAGAACTCCATCAACTTCCTTTGTTTTCCTTCATTCATTAAAGTCCAATAAACTAGTTTTTCCTGAAACCTTACAGATCAGATTTTCTTAACTAATCTTTAGTGTTCAATCTTATCACAAGATTTTACTGAACTAAGATGACCACATAATCTTAGGGAAGGTTAAACTGACATATCAGATGAAGATAGTTGCCTCACAGCAGGTAGAAGAGTTCCTTTACTACTTCTATCATTGTCCTTTTCAATTCACCTCTTCTCCACTAACTACAACATACGATATTTTGCCTTCCAATTATCACATTTCCTGCATGTGGCCTGGAACAAAAAGATACATACATCCCATTGATACTTTCACTACACACTTGCTTTAGTTTCTGTTACCCATTTCAGGACCAACCAATCTGAATTTTATTTTGTATGCCCTGTGAGTTACTTGCAAAATACTTCAGTGGTATTCCATTGTTTCAGGAATCCAGAAGAGAGCCTGCTTTAGGTCTTCCATCTCCATCCTTGAAATATATGTTGTAAATACAGGAATGCTCCACTAGCCCTAGGCAGATTATTGTTGTTCCAAGAGACTGTGGATGCCAAACTAGTTCTTTCACAATGTGCGACATCATTTGTGGCTATAATGACTGTCCATGGCGGTTTTTAAATAGTAAGTGCTGAAAGACTTTTCACACTTTATCGCCTACTCATTCTACACGTTGCTCACTGTCTAGGCTGATTTCCACACATCTCACTAGCACCAACTTTTCATTTCACACAAAGAATTTTGAAATCTAGTGACAACATGTAACCTTAGTCATAACTATGTACACATGGCTACATGACTGTCTCTGATGAGGGTGACAAGTCATAAACAAGTGTTTTGTTTCTTTTCGATGAAGTTTTTTGAAGATACAAATACATCAAGTTCACACCATGTACATTACCTACATAGATAAGTGTAAGATTTTCCTTTGGTGAACTCATATTGGCTTTCCATCACATCGTGTTTCACTAACTGATTGTGTAGAACGTTTTTAATTAGTTTAGAATTTTCCACTACAGAAATAAAATTAATTGACCTGTAACTTTCAGGACACACTTATCACTTCCTTTAAAAAATGGAAGCATCATTAGAATACTCCAATCCAAGGCACGTGCCCAATGACAGTAGTTGTATAATACATTAAAGAAAGTTCATAGTCCTATTAACATGAAATATTCTCATACAAAAACAACTTTTTGATCAATAACTAAGCATGGAAAAAGGATCCATGTTCCATATACACCATAATTAACATATCTTTGGGTATGTTATAGTTACTTTTGTATTTAAATTATGAGCTTAAGAGTCAATTTGCACAACTATCAATGGTACATGATAGTTGAAATGGATTAACACCAGATGTGGTGGAACCAGCAAATTTAAGTTTATTTTAAAAAAGACTTGATAAATATTTGACTGAGTTTTTAATATCAATTATATAACAGAACTTGGGCCTAAAGAATAAAATCTTATTCCTACTTACTAAAATTCACTATTGCCACTTGACATGTGAAAAGTTGGAGTAATTTTGGTTTTGTTGTTAAATACAAATCTATAAAATGTACTATCCATGCTGTGTTTATCATGAGTATCAAAATTTGATATTTGTTATCATTCTAAGCCTGTAAACACTACTGTCTCTCTATGGAAGGCCTTACTAGTAGTAATCCTACTATGATCCAAGAAACATTTGTTCTCTGACTCCCACTAGACTTTTGCATTTTAATGCATCAAATATCATGGATTATTGAAATAGGAATGATTCAGAATATGTAAAGATATTATTTTTCTTGTGAAATATACATTTTATAGCTGCAATGTTGACTAAATACAAATTGGTCAGTGAGAGTGGCCATTAGGAATAGTGATGGAATGCTTCCTATTTAATTACATGGAGTATACATACAACGTACATACTTCCAATCATTACGGCATACGTAGAATAAAAACAAAAATACTATTTACAATTCTAAGCTATGGCTTTTACAGTAGGAAGGAAATGTGTAAAGTAACTTGAACATAGGTTAAAAGAACACCAAAAATCTTCCTATGTCTGCAAATACATGAGCCAGAACAAAACAAAACCCGCAGAATATCACCATATTAAATATGAACTTGACATTAACAGAGGAAAAAAATCAAAGAAGCATTACCAATAAAAAATACTGAGAAACATTTATACGTGTCTTTTATTGTTATTTTACACAATACTTACACATCTTTTACTTTCTTTTTCTATTAAGCCAAAAATAAATTCATGCAGATTGGTATGTTCATTGGTAAGTAACTACAGGGTGGTCGCTAGAAAAGCAGAAAATTTGAGGGTCAGATGAGATCATGAATAAAATGCGTGCTTACTCATTTCTATTTTGATTTCTTTACATCATGAATAAAATGCGTGCTTACTCATTTCTATTTTGATTTCTTTACATCATGAATAAAATGCATGATTTTAATAATTTTGAGCATCTATGACTGTAATATAACATATGCCTTTAAAAAACTTTGTAAAAGTTATTCTTTGTAAAAATAAATAGCTGTTTGACAAATTTTCCGCTTTGCTAGCAACCACCCTGTATTACCAATTAAAATACATTATTAGGTTGTTGAAAATTGATTTAAAAAAAAACACTTTATTACTATCAAAATTTGTGTTTTTGAGATAGATGGCAGCAGTGATCTAAACATCAAACTTGTTTTACAATTATTCCTTGCTGTAAAAACTGTAACTTGTAATGAAGTAATACTTATGAGCAGTAACTGATTTAAAATGAATCTTTTACAAGACAAGAACTACTTACTTTCAAACCTGGTAAAACATTAATTCTATGATTGCCTTTTATTTTCATACCCCATCAATCATTTATGGAATTTCACTTTTACATAATTTTTCTACGTACTTTCAAGATATACATATTTATAATTATACAAAGACGTTCTAAATTGTACTTTTATTGTTTTTGGATAAAAACTAAAATAGAAGATAAAATGTTATTTAATTTTTAAACAAGCTTATCAAACATGAATTATTTTATTCTTATATACCTTCAATATTTAAATTACCACTGGCATGTTTCGAGTATGTCATTAAACCTCTCACAGTGCATTTGCTAGTGGTAATTAATAATAATAGGCTAATAGTACAGTAACATTACTAATAAAGTAGTAACAGTAAACTTACATATTATTAAAGTAAAACACTCGAGTAATAGTCTATAAAAAAACATTATCTAATTTCAAAGTTTAAGTTGCAGTTCTATTTTATTTATTAATGTAACATGATTTATAAATTACATTCAGGAGACTGACATCGTGACATTAGAACTTACAAGTCATGACCAATGGGTTAACATCCATTCTATTGAAAGTACTGCAGTTTGTGAACGTAAATGTCAAATAATACATCCGTTTGAAAACATTGAGTGCATGCATTTTAATGATACAAACTATAAAAATTAAATTAATTATATAAATAAACCTTTATTAAAAACTACCAGCTCGGGAACTGTTTATACAACTCAACAGTCGGTAACTATTACAGTTCCTACACATTACTTTGAATTCCACCTAGTGGCTGGTAAATTCCTTTCTATTTTCATAACCAACACAAGTTACAAAATACCAGTACCGAGGGAAAGAGTTGTGTATTGATACATGTTATTGGCCATTCTGTGTTGCTTTTAATAAATTCTAAAATTCCCTATTAATTCATATTGAAATAATGAAATTATTAACTTAAATAACTGTACTGAAAAGATTACTTACTAATTATGCGTCTGCACTTGAAAACTATATGCATGTAATTCATCAGTTTTATCTTAAATTGGCCTGGCATGGCCGAGCGCGTTAAGGCGTGCACTCGTCATCCGAGGGTCGCGGGTTCGCGCCCGTGTCGCGCTAAACATGCTCGCCCTCCCAGCCGTGGGGGTGTATAATGTTACGGTCAGTCCCACTATTCGTTGGTAAAAGAGTTGCCCAAGAGTTGGCGGTGGGTGGTGATGACTAGCTGCATTCCCTCTAGTCTTACATTGCTAAATTAGGGACGGCTAGCACAGATAGCCCTCGAGTAGCTTTGTGCGAAACTCCAAAATTCCATTCCATTCCATATCTTAAATTGACTAGTAATTGGAGTTTATTGTTCAGGAAATTGCCTTTAGTATTTGTTAGAAAATCGGTCGAATAGCCATTATTCAACAGATGTTTGTGCAGACATATGATTTCTCTGGATAAAATAAAGTAATTCGAGCACAGACAAAAATTTCTGTTAAACAATGACATGAATGGATTACGTTTGATGAAACTGGAATAAAGCTATTAAAATTGGTGTAATTGTCGTTTGTTATTAATCACAAAGCTTCAAAAATGACTATTTGTACTCTGCCTCTCACGGTTATCGAAACCCGATTTCTAGCAGACCTGTCATTGTGCTACTTGAAAGTTATTATTATAAAGCTCTGTAAAAGTACTTCTTTAGCCAACAGAAGTAAAAAAAAAAGAAAGAAAAACGTACTTACCTTATTTTATAATCGTGAAATCTAGGAGCAGTAAAGAATTTTTTTTTCGTGTTCAGATGTGAATTTTATATAAGGATCTTGGGAATTGAGATAAGAAAAGAATTTATAAATGTGACTCGATTGTTGAAACAGAAAGAAAATGTCATCAATAGAGTGTTTGTAATTGCAAGATTTGCATTCATATGTGCAGTTTTTTTTAACCACTTGTGTTCGTGGTAAGAATAATTAGACAAGCACAAGTCCAAAATAGAGAAACTGCGATTTTATCCATTTCCCTTTCCAGGTTTCAATCCTGATAACGCAATATTTATTCTGAGAGATTTCCCACTTGATGATATTTGTAAGCAAGTTATTACGTTTAGTATTTCAACTTTCAAATTCAATTGTACTGATCATAGTTTTGAAAAGGCTTACAGAAGCCTTACTTCTTTTTCATTGTTTTCTAAACCGAACAACAAGATCTTGCAAGATTTTGTAAAAAAAACAACTAAAATACGTTCCTATTTCTTCCTTTTACAGATATAACTCCTTTCCTTCTGGTCCGCAAAGGGTAATCTGAAGGTTGCGGGTTCAAATCCCACTCGCACCATACATGCTCGCCTTTTTAGCTTTGGGGACTTCATAATGTTACGGTCAATCCCACAATTCGTTGGTAAAAGAGTAGCCCAAGAGTTGGCGGTTGGTGGAAGGCCCGGCATGGCCAAGCATGTAAAGGCTTGCGACTCATAATCTGAGGGTTACGGGTTCGCATCCCTGTCGCGCCAAACATGCTTGTCCTTTCAACCGTGAGGCGCTATAATGTGCGGTCAATCCCACAATTCGTTGGTAAAAGAGTAGTCCAAGAGTTGGCGGTGGGTGGTCATGATTAGCTGCCTTTCCTCTAGTCTCACGTTGCTAAATTAGGGACGGCTAGCACAGATAGCCCTCGAATAGCTTTGTGTGAAATTCAGAACAAACAAACAAATAAGCGGTGGGTGGTGATAACTAGCTGCCTTCCCTCTAGTCTTACATTGCTAAATTAGGGACGGCTGGCACAGATAGCCCTCGTGGAGCTTTGTACGGAATTAAAAAAAAACAACAGGAAATGCTGTTAAAGTTTTCTATTTTTAAAATAAATACAATTTTTTTTATTTTAACAGTATTGTAATTATGGAAAAAAGCTGATTATGCACAAAATTGAGTAACCCCTTTCGAAATTTGACTTTCCTGTTGTTAAATTTCTCATCTTGAACGAATTTAGTATCATCGAGTTTTTACGTTTGTTTTTCAAATATTAAAATTTTCGTTACTGCTCAAAGGTCGATGATTGGTGAAGGTTAGTGAGCACGCGGTTTTGTACACGTCTTCTGGGTTAGAGTATTCAAAAGTACAGGCTAACCTGTAAGCTATCCGTATATCTTATATATCCAATGTAATTGTGTGTTGTTCCTCATTCTCGCTGCATAATATTATGTCATAATATGCTCTTCAAGTGTGAATCATCGGCCACATTTTTTTGAAAAAAAAGAAAATAAACAGATTTATATTACATGCGTAATTGAATGTGACATTATGACATATGGGTTGGTAGAGACTTACGGGTCACCTTGCACAAGTTTGAATTTTTTGGGGGGTTGGGGTGGGTTCTTCGTATTGCAATCTGTTTTTCGTACTAGAATTCTGAAGGGTGGTAGAAGGTCGGCTCTCTTTGCAGTGGTAGAGATATCTAGTAAAGTTGTGTATTGTAACTCCGTAAAATTGTCTCATCATTTCACGAATTATATTAAACAATAATGACTAAAGACAATCTTTCTGCAGTTTTAGTACAAAAGGGAGATATAAAACTGGTAAGATTTTTTGTTTTAATTCAAGAAATTTGTAGTTTGGTATTTGTGTTATGTGATAAGTGATGGTAATGCATATAAAAGTAATTGTAATACACTCGCACTGAAATAGTTTTAAAGCAGTAATACATGCTTTGATTAAAATTTTGAGGCAACTTTCAAAAATGCCGTTAATTAAGATTTGTGGTTTTATGAAGTAGAAAACTTAAAGGACACAGAATATTGCAAAACGTATTTTAAAATTTTTGAAATTGCGAGTTGTATGGGTTTGTAGTAAATAAGATCGCATTTGAAACTGTTGCTGTTAAACTAGTTTAAAAATAAATGACATTTTTTAATTTTTATTTTTTTGGGCGCGTTGGAATGCTATGTGCAAACGTAAAATACACATTTTTGTAACTGCATCACAGAAACTTAACTCTTACAGTGAAGTGATAAGAATATTCAGCTAGCAGTGATACTAGTATTTTGAATGTTAGAACTAACAAGGACACTTATTTGATGTTTAATATTTTGTCATAATTTGAGACATTGTCATTGAACGAAATGTTTTGATGGTTTCTTTAGTCTTACGACCCTTACGCTAATGACCAAAAATACTTTATTATGTAAGTTTAAGTGTGTATAAAGTATCTGTTGTTTATTTCACACATTCAACATTATTCTTAAGTCTGACATTGAGGTGAACCAACTATATGGTGGAGAATTAAAATGTGCAATTATTTTGTAAAAATGCTTGTATAATGGTACTATTTATGATTTTATATGTTGGTAAATTGATTTATTTGAAATGTGAGGCTCTTTAATATTTCAGGAACAGCGCCCAATACCAAAACCAGGAAAAAATGGTATGTAAAAACGTGTTCTTTTTTACTATGACCACAGATTATTATTTTTGTATATTTTGTCTGTACCTTTAGTATATTTTAATGTATCAATCATTTTATTTGAATTAAATTAATATTTACACTGATTTGGAGTGCTTCCTTTCCAAATGTTTTCATACATTCATTAGAGAGAATCGTTTCTTGAAATTGTCAGTCAGTTATAAATGCTCAGTACGTAATTTTAATAATATGTACTCAAAGCATTCATATAACATTCTTTTGCATGTTCGGTGGCTACTCGGTCAGTTTATGAAGTGTATGTGAAAAAAGCAAACCCAAAAACATGTGACCTCAAAAACAATAACTCTTTACAATGAAGTTTCCCATTTTGTGGATTCAACTCATAAAACAACTTTTCATAAAACCTTCTCTCATAAACCATACTACAAATCATTAATATTAATGAACAAGAAATATTTTTCATTCTACTAAATTGATAAGTTAAAAAATTCAAATCTTTCTTGAAATCAAGTAATTACTTCGTTTCATTTCTGAAGCATAATGAGATAAGTGGGCCCATCTTGAGTTTTTTTTCTGCTAATGTCTTTTATTCAAATGAACTTCAAGTTATTTTTCTTAAATTCATAGCTGGCTTTTGAAATGATCATTCAGTCTCCTCTGTAACTTCTTCAGTGTTGCAGATTTTACCACTTTTGAAACGAATCTGTTGAATAAGCCAGTTGTCCTGACAAAAATGTAATACTGCTGTTATTGGAATTGTGTTTGAGTCTTTATATCTCAAACTTTGATTGCTGCAGAAGCCTATTAGCTGTAAGTTTGTCCATTTTTGTAACTGTTTGGTACAACTAAATGAAATTTGTTCCAACTTGTATGTTACAAGAAAATCTGATGCTTGTATTTAGTATGAAAATCCATTTCAGTTGGACTAGGAAACGTTCTAGCTCTCGGCACAACCCCTAGAAGAGAAACTTTGTTTTTTAGAAAGATACTGATATTGAACACGGTGTAACAGTGTAAATATGTTTTTGAAAACCTTGGGTACTATGTGGGGTCATAAAATAGAAATTTTCCTAACTTCATATTGAATTTTGTGTTTTTTTTGTTTTTCAGTTTGTGGTTGGTGTGTGCTGTAGTTGGAACATTTTTCTTCAAATAATGGTGTTAATAAAAACATTTATGGATTTAATGGAATGCTTTGTGTTTCTCATTATAAATCTTCATGTTTTATTAAGTCAGGCCTTTTATTACTGTTTATTCCTTTGTGTTTCTGTATAAAAACATCCATTTGAGTATATTGTATTTATCACTTTCCTTCACATTCACTTTTGAGTCGTACATAACTCTCCTTCAGGTCTAAAGACAGGGTGTAAAATAATATTTGAGAGGGTTTTTTTCTGATGAAAAAAAGATAGAAGGCTTGTTTTTTTGTCCATGCTATTTTTTGTTGTTTTTGTCATTTACAGTTTTTTAAGTAAAAATTCAGATAAATACAGAATACTCACACAATTAAGAATAAGTTAAACATTTCTGATTGATAACTTTTTGTGTAATGTAGTTTAGCAAAAGTTAATTAGAATAATTGACAACAATCTATGTACCTGTTTGCTAAAATGTTTCTTTATCAAATTATTAGAAGTGCTGATTGCTGTTCATTCTGTTGGAATATGTGGTTCTGATGTCCATTACTGGGTGGATGGACGTATTGGAGACTTTATCATTAAAAACCCAATGGTGTTGGGCCACGAATCTAGTGGGATTGTCGAAGAAGTTGGGGAAGACGTCACTGATTTGAAGCCAGGTATTGTGTTTTAATTGTATTTATAAATCAAATTAAAATGCCACTTGGTTGGTTAGGAAAAACTGGTGTTGTGGTAAATGTTAAATCTTGTATTTTTCATCAGCAGATGTCTTCTTGCAATCATTCTTTTCATTTTAATTATTTCTGTGCTGTTTATAAAGGTTCAAGATTTATCAGCACTGACTTGTTGATAAGATGAATGTATTTATTTTAACCCATTTTTTTTTTAGGTCACTATCTTTGTGAATATTGCCATTCATTAGTGATCTTCAGTTAGGCTGAAAATTTTGTCTTGTTTGAAATGCCACTGATGTGAATGATAATTTTACTTACTGTTAAATATCTTATTAGCTGTATGATTTGGAGATTTCTTATTTGTTGTTCTCAGTTTTCTATAATAACTACAGGAATTAATGACCGTTTTTTTTATCATCTTAAACATTTGAAAACAAAATTAAATTCTCGCGAACCTTCGTGAACAAATGTTAGTGTATTGTATATATTGGGTTTTATGGATAAAGTAAATTTTTACTCTGGTACTAATAACTGAAGTATTGTAATCCGATGTATGTAAATGTTGTTTAGTACTAATAACTGAAGTGTTGTAATCCGATGTATGTAAATGTTGTTTAGTACTAATAACTGAAGTGTTGTAATCCGATGTATGTAAATGTTGTTTAGTACTAATAACTGAAGTATTGTAATCCAATGTATGTAAATGTTGTTTAGTACTAATAACTGAAGTATTGTAATCCAATGTATGTAAATGTTGTTTAGTACTAATAACTGAAGTATTGTAATCCAATGTATGTAAATGTTGTTTAGTACTAATAAATGAAGTATTGTAATCCAATGTATGTAAATGTTGTTTAGTACTAATAACTGAAGTATTGTAATCCGATGTATGTAAATGTTGTTTAGTACTAATAACTGAAGTATTGTAATCCGATGTATGTAAATGTTGTTTAGTACTAATAACTGAAGTATTGTAATCCGATGTATGTAAATGTTGTTTAGTACTAATAACTGAAGTATTGTAATCCGATGTATGTAAATGTTGTTTAGTACTAATAACTGAAGTATTGTAATCCAGTGTATGTAAATGTTGTTTAGTACTAATAACTGAAGTATTGTAATCCGATGTATGTAAATGTTGTTTAGTACTAATAACTGAAGTATTGTAATCCAGTGTATGTAAATGTTGTTTAGTACTAATAACTGAAGTATTGTAATCCAGTGTATGTAAATGTTGTTTATTTGAAGGAGATAGAGTTGCCATTGAACCAGGGATTCCATGTAGAAAATGTGAATTTTGTAAGTGTGGTCGTTACAACCTGTGTCCAGATATGAAGTTTTGTGCTACACCTCCATTCCATGGAACTTTAACACGTTTTTATACACATGCTGCCGACTTTTGTTTCAAGTGAGATATTGTTTAACAAAATTTACAGTTTTTTGTTGGAACGTCTTATTTTAAACATTACTAGCGTCAGTCGGGATGCAATGGGTTAAAACTTACTATATGCTTAGAAAATTTTTAGCCTTGTTTAAAGTAAAGGGTTTTCTCCCACAATACTGAACTCCTGTTGTAACACGAAACAGTCCAGAATGTTTCCAGAAGTAAACTAATGAGGTAAAACTAAGAATGATTGTGAAAATGGTAACTTAGAGTATTTAAAAATTTTTAAAGGTATAGTAATGACAAGAAAATATTGAATAGGATTTGTGATCATTGAGTGTTAACAGTGATAAAAAAACCATGATTGGTATCTGTGATGATGACAAATCCACTTGAAGTAAAATGTATTCTCAAGACAGCTGATATGCCTATTAAAACTTTAACTGAAATAAAGTGCAGAAAAACATTTTCACCTTCTTAGGCCATCTTCAGGTTAACAGAGAATTTACAACTGATGGTTTTTAGGCACATGTTTTGGGATGAGAATCTAAACAGGTACTGGATTTTAGGGGGCGTTGCAGTTAGATGTCAGGTTGTTAATTAGTATAGGTATAAAGATGTTCCTTTATATTGGTTTAATTTCGGTTTGAGTTGTATAAGTAGGGCTTCTTTGATTTTATGTTTGTTTATATTTGTTTCTCTACTTAGTATCTAAATGCTTTCTATGGTTATGTTGTGTTTATTTGACTTGCAGTGTTCGAAAACGTGTGAAGGTGTTTTTTTTGTTCTTTGAATCTGGTTTCCATTTTTCTGTTTGTTTTTCCAATATAGGAGTCATGGCAGTTGTTGCATTGTATCTTATAAATAATGTTTGTGCTGTGTTTGTCAGTGTAGTTTCTACATACTATGGATTTTAGTTTTGTACCTGATTTTCAATATATTTGATATCTACTGGAATGTTGTTTTGTTATAAGTTTTTTTTTAATTTTTTGCTGATATCAGGAATGTATAGAGTACAGAAATGTAAGATTCAATAATTGTTTCGTGAAATTTATTATTCTTTGTTGTTGATCGAAGTGTGTGTGCATATAATTTTTTCAGTAGTTTTTGGAGGAAATTTGTTGATGTTGATAGTGTTTGATTTCCGCATTAATTTTATCTGGTGAACACAGTTTTGTTGTTGTGTTTATTTGATTTTTAATATGTCGAGTTTTTGTTTTGTTTCACATGCCGAGAACCAGGGAATGTATACTCCAGTATATGTTTTCTTTTTCTGTTTTGAATTGTCTGTAGGTTCTTGTGATTTTGGGAAATGCTATTTTTCTTCAACTTGTTCAAATTTACTTTCTTCACAACATTTGAAGGTAAATCATTCTTAAAGCCAACCATCTTGTTATAAAAATATAACTATCTTAGTTGAAGATGACTTCTGTCCTATAAAAAATTTATATTTCCATTGGACCTTCTCTGAACCCTTTCCAACAATTCAATGCCTTTCCTAAGGTTTAGAAGTCCAAGACTGAACACAGCATTCCAAAGGTGGTCTAACCAGTTACCTGTGGAATGAAATTGTAATCTCTCTGTATTTGTATTCAGTATTTCTATAGATACAACCTAAAATCCTATTTGCCCTATCGCCAATAACACAACACTGATGGATGTTTTAAGAAATTGGTCAACTATTACATTAAAATCCTTTTCTTTCATATCTGTTAAGGTTATTTCCATCCAGGTTTTACTTATCATTCAAATTATTATAGTTCACATGCATTATCTTATTTATTATAATTAAAACTCATCTGCTATTTATCTTCCTAACTCACTAAGTGATGTAAATCCTTTTGTAAATCAGCACTATTCTCTTTTCAACCACCAACACCCAAGATTTTAATATAATCTTTAATGGACATTGTTCCCTCTGGGGAAGTGCTGATATTGACAGTAGTAGTCGCTCTGTAGAGTGTATGCTCTCTGATAACAACTTTTCTCATTTCAATAGCAGCTCTTATACTCATTTCCATGCACCTAGTGAGTTCTTCACCGCTATTGATCTCTATTTGTTCCCCTTCATTATTCTCCCATTTTCCATGGAGGGTTGACAATAATCCACGAGGCAGTGATCACTGTTCTATAATTTAGAGAGAGACTGGCCATAGCAGATGCCACTCAACTGGCATGCCCCATTGGAAGCTGGATCAGACAAGCTGGCCCTCTTTCACTGGTTTTTCAGAACCTGATCTTGCCCTCATCTGTAAGTCATCAACAGATGACTGTGTAGCAGCAGTAACTGACTGTATTATACAATCAGCTCCTCAATGTATTCTTAAAACTGTGAAACATTTTCCAGTATATCTTCGCCTGTGATGGAATCCTGCCTGCTACATGGCACTGAAGGCTCAAAAACAGATATATATCTCGCACTCTCAAACCACCTCGCTTTCCAGCAGGCCTGTGCACATGTTCAGTGGGTAAGATGTCAAAGCCAGAAGAAATCTTGTGTCAGTTGTCAAACGTGAGGTATATTTAGCAGCAGCTACAAACTGCTATCAATTGTTTACTGAAGTGGACCACAGCAAATGGCTTTAACTCCTGTCTCTCTCAAACCTTTTGCATGCACTTTTGCCACCAACAGGGTATTCACCCTAATCCTAAACTCCGTATCTGTGAAGTTGTGCTGCCTGTTGTCCCTGAGACAAAATTCTTGGGGTTTATCTTTGACCGTAAGCTGACCTTTATACCACACTTCAAGCAGCTACAGATCAAATGTGCAAGAACACTGAACATCTTCTGTGTCCTTCCTACCACCATTTGGGGAGCAGATCAACATTCTCTGCTAAAGATGTCATGCTCTTATTCAATCGAAACTCAAATATGGATCACTAGTCTATGGCTCTGCCAGACTTTCAGTCTTAATGATGCTGGTCCGATTCATCATCAAGGACTTCGGCTGTGCACTAGAGCTTTCTTCACTTCCCCAGTTCAGATCTTGCACATAGTCTCATGAACCTTTCTTGCACCTTTGCCGTTTGCAACTGTCTTTACTTACGCTTCAAAACTTTGTTCCTTACCAAAGCATCCCACCTGGGCTTCTGTTTTCCTTCCTCAGTGGGCCATGCTTTTTCAGAACAGATGGTCTGCAATTGCTCCTTTTGGCCTTCATATCCAGGTGCAATTTGATGAATTGGGTCTGTCTTTGGATAACATTGGTGTATCCATTGGTCACCCCATCCAACCATGGCTTCTTACAGTTTTCAATTGTGACCTTTCTTTAAGTCATCTGAGAAAAGTAGATACTCTCAATTGGAAGTACCGTCTTTTATTTGCTGAACATCTTTTGAACCATCCTTCCATTCCTGTTGATACAGATTGTTCAAAATCAGGTGACTGTGTTGGCTCTGCCATGGTTTGTTGTGGTTCAGTAGTTGTGCACAGAATTCCCTCTACAACTTCTGTGTTCACTGTTGAACTGTTTGCTATTTCTCTTGCCCTGGATCACATAGAAGCTAAGCAGTACTCAAGTTGTACTATTTATACTGACTGGCTTAGTTTTCTCCTGGCCCTGGAATCACTTCATGTTAGTTCACACCCTGTCCCTGCCAATATTCAAAACCGACTGGTCCATTTATCTTTAACATCAACATCTATCCAGTGTTTCTTGATACCGGGCCACGTTGGTATTCACGGAAAGGAGCTCTCTAACTCCGCAGCTATATCTATCTGCTACGTCTGTTCCATACATTGACTATGGTCCTGTTTTCAAGGCTCGACTCTGTGCCAACTGGCAGTAGACTTCGAGTGAGCAACGCTAAAACAAGCTTTTCCAAATAAAACCCTATATTGGACTTTGGCCATCTTGCTTCCGTAAGGATCAGAAAGAGGAAGTTGTTCTAACTAGACTACACATTGGTCACAGTTTTTAACTCATTTTCTTTTATCTGGAACTGATGCACCAGTGTGTAGTTTGTGTAACACTCTGGTCACAATAAACCACATTTTACTTTCTTGTTGTCGTTATGACTCTCAACAACGGCACCATTTTAAACACGTTCTGTCCCAAAGTTTGTTGATAATTTTAGTGTTATTGGTGATGGTGACGCTGTCTACCTTGGTAATGTTTTTAGTTTTTTAAAGGCCATTAATATTTGTAATGTCATTTAGGTGTTTTATATTTATACATAAAAACTTTTTTGATGCAATTTCCTTTTAAGAATCAAAGTCCATCTTGTTCAATTTGAAATTGCAAAATAACTCAAAACCAGAACTGGAAAGGCCAACTTCAGGTGACTTACACTGCTGTTTGAACTACCCACTAGTCATCTTGGAGAGTTATTAAAATTTGCTACACGTCCTTTAAAACTGTTATTACTTTTCGAAAATAACCATAACATCAAATAACTCACCAGGACTGGAAAGGCCAACTTCAGGTGGCTGTCAGTGGTTTTTGTACTTACCTGTTGGTCTTCCTGGCAAGTTGTGGTAATTACAGTTATGCTACAGAAAGTTCCTTACAAGTTGAATTACTGTAGTTTTTCTCTTAATATTGTAGACTAGATGTGAACATTTGTTTTATGTGTTGTTTAAAGTTTGTTTTATTTTACATTAATTTACTTTAACTTTTTACTGGATGTTTGGCTAAGATAGCCTAGATGCTTTGTGCTATAAAACAGTAAATCATCCAACCAACCCTTTTAAAGAACATGAAAATTCTTGCAAGGCCAGGTTTTCCTCGAAGTTTCACCATGCTGATTATTTGATAAAATTCTAAACTTTGTTAAATGGCTTTTCAAAAGTATCTTTTCCCACAACTGATGTAAAGATAATGGGTCTGAAATTACTGGGACAATTTTTATTTTTTTTTCATTATTGATTGTTAAAATAATTTAAAATAATAAAAATTAGAAATACTTAAATGGTTAAACAGTTTAATTGTAATTTTGATTTATTGAATAGTTTGTGTAATATTTTGATTTAATTAATACTTATAGGTAATCACTTAACTATTTCTAAATTGGACAGTCACCGGTAAATGTTACTGGGAGTGACTTTGCCCTTGTATGTGGAACAACAAATTTTAAAACACTTTGCTCAACCAATAAGAAGTTTTGTTTTACTTTATTATATTTTTGATAAAACTTTAAAATTACTGTAAAAGTGAAACATTATATCGTTCAAGCGTAAATATGCATAATGAATAAAACATGCCTCTAATCTGGTGAACAGTGACGTACAGTTGAACAATGTTAAAGAGTGGAATTTGTTAGAGTTTTTATAATTGACAGTAATTCAATGTAATTTATCTGTGCACTGTTCTTGTAGCACTTAAATGTGATAAAAGCATTTGAACTTGGTGCAATACAGTGTGTGTGCATCAGGTTATTTTAAAGTCTGTTAAGTAACCTAATAATTCGTTTTAGTGTGTTGTAACTTTGTTCACTTGTATCTGCTGTGTAGGTTGCCAGATAACATGAGTTTAGATGAAGGAGCCATGTTGGAACCCCTTAGTTGTGCTGTGCATGCCTGCAGAAGAGCTCGGGTTACTGTAGGACAAAAAGTTCTGGTTTGCGGAGCAGGTTTGTATTTTACTGCATGTATTTCTTGCTCAAATAATAGTTTTCATATTCTGCAATCTAATTGTTAGTAAAGCAATGAAAGAGGATCAGGAGATTATTTTGATCAGTGTGGGGCAGGACTTCAGAGGGATTTCTGGTAATTTTATTATTATCAAAACTCTTGTTTTATTGCTTACAAAATGTCAGTGTTTATGACTTTATTAACCCCTATAGATCATATGAATGTGATGTAAAATTTCACTTCATGATGCATGTGTACTTCTCTATATTTTGCTGTTTAACATGTTTGTTTACATGTTAATTCTTTCAGCATGGGCTTGGTCCATGGGTCAAACCTTGTTGTCATTTTGTGCTTTTTTTATAGTTTTTATGTTACGGCTTTTAAATTAGTAAGCTTATGGTCACAAAATTTGGTAAATTAGCAGTAACCATTACAATGATTTCTTAACCAAGATATCAGATTTTTTTTTATTAGACCTTAAGTTTGCCCAGAAATGTTTTTCAATAATTTTCATTTAAAGATTAAAAGTATTTTTATTCACGAGAAAATATTCAAATTTCACACTCAAAATCCTTAAAATGTTTCTTAAAGAAAAAATTTGTATTTTTCACTAATGAATCTATGTATGGGTTTAGTCAGTTTGATCGATCTAAAAATCATCATAAAATATAAAATGTTTAATGTTATGAGATTTTATATCGACCTTTCAATAATTGCTGGTTGATATCACAGATGGGACAATGATGTGATGGATGTGTACATAAGTTACAGAATAAAGAATATAAAACTGACCTTTCTTGGCTATGTTTTAGTGGACTATTTTGTAAAATACAGTCACAATTCAATTATTATATATATTTAGATTATTACTATTTGTAAATAAGTTCTTAAATTTTTCGTAATGTAGAATAGTAAATACAGAAGTAAAGCAAACACGTCTCTTGTAGTTATCACCTTTGTTTACAGTTGATTCTTATCCTAACTTGTTAAGCCTTAAGAAATTTCACATATGTAGGATGTGTAATAAAATTTTTTAAAAGTTTGCAAATGGCTGCCAAGCATGAGTACTCGCCGGTGTGGTGTCTGTAAAATATACATCAAGGTAGGTGAACATAATGTGTCTTGTGCTGGCTGTTGTGAGAAATTATATCATCTAAGATGTGCTGGTTTAACTGAAACTGATTATGAGTTTCTCTCTGCTAACAAAAAGCCATTTCATTGTAATTCATGTATTGCTTTAAATAAGCAAAATAGGACAAACGATTCTCCATTAGTTGGAAGAGTGCATTCCTTTTTTGAGGGTGAGCAGGTGAATTTGTGTGTTGCTGATATTCAGCTTGAATCTACTATGTCAAGCATGGAAATAGACAAGATAAATAGTAGGTTGGTGACTATTTTGGAAGAATTGAGATGCCTTTCACCAATTAAGAAGGATATTAAGGAGTTGAAGGACTCACTGAATTATTTCTCTGATACTTTTGATGACATTATGAAAAAACTTTCCTCATTTGAAGAAACTTTTATTGAAGTGAGAAAGGAAGTTCGCGCATGTGTTGCTGAGAATGATATACTTAAGAAAGAAAATTTAAGTCTCAGGGCCCAAATTGCTTCAGTGCAGCAGGAAGTACATGTTGTTGAACAATATGCTTACAATTCAAATTTACTAATTGATGGTTCCTGCTGAGGATCGAGTTGACATTGTGCAAAAGATTGGTTGTCAACTAGAAGTTTCAATTGAAAAGCAGGACATTTCTGTTGTTCATCGGATTGGACCCAAGTCTGCAGCTATGAAAAGATTGCGCACCATAGTTGTGAAGTTTAACCGAAAACAAACAAAAGTTGACCTTCTTTTTCAAAAGAGGAAGCATTTCCAGAGGCTTTCTACTCAGGATGTTGGTGTTTGCAACGAAACTTATCCAATTTACTTGAATGACCATTTGTCACCATATTTTAGTGAGCTGTTCTGGAAGGCTAGATCTTTGAAGAAAACTAAGCAATTCAAGTATGTCTGGACTTCGAACGGTTTGATTTATGTTAGAAAAGATGATGGCTCTCAAGCTATTCCAATTAAGGCGGAGAGTGATTTAAAGAGGTTGTAATTGTTTTATTTTGATTTTTCTTTTTGATATTTTTCCCTTTATATTGATATGTTTGATTTTGATTTTAATCCTTTACAGGATTTGGGCTGTCAAAATGTCATATCTCCCAATTGTATTTTTCCGTTATTAAGTAATTCATCTTTTAATATTATGCATTTAAATATTAGAAGTGTGGTGAAAAATTTTGATCAGTTAGTTGTTTATTTGCAAACCTTTCAATTTCCGGTCCACATTATTATTTTAACTGAAGCTTGGTTATCTGGAGAAAAATTATTGAATATTTCTCTTCCTGGGTATGTTTTAATTACTGCATCTAGTGATTTAAATCGTGCGAGTGGAATTGCTGTTTTTGTAAGGACAACAGTGGTTCTGTAAACCCATTCACTTTCCTATATTACCTGTGACTCATTTTCTCTTGAAATTATTTTTCCACATGATATCTCATTATTCATTATTGCTGTGTATAGACCACAAGTGTTTTCTGATAATGTCTTTCTTTCACAACTCAACGATGAGTTATTTGCATTCCATGACAAGAAGTTACTGTTGTTGGGTGACTTCAATATAGATTTATTGGCAATTCCCCTTACTGACACTGCATTGCATTATTTAGATGTTTTGTTTGATCATAAGCTGTTCCATCTTATTAATGTCCCTACTAGAATAACTTTGACCTCTTCAACTTGTATTGATCATGCTATTATACCCTTTGAGGCTCGGAGGTTTTTTAGATCTTTTGTTTTGGATTCTGCAATTACGGACCATTTTCCACTTTTGGTCAGTTTTTCTTCTAGTTATTGTGGTCCAACTTCTTCTTTGTCTTCACGTACTCAAATTAATAATCATTTGGTTGCTGATAAGTTTGAACTTTTTGATGTTTCTTATTTAGATATTAATATTCCTATTGATTTATGTTATCAGAGATTTGTCTCTTCCATTCAATTGGTGATTAGTCAATCAAGCACTTTAATTACTTCTAAGAAATATAGGAAGCTAAAACCTTGGATTACAAATGAAATAATAGGTTTAATAAAAAAACGTGATAGGTTCGCAAATAGATCTCGAAAAAATCCTTTAAATCTGTCTTTAAAGCAGAAGTATAAGAAAATTCGAAATCTTGTAGTTACGAAGATTCGAAATCAGAAGATTTATTATTTTTCTTTTCAGTTTTCTAAAAGTAGTAATTTAAGACAAAGATGGTCTTTGGTTAATGATTTGACTGGTTCTAAAACCAAACAAAGCATTTTGCCTTCCTTACCTGATTTACCTATGGTTTTTAATGACTATTTTATTAATTGTTGTGCCACTCTGTTTCCTGATACTAGTATAAGTTTAAATTCTTTTAGCTATGTAAATTCAAGCTGTATGTTTCTATATCCGCCTTCTGTCACTGAAATTCGGTCTTGTATTCTTTTACTTAAGGATTGTTGTCCTGGATGGGATGGTATCAGGTCTGCTTTTGTTAAGAAACATGTTGATTTTTTCTCTGTTTTCTTGGCAAATTTAATTGAAATATCTTTTATTCAGGGCAAATTTCGAAATTTACTAAAGCTTGTTACTGTCATTCCGATCTTTAAAGGTGGTGATAGAGAAAATGTTGAAAATTATAGGCCTATTTCTTTGTTATGTACCTTTTCAAAACTTTTTGAATCTGCCATGAAATCTAGGCTTATGGCTTTTTTAACAAAACATAATTTTTTTCATACAATGCAATTTGGTTTCCGTTGTGGTAAAAGTACTGAGCAAGCAATTTGTGTGCTTGTCTCCCATATTGCCCAAACAATGGATCAACAGATGTGTCCTTTAGTTATTTTCTTTGATTTGAAAAAAGCATTTGATTCTGTTTCTCATACTCTTTTACTTGCTAAGCTTGAGCACTGTGGAATTAGGGGTGTTGTTTTAGATTGGTTTCGTTCTTATTTGTTAAATAGAAGGCAGTTTGTTAGGATTAAAGAAAACAAATCTTCGGAGGCTTTTGTTAAATTTGGTGTTCCTCAAGGTTCGATTCTTGGGCCGATACTTTTTTTGATTTATATAAATGATATTTTCTCTTTGCCTCTGAAAGGTAGGCTCATTGGTTATGCTGATGATCTAGCATTGATTTACTCAAATTCTGATTCTGAAAATGTAAGTGATGCTGAGACTGATTTGGGAATCCTTCGGAAGTGGTTTGATGCAAATTTGCTTATTGTTAATGCAAAGAAAACTTTCTGTATGAGATTTGGATTTACCAAACCATATTTTAATTTGAATTATCTTAAATATCATGAGTTTAATTGTTCCAAAAGAAATTGTAACTGCCCATGTTTTCATTTTGTTAATTCTTTTAAGTATCTCGGTGTAATTTTAGATTCTCGGTTAGCCTGGGCCGAGCATATTTTGAGTATTACTAAGAAGCTGCAGTTCATTAGTTTATACTTACGAGAGTTGAAACATTATTTACCTATACATTTTTTAAGTATTGTTTTTAATAGTTTATTCCAATCTGTGTTACAATATTGTTTGATTGTTTGAGGTGGTGCATACAAATCTCACCTGCTTCGGATAAAAAAATTGCATTCTAAAGTTATTTATAATATTTTCCGTGATAAAAATTGTATAATTAATTTTAAAATTTTGTCTTTTCAACAATTGTATATGTATAAACTTGGTTGTTTTTGTTTAAAAAATTTAAATAATTTTCCTAAAAAACAAATTGATTACACTACGCGATCTTCTCTTTGCTCAAGTTTTGAAATTCCTAATACAAAATATACATTTATGTATCATCAATTTCCTTTAATTTCTAAACACTTAATTAATTTTTTACCCTCCTATATAATTTGTGAACCAAATTTGGTTAAAAATAAGAAACAATTGAAAAAATGGCTTTTGTTTTCAGATATGTACAAAGATTTTTCTTTCTTACTTTAAGTATTTTTATATTTTCTGTTATTTGTTTCCTCATGCTTTTGGATTTTTGAATTTTTGAATCTTTCTTATTACGAGCAATTTGCTCCTTAGAAAGATTTTTCTAAATTTATTGTACAGAGTTGGAAAATAAATTATTATTATTATTATTATTATTATTTGAATAACCCAAAAATCATAAATGACCATATTGATTCTATATTACAATATAATTTATCAAGTTTAGTAATTAAGCTGTATTTGAGTCTAAAATGACATGAAATTTTAAATAGGCTAAAGACACAACTGACCAGCATGAAAGTCTGTCTTGAAAGAAAGAGGTGATGCTGATATAGCTGAAAATGGCTGACAACATCACTAGGGGGGGGGCATTCTGAGCTTTTGATTATTCACATGTCATATGTATAAGTAAATGTATATGTGGGACTTTATATTTATGAAAAAACAGATGAGTTGAGATACTGTTTGATTCAGTACATAAGTGATATCTTATCAAATAGAAAAAATATAGGGTTCTTATTTTCTATTCTAGCTCTCCATTCTTGGTAATTTGAGCTTATAATTCATACAAAACTGTAGACTTTGCATTTTGACATCACAAACATCTCATTTGAATCAGTGCTGCATATGCAACGTACCACGTGAATTGCAAAAGTTGATTTTTAGGTGTTTTTGTTTTTTTTAGTATTTGCTTTCAGGTTAAGAAATTAATGTATAAAAGGAAAATTTTTGAAATATCTAGTTCAATACCAAACTTAACATTAAATTCATAAAACAGAAGATCAACAGATTCTTTAATATGACACAAGAAACACTACGAAATGGCCTTTTAACTATGACCTGTCTTGGAAAGGTCAGTCATGCTTTAAGCATTTAAGAGATGCATGTTATTACTATATTTACCACTAGCATGCTATTTGTAATACATTTACAGTAACAAAGGTCAACAAGTTTTAGTTTCTGTATATCAGTTTTCAAAATTCACACTGAAGAGTAAATGTGTATTTTTAGTTGATGCTACAGAATGCATGTTTCCATAAAAAGCTGGATAATTGATTTAATTTATTATCTGTTATTTAATAGCATCAACTACATTGTGATTATTTTATGCATCGTTAACCATTCTTAAAATTATAATTAAGTTGAAAATAATCAACTGGTGTTTCTAATAATTATTCTTATTATTTTAACTATCCATTAACAATATGTAACACAATTTTTACTTTTTCTTATTCCTGGGGAGAATGTGTTATTTCCCAATTGTTTATGCCTAAAGTAAATTGAAAAGACTTATTTTTCTCTTTAAACTTTGCTTTTGTGACCTGGGAGAATATAAGGAAAACATAATAGTAGACCACGTGTGGGGGCTGATCCGTGAAAGTGATTTACATTACAGTCGCAAATCTCAAAAAACTAATCACTTTTAAACAGTTTTGTATAACTAGTATAACTATATGCAAGTTTTGATTCAAGCCTTATGTAAATGAAAATGTACAAATTTACCTGTTTTTACACATAAAATAGGTTAATTTTTTAATGTTTTATTATTCAGGTCACAAAAGCAAAGTTTGAAGGGAATAATGGTTATTTTCTGTACTTTTACAACATAAGCAATTAAGAAATAACATACTGTCCAAGAACAAAATTTGTGTTACATAGTGTAATCTAAATTATTGTGATGAAAATAACAGTTAAAATTACCGTTTCCAATTATGTTTTTGATTGTTCAAACTATACAGTAATAGAAATATTCCCCTTATGATTTTTTGTTATTTCATCAATTAAAATTTGGTTAGCTATATTTTTGCCCCCCAGTGGCACAGTGGTATGTCTGCGGACTTACACACTAAAAACCGGGTTTCGATACTCGTGGTGGGCAGAGCACAGATAGCCCATTGAGTAGCTTTGTGCTTAATTCTAAACAAACAAACAAAGTTAGCTATTTTTGATTATTCCAACTATTCAAGTAATTGAGATATTAACATTAATTATGAAAGAATGAAAATACAGATGGCTGTGTGTCCTCTGCCAACCATAAGCATCAAAATCTAGTCTCTAATGTTGTAAATTTTATTTTCTTAGCCATCTTGTGTGATGATAATTGATTAGTTGTAAGAGTCCAGGTATTAATCGATCACTAAATTCCACTGACTGATCAGCTCTATTTCGTAATACGAGTCGGTGAATATACATTAATTTTATCCATCCAAGATATGTTTAACTAAAACATGTTATAGAACATTATCTGTTTAAATATTGTTTACTTGATTCTTTCAGTGATTATTATAACACCCAACACTCTCCTTATTATGATTTTGTCGCTTTCTGAACACACAGTTCGTCATAATTAAGCCTTGTAGTTGGTATAAAGATTTCTATTGGGTGTGGTACTTTATGATGAAGCACGTGACCCATTGCAGGTGACTGTGTGTGTAGTTTTGATGGTGTAACATAGGTTAGGTGGCTGGAGTGCTTGACTCGTAATCTGCAGATTACGGGTTCGAGTCCCTGTCATGCTAGACATGATCAAAGTTTCAGCTGGGGATACGTTATACTTTAATTGCCAATAGCACTGTTTGTAGATGGACCTCTCTCAATTTAGTGCAATATTAAAAAGAAAAAAGTCCTGAAATTCCATTATTTGGGTAAAATGGAGATTTCCTTGTTATTTTTCATTTATATCAGTTTAATAATTTTGTCCATGTGCTCTTATAGTATTTCATTTTTCTCTTGTAAGATCTGAGCCCAAAATAGCTGTATTGTACTTGGTAAGTGTCAGAACTGCCTGACAACCACTGTTTATGTGCTTTTACTTACTAAGCAATTTACAATTTATGTTGATGTGTTAAATATCTAGAACCATAGCAGTGATAATCAAGAGAACAAATATATTTTATATACATCATTAACTGCTATGTTTAATTTTTTATTGTCAAGAAAAATAACTGGTTAGAGAGTGTAGTGCAAATAATTTCTTGTATCTAGAGTATATAGTTGTGTGTTTCTTCAGCTTTAATAAAACAATCTATATTCTGTAGGGCCAATAGGATTACTAAATTTACTGACTGCTAAGGCAATGGGTGCTTCACAAGTTTGTGTTACTGGTAAGTATTTTATGTTGTAAATAATATTTCCAGTTTCTCTGGTTTTCTTGTTGTAAAGAACATTGTTTTGCATTAAAGTGCACGTGTTTCAGATGATGTATAAATTGCTTTTGTTGAAATATTAGTTGCTACTTTTTAGGTGCAATAAATAACATATTTTTCTCGTCGTAGTAAATAACGTATTTTGAAGTTTGGTACTAACCCTTACAGTTCAGCGAACTGTTTTCATTTTAATTTTATTAACACCTCGTTTAAGTTCATGCTCAAAGTAATTAATTAAAGTACCTTAATGGTTTCACTTGTGTTAAATCCTTTAACATATGTAGACAACCTTCACACCTAAACATAGATTAAGTAGGTACACTGAGTTAGTGCGAATGTATGTTGTCAGCATGCACACTTAAAGGTGTAGAAGGTTCATTTGTTACACTGTGTATATAGTTAGCTTTCACACCCAAAGGTTAGCAAAGCTTATTTTATACACTTATGAATAACGTTGCAAACCCTCACATCGTATGGAAAGGTTTAGTTGGTACACTGTGTATGTATATATAACTACTTTTGACACCTAAGTTGACACACTGTAAGTCATTGACTGTTGTGCATAAAGGTACAGAAATGTTAAGTTGATACACTATATGGTGGTCAGTTTTCACACCTGAACATACAGAAAGGTTCAGTTTCTGTGTGTATTGATATTTATATAACTTGATTAGTGACAGTTGGCATAACATAAATACATAGTTATCAACTGCCATGGTGTAGTATTTTTTATTCAATGTGTGATAATACATCTTTTACAATTAGAAAATGGAACTTTCAGTACTATGTTTTGAAAACCTAGACAGTCGTAATCCTGGTTTGAAAATAAAAGTACATTAAATTTTAAAGCCTTTCATGGATTAGTCTTCATGAATTGGAAGTCAAGCATTTGTTATTTTAATGGATATTTTGTTAATTGTAGAATTGTAATACTTAATTTTCTTTGTAGCATACCAATATGAGATCTTACTTTCTCTCTCTCTCGAAATTGAAAGTAAATAGGAGATAACATATGTTTAGCCCACATTCCTTACTTAGTTCCTGCTAATAACATAGTGTTTAGCTCACATGCTCCTGCTTAGTTCCTGCTAATGACATGCAGTGTTGAGCCCACGTGCCCCTGCTTAGTTCCTGCTAATGACATGCAGTGTTTAGCCCACGTGCTCCTGCTTAGTTCCTGCTAATGACATGCAGTGTTGAGCCCACGTGCCCCTGCTTAGTTCCTGCTAATGACATGCAGTGTTGAGCCCACGTGCCCCTGCTTAGTTCCTGCTAATGACATGCAGTGTTGAGCCCACGTGCCCCTGCTTAGTTCCTGCTAATAAGATTAGGGTTTTGCTTTAGCATTACACACACATTTACTTTCCAAGCTGAATGTGACATGCAAATAAAGACAAAGAATAAATAGCAAAGAGTGTGGTTTCCAACCCTACACTGCTAATTTCTTATTGTTACTGTTTGTAGTTTCCATTTCATAGTTTGAGTGTGGGACCTGCTCCAGGTTCCACGCACTTCTCTGGCATTTTTTCCTTATGGGACTTTGTCTCTCCTATTTCTTTCACATGAGTTCCCAAGCACTATGGTACTGATGTGGTGAACATGGAGAGTTCTCTTTAGGTCAGTGTGTAATCTTCATTGTTATGAATCTAAGTGGATACATCTCTTCATTGGAAGTTGGGCAAGAATGTCAAAATGGGTCTTGACTTTTCAGAATACAGTTCAGAGAAGTTTCGTATCTGTTTCTGCACATTTTTATATCATGCTGAGTATTCACATACTATACAACTTGACATATTATCTTGGTCACATGATCTGCCTGAGATATATGGAATGTAGCCTTCAAGTTCCTTCCACCTTCACAACACCTCAATACCATTCGGGATATTTTTTTAGAACCGATCTTTTGACACCATCACATGTATTGGGAATATAGTATTTTCTACTTCACGTGGATGTGGTCTCCCACTAAGTTATGCAATAATTATATATTCCTCATGGCCTCTAGTTGTGGGCACACTCTGTGAGTTTCCCTTTCTTTCCTATGTTTTCAGAAAGGAGCCCATATTTTTAGTTTTTTTCTTTACACCATTTTCTCCACTACATCTTCAATGATAACTCTTTTATCTTTTCTGTGGAGAATAAGCTGTGATATACACAATATTCTACAGAAGGATACTGTAGGGGTGATAGGTAGTCTAGTGTTGCTCATATTATATGCTGAAGCGTCACTTGAAGTTTTGGTGCATGTATCGAAACATTTCTTAAGGTAATAAGTAGGCTAATAGTGCCAGCATTATACACTGGTTCAATATACATTATTGTATTGGTGGTGAGAGCTTTATTCAAACGTTTGTGGATGAACAAAAAAATATCTTATGATAATGTCCTATGAAGTGGTAAAAATACTTATCTACAAAACATCTCCAGGTAAGGAAAATGTAAATTTTGTGAGATAGAATAGTAAACTGTAATAAATTTGTTTTATTGTATGTGTAACTTGTGAACATTTCTTTTATATCTTTGAAGATGTGTATAAAGTTTTTCTGAAACGTAATGCTTTTAGATATTTCAAGTAGTCGTCTTGAGTTTTCTCGTAAAGTTGGGGCAGATTTTGCTATTCTGGTGGACACTAAGGAATCCCAGTCACTGGTAACTAAAATACACGAGGCTTTAGGAGGAGCTCCGGATGTTACCATTGAATGTAGTGGAGCTGAATCGAGTACTACTCTGTCAATTTTGGTAGGAAAAGAAACTTTTTGAATAAAAACAAGACAGCTGGTATGGGTGTTAAAACATTCATTAGGTCATCTTCTGAAGATAACCTTAAGATGACCTAAGAAGGTTGAAATGTTGCTCACTTTTTATTTTAATAAAAGATTAAACATCGGTCATCTTAAGATACATTTTAACTTTAAGTGGGTTTCTTCTCATCACGAAGATAGAAAACATATCTTTCTCTTACTTTTATCTGTTTTATGTTTAACTGTTACACCTTTTTCTGTCTTCCTATTTTTATTTCTTCCATTTCTTTTTTCTTTTTTTAAGATTAATCAGTTCTCAGTAATTTTTGTAACAAATTTTGCAATTAATTTTATCCAAATACCTGAATATATAGGTATAGAGCTAAACAAACTTAATAGAACAATTACCACTGACTTATCATTGATAAAATAAGTAATAGTGAATTAGTTACTGTTAATACATTGAAGTCGGTGATTTTCAACCTTTTTGATGAAAAATATTCAAAAATAGGTACATGTAGCAATGGTCTGTTTAAATAGGAGAAAATATTTCATTAATAATATACAAATAGTTTTTTCTAAATAACAAACTTAGTTGATCAACAGTATAATTAATGTTCTCACTTCACTAATTAGTTTTTCAGTTATTTAAAAGTAATTGTTCAACTATTGTTTAGGCTACCAAAACTGGAGGAGTTGTTGTATTGGTTGGACTGGGTCCTCGTGAAGTAACAATTCCTATTGTTAATGCAGCAGCTCGTGAAATTGATGTAAGGGGAATTTTTCGATATACAAATTGGTGAGTAGCAGGTCTTTTGATATTTCTGGAAGATAATTTTAGTTTGCACGAATCTTTGAACAATAAAATGAGTAAAGTAATAGCTCATCTTAATTGTTTAGCCTTTAGAATTTTCTGAAATGGGTGTGGTGTCCCTTTCTGTATGCTTCATTAAAAGTGGCTTTTAAATCAAACTGTTTTAATCATTTTGTAAGAAAAGTTCAGTCAATATGAAAGTTTCCTAATTTGATTAATATTTAATTTCTCTTTAAAACATTTCAGACACAACAATTTTTTCATATTTACAAGTTTTCTATTTGCAGAAGTAAAACAGTTTCACAAGAAGAAATAAATGTAGGGATGGCTGATATCAATTCTTCAAAAACTGTGCATATAAGACAGTAGAGATGGCATTTGTATCACACACACAAACAAACCAGCCGTCTTTTGAATGACAATAACACAAAACCAGTGTGTGTGTCTTCTTTCTTTTACTTGGATCTGTGTTTTATGTTTAACAATTACAACTATGTTCTTGCCCTAACTTTCTCCTGTTTTTTATGTCTTTCTTGTACTTTATCTCCAATTCCTTCTTGCAGTGTTTGTGTCTTTTAAGATTAATAAATCCTCAGTGTTTTTATAAATTTTCTATTTACAGTTTTATCCAAATGCTTGTATCTATTCAAGTATTAGTGTTAGGGAAAACAAATTATAGAAACTACTACTGTTTTAGTTATCTTGTTTTTATTGTATTTGAAGGATTGATATGAGCCATCCCTACTTTAACTTCCTTTTCTGGAAAGTTGTTTTTCTCATCCAGCTTACTTGTTTTACATTATGCAGTTCTTCAATAGACATAGGAAGATTATACTTATAACCAAGTTCTAAATACAGTGAGGTTCCAATTATACTATTTATTTGTTTTATTTCCTAGAAATTCCAGTTTCACTCTGAACTTTAGGTTTGTAATGGACACCAAAATTCTGCAAGACAGATAACTTTAAATGGTTAATGATAATGTTGTTTACTCTAGAATTTTGTTGTTTAAAATTACTAGTACTTATAAAAACAGATACTCCATGTGAAACTATTACATTAGCACATTTGGTTCACACTGTTGTTGTGGTTCTTGAGTTGTAATAAAATAGAAAACATTTAAAACCTTTTGTTATAATGTTTACAGATATTCCCATAACTTGTGACTCGGCCATTAAATAGATATTGTTATAAAAAGAAACACTATAGTAATGTAAACTTTTGATAACCTGTTTAGATGTTTAAAATATTTTGATGAACATTCTGAGCCACCATCCTTGCATAGACAGTGCTGCCACCTGCCTGAATTTATTGAAGTAACATTGTACATGATGTGTGCAAAGATGGATTACTGGAAGATTTAGGTAAAAAACTGAACATTACTAAAGAGACAAGTCAATGCCTTCACTTTCTATTATATTGTACAGGAAGTATTAAACACATGCACACTATTATATTCTACAGGAAGTATTAAACACATGCACACTATTATATTCTACAGGAAGTATTAAACACATGCACACTATTATATTCTACAGGAAGTATTAAGCACGTGCACACTATTATATTGTACAGGAAGTATTAAGCACGTGCACACTATTATATTGTACAGGAAGTATTAAGCACGTGCACACTATTATATTGTACAGGAAGTATTAAACACGTGCACACTATTATATTGTACAGGAAGTATTAAGCACGTGCACACTATTATATTGTACAGGAAGTATTAAGCACGTGCACAATATTATATTGTACAGGAAGTATTAAACACATGCACAAAAATAGTTATGTTGTGTTTAACTTAGCAACGAACATGTGGACTTTTTTCTGCATTTTATGTTATTTATTTGAGCTGTCATTTAGTGACACAAAAATAATCTAATGGATGGGTCCTTCTCACTCGGTTTATTTTCATAATTGATGACATGTTTTGTTATGGTAACCAGTATGTATTCAAGCTCTTTAACCTTTGGCTTCTTTAATTGCACCCAGCAGTCAGTATGAATAATATAAAAAGTTATATGCACTGTTGTTAGGTTAAAAATGTTCATTATGTTATAACCTCATCCATTTTGGATTAACGTCTTTTGCTTCAACAATATCAAGTTACTAGCAACTTGTGAAAGAACGATAGATTGATAAGTAGGATTATCAGTGATTCCCAAATGTTAAAACATATGACCCTCTGTTTTCTGCAGACATCTGTTTATATTTTCTGAGAAAGTTTTTCAGGTCCTCTGGTGGAGTCAGCATGAAGCTTGAAATATTAAGAAACATGGTCCAGAATTTTTTTTATTCATAAAATACAATGATAAAAGTATTTTTTACATTGTGTATGTATTTATTTATTTTAGTTTCATTAATAACATTATAATGTTCCATCTACAGACACAAGTTAAATATATTTTGAAATGTTTTTCACGTAATTCTTGATGAACTAGAATATATTTTCAAGTTTGGTATCATCAGTTTTTGTCACCATAGAGATTAAACAACGAATTTTTTTTAAATTTTAAAAACAATGTTGTGTGAAGCTCGATAAACTAATCACTAGACACAAAAGTATCGATTGTTGTTTATTTATCCATTCAGTTACCCTATTGCTCTGGATCTGGTTGCTTCTGGCAAAGTCAACGTAAAACCACTGATCACCCATCACTTTAAACTGGAGGATTCTCTGAAAGCTTTCGAAACTTCAAAAACAGGAACAGATGGAGCCATCAAAGTCATGATCCATTGTTATCAGGATTCTTAAGATAGAAACCTGATCACGCCTGTTGCTCAGACAGAAGTGTTAGTGACTCTGTCAATCAGAACAGGAAATAGAGAAGATCTAATAAGTTCTTTTGTTTCACGTAATAACGTTTTTTTTTTATTTCCTTATATGAAATTGTATGAATAGTTAGTAACTGTAATTTTTTTTTCAATATAATATGAATGTTTGATCAAAATAAATCTCAAGGTTTAAAATGACTTCTGTAACTTTCCTTGCTAATGAAGCAATATTTTGTATGAACTAACTGCTGTTAACAGTAAAGGTTGTGTACCAAGAATTATTCAGCTTTTCTACAACATTAAAAATATTAGTTGTTTCTAGAGATGCCCAGTTTTGAATTTTGTAATCTCAAAAGTTCTTGCATTATACTTTGAAATACTGTTGTTGTATTTTTAATTAAAGTTATTTTACCAATAAATCTGGTTTTAATTATAGCAGCTGGTTCTGGTTCATAAAATAGTTTTACTTTTATAGAGATGAATCTCTTTCATAATTCTACAAACTATGGTTATGCTACATGTCAAGAAAAGTAGCCAAAAGACGTACGACCTTTTTAACCTTTTACATGTAACGAATAAACTAAAAATATTCAATACTGGTAAGTTAGGTGAAATTTATAAGATTACTGAAAAGGAAATATTTTTAATGATTGTTTTACAATTTCTTCAAAAGCATCTTTAGTCAGTAAGATTCAACTGAAATACTGTACAACATGATATGGATTAAAATGGTTAACTTATTTTAAGAACACTGTCTATCTGTATCTCTCAATTCATCAGTATTTGTCTTCCTGTATATCAATTTATGTATCTGCTTATCTGTTCTCTTTTTATATGTTTATATGCTGTTTGTTTCTGTCTTTCTAAACACACACACACACACACACACACACACACACACACACACACACACACACACACACACACACACACACACACTTGGTTTATTAAGTGAAGTTTTATGAATGCATTCACTACATATCAATTATTGAATTTTTACATGCTTATGAATTATACCAACATTGATACGTGTCTTTATATTTTAATGTAGTCTTATGACTAATTCATACAATACTCTTCGTTTTGCGTTTATTTGTATTAATTTTTCTCCAGGTCCTTCAAATTTACCCTAATTAATCTTCCAAAGTCTGTGTAGCTTTTTTTTTAAACTAAAGGTAGCTGTGTATGAATTAGATATGCTTTATTATCTGTAGTGTTTGTGTTTTTATTAGATCTTTATCAGTGTTATTATACATGTGCTGGGCTAGCTAGTTTCCATTTCAGTTTGCCTATATAAAGAAAATTTTAGTAGTTTCAGTTGTTAAAAGGTGGTTGATTCTCCTTTAGTTTTGTTGGTAGAGCACTTGTGACAAAACCCGAGTTCCAAGCTTGTCCTGGGTATACAGTTGGTCCTTTTAGACAAAGGTCGTCTTTGAGTTCCTTTTCATTTATTGGCTTTTTCAGATGGCGTACATTCATTTAATTGTGATATGAACTTAATGTAAGTATCTAAGTACGACAAACGTGCACACACTGCAAAACATAAATTATCATAAAAACCACAAAAAGGTACTAATTCTATGGAATGCATTTGTGAATTTAATTAGGGTTAATAACAAATTAATATGCACAAACATTTGTACCTGTAACCTCAATTTACACTAAAAGGAACTAATTCCACAGATTTTTATCAATTTTAGTTAGAGTTAATAACAATGAATATATTTACATATTCCGCTAATCGTGTGTGCAAGAAATGTGTTGTGTTTGAGTTATATTTGCAGCATTGCAACATAAAATTGATTTTATTGGAAGTTGTACTTATAAAATAGCCAATTTGTTTTTATTACAGATTTTCTTTTCAAGTAAACACTATAAAGCTGATAACTTTTTAAAAGAATGTCACCTATATTTTATTTTAGTTGTGCTATTTTTTGTATTCTTAAATTTTTTGAATTAGCATTTTTTAAGCTTGAGTTTTTTACTTCAACACCTAACAAATGTATTCGTGAATTACAAATTTACATGACGCATCAAATGTGCTTGCCCTTTCAATTCTGGGGGTGTTATAATGTGACAGTCAGTTTCCTTGTTTGTTTGTAAGAGTAGCTCAAGATTTGGCAGTGGGTAGTGATGACTATCTGCCTTCTCTCTAACCTTACGCTGCTGAATTAGGGACGGGTAGCGTAGACAGCTTTTCTGTAGCTTTGTGCAAAATTCAAAAAATAAACAAATGTTGGATCTAACCACTAATATGAATTTTGAAAGATAATTTGTAAGTTTGTACTCCTTATCACTCGTGGAAAGTGAATTCAACAAAATTGTTTGTAACAATTAAATGAAAATGTATGCTGTTCATGATACAGTTGTTGTGGTTTTAATTATTGTTCCACATCGAACTCAAGATGCTTCACTAAAACATTTATTACTCTTATGATTACATCATTATTATCTTAATTTGTTGATTGTTTGTTTACTTTCACAGGAATCTGAACAAAATAATTCTGTAGTCTTATTGCTAAACCATTCTGACTGTGGTGGTTTTTTTATATTATGTGAATACTTTATAAGTCCTAAGTTATCAACGAACACTGGCTCAAACATTAAAAAGTAATTTTTACAAAGAGGATAATGTCTAATTAGCCATCAGTAAAATAACTTAAGTCTTTTTTAAAGACACTTCAACTATTTACTGATTTTTTTTTAATCATTTAGTTAAAATGTTTAATGTTATGTTATATGTCAAGTAGTATTAAATCTTTGTACACATTATCTCTAATGCAGTACAAAGACGTTTACTGCTTATAAAGTTGTGTATACATATATAAAGAGTGCAATAAATCTGAGAAACTTTATCTCATTTGTATCTGTCATTTCAATATCTTAATTTATATAATCATCTCTCATAACCTGATAAATAGTTTAATTGACACTTGTTATAACTTATCATCCAATCTTATAAGTAGATTACATGATATGGCAAATGAATTTCTGTATTTTACTGTAATGAATTGTGTTTTTAAAAGTAAGACTTGCTGAACTGTGTTTGAGGGTCAGTATACATACTTATTGAACTGTGTTTATATGGTTCGACACATAGACTTGCTGAACTGTGTTTGAGGGTCAGTACACGTAGATTATTGAACTGTGTTTATATGGTTCGACACATAGACTTGCTGAACTGTGTTTGAGGGTCAGTACACGTAGATTATTGAACTGTGTTTATATGGTTCGACACATAGACTTGCTGAACTGTGTTTGAGGGTCAGTACACATAGATTATTGAACTGTGTCTTTATGGTTCAGCATATATAGACTTACTGAAATTTTTTAATGAATATGTGTACTTCAAAGCATTAACCCTAATAATATACAATACATACATTTGTAAATACGTTGCTTAAGAGCACTAAAGCCATCTAATATTATAGCAGATTTATTATCATGTATCTATTTTAATATCAGTGTTTGTTTTAGTTAAATTATACACATTTTTAAATATACTGTTAAATTTGTTTTGTAAAATTCACAGCTATTCACTGAAGTTGTGGATTTTTGAGTGTAAGTATCAATAATATGTGTGTGTAAACATTAATGTGTTGTCTATATTGTTTTGCAGATTTTCCTCGCATCTATAAATGCAACCAAATGCACCACACCAAGATAGAATATATTATTGGTTTGCTGTAGTAGGTGCACTATAAACCTTGGATGCTATAACTGTTTATCAACGCTTGTTGGGAACTTCAGGTATTTGACCATGACATTTATATGTCTCGAACATTTAACTTCAGCAGATTCACACTAGACATTAATATTTTTATGAAGACACCATACAACAACAGCAGTGAAAAACTCGACATGTGACCAACAAAAAAATACAAAGCTACCTAACTCCCTGTTAAGTAAATTGTACCTACATAAACTCAAAATTAATTAGATCATTTTGGACCCTCAGTGACACAGCACCATGTCTGTAGACTTCACTACTAGATTCTGGGTTTTAATGCTGTGGGGGGGGGGGCACAGAAAACACAGAGCCTGTTATGCTTAATTACAAACAATAATTGCTCGTCATGAACCCTCGATAAGATGTCATGAAAGTTCCAGCCTGGAAACAAGAGTCTGTATTGTTTGTACATTTGTCAGACTGTTGTACATGAAAAATTATTTGTATAATCTACTTATATTAAAGAAAAAGTATGTATCAATCTTTTTAGCAAGTATCATAAATTAAATATAAACATTTAATTAACTTCTAATATTAGATTACCATTTACTCCCTTTCCAAACCCTTTTCAAATTGTAATACGTAACAGTATTACTCCATGTTGCATATAAAGGATTAATCAATCAGTTGAAACTACCTTATATTTTGAAAAGGAATTTTTGCTTTCATAATATTTTGAGTTTTTAGATGCAGCGAGTAATAAGAGTAGCCATCTGTTGTGTGGAAACACCCGAGTCACAAATGTTCTTAGATTAGGTGCTTGACTCTTATCGGACACGACACTTCTTGCTGTATTGCAAACTGTTTGTTCCTGTTATGTACCAGAAAGTCAAATATCAAATGCACTAGGGTAGAATATAATAGTGGTATCTGGGTTTGGGTCTTTCTTGCCAAGGAAAAAAAACATACATGGACACAGGGTGTCCTAAAAATGTATACACACTGAATTATTATAAATACGATATTTATTAAGATACTTCTAGGTTTTGTAATCCAAGTTTGAGCAGAACCTTTTGAGTTATCACAGCTGTTTGAACTGATGACCGTTCTGATCCAGGTACTGTTGATAACACAGACGGATGGAATTGTAATTTCACGAGTCATTTTATTTCGTATTTGGGTGCATTCTCTTTCAATTGCTGCCCTCAGCTCATTGATTGTTGCAGGTTTTGTGCTCTAAACTTTATCACTGACGTATCCCCATAAAAAAAAGTCCAGAGGTGTGAGATCTGGTGAACGTGGGAGAAATTCAGTGCTACCTCTTCGCCCAATCTTACTGTTCGGCAAACTTTCGTCAAGATAGGCCCTCATATTACGATAGTAGAGGGGAGGTGCTCCATCTTGCTGGAAATAAAACATCTCTAAATTGCTTTCTAATGCATGGCACATTCATACTCAATAGATTCTTGCAGCAAGCTTAATTAACAAGACCAGTAACTGTGTTTTTAAAAAAAGAATGGTCCAATTATGCCCAATGCTGATAATACACACCACACTGTTACTCCTGGTAAGATTACATGGTGTTCAACTGTAACATGCAGACTCTGAGGTGTCCAACAGGTGCAATTGTGGTGATTAACTGAGCCATTTAACTTGAATATGACCTCATTGCTTCAGACAATTTTGTTTGTAAACTATGCATCCTCTGCAGATTTTGCCAGGTACCATTCACAAAATTCAACTCTCTGGATAAAATCATCTTACATGAGGGCGTGGGCTAATGCTGGAATAAAACTTTTCTAATAAACATGCTTCAACATGTGATTTTGGGATTCCTGTCTCATGGGCTGTTTGGCGAACAGATTTTCTTGGAAATCTTTGGCCACTTTTCAACAGCTCTGCTTCTCATGTGGGATGGTTGGATGACTGCAGTCTTTCAGAATGCCCTTTATGAACATCTTGAACAGTTCCATTTGTTTCAAACGTACCTCTGATGCGAGTAATGGTGAGTCGCATTGTGGATCTGGTTGAAACTCCATTCTAAACCGTTCGTGCTCTTCCAGTTTACTTTAACCTAAATTTCCTTTTTGAGTGAGTTACAATCATTCAGTGTGTATACATTTTCATGGGATGCCCTGTATATACAAGGACACTCATTGTTTAAAATATATACATAAGCACTCATTGTTTAAAATATATACATAAGCACTCATTCTTGAAAATATTATATACATGAGCACTTATTCTTTAAAGTGATACGTAAATGGGACTCATTCTTTAAAATATTATATGCATCGATACTCATTCTTTGTAATATTATATACTGGACACTTTTTCTTTAAAATATCGTATACGTGGATCCCCATCTTCAAAACACAACAGTGTTACAATTCTCCTCGATCCCCATCTTCAAAACACAACAGTATTAGAATACTCCTCGATCCCCATCTTCAAAACACAACAGTGTTAGAATACTCCTCGATCCCCATCTTCAAAACACAACAGTGTTAGAATACTCCTAGATCCCCATCTTCAAAACACAACAGTGTTAGAATACTCCTCGATCCCCATCTTCAAAACACAACAGTATTAGAATACTCGATCCCCACCTTCAAAACACAACAGTGTTAGAATTCTCCTCAACGTATTTCTGCTCTTCGTAAATCACTGGCTGAACGGATGAACTTGTATTTTTCTGACTAGTTTTGTGATTTAGTATTATTTATGTGAAATTTGTGCACGTGTGGTTCTGCCATGACTGCATCAAAATATTCACGGATTTACGAATAAACAATCCTTTAATACTACGCATGCACCTTGATAATAGTATGGAGTATCACAGAGACTGGTTTCACTAATTCATAATATACCAGAGAGAAATTCACACTTTTAGTACATTTAAACACCACATATAAAAATATAGTTTGCCTCAAATATTATCTTTTATCTTAGAAAAAGAGAAGTGTTGAAGGATCACTTCTATTATTTCTTTTTGAAGAAAACGCCAGCTATAACAGGTGTGGAAGATTTGGTGTCAGGATGCTCGATAATTTCCGAAATAAAAAGTTTGTTCGTGTGTACGGCGTAAGGGTTAGCGTACCGGAAATCCGGCTTCAATGCTGGTGAACAAGCTTTGCAGTTTTAACTGGATGCAAGAGCAACAGATAATCCGTTTATTACGTCAGTGCATCTATGGTAACTGCTTGTGCAGACTAGCTGCCTTCCTTCTCTGGTCACAAGTTCAAAATTAGGGAAGGTTACCTGATTTGATCGGTTATTACATTTTCTGCGTAACGTACCGTTTAAGTTGAACATGAGGACACAGCTGCATATGAAGTATTTATTGAAGCTTTCTTCGAATAATAGTTGTGTTTGATAATTTTCAATATTGCCCTAAATTATGCCAGTTATGTTTTAGATAAATTTGAGTAATGATGACTCAGTTCCTTCATTGTTGAAGATATGTCTTTAGCAAAGTAAAATTCTCGTGTTACTTTCTCGTATTCGGCGAGTTAGAGAGAGTTATTATTGTACCACAGCTCAACTCAGTGAGTCAAAGAGAGTTATTATTGCACCACAGCTCAACTCGGTGAGTCAGAAAGAGCTCAGATTTGCGGCAAAATAAAGAAGACAGGTGGAAACCGTTTTATATTTTCTTTTCGAATAAATAGAACAGTTTCAAGCCATTGGATTAGGATTGATTGCAATAGTAGAAAATGGTACGCAGTGAAACAAATTTATAGAAATATTTCATACGTGAGATCCGAAAACTCGTGGACTTAAGGAAAAGTCCCAAGGGACCAGCGTCTGACTTCAATGTCACAGGAGATAAGATTTTCTAAAACAATTCCAATGGAACATCTCGTGAAGCATACGAAAGTATCACGAAATGATATGTCAAAAGCAAACGTTTTTCATTGAGTTGATGAGCGCTAGATAAAGAAACGAAGGTGATATTTTAAAAGATATTAACAGGTTATCTTGATTGTGAAGTTGTGTCCTGTAACTTTATAGATAAAATAACAAGTCTTCGTAAAGTTTTGTCCTCAAAATGAGGGTTAGCTGAAAACAAAAACTACAACAAAGGTAATAAATGAAGTAAACCTTATATTGCAGTTTTTCAGGCCTCTTTTAATACTCTCATAAGTGAATGTCACTCTTAGTGAGTAAAATAACTTCAAAACTAAATAAATAACCGGTTAGTCCACACCGAATAGTAATGTATAATTAATTATGACGATATGTCACGTTTTATCCAATCACAGTACCACACCGAATAGTAATGCATAATTAATTATGACGATATGTAACGTTTTATCCAATCACAGTATTTCAAGTTATTATTGGTGAATTATCAAACTTTGTGATCCAAACCGGTGGTGTCATCGTCGTGACTATCCATAGAGGTCAAGGATGACGGTTCTTCAAGTTCATACAGATGGCTAATGAAGGTAATCCTTGTTGTACAGGTCTTCTGACAGCAAGGTCAGTTCAGTTCAGAGGGAGGGAGAGGTTTCAGTTGTAGCTGGCGTTGTTTCATCTTCTATTCAAAATGTTGTCTTCTTGATGACTCAAAACATTATGTTCCCTGATGGATAAGAAATCTCCAGATGGTTCGATTGAGAGCGAGAGTTTCCTAATTCTTAACATAAATGTTGCAGTTATTTAGTGTCGTTAGGAAACTTTGTTAAACTTGGAAGATGCCTGTGTGTGTGTTGCACACTAACAGACACACGGTCCTTGACAGTCAACAAGTTGAGTCCAATGGCAAGGAAACCAAGACGATTAGAACTTGATGAACAAAACAATAAAAGTGGATATTTTATTTTCAGTATATTTGTAATTAATAAAAAATTAAATTAAATAATTTCACGCGTTCTTCGCTGACAAGTAAGAAGTGAAAAATATATGCGTCACATTTTAACTACAGGAATTGTATTGATTGATCGATTTTCAATTTTGTGCAAAGCTACAGAGGGCTATCTGTGCAAGCCGTCCCTAATTTAGCAGTGTAAGACTAGAGTGAAGACAGCTAGTTATCATCGCCCACCGCCAACGCTTGGGCTACTCTTTTACCAACGAATAGTGGAATTAACGATCATATTATAACGCCCCCAACGGCTGAAAGGGCGAGTATGTTTGGTAGACCAGAGATTCGAACTCGCGATCTTCAAATTACGAGTCAAGCGCCTTAACAACCTGCCCATGCCGGACCAAAACTGTGTTGAGTATTTATAATTTCACATTTCTATGGCAATTGACAGCTTACAAATGTAAATCGAACAAATAAACCCAGAAAGTAAAATAGAGAATTGCAGTTATAGGTAATGCAACTCGACGGACAAACAGTTAATAACGTCCTTTATTCGGTCTAACGCTTTCAGCACTCAAAACTAACTTTCGGTTTGGTTTGTTAGTGTATCTAATTTTCTATCTCCGCTTTGCACATCGCGAGTAGTGAAACCCGGTTTTTAGCCCAACGCTAAGACCATGGCGAGTTTTACGATTTGCTATATTCCGTGAAATAACACTAGTTTTGTTTGAAAAAAGTCAATATGAATCGTCTTCGTGGTTTCCACATTTTAAGCAGCTGTTCTGGGTGGTCTATTTATTTGCAGTTAAACACAAAGTTTGAAACCCGGTTTCTAGCATTGTAAGTCTACAGATATACTGCTGTACCAGTAGGGGGATCTAAGCCTTCCATCGCCGTCCTTGGTCAGCTTCATCTCCATGGTAACGATTCCGATTTTTTGTTGCTTGTTGGACACGTTTCCATCCTTAACGGAATTAGCGAATTCTTCACGTGTCAGTAAATCCAGGACCCCTTGGGACACTTCAGGTGTACAACTGAGCAAGGCATCAGGAGATCTCAAAGACTTTTACAAGAGTAGTTTTCGCGACTCTTCACTTTATTCCTTAAGTTAGTACTTTCTAATTTCTTTTAGTCACTTTTCAGAAAATAACTAAAATAAATGTACACTGGTCATTGATAATCATTAAGGATTTTTTCTGTGGCAGGAAGGTCGGTGTTGATTTTCTCAGCTCAAAACGAACAGTTCGACCTTATCACATTTATAATGTTTTCCCTTATAACATGTACACTATTTTATGTTTTGCGAAGGTGAAATTTTTGTCTACAAAAAGAGTTAATGATAAGAAATGTTCTTTTGTTTTGTTTATTTTTGAATTTCGCACTATTTCGACAGCTATCTGCGCTAGCCGTCCCTAATTTAGCAGTATAAGACCAGAGGGAAGGAAGCTAGTCATCACCACCCACCGCCAACTCTTGGGCTACTCTTTTACCAACGAATAGTGGGATTGACCGTTACACTATAACGCCCCCACGGCTAAAAGAGCGAGCATGTTTGGCGCGACCGGAAATGTTCTAAGAGAAACACATAGAACATTACATACAGTTCATGTTAACACGAGTATAGAACATTACATACAGTTCATGTTAACACGAGTATAGAACATTACATACAGTTCATGTTAACACGAGTATAGAACATTACATACAGTTCATGTTAACACGAGTATAGAACATTACATACAGTTCATGTTAACACGAGTATAGAACATTACATACAGTTCATGTTAACACGAGTATAGAACATTACATACAGTTCATGTTAACACGAGTGAACATTACATACAGTTCATGTTAACACGAGTATAGAACATTACATACAGTTCATGTTAACACGAGTATAGAACATTACATACAGTTCATGTTAACACGAGTATAGAACATTACATACAGTTCATGTTAACACGAGTATAGAACATTACATACAGTTCATGTTAACACGAGTATAGAACATTACATACAGTTCATGTTAACACGAGTATAGAACATTACATACAGTTCATGTTAACACGAGTATAGAACATTACATACAGTTCATGTTAACACGAGTATAGAACATTACATACAGTTCATGTTAACACGAGTATAGAACATTACATACAGTTCATGTTAACACGAGTATAGAACATTACATACAGTTCATGTTAACACGAGTATAGAACATTACATACAGTTCATGTTAACACGAGTATAGAACATTACATACAGTTCATGTTAACACGAGTATAGAACATTACATACAGTTCATGTTAACACGAGTATAGAACATTACATACAGTTCATGTTAACACGAGTATAGAACATTACATACAGTTCATGTTAACACGAGTATAGAACATTACATACAGTTCATGTTAACACGAGTATAGAACATTACATACAGTTCATGTTAACACGAGTATAGAACATTACATACAGTTCATGTTAACACGAGTATAGAACATTACATACAGTTCATGTTAACACGAGTATAGAACATTACATACAGTTCATGTTAACACGAGTATAGAACATTACATACAGTTCATGTTAACACGAGTATAGAACATTACATACAGTTCATGTTAACACGAGTATAGAACATTACATACAGTTCATGTTAACACGAGTATAGAACATTACATACAGTTCATGTTAACACGAGTATAGAACATTACATACAGTTCATGTTAACACGAGTATAGAACATTACATACAGTTCATGTTAACACGAGTATTGTTGGAAGTGATATAATTTATGTCGATTTTATTTTTTTCAAGCATTATGTTTGAGGTGGCTGTACGAATGTTGGCGCATAATGCAAGGTTTATTTTGACTGGAATAGTCCAGGTAGGTTACTTTGTTACTAATGGTATGTTTATGTTGACTAGAGTAGTCCAGGTAGGTTACTTTGTTACTAATGGTATGTTTATGTTGACTAGAGTAATCCAGGTAGGTTACTTTGTTCATAATGGTATGTTTATGTTGACTAGAGTAGTCCAGGTAGGTTACTTTGTTACTAATGGTATGTTTATGTTGACTAGAGTAGTCCAGGTAGGTTACTTTGTTCATAATGGTATGTTTATGTTGACTAGAGTAGTCCAGGTAGGTTACTTTGTTACTAATGGTATGTTTATGTTGACTAGAGTAGTCCAGGTAGGTTATTCTGTTATTAATGGTATGCTTATGTTGACTAGAGTAGTCCAGGTAGGTTACTTTGTTCATAATGGTATGTTTATGTTGACTAGAGTAGTCCAGGTAGATTACTTTGTTCCTAATGGTATGTTTATGCTGACTAGAGTTATGCGGGTAGGTTACTTTGTTCATAATGGAATGTTTATGTTGACTAGAGTAGTCCAGGTAGGTTACTTTGTTCCTAATGGTATGGTTATGTTGACTAAAGTAGTCCAGGTAGGTTACTTTGTTCCTAATGGTATGTTTATGTTGACTAGAGTTGTCCAGGTAGGTTACTTTGTTCCTTATGGAATGTTTATGTTGACTAGAGTAGTCCAGGTAGCTTACCTTGTTCCTAATGGAATGTTTATGTTGACTAGAGTTATGCGGGTAGGTTACTTTGTTCCTAACGGTATGTTTATGTTTACTACAGTAGTCCAGGTAGGTTACTTTGTTCCTAATGGTATGTTTATGTTGACTAGAGTAGTCCAGGTAGGTTACTTTGTTCCTAATGGTATGTTTATGTCGACTAGAGTAGTCCAGGTAGGTTACTTTGTTCCTAATGGCATGTTTATGTTGACTAGAGTTGTCCAGGAAGGTTACTTTGTTCCTAATGGTATGTTTATGTCGACTAGAGTAGTCCAGGTAGGTTACTTTGTTCCTAATGGTATGGTTATGTTGACTAAAGTAATCCAGGTAGGTTACTTTGTTCCTAATGGTATGTTTATGTTGACTAGAGTTGTCCAGGTAGGTTACTTTGTTCCTAATGGTAAGTTTATGTTGACTAGAGTTGTCCAGGTAGGTTACTTTGTTCCTAATGGTATGTTTATGTTGACTAGAGTTGTCCAGGAAGGTTACTTTGTTCCTAATGGTATGTTTATGTCGACTAGAGTAGTCCAGGTAGGTTACTTTGTTCCTAATGGTATGGTTATGTTGACTAAAGTAATCCAGGTAGGTTACTTTGTTCCTAATGGTAAGTTTATGTTGACTAGAGTTGTCTAGGTAGGTTACTTTGTTCCTAATGGTATGTTTATGTTGACTAGAGTTGTCCAGGAAGGTTACTTTGTTCCTAATGGTATGTTTATGTTGACTAGAGTAGTCCAGGAAGGTTATTTTGTTCATAATAGTATGTGTATGTTGATTAGAGTGGTGCGGGTATATTGCTATGTTTCTCGTCGTGTGTTTATGTTGTATAAATACAATATTCACGAAGCAGTGAATTAATGAGTAATAAATGTGAGTTAGTAACTGTGTTATTCATTCATTCAGTTTTGCAATTGGACTAGTTAACTAAACAACTCATAGTTTTGCAATTTGACTAGTTAACTAAACAACTCATAGTTTTGCAATTCGACTAGTTAACTAAACAACTCATAGTTTTGCAATTCGACTAGTTAACTAAACAACTCATAGTTTTGCAATTCGACTAGTTAACTAAACAACTCATAGTTTTGCAATTCGACTAGTTAACTAAACAACTCATAGTTTTGCAATTCGACTAGTTAGCTAAACAACTCATAGTTGTTTAGTTGACTAGTTAACTAAACAATGAGTTCTTAGCGTGTTTATTGATCATTGCAAGTAGAGATTAGAATAAGAAAGATAAATAATAATTTCATTTTTGAAGTAGCAGAATTAAAAGTAGGAAATACATTTAATTTTACACGTCTAGAAAGAAAACGATATATAACGTTTTGTTAATAATGTTATTGTCATGTCTTTTCATTGTTCTCGAATGTTCGGTAATTTAAGAAAAAATTCATTACAGAGCTGAATTCAAAATGCCCATCAAACTCTGGATATTCACAGACGACAATTTGAGATGTAATACTCTCATCTTATTTATTTCCTAAATATCAGTAAATCTGTTATGTCAACTGCAAACTTGCATCTTTTTGAAAAAAACAGTTTATTTATTTATGTTTGATTGTCAATGGAACAATCAATAACCAATAGAAAAGCCATTTTGTGATTTACGTTTTATTTTAAACCATTTCGGTAAAGAAACATTTCCAGTGTCAGTTTTAGTGTTGGTAGAATTAGGACCATAATTGGATGTAAGTATCGGACTTTGTTCATCAAACACGTCAGTAAGAAAAGTAAACAAAAAATTCAGTACTTTGGTTTTACAGTGTTAATTATTGTTTGTGGTTTTACAGAAATTCCAACTACTGAAGCCTGCAAAGTGGCCTCAGAACTCTATATCCGAGACCCTAACCCAACTATAGACATTCCCAGCAACCAATTAGCAACCCTCATAGAATTCATATAAAGGAACACCTTTATATCTATGTTGAAATATAATATAATAAATAATAGTAAAAAAATAAATAATATAAAATTGTATATTCAACATTTAAGCCCGCCCTCTACATTCCGACGCTCATAACACAATCCTTTTCAAACATGTGGTCAGCTTCCGGTCAGTTACCTCTCTCTTTCTCTGTGAACCTGACGATGACCGAAGAAGGTCGAAACGTTGTTCACTCCTCTACGTAAGAAATTTTCTCAACCCAAACGAGCCGTTTTTACATATAAATAAAAATATAATAAAATATAGAGTTTATCTTTTTTTTCAATGGTCCCTTTTAAAAACTCTTTTGCAGTATGTCACTTCTCCGTGGTACAGAAAGTCTGAAAGCTTACAACGCTAAAATTGGAATTTTGATATTCGCTGGTTGATGAGCACAGAAACACCGTTGTGTAGCTTCGTGCATTGTAAGTTACTAAGTATCAAAAGCAAAATCATTGTTTGCATACTTAATAAAATCACTCTCACTATTACAGCCGTGGGGGCGTTATAAAGTAAAGTTCAATTCCAATATTCGTCAGTGAAGAGTAGTCCAAGAGTTGGCAGAGTGTAATGTCGACTACCTGCCTTCATTTAGCCTACCATTTTAAAAGTAGGAACGGCTGGTTCTGACAACCCTCAAGTACCTTTGCACAAAATTCAACAAATAAACGAACAAACAAATAATTATAGATTTTTTGTGACTCAGAGCTAAGTCTAAGGGCGTACAGCGCTTCAAAATCGGATTTCGGCACCTACCAGAAGAACAAAGCACAAATAGTTCATGTGTGTCTTTTAACAACAGAAAAACGAATGAAGTAATTAATAAGATTTATTAAAACATATCCTAACAAGAATATATAAGTAAGAAACCAAAACTGACAAAACAAACAGGACTTCCATGGACTGTGAAGAAACTCCAAAGTTCTTACAATCTAATTAAGCATGTTATCACGGTAATGTATACAAAGGAATATTAGTTGAGGTGTTTTTTATATTGTTTCAGGAGAAAATTATGTGTGAAAATAATGAAGCAGGAAACTTTTATTTTTAATTTGCAATTACAAATTCATTTTCATGACCTAAACAGCGAACAAAAATATGTACGGCGAGATGTTATAGTTAATATAACTTAACGAATATCCAAGGGTTAGGTAATCACGACTAATGAGAATGAATTTCTGAAATTTTACCCAGAGGTTTCTGATAGACCCGCTCGTGCAAACTGCAGTTGGATGAACAGCGGTTCGAATTCTTTCGGCGATTAATTCACTAGAGAGAAAATCAAGCACATTTAAACGCTACGAGATTACAATAGCTGCTGAGAACCAGAGTTTAATATTCGAAAGCACTCGAGTGTTGGGGTCTTGTTTTGAAATTCATCACACGTTTTGCGTGTGATGTTGTGCACTATTTTTTTTTTAAATCATAATTATAAAGAACCAGGTGTTGCATAATCTAGCACTCTGATGAAGTGGTCTTTCATTAAATAGAAAATGTAACGAAGTAACTTTTATTTTCAGTGATGTCGAGAAACCCACTTGTTGAGAATTTTATATGCAAAAACGCTCTTCTATTTGAAATATTTTCTCAACCCAAACGAGCCGTTTTTGCGTATAAATTAACTTTTATTTTGTATTTTTCGACTGCAGTATATAAATAGTTAAACAAACACACCTTACTATTTCTTCTTCCGTGTTGTATTTATACTTCTGGCCTCTGTTATACCTAATTTACGACTTCTTGTTACGGGCTGACAGATTAATGGTGTTCAAAGAATTAAATATTATTTCAGAATTAAGAGAAATACAAATAAAAACATATTTATCTTGTTTCCTCCTTCAGGTTCAGCTCATTACACACACTATTTCTTTCTCGACCATATCAAAACTGTTTCATCTTGCCCAGAATTTTGTTTTTTTGTTTGTTTTTGAATTTCGCACAAAGCTACTCGAGGGCAATCTGTGCTGGCCGTCCCTAATTTAGCTATGTAAGACTAGAAGGAAGGCAGCTAATCATTACCACACACCGCCAACTCTTGGGCTACTCTTTTACTAACGAATAGTGGAATTGACCGAAACATTATAACGCCCCCACGGCTGAAAGGGCGAGTATGTTTAGCGCGATGGGGATGCGAACCCGCGACCCTCAGGTTACGAGTCGCACGTCTTAACACGCTTGGCCATGCCGGGCCCCTGCCCAGGATTTAATTAGCTCATTACACACACACTATTTCTTCATCCACCACATTAAAACTGTTTTATCTTCTTCCCTCGCCTAGGATTTAATCGGTTCATTACACACAGTATTTCTTCATCCACCATATTAAAACTGTTTTATCTTCATCTCTCGCCCAGGATTTAATCGGTTCATTACACACACTATTTCTTCATCCACCATATTAAAACTGTTTTATCTTCATCTCTCGCCCAGGATTTAATCGATCCATTGAATACACAATGTCTTTATGTATTCCTATGTGTTACACTCAATACTTTTTCTTTCAGGATACGTGTATTGAAATAAGTTATAAAATTAGTCGAAAAACAGGAATGAAGAATAATTTTGTTTTGATGTTTTTACAACTGTCGTCGTGTAAATTATAACTTAGTAGCATACAAGGAGTTCTGACTTACTTAATATAGAAATTTTTAACTTTTAAAATCACTTTAAAGTGCATTAAGCATCACGTATATCACAACCATATAACTGTATTATTATGCCGTATATAACAACCATATAACTGTATTATTATGCCGTATATCACAACCATATAACTGTATTATTATGCCGTATATCACAACCATATAACTGTATTATTATGCCGTATATCACAACCATATAACTATTATTATGCCGTATATAACAACCATATAACTGTATTATTATGCCGTATATAACAACCATATAACTGTATTATTATGCCGTATATAACAACCATATAACTGTATTATTATGCCGTATATAACAACCATATAACTGTATTATTATGCCGTATATAACAACCATATAACTGTATTATTATGCCGTATATAACAACCATATAACTGTATTATTATGCCGTATATCACAACCATATAACTGTATTATTATGCCGTATATCACAACCATATAACTGTATTATTATGCCGTATATCACAACCATATAACTATTATTATGCCGTATATAACAACCATATAACTGTATTATTATGCCGTATATAACAACCATATAACTGTATTATTATGCCGTATATCACAACCATATAACTGTATTATTATGCCGTATATAACAACCATATAACTGTATTATTATGCCGTATATAACAACCATATAACTGTATTATTATGCCGTATATAACAACCATATAACTGTATTATTATGCCGTATATAACAACCATATAACTGTATTATTATGCCGTATATCACAACCATATAACTATTATTATGCCGTATATCACAACCATATAACTGTATTATTATGCCGTATATCACAACCATATAACTGTATTATTATGCCGTATATAACAACCATATAACTGTATTATTATGCCGTATATCACAACCATATAACTATTATTATGCCGTATATAACAACCATATAACTGTATTATTATGCCGTATATAACAACCATATAACTGTATTATTATGCCGTATATAACAACCATATAACTGTATTATTATGCCGTATATAACAACCATATGACTGTATTATTATGCCGTATATAACAACCATATAACTGTATTATTATGCCGTATATAACAACCACATAACTGTATTATTATGCCGTATATAACAACCATATAACTGTATTATTATGCATCATTACAATAACGACTTTCAAATCTTCGGAAAGACAAACACCAAAAAAGAACAGAAAGAAATCTTTATCTGGTGACCTTTTTTCCCACAATTCATTTAGTGTGAAGTAATTACGAACGAAACTGTAATTCGGTGATGCTCTTTGACATGCCATTTTTTAAAGATAACAGACTTGAAAACGTGTGTAACATTAACAGAATTCCAGTATGTTAATTGTCTCCATACATAAGTTGTGTGTGTGTTTTCTTATTACAAAACCACATCGGGCTATCTGGTGAATCCAACGTACATGAGTTGTTTTCCTGTGTAGGAAAAATACAGTTTCTGATTAATTATTTAAACACTATTATTTTAAAAATCGTATTAAATGTCTATAACTCCCCCACTGGCACAGCTGTATGTCTCCGGATTTACAAGGTTAGAAACCGGATTTCGATAATAACGAGTAATAATAGTGAAAAAATTAATAGATACTTTAATTTTATTATTCTAATGAAACATGTGAACATCGAGTTTAAATTTTATATTTTATCGTAATAAACGAAAGCAACACATTATTCTGAAGTACTCCATTGCTTTCAAACGTTTGGAAGATACGTGCCTAAAGTAATTAATTTATAACACAGTTGAAACATATTACGTATGTAGAAACACATAAAAAAACATCAAATGATCAAAACACTTAGATATTTTAGCTGGTTCATGATAATAAGAAAACGAATCGCTATTTGTATTCTTGGTAAAATTTCAACTCGGTAAAAGTGTAAAATGCATAATGCGTGATACTTAAATTAACGAAAAACAAACAAATTATAGGAAAAAATTAAAGTGTTGAAAGAATTGTCTTAGTTTTGTGTTAATATCGTGTCCCAAAATTGTTGTTTTTTTCGTTATTCAGCTCAATAGTTGCTTAAGTTTGAGAGGTATGGCTCTAAACAAAATAGGTTTATAAAATAGTCAGAAAAAAATTAAGTACAAAAAACAGGAGTATTGCTAAGACTAGTCTTTAAAGCTAAACATGAGAATTTTGGCTTCATAAGTTGACTCTGTATACGTTTGTGAGGGTCTTATAGATAAATATTAATTTGTCTAAAGAACTATAGAGAGACCTGCATATTATTCTCTCTTACTTATAAAAAATCCTATGGGGATTTATAATGTTTCTTTCGTGAAATTTTAATGGCTCAGAGAAAAATATAAATCACAAAAAATTTCAAAATAAATGTCTTAAATAATAAAGCAGACACAGCTATCAACAAGTTTTGATCTAAACTTGTTACCTGCGTAAATAGAAAAACAACAACAACCCAGTAATTAATATAGTTAATTTAATATAAATGTAATAAAGTAAAACTATGATGATTAGAATGCATTTCTTCACAAATTAAAAGTATTTTCTGTTATTAAACTTTGGCCAGCTTGGAACATTTTGTCCAGCTCCAAATCCCCATATTAAGTTATAATGCAAATCATAAAATAATATTTGTATATTAAACATTTAAAGCATTAGTTTTAATCAAATTAACTTTACATAAATAGTTCAGTGTAATTTATTTATTTACAGGACGCATAATACAAATTGTTTGCTTCTTTACAAAATGATTGTAGTTTGTCCTGTAAAACATTTTTAAGTATTTCAGGTTTTCCAAGGTATAGTGTTTTAAAATAATTCACTGATTAAATCACACATATTAGTTATTTCTATGAAAAGTTGAGTTTAAAATGTGGTAATATTCTTTTTGGTTAAATGAAAATTGTGAGTTTTTTATTAGACTGTATCTTTATTTCTTCACTAGATGGCACTAAACACTTGATACAAAAATATTCCAGCATCATTTACTGGGACTTTTCCCAGAAATTCTGTATAGGGGGCGTGGATAACTTTTCCTGTTGATAAACGTCACCCTTGGACACCAAGTAATCAGTCTCACCGTGAAGGTGGATTACGAATGGAGTTGGAACTATGTGCTACTTTTCCTCCAGCCACGGGTTTTAGCGACTAAATAACATCTTTGCTTTAAAGCTATTTAGTATGGAATACAAAGACGACTTATTTAGACGGAGAAGATACAGATGGTTCTGAGGTATGTCCTGACATTTATGCTAATTACTTCTGTTTGATTCTTTTAAGATGAGAACGAGAGATTAAGGTATTGAGGTGAAAAACCGTATAAATAACTTTTAGCATTCGATTCTCTTATCGTGAGCTCTTATGACTTAGAACTGCCTAAATCAAATTAAGTTAGTCAGTGCACTTGAATCTTAATATGAATGATATCTCAGTGTTTCCAGAGTAGTTTTCTCACTAAACCTGGTTATATTGTAGACATAAATCAGCACATTATAGAGAGTTTAATAAAACAGCGTTTTCGAAACGAGCTTGTTGTACTGAGTTGTGTGACAACGTACAGAGCAATGAAGTTAAGATGTGCGACTTATTCACGTTTCTCACTGTGAAATCCTACAATCTAACTGCTCGTGATGCGTTTATATTTTGACGGATCACGTTACTATCCGAATTTTTTATTAGAGCCACATAACTAAATACAGCAAAGTATTATGTATGTATTTTATTTAAAACACGTATTGAAAGTGAAATATGTTTTTTAAAGTTAATGATGCATATATATATATATTACAAATGTATTATGAAAATGAAATACGACACTACCTGGAAGGTCTTGTAGAATGTGGACAAATGTTCTGGGTTATTTGGTTCAGATGAACAGCGGAATATCTGTGGACAAAAACAGCTATAAAGCGGGCTCGATACCTGTGGTGACAAGAACAGAAATGGTCCTTTGTGTAGCTTCGTGCGTAATAGTAAACAATAACAATTTATTTCAGTCAACTTCTGGGGCGAATTGTTCTGTTCTGTCGCACGCAGTTTCTAAAGTATGTTTAAGCATTTTATAGACCTAAATGAATCTAATAAACAGCTGTTACTATTTAATGAATCTAATAAACAGCTGTTACTATTCAATGAATCTGATAAACAGCTGTTACTATTTAATGAATCTAATAAACAGCTGTTACTATTCAATGAATCTGATAAACAGCTGTTACTATTCAATGAATCTGATAAACAGCTGTTACTATTCAATGAATCTGATAAACAGCTGTTACTATTCAATGAATCTGACAAACAGCTGTTACTATTCAATGAATCTGACAAACAGCTGTTACTATTCAATGAATCTGACAAACAGCTGTTACTATTCAATGAATCTGACAAACAGCTGTTACTATTCAATGAATCAGATAAACAGCTGTTACTATTCAATGAATCTGACAAACAGCTGTTACTATTCAATGAATCTGATAAACAGCTGTTACTATTCAATGAATCTGACAAACAGCTGTTACTATTCAATGAATCTGATAAACAGCTGTTACTATTCAATGAATCTGACAAACAGCTGTTACTATTCAATGAATCTGATAAACAGCTGTTACTATTCAATGAATCTGACAAACAGCTGTTACTATTCAATGAATCTGATAAACAGCTGTTACTATTCAATGAATCTGATAAACAGCTGTTACTATTCAATGAATCTGATAAACAGCTGTTACTATTCATTAACGTTAAGAGATTTTTCAAGTAAATCACTCTTTGAATGCTCTCTTATGTTGTTTTAATTTGCATATCATGCCAAGAAATAATGAAGAAGTAAAAGCCTCCCAGTGGCAAAGCGGTATATCTGCGGACTTACCACGCTAAAAACCGGGTTTCGATACCCGTGGCGGACAGAGCACAGATAGCTCTTTGTGTAGCTTTGTGTTTAATGACAAACAGCTTCTGTTATGTTTATTCTGAGCAAACAAACAAAACGGCCCGGCATGGCCAAGTGGGTTGAGGCGTTCGACTAGCAACCTGAGGGTCGCGGGTTCGAATCTTTATTTCACCAAACATGCCTGCCTTTTCAGCTGTGTGGACGTTATAATGTGATGGTCAATCTCACTATTTGTTGGTAAAAGAGTAGCCCAAAAGTTGGCAGTGAGTGGTGATGAGTAGCTGCCTTCCCTCTAGTCTTACACTGCTAAATGAAGAACGGCTAGCGCAGATAGCCCTCGAGTAGCCTTGCGCCAAAATTTAAATCAAATATTAATTTTATGTAAAAAAATATTTAAGGATCAAGTGATGTGATTGAATACTGAAATAAAAGTGTAATTGTTATTAATTAAACGTCGTGGGAGACAATGGACTATTTGTGCAGTGCCCACTACGGGTATCGAAACCAGGTTTACGGCTCCAATGTAGATGTACCCCTGAGTCACTGGGAAATAAAATGGAAGAAAAGGGTTTTAACTTCTTTCCATTTTTTTCAAGTCATGAATAATAAGTCAGAATGCCACACTTTGGAACAGAATGTCCAAGGTTCGAGCCAACGATATGCCATTCGCTTCACTTTCAACTGTGGCAAGCCTATAAAAGTAAGTGTCAGTCCCAGTATTCGGTTAAGTGTAGCCGTATAGGTGAAGGGTTCTGCTTGTTTGTTGCCTTCTCTCTGGTTAGCCTTGTGAGAACATCATCTTTGGGTGTCGCGTTATTTTTTAGATCGTCCATATTATTTATTGAGATAAGAGCGTAATGGTTTTTTAGGGCCACAGTTCAAATGGTTCTCACAACGTCATGCGCTTTCGGGCGGACACGACAAGGAATTCACACAAACAGCAGATTAACGGTAAATGCCAACTAGTCCAGTCTGGTACTTTAAGTTGCATCAATCTCTAGTGAAACTTTATGGAAAAAGAAGTCTGCTAAACTGAGTTAATCAGAATATGTGGTTTATTGCAGTTTTCTGGGGATCGTAGACTTATGTACAAACGTTGCAAAAAACACAGAAGAGAACAGACAAGATTCAACTGAGAACTAATATTGAAGATCTCGTGTAAGCTGTGCAAAGAAGTAATGGTGTGAAAAATAGAACCAGTAGATATGTAATAACACCTTTCATACGCTGTTGTTATATATTTTTAGCTAACATCGTCAGGCATGTGAATTCAAATTTTGTTTGTTCTCTTAGTGTGTAAATCGTGAAACACTAAATAAATTTACATTTATTTGTTGTGAAATTCGCGCAAAGCCACATGAGGACTATTTGCGCTAACCTTCCGTAATTTGTCACTGTAAGACTAAAGGGAAGAAAGCTAGTCATCACTGTTAGGATACTTTAAAAAAAAAAAAACAATTAACAGCTGAATTTATCGTAACATTATCACGCTATTATGTTTGAAAGAGTAAAAACATATTTGGTAGGACGGCGATTCGAACCCGGAAAAAATAAGTCGTGTACCTTAACCACCTGGTCAAGAAATTGTAACTTAAATATATGTAGTCTTCACATACACATGTTTCCTTTTATTTCCGTTCTCTCCTTTTAACTATGGAGGCGTTATTATGTAAAGGTCAGTTCCACTATGCTTTAGTACAGTGTAAATCAAGACTTGGCGGTGGGTGGAAATTGATAAGAACCAACAGACAAACTACTCGACGTGTCGTTGTTTGTTTTATTCCATACAGTCTAATTGTTTTATTCCATACAGTCTAATTGTTTTTTTCCATACAGTCTAATTGTTACAGTATCAATTATTGACTAAATCGTTCATGAAGTAACAATACAGCTTATATTAAGCGCTAATAACACTACGTAGAACATTGTATTATATATATTATGTATATAACTTGGTTATCCATAATATTTATTTCTTTGAAAGTAAGCACGTAGTTACACAAAGGGCTATCTGTGTTCTGTCTATCACAGGTATCGAAACCCGGTTTGTAGCGGTGTGAGTCCGCTACGCCACTAGGGGGCTTATTCCATTATAACTACAGAAACTTCACATCTGTTTTAAACTATAAAGTCATTGAATTTCATTGACGTTGCTTATAAAACTTTTTTTTATTATTCTTAGTATAAATCTGATAACCAAAGAAGGGAATCTATATGTCATCGATTTTAAAAACTAATAGGCCATTTTGGGACCTGGCTCAGCTTAATCAAACTTTTGTTCTTTATTGATGGTCCATCGATAAAATTGAACTGGTCCACAGAAAAACGACGGTATCGCGAGGGGTTCCAGAAGACACGCGGAACAACGCAAGTAATCACTATGGTAACCTCTTATTCTTCTCACGCGCACAGGGACAAGAAACTGGGAGTATAGAAAGTCCAATAAAGTATTAATTATAGCTAGCTATGCCTAAACAAGACTTTGGAGAATGGGCGACATGTTATAGATAGATTCATTGACGTGTGTTGTTTAAATTGTGGCGACATTCTTTCCAAGTAATAAAAAACACACACACGCTAACTTAATTATGACGTTAATGTAGCCAGTATATTACGTTTAAGTACTTAGTGAATTTTCTTGAAGTCATCCACACGTGCAATCTTTATCGTGTAGATATAGGCCATTTTCGATTAATTTATCTTATTTGTTAGAAAAAACAACTGTGTTGTTACCGTGTGACGTCATTTTAACAACTGTGTAATTCTACTCTATATCTGTTAGCGCAGACAGCTCTCGTGAAGCTTTTCGCGAAATCGAAAAACAAACAAACCACATTTGTTGTTTCTGATTCATATATTGAGGCTTCATAATTACGTGCTTGGTTTCTAAGTTACGTTAAATGGCCTTAAGGAGGGTAATATTAATTAATGGGTCCGGATAAATCCTTGTTAAGGAGATCAAGTAAAAACAAGGATATAATAGAATGTCTCAAACACATATTTCTTAGCTTTACTCAGTTATCCCGATGTAAATACGATACAGGCTTTTGTTACTCCTCGCGATGTTTCATGTGAGTTTTTTGTTTTTCTTTTACTTTCGTGCAAAGCTATCTTCGCTGGCTGTCCATAATTTAGCAGTCTATGACTAGAGGGAAGGCAGCTAATCATCACCATCCACCGCCAACTCTTGGGTTATTCTTTTAACAACAATTAAGGGGATTGTCCATCACTTATAACGCCCTCGCCGTTGAAAAGGCAAGCATGTTTGGTGCGACGGGGATTCAAACTTGCGACCTTGGATTACCAGTCGAACGCCTTGACCACCTGGCCATGCTGGGCCTTTTTCGTGTGAGAAAATATTATACCTATGAACAACGAGAGTGGGTGTTTACAGAATAAATAATATGTACAATATAATACCTAAACAACAATGAAAGACTGAATGGCTGAAACCACTAACCTGCTATACTAAGGATATTGTTTTAAATGTAAAGATTACCCCTAATTTTACCAGCTAATTAAAGTCTGTCATCCCAAGTACTAGTTGAAGCTATTTGTGTAATCAACGACAGATTAATTTTGATAATTTTGTTATGAAAGCTACAGTTGTATATAAAATTGTTCTAATTTTCTGCGTCGGTCTAAACAGGAAAGATCTGGCGTGTTTCGGAGAACGAAGATAGCAGATGCTACGAATCCCGTATATAATGAAACGGGCGGACCCCACGTGCGTTCTCGTACTCGGGCAACGTTCTCTACAAACGATTTCTTGTTTTTCATTTTTCCCTTGGTGTATTCGTAAAGATCAAAGGAAGTAACAGTTAATACCACGCAAGGTTTTATTTTTGTTTTAAGTTTAAGATAAATTCACGATGTTAGTAATTTCTACGGTATTCTTATTTGTTTTTATTTTTTTCACTGACGTACTCAAATTATATTGCATTTGTTGTTTTGAAATCAGTGAAAGAATGAATGATCGATTGATTTTTATTTGAAAACTGTTCAACTTCATTGTAGAATAGCTGTTTTCTTCAGTGAAGTAGTCGACACAATTTATTAAAGTATCATTTAAACTTTATTAAGACTCCTCGTGGTTTTTATTTGTTTGTTTGTTTTTAAATTTCGCACAAAGCTACTCGATGGCTATCTGTGCTAGCCGTCCATAATTTAGCAGTGTAAGACTAGAGGGAATGCAGCTAGTCATCACCACCCACCGCCAACTTTTGGGCTACTCTTTTACTAACGAATAGTGGGACTGACCGAAACATTATAACGCCACCACGGCTGAAAGGGCGAGCATGTTTGGCGCGACGGGGATGCGAACCCGTGACCCTCAGATTACGAGCCGCACGCCTTAACGCGCGTGGCCATGTCGGGCTGAGCTCGTGGTATTATACAGCTGTTGTATATTTATCAATATCGTTGAAAATTGTCCTATCAAATGTATATATTGGATTTCTGATCTATGTTTAGATGGGAGAAGATTTTATTGTGTCTCAAATTCTCATTAGAGTTTTTCTTACTCGTTTTTGAAGTTGAAACTTCAAAGCAAAATTTCTTCTGTTTAAATCTGTAATGTAACGATTGCTCTTGCTTTGTTATAGCGAATACAGCAGACAGCTCGATGTGGTTTTGCTATAAAAACACACAAACACGCTTTATTAGAGAAAACACTAAAACCAAATCAGAGATACGTGCTCCTAAAGGAGGCTATGGAGATGTAACTATGAACATGCAGTGTAAATAAAGTGTTTTTTTTTCGTTTTCATATTAAATTATTCTCAACAGTTAGAATACAAAAGCTGTAAATGCACACAGACGTCTAGTATCAACATTTATTTCAGGTTAAATCGGTCTCAATCCACACGTGAAGCCGGTTTAGTTCAGGTGTTAAAGTTTTAGTAAAGTTTAAGGTTCAATCCCACAAATTAATCACATTGGATAGCCCTGTATGACTTTGTTTTAAAACAAACAAAAATTTTCTAAAATACGTTCGTTATGTTTATGAATGTAACGGAACCGCATTTTTCTCAGAAATTTTAACACGTGTTACAAAGGATACATGTGTTCTATACTAAAGATTAACCAATCCGTATTTACGTTCACATTAAATATTCTTTTCACGAGATAAATGCAATTAACTTATTGCAGGTCTTAAGTTATATTCCTCTCGTATCTAAGGAAAATATAAAATCATTTTTCTTAGTACTTTTAGCTTGGGTTTGGGTTAACTAAAATATAGAGGTTTATACAGGTTTCAAGCTGATGACGCAACCTTCCAAAACATATCAAAAGAACAAAATCAATACTGACAGTTTCGGTTTCGTATAAAGTTTTATTTCCTGTAAGAAAGATTCAAAGATGACTGGTGTTTAGTGGTTAGGGCGCTTCACTTGAAACCTGAACGTCATGGGTTTGAATCTCCGTCACTGAGCACGATTACCATTTCAGCTGTGAGACGTTATAATGTGAAGGTCAATCTCACATTCGTGGCTCAAGAGGTGGTGGTGGGTGGCATTGGCTACCTACCTTCCCTCTACTTTGTTTGTCTTGAATTTTCGCGCAAAGCTACACGAGGGCTGTATGCGGTAGTCGTCCCTACTTTATCAGTGTGAGACTGGAGGGGAGACAACCAGTCACCACCATCCATTGTCAACACCTGTACTGCTCTTTCACCAATGAATAGTAGGTTTTATTGCTGCATTATAACGACCCCACAATAGAAAATGGGGAGCATGTTTGGTGTGACGGGAATTCGAACTTGCGACCCTCAAATTACGAGTCGAGCGCCCTAACCACCTGACCATGCTGGGCTTCATCTATTGCAATAGAAGTGTGCAGTATCGACAAGATATACATGGAAGACTGGTTAATTAAAAACAAATCGTACAAAGCTACTCGAGGGTTATCTGTCCTATCCGTTCATAATTTAAAAGTGATAAACTAGAGAAGAGAGTTCCAGTCAACACCATCCTTCGCTAACTCTTGACTACTCTTTTACCAACGAATAACTATTGACCAACACACAATAACGGCCCCTTGGCTGAACAGCGAGCATGTTTGACGGGACGGAAATTCGAACACGGGATCTCCAGAGTGGGAGTCAAGCGTTTTAACTACCAAGCTACCTCTTGTTGTAACCACCAAGCTACCTCTTGTTTTAACCACCAGACTACCTCTTGTTTTAATCACCAGACTACCTCTTGTTGAACCACCAGGCTACCTCTTGTTTTAACCACCAGACTACCTCTTGTTTTAACCACCCGGCTACCTCCTGTTGAACCACCAGATTACCTCTTGTTTTAACCACCAGACTACCTCTTGTTTTAACCACCAGGCTACCTCTTGTTTTAACTACCAGACTAACTTTTGTTTTAACCACCAGGCTACCTCTTGTTGAACCACCAGGCTACCTCTTGTTTTAATCACCAGACTACCTCTTGTTTTAACCACCAGACTATTTCTTGTTTTAACCACCAGGCTAACTCTTGTTTTAACCACCAGGCTACCACTTGTTTTAACCACCAGACTACCTCTTGTTTTAACCACCAGGCTCCCACTACAGGAGAAATACAGACACAAATATTTAACATGTTTACAATATGTTTTATTTTGTAATCCGAATAATAATTTGAAAGTTTCATTAAAAGCCAGAAACAACAGTTGTTGTTTAGGATAATTTAACCGTAATGAGAGGATTGGCTTCCGAATTTGAAAGTCTAAAACAGGCAGAAAAGTTTATATATAAATATATCTTTACTGCTATTTACTGAGAGTGAAAACTGAATGTAGACCTGACCGTACAGAAACTCATCGGTTCTTCAGATCTGATAAATACCGACTTATGGGACTCCCCGATTGGTTTTCGTCATCACTCTATAAGCCTATCTACTTTTACTTTCACAATTTAGCAGTGTAAGACTAGAGGGAAGGCAACTAATCATTACCACTACCTACCGCCAACTCTTTGGCTACTCTTTTACCAACGAATAGTTGGAATAACTGTCACGGTATAGCATACTCATGGCTGAAAAGGTGTGCATATTTGGTGTGACGAGGATTCGAACCCATTACCTTCAGATTACGAATCGAATGCCTTAACCACCTAGTCATGTCGATCCATCTGAATAGAATAATTAAATAATTATTTTATGTAATACTCAAGGTTGTTCGGCATAACAACCTAATGCCAGAATAAATGTTTAATAAAAGAATAACAACAATAAACACAATCGGACGGGTTTTGCTGTCAGAAGATATTCCCACATCTGTTCCACATTTGAATAGTGTCATTTCTAAGGTTAGAACTGAAAGATATTTACTGTCTTGTTCATTTATTACACAGAGTGCACCAAGTTAAGTCACCAGGTGACTCTGCGGTATTAATAACTATTTGTGTCAGTAAACGAATTTTGAAAACTGCTTGATGTTATAATATGATAACACTTTAAACGAAATGATGTGAACATTGGCCAACAGCAACATAAAATCTGAGAGACAACATCCTAACAGCATTATGAATGGGTGGCAAACAATCAAAGTGCCCTCTGTTGTTAATAACGACCACTATTCTCGATTTGACCAAAGACGTCAATGGATAAACGAGTTTTTAGTATGCAGTCGCTGATATATATTTCATACCACCAGAATTAACGAATGAAGTGCATTTCGGAACCATTCGGTATAGAAAACATCCTGAGCATTCTAATATTTTTCCTAGAGAATAGTTATAATCAGGTCATTATGGAGATCGGCTCGCAATCTGAGGGTCATAGGCTCGAATCCCACTAAACATGATCTCCCGATCAGACGTGGGAACGATATAATCTGACTGTTAATCCCACTATTCGTTGGTAAAAGAGTAGCCCAGAAGTTGACGGTGGGTGATAGTGACCAGCTGTCTTCCCTCTAGTCTCTTACACTACTAATCAGGGACAGCAAGCGCAGATAGCCTCTTGTAACGTTGCGCGAAATTCAAACCAAACCAAAACGAATCAGTGTTGCCCAATATTGGTAGATAGTGTCAATTACGGTTTACTTTCAACATTATCGAGAAAGATTTTGAAGTGATTACGTAACGAGAAAGAGAAAATAATATATCTTTTGTTGATTGAATATTAATATCAGTAGAATACACAACGTTAGAACACAAGATATGAATATTAATATCAGTAGAATACACAACGTTAGAACACAAGATACGAATATTAATATCAGTAGAATACACAATGTTAGAACACAAGATACGAATATTAATATCAGTAGAATACACAATGTTAGAACACAAGATACGAATATTAATATCAGTAGGATACACAATGTTAGAACACAAGATACGAATATTAATATCAGTAGAATACACAATGTTAGAACACAAGATACGAATATTAATATCAGTAGAATATACAATGTTAGAACACAAGATACGAATATTAATATCAGTAGAATACACAATGTTAGAACACAAGATACGAATATTAATTTCAATAGAATACACAATGTTAGAACACAAGCTACGAATATTAATATCAGTAGAATACACAATGTTAGAACACAAGATACGAATATTAATATCAGTAGAATACACAATGTTAGAACACAAGATACGAATATTAATTTCAATAGAATACACAATGTTAGAACACAAGCTACGAATATTAATATCAGTAGAATACACAATGTTAGAACACAAGATAGGAATATTAATATCAGTAAGATACACAACGTTAGAACACAAGATACGAATATTAATATCAGTAGAATACACAACGTTAGAACACAAGATACGAATATTAATATCAGTAGAATACACAATGTTAGAACACAAGGTACGAATATTAATATCAGTAGAATACACAATGTTAGAACACAAGCTACAAATATTAATATCAGTAGAATACACAATGTTAGAACACAAGATACGAATATTAATATCAGTAGAATACACAATGTTAGAACACAAGATACGAATATTAATATCAGTAGAATACACAATGTTAGAACACAAGATAGGAATATTAATATCAGTAGAATACACAACGTTAGAACACAAGATAGGAATATTAATATCAGTAGAATACACAATGTTAGTACACAAGATACGAATATTAATATCAGTAGAATAAACAATGTTAGAACACAAGATACGAATATTAATATCAGTAGAATACACAATGTTAGAACACAGAATATAAATATTATATGAATATTAATATCAATAGAATACACAATGTTAGAACACAGAATATAAATATTAGTAGACAGATTTGGAAAGTTTTTAAGACTGGTAAATTTAAAGACGTTTGTGTACCTTCATCGTTAGATTATTAATGAACGTTCTACCTTCTTCCACGTTCTACCACGCTCTTTTGTTGTTTTTTATGAAAAGGTTGACGACGCAGAACATAAAAATAAAAGTTCACGAGCGTGGTGGTGTTTTGATTTCTTCCCAATGATAAAGTTTACGAAGAGCTAATATCGTTTTTAAAGTTTGGATTACAATACTTATATTTTCCAAGAGTAAAATAACCTTGGAGAGAAGACTTTTACCGTAATTTTTACTTATTGGATTTATTGGATTCCCGTCAAATAAAAATATGATTTTGACCGACATGTTTTAACGCACAAAAGTTTAACTGCTTTTATCTTATTAATTAATTTAATTTAAACGAAGACTCCACATTAAAGTCCTGTTTGCAAACCTTCATGAAGTGTCTTAATAAAAAAATAACCGAAGCATAAAATAGAATGTAGATAATGAAAGTTGATTTAACTTATAATTTACCAGTTAAAATAGAATGTAGATAGTGAAAGTTGAGTTAACTTATAATTTACCAGTTAAAATAGAATGTAGATAGTGAAAGTTGAGTTAACTTACAATTTACCAGTTAAAATAGAATGTAGATAATGAAAGTTGAGTTAACTTATAATTTACCAGTTAAAATAGAATGTAGATAGTAAAAGTTGAGTTAACTTATAATTTACCAGTTAAAATAGAATGTAGATAATGAAAGTTGAGTTAACTTATAATTTACCAGTTAAAATAGAATGTAGATAATGAAAGTTGAGTTAACTTATAATTTACCGGTTAAAATAGAATGTAGATAATGAAAGTTGAGTTAACTTATAATTTACCAGTTAAAATAGAATGTAGATAGTGAAAGTTGAGTTAACTTATAATTCCGGTTAAAATGAATTTAGATAATGAAGTTGAGTTAACTTATAATTTACCGGTTAAAATAGAATGTAGATAATGAAAGTTGAGTTAACTTATAATTTACCGGTTAAAATGGAATGTAGATAATGAAAGTTGAGTTAACTTATAATTTACCGGTTAAAATAGAATGTAGATAATGAAAGTTGAGTTAACTTATAATTTACCAGTTAAAATGGAATGTAGATAATGAAAGTTCAATTTATTACTTATTTACATAATCTTTCTTATATGACCTTATTTATTTTAAAATGGGAATTTATCAAACACAAATGTCTTACTTTTCTCTTCGTGGCCTGTCGTAATTCGAGGGTCGAGGGTTTCCCCGTCTTACCAAACATGCTTGCCCTTTCAGCTGTGGGAGAGTTACAATGTGATGGTCAATCCCAATATTCGTTGGTGAAAGAGAAGCCCAAAAGTTGGTGGTAGGTAGTGATGACTAGTCTTACACTGCTGAATTAGAGACGACTAGCGCAGATAGCCCTCGAATAGCTCTGTGCGAAATTCAAAAACAAACCAAATCAGCCCCGTAGCACAGCGGGTTTTCTTTGGACTTATAATGATAGAAACCGGATTTCGATAACCGTGGGAGCAGTGTAAAGATAACCTAACCCATCGTGTTTAATTTCAGACAACCAGTTATAAACGTTTTAGTTTGAAATGAGATGCTTACAGTGGCAAGAAAGGAATTTTTCAATTACGTTTATCAAATTATATTGATTATTTATCAAATTATATTGATTATTTATCAAATTATACTGATTATTTATCAAATTAACTGATTGTCGAAATGAGAAATAATTAAATTATTAACATGTTTGTATTCACTTTAGGTGTATTAATTACTTTAAACAACTGATATAAACAATACAATCTGTTTACTAGCTTTACACTTAACTCTCTGTCGAAAGCAATTTTATCCTTATTTTAGCTTCTCTGAATTTCGCCCGAACCTAGACGAAGGCTATTTGCGCTAGCCGTCTCTAATTCAACAGGGTAAGACTGAAGGGAAGGGACCACCCAACGCCAACTCTTGAGGTATTCTTTTATCAGCGAATAGTGTGATCAACTGTTACATTATAACGCCACCACAGCTGAAAGGGCGAACATATTTGATGTGACGGGGATTCGAACGCAGGACCCTCAGATTACGAGCCTACGCCCTAACCGTCTGGCCGTTACTTAAATTGAACTAGCTTGTCTCAACTTCTAATGAATATAATTAGAGTAGCGAGTTAGTTTTGTATTGTTAAAGTATTTTCTTATAATACGCAACTGCTTATGATAAAGTTTTATTGAAAATATTACTAATTATTTGCCGTCAAAAGTTTTATTTTGCTATATTACGATAATTTATTTATTCATATATGTAATACGAACTCAGATTTGTAACCTATGAAGTTTCACATTTTGTTTGGAAAAGAAACTATTACTGTAGATATAACAGATGAATATTCCATGTTTAACTGGAAACATTTTTAAACTAAAAACTATTGAACTTGAAAGATGTAAAAATATTATTTTTCAATACCGTATTAGTTTGGCATTTCTGTAGTTAAATGGATTGTTTTGCTAGCTAACAGACCAGAGTAAATACTGTTATCTAACGTTCGACAATAGCGGCAATTTTAATCATTTTATCTAACGCTTAGGGTGCCCCCTAGTGGCTCAGCGGTATGTCTGCGGACTTACACGCTACAATCCGCGTTCGATACCCGTGGTGGCCAGAGCACAGTTAGCCCATTGTGCAGCTTTGTGCTTAATTGAAAACAACAAATAACAACCAATTGTTAGGGTTTTATTTGTTCATTTTGAGGCTATGTAATATAATGGTTTAGCAGTATATATAAATATTAAACTACATTATGTGATCAACTGAAATTTTATTATTATTATCTGTTATTATAACGTAAACTAAAGTAGAATAAGTCATCATATATCTTAAAGTTATAAAACAGTATATTTGTTTGTTAAAAGATATTACTAGAGACAAACGAAATGGACAATAGATAAATAGGTTTGGCCCTAGTTAGGTTTAATTCTCGCTATTATTGAAACATAATGTTTCTTTTTCCAAATAAGTAAAAATATTATCTTCAATAACATTTTTTTCAGGAAATCATTTATATTATGTAGCAATGTCTGATCTATGATTGACGTTTTATTATTAACTATTTTCCAGACTTTTAAGACTTAAAATACTATTTTGCGAATATCGTGGCTACGGTTTATAAAAGTATTGCTTCGCGAACGGCTTTCAATAAAATATTTTTGACATATTACAACTGTAATTTTCAGCAGTAGTTACAGTTTTTACAGCGAATGTTGTTTCCTTTTACGTTCTATTCATAGCTCAATAGACAATTCTAATCGAAGTGAACTGTTTTATTGTCGAGATTAATAATTATGTATTTTTATTCAATTTTCAAAATGTGCGCATTGCCATCCTAGACTTCTGTTATATATGAAAAGAATTTGTCATTAATAAATCTAAGAAGTTGGGTTCAGGTTTCTTATAGTATTAACTTTTATTTACACTGAGGTAATAAATCAGAGTCTATCGCAGAATATAGAATTCGATTTGTATAATGCATATTTTCATTCTTTGTTATAAACTACATAATTATTCTGCACTTGCGATTTTTGTTCTACAGATTTCTGTTTAAAAGAAACTTGATTTGAATTTCTTTAACTTCCAAAATGTCGGTCAAGAAAAAAAAATGTATTTTTGGTTGAGTATAGGAGAAAACAACAACAATAACACGTACAGTGCTCACCAAGATTGTAAATTTCCAATTTTCTTGTGTTGTCAGTTTTCTTAAAAACATCAGGAATATTAATGAAATGTATTTATTATATTTTAGCAAATAAAATATTTCACATGTTTTACACATGGCGTCGCTTCAATCTCTATTGAAAAATATTTTATAATTGCACGAACAAAATATTTATGTTATACAACTTGAAAATTAGTCCCAGAAGAACCGGAATAATTTTTATATGATATAATTCGATTCGACTATTGTTAAGCTCAAAGCGACATAATGAACTATCTATTTTCTCGAAACTACGGGTATCGAAACTCAAATTTGAGCGTTTGAATTCTGCTGACTTACCATTGGAGGGGTGTGTTTTATAAATGTTATAATTCATTGACATTTGTGTGTGTAGCACTTGATATTAGAATATTATATAAAACATCTTTTATCAATAGTTCCGATCGTAATAATTTGTATAATGTATCATGAAGCCCCCCTCTAGTACAACGGTATGTCTCCGGATTTACAACGCTAAAATCAAGGGTTCGATTCCCTTTGATGGGCTGAGCAGATAGCCCTTTGTGGCTTTACTATACGAAACACACACACACACACATTATCACGAAATTAAATTCTTTCATGAGTAAACAAGTGAAATTACGTAAACTCACATCTAATGTGCATGTAAAACATAAAAACTTGTGTAACAAATTTACAATTTGGTAACGATGAAACTTTGAATGTTGTAACAAACTGGTACCCGGCATGGCTATAATGTTGTAACAAATGGTACCCGGCATGGCTAGAATGTTGTAACAAATGATATCCGGCATGGCTAGAATGTTGTAACAAATGGTACCCGGCATGGCTAGAATGTTGTAACAAATGGTATCCGGCATGGCTAGAATGTTGTAACAAATGGTACCCGGCATGGCTATAATGTTGTAACAAATGGTACCCGGCATGGCTATAATGTTGTAACAAATGGTACCCGGCATGGCTAGAATGTTGTAACAAATGGTATCCGGCATGGCTAGAATGTTGAAACAAATGGTACCCGGCATGGCTAGAATGTTGTAACAAATGGTACCCGGCATGGCTAAGGTGCACCCCCACCGTAATCTGCGGTTTGTGGGTTCACTTCCAGTCATACAAAACATGCTCTCCCTTTCAGCTGTGGAAGCGTTATAATGTAACAGTCAATTCCACTGTACGTTGGTAAAAAACTAACCCAAGAGTTGGCGGTGGGTGGTGATGACTAGCTGCCTTTCCTCTAGTCTTACACTGCTAAATTTAAAACGGCTAGCGCACATAGCTCTCGAGTAGCTTTGTGTGAAATTCAAAACACTATATGGCATAATAACGTCAATAACAAAAGTAGCGCATGTCAAAATTGCGTCTGACCCCAAATTTAAACCATTTTTATAGCTTTAAGTGTTTAAAGATATTTGATTAATGGGTTTTGGCTCTGTTTCTGTCACATTTTGTTACAGCCTAAGGTGCAAATTGATGTGTGTCTCTGTTACCACGTCTTACGTTTCTGTTCATATTATTTCAATTTTAATAATAAAAAAAACTAATTACTTTCCCAGTGGAAGATGTTTCGTACGTTAAGAACTGATTTTACAGTTCATGGAGATTATATTTCACTTTGTAATTCGAAGTACAAACGGTAACACGAGTTTCTGTCCTCAGGCGAACCTGAGTATTACAACGTCAATATGTGGATGAACTCGCATACATCTGGTATTTGAAAGTTTCGAATCATCAGCCCTTTCAAAATGTAAATTTAATTATACGTTCAATAACCTGACCTTTCCAAACCCGATGATACAGCGCACGTGGTGAAAAGGAATTGCCGAAAGATGCCAACTTTGCTACGTTACGCTAAACTAAAGAAGTTTGCATTTGAAATAAGAGAAAAATTTGATATGTGGGTAAATGGTTCGAAAGGACGAGCTGCTTGTACAAGCTTTCACATACACGCACGCACGTACAAGAATAACTTTCAAATGGCGAACTATTTTCTTCCAGTATTCCTACGTTTTGTCTTCATTTGTATATAAAAACAACAACTTTCTCTTATAATACGTTTCAATTTCTTTATTAAACTTCATGTTGTTGTTTTTTGTCTAGAGAACCACTAATAAGAATTATAAAGTCAACATTTTTTTACTCTATATATTTTAGGCGTTTTCATGGGATTCTACGTGCAGGTTAAATAACTGAACGGAATCTTGAAACAAACAATTTCCAACTCGCTGTTTCTGTTCATAAACAGTTTGAGAAACAAGAAACATGTTGGAACTCTCGTTAGATCAACAGACCAGAAAATTACATCTTTTTATTTTTTGTGTTTGTCATTAAGCGCAAAGATACACAATGTGCTGTGCCCATCACGGGTATCGAAGCCTGGTTTTTAGCGTCGTACGCCTTCAAACGTACCGCCGAGTCACTTTTGGATTCTTTCTTATATAATTCACTTTATACTTTGTTGTAGCTATGGTAACGTCAAACTACAAAACACTCTGAGACTTTCATCCATACACACCAGATTTTGTCAGTTTTTATTCACTGGTAAAAGAAGCATCACGTATGTCTTATTATTGCCTGTTGAAGAAGTAAATCAAAGATGTCTTTGTTTAGGTTAGATGATATTTTAGCAGGTTTCTGTGATATATTTATTCGTTTGTTTTAAAATTCTCGAACAAAGCTAATTATAAGTTATCTGAAGAGCTGTCCCTGACTTTGAATTGGTAGACAATAGAGTGGGAAGCAGTCAACGCCACCTGTAGTACAACTCAGGTATGACTTGATTATGCAATATGCATTTTTGCAGTTACGAAACACGAATCATGAACCCTCGAATTCAACTTTAGATGAAACTACTACCGACCCCTTTAGTGTTCCATAGAAAACATTTTCTAAGAAAAAGCGATATTTTGTGAATTTATAAATACCAGTGATTGACTTCAAAATCTGATGTTTTTACTGATGACATATAGACAATAATATTATTGTTAGCTCGGGTTCACTACAGTAAAATTTCAAAATACTACAGGGTGGTCGCTAGAAAAGCGGAAAATTTGTCAAAAAGCTATTTATTTTTACAAAGAATAACTTTTACAAAGTTTTTTAAAGGCACATGTTATATTACACTCATAGATGCTCAAAATTATTAAAATCATGCATTTTATTCATGATGTAAAGAAATCAAAATACAAATGAGTAAGCACGCATTTTATTCATGATCTCATCTGACCCTCAAATTTTCCGCTTTTCTAGCGACCACCCTGTATAAAACTATTCTTTATCAGAATATAATAACATACTATTTGTAAATGTGTCCAGATTTCTAGGGCACGGCATGGCCAGGTGATTTAGGCATTCGACTCGTTATCCGAGAGTTACAGGTTCGGATACCCGTCATACCAAACGTGCTCGTCCTTTCAGCCGTGGGGGCGTTATAATGATACAGTCAATTGCATTATTCGTTGGTAAAAAAGTAGCTCAAAAGTTAGCAGTGGGTGGTAATGACTAGCTGTCTTCCCACTAGTCTTACACTGCTAGATGAGGGACGGCTAACACAGATAGCTATCAAGTAGCTTTGTGCGAAATTTAAAACAAACGAAAATAGATTTCCAAGATAGTATGCGAAACTGATTTTTCGCTCTCTCTATATGTATACGAGGGCTGTTCAAAAAATACGCGGACTGACGTCATAAAACAAAATGTACTTTATTTTGAAGTTACAGGTCTGGGACCCGTTCAAAGTGCTCTCCTCCCCAACGCACACACTTATTCCAACGGTGTTTCCACTTGTTGAAACACTCCTGGTACGCTTCTTTTGTAATGTCCTCCAGCTCCTTAGTCGCATTTGCCTTAATCTCGGGAATCGTCTCAAATCTTCTTCCTTTCAAGGGTCTTTTGAGTTTGGGGAACAAGAAAAAATCGCAAGGAGCAAGGTCAGGTGAGTATATATACAGACATCGTATATATGCAAATTAGTTTCCGATCATAAGGCACCATGGTAATAAAAAGTAAAGAGGAAAATCGGGATAGTTAAAAAACATTAGATTTAAAAGCAACGTTAATTAAGTAAGCTTCGTTATACATATATACAAGGTCTGTTCAAAAAATACGCGGGCTGTTTGAATTGCGCGGCTCCAGTTGGTTCCAGGGGAATCCGCTTGGTGTCGCTACGTTTGCACAGATCAGCTGATTACGACGCCATTTCCCGATTGCAGATATCTTCATTTGTGTATTAGCTACGCGGTTTTAAGTGAAGTGCGAGTTTTCCGTTTGGCGTATTTCAGAATGAATGACCTGAAGGAGCAACGACTTGCTGTGAAATGTTGTGTTAAACTTGGAAAATCTGCGACTTAAACTTTTGCTATGCTTAACACGGCTTACGGTGATGTTGCTATGAAGCGTACGGCATGTTTCAAGTGGCATGAACGTTTCAAGGATGGTCGACAGTCCATTGAAGATGATGAGCGTCCTGGACGTCTTTCCACGTCGACAAAATCAACACCCTGGTGCGGGCAAATCGACGTCTGACTGTCAGGGAGCTTGCTGAAGAGTATGGGATATCAGTTGGATCTTGTTACGAGATTTTGACCGAAAAATTGAAGATGCACCGCGTTGGTGCGAAATTTGTGCCTCAGAACTCGTGAGTTTTGGGCCAAACACTCGATCACTGTTCTTCCCCACCCCCTACTCACCTGACCTTGCTCCTTGCGATTTTTTCTTGTTCTCCAAACTCAAAACAACCTTAAAAGGAAGAATAATTGAGACGATTCCCGAGATTAAAGCAAATGCGACGAAGGAGCTGGAGGACCTTACAAAAGAAGCGTACCAGGACTGATTCAACAAGTGGAAACACCGTTGGGATAAGTGTGTACGTTGGGGAGGAGAGTACTTTGATGGGGGCTCAGACCTGTAACTTCTAAATAAAGTACATTTTGTTTTATGACGTCAGTCCGCGTATTTTTTGAACAGCCCTCGTGTATATATATTAAAATCTGAGTTGTTTTTCAATTTCGCACAGAGCAACACGATGGCTATCTTCGCTAGCCGTTCCTAATTTAGCAGTGTAAGACGAGAGAGAAGGCAGCTAGTCATCACCACCCCACGTCAAATCTTTTAAAAACGAACAGTGGGATTGAACGTCATCACTTTATAACGCCCCCACGGCTGAAACGGCGAGCATGTTTGGTGGGCCGGAGATTTGAACCCGCGACCCTCAGATTACAAGTCGAGCGCTCTAACCACGTGGTCATGCCGGGGCATGTTTCATATGAACTATCAGTACACTTGTTTCGAAATCAATTATTTCGGCGTTTTGTAAGGTCAACGGTTACGTCTACAGCCTTTGACTTTACAAACTGAAATTTCTTATGAGTAGGATCTTTCATGGTTATTGGTTTGTTTAGAATTAAACACAAAGCTACAAGCTGGGCTGTTTTATTCGGGTATCGAAACCAGGTTTTCAGCGATGTGAATCCACAGACATACCGTTATGTCACTGCTCGGCAGGATCTAAGAATGTAATGCATGAGAAACGTTTTCTTCAGAGACAGGAGCTTAAATCTAGAACTTACGGTTTCATTTCAACACACGTGACACTTAGTTTCGATACCCGTAGTGGGCAGAGCACAGATAGCCCATTATGTAGTTTTGTGCTTAATAAGAACAAACAAACAAACACGTAATTGATTCTAGTAATGTCTAACGTGGAGTTTGTCCTTTATTAGTCTGATATGGTGGTTGACTATTTGATTTAATACGCACACAATTGCCTTTACACGTTTGGCTCACAATAATAACTTTACTAGAGCTAATAAATTATACATACGTGCGTTATTGAAAGCTCATAACGGATATCAGTGTCTCCCCGGTTTAAAAAAATGTGCCTTAAAATGTTTGATTATTATCAGTCCAGTTATAGATGTATATATTTTTAAAATAATAAATTAATTTGCAACATTGCGTTTTTTATAATCATTCTTAACTGAACATTCATCTGAGCTCTTAGGAGTGTTTTTGTGTCTTAGATCAAATGTTTTTGATTTAATGTTTTTGTTTGTTTGTTTGTTTTGGAATTTCGCACAAAGCTACTCGAGGGCTATCTGTGCTAGCCGTCCCTAATTTAGCAGTGTAAGACTAGAGGGAAGGCAGCTAGTCATCACCACCCACCGCCAACTCTTGGGCTACTCTTTTACCAATGAAAAGTGGAGTTGACCGTCACATTATACACCCCCACGGCTGGGAGGGCGAGCATGTTTGGCGCGACTCGGGCGCGAACCCGCGATCCTCAGACCACAAAGCGCGCGCCTTAACTCGCTAGGCCATGGCAGGCCATCAAATGATTAATGCCACATGACTAGACTTAAAGCGCTTGAATGTAAATAACTCAGATTGTACCTCCTGTATCATTTGGCATTAAAAGTGCGCATTATAGCAAATGGCTGTTTAAGTTGTTTTCCACTGTTTCTCTAAATTAGGTATTCGTACGCGACTCTTGTCTGTTGTATGAATGTAATCAGCCAATTGCAACAACATATTACGTGTGTTGCTATGGTTTCAAGGATATATCACGAACGGATGTATCCAACTTTGCAACTCTTTCAACAATGCATTACAAACGAAGAAATCCAGGTATGCCATTCCAGTTTGAACAATGCAGTATGAACAAAGATGTCCAATGTGTCTGTTCAGTTTCAACAATGAATAACAAGTGGATACATCCAATTGTGCTTCTTCAGTTACAACAATACATTACGAGCAGAAATATCCAACTACGCCTCTTCAGTGTCGATAATACATTACGAGTGGAGATATATGCAACTACATCACAGAGATTTATTATTTATACACCCGTACCGCCATTACACGATTACATGATTTACCATGTTGTGATACGTGAGCACTGGTCTCAGAAAATAAAATGAAATACGAGAACAACTGTTGCCTGTTTCGAAAACATTTTCTGTCACGTATTCTGGATGTTTAATATTTCTTTTACTGAACACCCGTTACAACAAATAGCTAACACAGGAAGACAGGGCTAACAGATAACAAGGACAATTGGTAAGAGAGCAACACAGGTAGCTTAAGGCTGTTTGTTGAATAATACAACTCCAATAGAAAGCAGAAGGAAAATAAAATAAAACAAACTCGTATCAGAGCAATAATGGTTTGAAAAACTGGGGATATGAGAGACAGAATAAAAACAATTTCCTATTCCATACCGAATATCGATTAATATCAGAAGAAAGAGGTTCTTGGACGAAGAATTTTTTCATCTTTTTTGATATTTTATTCCATTGAAAAATGGAAATCATACCGTGAAACAAGCTCTGAAGAGATGATATCTTTTATAAAAGGACGTATGAAATGATCTTTTGTTTAAATCCATGGCTCTCAAACGGTGGGCCGAGGACCATTGGTGATCCGCAATATCCGTAAGTAGATTATTACGGAAGAAGGAGGTAACATATTGTATAGCTCCCATTACGGATAGAAGGAGGTAACATATTGTATAACTCCTATTACGGATAGAAGGAGGTAACATATTGTATAGCTTCCATTACGGAAAGAAGGAGGTAACATATTGTATAGCTCCCATTACGGATAGAAGGAGGTAACATATTGTATAGCTCCCATTACAGAAAGAAGGAGGTAACATATTGCATAGCTCCCATTACGGATAGAAGGAGGTAACATATTGTATAGCTCCGATTACGGATAGGAGGAGGTAACATATTGTATAGCTCCCATTACAGAAAGAAGGAGGTAACATATTGTATAGCTCCCATTACAGAAAGCAGGAGGTAACATATTGTATAGCTCCCAATACGGATAGAAGGAGGTAACATATTGTATAGCTCCCATTACGGATAGAAGGAGGTAACATATTGTATAGCTCCCATTACGGATAGAAGGAGGTAACATATTGTATAGCTCCCATTACGGATAGAAGGAGGTAACATATTGTATAGCTCCGATTTGGGTCCGTCAACAGTTTAAAACATCAGATGGTATGTTAACTATGAAAGTTACCTCGCTAAAAACTGGGTTTCGATACATGTTGGGCAGATCACAGATGGCCCCATTGTGTACCTTTGTGCTTAGCTACAAACAAATAAATAAGGTTGAGGACCCATGGTTTAATTGAGGACCCATGGTTTAATTAAGGACGGTTGCAATGGTTGACTGCTGCTCACTTCTAACTGCAGCTGAGGATATGAAACATTCACGATTAGAATTACAGCTAATACGTTAAGTTAGTGGGCACTTAAAAATAAAACAAAGCAGCTCGTCTCATGTGAAACTTAAGAAAAGATGTAAGCTTAACATGAAAATCACGTGTCAAAAGATGTAAGCTCAACATGAAAATCACGTGTCAAACGATGTAAGCTCAACATGAAAATCACGTGTCAAACGATGTAAGCTCAACATGAAAATCACGTATCAAAAGATGTAAGCTTAACATGAAAATCACGTGTCAAACGATGTAAGCTCAACATGAAAATCACGTGTCAAACGATGTAAGCTCAACATGAAAATCACGTGTCAAACGATGTAAGCTCAACATGAAAATCACGTGTCAAAAGATGTAATCTCAACATGAAAATCACGTGTCAAAAGATGTAAGCTCAACATGAAAATCACGTGTCGAAAGATGTAAGCTCAACATGAAAATCACGTGTCAAAAGATGTAAGCTCAACATGAAAATCACGTGTCAAACGATGTTAGCTCAACATGAAAATCACGTGTCAAAAGATGTAAGCTCAACATGAAAATAACGTGTCAAAAGATGTAAGCTTAACATGAAAATCACGTGTCAAACGTTTTTCTGTTTTGATTGAATGAAATATTTGTTTTGTTGTTGCCGACCTCCGAAATCTAGCGTTTTAACTAAAGACAAAAATATTTTAATTGTCTCAAACAATAAATTATTGCGGTTTTCTTTGGTTTAAAAAAGTTAAAATGATAAACGAAGATGATTTGTGGATGTATTGTTTTTAATTCAACTTTTGACATCATGACTTCCTCGAAAGATGTGTTGAATCAAATAAAGTCATACATCAAACAAAAATATCTGTAAAGGCAGTGAAACCAGTTAATAAGAGGACCATTTTAAAGCCACATTGTTAAGCATTTCTGTGACTGTCAATAATAACTACTATTATAGGTTATAGATTTCAGTTATAACATGTCGACTCGTAATTTAAGAGGCGCGAGTTCAGACCCCTGTTACACCAGATATGCCCGCCCTTTCAGCAATGGGGCCGGTATAATGTGACAGTTAATTCCACTATTCGTTGGTAAAAGAGTAGATCAAGAGTTAGCGGTGGGTGGTGATGACTGGCTGCTTTCCCTCTAGTCTTACACTAGTAAATTAGGCACGTTTAGCGCAGATATCCCTTGAATAATATTGTGCGAAATTCGAAGGAAACAAACAATCGATGTCCAGTGCAGAGTTTTCACCTCATCCAAGATCAGTTTCGGAAACGATTATTACACTACATTTTTAAAATTTGTTTTAACAGGATTTTCTTTTCTAATTTACTGTTAGAATTGATTTAAATGTATTTTCACCAAGTGTCATGAGAGTAAGTAAGAATAAGTAAGATTGATTGTTTGTTTGTTTGTTTTTGAATTTTGCACAATGCTAGCCGTCCCTAATTTAGCAGTGTAAGACTAGAGGGAAGGCAGCTAGTCATCACCACCCACCGCCAACTCTTGAGCTACTCTTGTACTAACGAATAGTGCGATTGACGGTAACATTATAACGTCCCCACGGCTGGGAAGGGCGAGCATGTTTGGCGCGACGGGAATGCGAACCCGCGATCCGCAGCTTACGAGTCGCATGCTTGGCCATGCCAGGCCTAAGTAAGTAAGAAGTAAGTAAAAGTAAGTAAGAAGTAAGTAACAGTAAATAAGAAGAAAGTAAGAGTAAGTAAGAAGTAAAATAAATCTTTTCACAATCATGCATAAATTTACATTAAAATCTATTTCGGTTTTCTTAAAAATAATTAAAATGAAGCAATAGAACCACGAAAGAGGTTAATTAATAGCTATTATAATAAAGGTATCTTCACAGATAAGAAGTAAAATTATAACCCAATAATGAATGTAGGAAATTGGATATACCGTTCCTACCTTACTGATTATAAATATTAGAAGTAATTGTCCTAACAGTAGGTATCTTTTTTTTTTTTTTACTGACGTTTTCGGCCATAATCCCAATAATATCTCAGAATGATGAGTAGCTTAGAAGATTTAGTATAGTCCTGAATCTAAAGAAATAGTATAGTATAGCTTAGATATGGATAATATAAAAACTAATGGTATAAGTCACGTATTGTCGTAATTTCATGTTTCTTTTAGCTTTTTATATCATTATAGCTGAAAGGTTTTTACTATGTCTTGTGGCATAAGAATGCTCATTAAATAGCTCTGTCAGTGTGACTTTAGAGTAGCTTGAAATTTAAGATAAATTATTCCAACAGACATTACTATTTAGGCACAGCATCGAGTAGGAGAACAGTAGAACAAAATCGAATGTTTCTGAAGATAATAAAATATTAAACATAATCCAATATTATTTATATTTTAGTTAAGTAATAACCAACTTGAATGTGATCTAAAGAAAAGTAACACACTAAACTATGAGGAATGTCCAGTGCAACTTATGAGATTTTAATGAGACTGTGTAAATTTTCGTAGATGTAGCACAAGGCAAAAAATAAAGCCCTAATTAATAGCTAAAAGGCATTTACAACAATATTGGTGTAAAGCTTACAAGAACAATGAGATTCGTTAAACGAAATAGCAAAAATGGAAAATAGGACATTTCAAGTAATTAGCGCACGCTAATGTAATATAATCGTTTACGCGATGATCAAGCATATTCATGAATATCGTGAAAACATTCAGCCTAAATCGATGGTCTCAAGACTTACTGTCAAATCTAGTTTAGTGCTCTAGGAAAATTACTCAGTATTTTTTAAGTTTCTTATTTGTTTCGTACATTTTGTGGAGAATTTCAATTGCTGATGAAAGAAAATCCAATTTTGAGTTAAATTTGAAGTTTGTTTCGTTCTTGTATCTTGTTCGTTGTTGGAATTACATACCAAACCAAAATTATTTTCCTTAAAAGTAGAGTCACATTCTTGGATGTCATGAAATATTTGAAGAATTACAAATAATAGGCTTCAAACGTTCTTCCGGCATGGCCAGGTGGTTTAGACACTCAGGCTTCAAACGTTCTTCCGGCATGGCCAGGTGGTTTAGACACTCGACGCGTAATCTGAGGGTGACGGATGCGAAACCCTCTTCACACAAAGTATGCCCTCCTTTTCAGCCTTGGGGGCGTTATAAATGTGACGGTCATTTGACCGGTTTCACATCTTTGTTCCCAGCTGGGACAGTGGTAAGTCTTTGGATTTATTACGATATAATAAAGGGGTTCAATTCTCCTCTGTGGATGTGGCTTTGCTGTAAAAAAAACACACACACGAAGTGAGACCATAAAACTTGTTTGTTATGGAATTTCGCACACAGCTACCCGAGGGCTATCTGTTCTAGCCGTCCCTAATTTAGCAGTGTAAGACTAGAAGGAAGGCAGCTAGTCATCACCAACCACCGCCAACTCTTGGGCTACTCTTTTACCAACGAATAGTGGGATTGACCGTCACATTATAACTCTTTGGTTACTCTTTTACCAACGAACAGTGGATTGACTATCACAATATAACGTTCCCACGGCTGAAAGGGCAAGTATGTTTGGTGCGAGGGGGATTCGAACCTGCGACCCTCGGATTTCAAGTCGAACGCCTTAATTTATCTGGCCGTGCCAGCCCCGACATTAAAGATCTTTCTTTTATTTTGACTGTAACAACAATATTTCTGATCAAATTTCTGTTTTTATGATCAACATCTAACTTTTCAAATTGAGTTTCATCAGGTATTATTATAATCACTTTATATGTACAATTTTCTATATTTAAAATTACCAGTTTATTCCCTTTGCTACATTTAATTATAACTATTTAATTGTCTTAAGTGATTAATTTCTTCGTTTTACAAAATTAAAATAAATTAAGACCAATACTGACATTTCTTTTGCAGTACTAACAAAGTTTCTTCCATTTTTACCAAAAATAGGATTATCCTTTAGCTCGTTACAAATTTTCAAAACATCATTAAAGAGTTATAATTATCAAAGTTCCAGACGACATTGAAACTTTAAAATGTTTTAACAACGCCCTCTTTTGTTTTTAACTCATTTCATTTAATTTGTCTGAATTATCTGCTGTTTGTTTTTCTGTAGAAGTTTTAAGATCAGCAAAATAATTGTGAACCTTCTAATTTCCTCTTAATCAAACCAAATGTTCTTTCCACATTGTTTTCTACTTTTATATTCTACGTCATTATTAGAAAACTTCTGCATTTTCATAAAAATACTCACTATTTTTATTATAAGTCTTAAATAGAAGAACAAAATTTGTGCAAGTTTCTACTTTTTACAGGTGTAATATATTCTTTTGTATCTTGAAATAAAAAAATCCCAATTTTTGAATATGTGTAGAATATAATAAAATTACCAAATTTCTTGCAATACGAGGATTTTTTTAAATTTTAATTATGTATCTCAATTATAAAACATGGCCTGGTGGTTAGGGTGCTCAAATTGTAATCACACCAAAACATGCTCGCTCTTTCAGCCATGGAGGCATTATAATGTGACCGTCAATCCCACTATTCGTTGGTAAAAGAGTAGCCCAATAGTTGGCGATGGGTGGTGATGACTAACTGCCTACCTTCTAGTCTTACACTACTAAATTAGGAACGGCTAGCGCAGATAGCTCTCATGTAGCTTTGCGCACAATTAAAAAACAAAACAAAAATTATTATAAGAAGGAAAATCAAAGAAGGGAAATACAAAACAATTTAAAAAATTAAATTAAATAACCGATTCTATAAACCGTAATACTTGTTTCGTTCATTTTATTATTTCGTTTTGTTTCGTAGAAATAGATCTCACCTGGTTTCAAATTTTATTAATGATTACCATAAAGAAATTCGCTAAATTGTACGTATCCTGTCGTAAAATGAGATACGTAATTTAAATTCCATTATTTATTTTCTTTAACTTAATATCACAATTTCAAACGACTAACTATAATTATGAATAATAACCACTAAACGTAAATTGTTTTTGTTTGTTTGTTTTTGGAATTTCGCACAAAGCTACTCGAGGACTATCTGTGCTAGCCGTCCCTAATTTTGCAGTGTAAGACTAGAGGGAAGGCAGCTAGTCATCACCACCCACCGCCAACTCTTGGGCTACTTTTTTACCAACGAATAGTGGGATTGACCGTAACATTATACACTCCCACGGCTGGGAGGGCGAGCATGTTTAGCGCGACGCGGGCGCGAACCTGCGACCCTCGGATTACGAGTGCACGCCTTAACGCGCTCGGCCATGCCAGGCCTAAACGTAAATTAAAAACAAACAAACAAACATTTCCTGACTCCAACTTCAACAACAAAGAGGGTTAACGTATTACGTCATTTTACGAGAAACTATGCGGTCTGGAAGTTTAGATGAACAGACAACGTGAGATGTCCATAATTCTGATTTCATGCGAATCTTTGTCATACGCATAACTGTTGTTTTTTGCACATTAGTTTCTGTATGGAATTTTGCCATCTGTATTGTAATTTATGTATTTAATTACACTGTTTTTAGATGATATTAGAAAGGTAATGGATATGCATTTAAGATAATAAAAATGACATTACGAGAACATTAACGAGACATTATTAAGCACACTGTCCCGTAATTCGTTGCAACATGAGATTGTGATTACAATTTAGCTCTTTTCATTTGTTCTGGTGATGACTAACCACAAATTCACAGAAACATAGGTAAAAACTTTGCTGCTTTAAAGCACCTACGATTCTGGTTACAACTGTAATTAAGTAGCCATAAACATTTATAATTACTTCTTTTAAATTTATACTTTCTGGAGATAAGAGTTGAGTTTGGAGAGAAATGCATCCTTATGGAAACATTTTTTCTAAAATAAAGGGTAATTATAGTCCGGAAAATTCTGATTGCTTTTTAAGCATTATGCATGTTTATTTAGTATACACACACGTGCATTGGTTTTGCATCATAAATAATGAATTATGCTTCAAGAGATTTTTCGCATATCTAGTGCTACCGTTGTTATGAGACAGTTGCCATGGGCTGACACTATTTAAGCACATAATTTGCAATATTTTCGTGTAAAAAAATACAAACGCAGTTTATTTCTGTGAATTATACTGGTGGAAAAATTACTTCGTATACTAAATGAAACTTTTTTGTTTTGTTTGTTTGTTTTGGAATTTCGCACAAAGCTACTCGAGGGCTGCCTGTGCTAGCCGTCCCTAATTTAGCAGTGTAAGACTAGAGGGAAGGCAGCTAGTCATCATCACCCACCGCCAACTCTTGGGCTACTCTTTTACAAATGAATAATGGGATTCACCGTCACATTCTAACGCCCCCACGGCTGGGATGGGAACCCGCGACCCTCGGATTACGAGTCACACCCCTTAACACGCTTGGCCATGCCGAGCTCTTAAGGAAACTTATGTATTTTCAATCCCTGCGAACAAAACGTAAATGAAGTGTACGTAATTTAAAAGTATTATTTTCAAATAACGTCTTATTTGAATAATATCTTTTAACTTGGCTTGTTTTTTCATTTCGCACCAAGTTACACGAAGGCTATCTGTGCTAGCCGTCCGTAATTTAGGAGTGTAAAACTAGAGAGAAGACAGCTAGTCATCACCACCCACTGCCAACTCTTGGCTAATCTTTTATTAACGAATAGTGGGATTGACCGTCACATAACAACGCTCCCACGACTGATAGGACGAGCATGCTTGGTGGGACGAGGATTCGAACTCGTGACCCTTGGATTACGAATCGAATGCCTTAACCATCTGGCCAAGCCGAGGGCCTGTTGATTGGGTTTGTCTAAAGACACATTTCAGCGTAAAAAGAATGAGTTGATTCAGTTTTATTAAAACTACATAAGCAGTGGTTCCGTGTTGCATAAGACGGGCAGGCTTTCTTTGAGAGAGAATAAAGACTGAAGTTCCTGGAAAATAATACAGTCCCCACTTAATACTGAACATTTTCTCACATCTATGAATTTTTCATTCTATATCTTACAACTTTTTCTTCTTCCGCTACGATACACATCTAAGGATGTTTTTCTCCTTCTGAAGGTACAGAATTATATACTTTTTTCAGCTTCATCTTATTGACGGCTCTATTTGTCATAACAAATGAAAGATCCACATTGAAGGATATTAAATATTTTAACATGTGTGTTTATATATAGAAGGCAGTGAATAAGAAGGAAAACAACAATACATAAATTGGTAAAGAGAAGAGCTCGTTTGTTTGTTTGTTTGTTTTGAATCTCGCGCGAGGCTACACGAGGGTTATCTGTGCTAGGCGTCACTAATTTAGCATTGTAAGGCTAGAAGGAAGGCAACTAGTCATCACCACCCACCGCCATCTCTTGAGCTACCCTTTTCTAGTGAATGGTAATATTGACCGTCACATTATAACGCCCACACGGCTGAAAGAATGAGTATGTTTGGTGTGACGGAGATTCGAATCTGAGACCCTTGGATAACGAGTTGAATGCTTCAACCATCTGGTCATGTCGTGCCAGAGAGGAACTAACACATGATTATTTGCTAAAGGAAATGTGCAGATGAACGGAGAATATAGCAGCTAATGACAATAATGGACAATGGAGAGGTTTGCAAATGGAAAGGTTAAAGAAAAATGATTCGGTAGAAGAGGAAATATAACGCGTTTCAGATGTTTGTTTTGATGAAGAGTGAATCACTGATTTAGTGAGCGATTGAAGGTAAAGATAGGCTGACTAAAAGGTAGACAAAAAACAGTGAAACCTTGGAGGAGATTGTTTTATTTTTTTTTGGAACAAAAGTGCATTGGTAAGTGGTTAACTGAACAGATGGTTAAGTGCACATGACGGAATTGTGAAAAATGAGGCGATGGATAATGGAAATTTGTTAATATGACAATTTCTAGCTATGAACGTCAATTAAACTGTGTACGTTTCAAAAATATTTTTATGTAAGACAAAGGCTTTTGGTTTACCCAACTAAACTTTTTTCATTTTATTCATTGATGAGCGTTCATATGTGATTCATGAACTAACTACTACCAGCCCAATTTTGAAAACAATTTAGAAATCCTTGTTAATAACTAGAGTACCCTGTTTGCAAAGGTGTGCAATATATTCCTTTTAGGGATTGAATTCCGAATTTTAAAGTTATAGAACCTTAAGCTTATCCCTAAACAACCAATCTATCTTAGCCATTCGTTTCCTGGTTCCCGTAAAATAAACTAGCCATAGCTGTTTTATTTGCTTCTTAGATAACATATAAAAATCAATAAATTAAGAATTCTATTCGTGTTTTACTTTGAACTGAATGTTTATCGTAAATAAATTATCTTTGCTCTGTTTCTTTAACGAACTTGTTCAGAAAACGAAGAGAAAAAATATGCTGGTTGAAAACAGATATTTCAGATAAAAGAAATTCAAGTTAATATTCATCACACAAAGTCAAGGACAGCAGGAGAGAAAATATTTCCGAGAAAACTATTAATGCCAGTATTTTGTTTTATTACAAAAAGGAAATCTGAGAACATGTTTAAGTAAAATGCGTGTTGCGTGCGGGAGTTGATGAGTAATACGAGTGTTGGATGATGATAAAATAATATATTGATATTTTATATACATTTACACTGTTGTCTTTCTTGATAAAGAGTTTCGAATTAACGTGTTTTTTGTAGTTTTATATCCGTCGAATATTTTAAAATATATATTTATATACTATAAGGCTTAGAAAGTCATTTGTATTCGTTACAACTCGTGCTTAGTAAAAGTACAGAAAAGTATTAATGTTATTTCACTAAACTGAGTTTTAAGCCTAATTATTAGGTTGTGAAGAAGGTGAAATGAAATTTTATTCAATGCATGCTCATTAAGTGAAAAATATACTTTAGGTTTGTGCTTTCCTCGAGATACACTTGCTCTTCATTTAAAATTCAACAGTGAAGTTAAAAATAATATCAAAATATTTGTTTTGGAAATTTGCACAAAGCTACTCGAGGGCTATCTGTGCTAGCCGTCCCTAATTTTGCAGTGTAAGACTAGAGGGAAGGCATCAAGTCACCACAACCCACCATCGACACTTTGGCTACACTTTTACAAAGGAATTGTGGGATTGACCGTCACATTATACACCCCCACGGCTGGGAGGGCGAGCATGTTTAGCGCGACGAGGGCGCGCACCCGCGACCCTCGGATTACGAGTGCACGCCTTAACGCGCTCGGCCATGCCAGGCCCCAATATCAAAATGGGGGTAATTGTCTTTTAACTTATTTCAAGTAGTATAATTAAAATAAAAGATGAAGAATCGTAATACTTACATATTTTATCATAAGGAAACACTTTGCTACTTTCATCCATTTTCACTAAAAGCTACACAAAGGCTATCTGCGCTAGCTGTCACTAATTTAACAGCGTAAGACTCGAGAAAAGGCAACTAGTAATCACCACCCACGACCGACTCTTGGGTTATTCTTTTACAAACGAACAGTGAAATTTATTTTTACATTTTTAACGCACCTAGGTCTGAAAAAACAAGCATCTTTGGTGTGACGGGGATTCGAACTTTGACCTTCGGATTAAGAGTTGAGTGCCCTAGCCACTTGACCATGCCGGGTCGACAATAATTTGAAACCACACGTATAGATACGTTATATATTGAAATTATTTCCTCACATGTTTGATGAAACTGAAAACCACACATGAGTAGTGGTATTAACACACTTCTTGTGCTGAGTTCTATTTCTATAACACCTACAGATTACTTATACTTGTATTTAGTTGTTCTGAGTTATATTTCTATAATTCCTTCAGATTACTGATATTTGTAATTAATTGTTCTGAGTCCTACTTCTATAACTCCTTCAGATTGCTGATATTTGTGTTTAATTGTTCTGAGTTCTACTTCTATAACTACTTCAGATTACTGATATTTGCATTTAAACTGGAAATTTTATATGAATGTTGAACACAGATATTGATTTGTATGGTTCAGTCCATCTTTAAGTTTTTGAACTATTTGATGTTTCATATTTTTACGTTGTACTTTAAAAGGCACAGCAAACTCGCATTCTTCTCTGAAAAATGTACGATATGTTTGACGTCATCAGTAAAGAACGCAGATGGCTCTCGTGTAGCTTTTCTCGAAATTCAAAAACAAAGAAACAAAGCACCAGTAAATATTACTTCACTGAACGATTCTTCTTAATTAATTACTAATTAAACGTAAAGAAAGTAACAAAGTTACTAACAGTGGCTCGATAGTAGAGACTTTCATCTCCAAGTTTTGGAGCGAAAGTTTGGATAACGATGACTTATTGGGCAATTTAAATGATAAACATGACTGATTAAACACACTAACTGTTTGTCTGTTTTTGTTACATCGAAGAAAATTTTAAGCAAACAAATCCTTAGCAACACCAATATTCCCGGTTTTTATATTTTTGTCATGTATTTTATTGGTTATCAAGATTTCTAGAGATTACAGTTTCAAAAAACAAAAACTATTTTGATCGTTTTTGTTTGTTTGTTTTGAATTTCGCGCAAAGCTACACGAGGGCTATCTGCGCTAGCCGTCCCTAATTTATCAGTGTAAGACTAGAGGGAAGGCAGCTAGTCATCACCACCCACCGCCAACTCTTGGGCTACTTTTTTACCAACGAATAGTGGGATTGACTGTCACATTATAACGTTCGCACGGCTGAAAGGGCAACTGTGTTTAGTGCGATGGGATTCGAACCCGCGACCCTCGGAGTAGAAGTCGAACGCTTAAACACACGCGGCCATGCCAGACCCGAAATCGAAATATAAAAAAAAAGTACAAAACATACTACTCCCGCAAATTTGAATCTAAGTCGCAAAACGTGAAGTGGAAAATCTAAGAATGTTAAGTGTTAACAAAACGTGAAGTGGGAAATCTGAGAATGTTAAGTGTTAGCAAAACGTGAAGTGGGAAATCTGAGAATGTTAAGTGTTAACAAAACGTGAAGTGGGAAATCTGAGAATGTTAAGTGTTAGCAAAACGTGAAGTGGGAAATCTGAGAATGTTAAGTGTTAACAAAACGTGAAGTGGGAAATCTAAAAATGTTAAGAGTTAGCAAAACGTGAAGTGGGAAATCTGAGAATGTTAAGTGTTAACAAAACGTGAAGTGGGAAATCTAAGAATGTCAAGTGTTTCTGTGTGTATTTAAGAAGCCTTACAGAGATTGTATATTAGGGTAAACTGGTCGTGGTGCTAAATAAACCAACCTTTCTGTTATTATTATTGTTCACTTAAAAATAAAGACAAACCGACAAAAGACGTATTTTCCTGTTGTTTAATCGCTCTAAGAATATACCTATTTGTTCAATGTTTTCCTGCTCCAGGTTTTTCGCAACGTATAATGATCACACATTCTTCTGTTAATGGTGGTCGTCAAATAGTAATTGCTATGATTTTGCGTCATTAGATATACGCACTAAACTATTCAGTTTACAGTATAAGTAAATAGATGTCATTATAAGTTTATACTGTTTCTGAGACCAAATGATGGACACCATAATTTAGAGTTGTTTTGCTACAGATGTGTAAGCATACCAAAACCAGTCGTATTAACCTCACTTAACACCCTTTGTTAAAACGTTTAGAAAAGTAGATGTAATGTTACGCCTCGTGTTCCTTAGTAAATGTTTAGTTGTAACACAGTGTAACATCTGATTTATTGATACTGGTACAACATTAGTTATGTCTCCCGGATATATAGTTGTAATCACTGAATGTCATGTTGCCATTAACACGTTAACACAGTATAATATTATGTCACGATTAGTACGTTAATACGGTGTAATATCATGTTGCCACTAACACGTTAACACAGTATAATATTATGTCACGATTAGTACGTTAATACGGTATAATATCATGTTACCACTAATACCTTAACACAGTATAATATTATGTCACGATTAGTGCGTTAATACGGTATAATATCATGTTGCCACTAACACGTTAACACAGTATAATATTATGTCACGATTAATACGTTAATACGGTATAATATCATGTTACCATTAATACGTTAACACAGTATAATATTATGTCACGATTAGTACGTTAATACGGTATAATATCATGTTACCACCAATACTTATATGCAAAAACGGCTCGTTTGGGTTGAGAAAATATTTTACATAGAAGAGCGAACAACGTTTCGACCTTCTTCGGTCATCGTCAGGTTCACAAAGAAAGAGGTAACTGACCGGAAGCTGACCACATGTTTGGAAGGGGTTGTGTAACTGAGTCTCGGAATGTAGAGGGCGGTGTTAGATGTATGAATATATAATTTTATCTATAATATTAATATAGGTATAAAGGCGTTCCTTCACATTGGTTTATTTTGGGTTTAAGTTGTTGTGTAAGTAAGGCTTCTTTAATTTTGCGTTTGTTTATATTTGTTTCTTTATTTAGTATTTTAGTGTTTTCTATGGTTATGTTGTGTTTATTTGACTTGCAGTGTTCGAAAACGTGTGAAGGTGACTTTTTATGTTCGTATAGAAAACACTCAAATATTAAATAAAGAAACAAACCTTAACAAACGCAAAATAAAGAAGCCTTACTTATACAACAACTTAAACCCAAAATAAACCAATATAAAGGAACACCATTATACCTATATTAATATAATAAAATAAATAAAATTATATATTCAAACATCTAACACCGCCCTCTACATTGCGACACTCGGTTACACAACCCCTTGCAAACATGTGGTCAGCTTCCGGTCAGTTACCTCTTTCTTTGTGAAAAACGATGACCAAAGAAGGTCGAAACGTTGTTCGCTCTTCTATGTAAAATATTTTCTCAACCCAAACGAGCCGTTTTTGCATACATATTTCTCAACAAGTGGGTTTCTTAACATCACTGATAACCGTTAATACGTTACATCCAGTAACATGTTAAGTAATCATGAATACGTAACATCCAGTAACATGTTATACACCATTAATAATTTACATTCAGCAACATGTTATGTTACCATTAATGCGTTAGAGTATTACTTACAAAGTTTTGAATGGATTCTTTCATCAGTTGGGCACCATTGCTGTCCATTATATTTTCGGTTGTTTTTAAGGTATTCAACAAAATTTATGTTTGTTTCATGTCTATAAGGTGTAAAAATCCTACTTTTAAAGCACGTGTCAGTGTAGGGAACTCTGGTATATTTCCATTTCTTGAATGTACACCGTAACTTCATGTTACCCGTACTTTGCTAGGTTTGTACTTTGTCATATAGAAATGAATTATTCCGTACCTACAAATACCCGTAATCCAATTTATGTTTATGAATGTGTTTATTGTAATTCCTGGTAATCCAATTTATGTTTATGAATGTGTTTATTGTAATTCCTGGTAATCCAATTTAAGTTTATGAATGTGTTTATTGTACTTCCTGGTAATCCAATTTATGTTTATGAATGTGTTTATTGTAATTCCTGGTAATCCAATTTATGTTTATGAATGTGTTTATTGTAATTCCTGGTAATCCAATTTAAGTTTATGAATGTGTTTATTGTACTTCCTGGTAATCCAATTTATGTTTATGAATGTGTTTATTGTAATTCCTGGTAATCCAATTTATGTTTATGAATGTGTTTATTGTAATTCCTGGTAATCCAATTTATGTTTATGAATCTGTTTATTCTAATTCCTGGTAATCCAATTTATGTTTATGAATCTGTTTATTCTAATTCCTGGTAATCCAATTTAAGTTTATGAATGTGTTTATTGTACTTCCTGGTAATCCAATTTATGTTTATGAATGTGTTTATTGTAATTCCTGGATTATCCAATTTAAGTTTATGAATGTGTTTATTGTAATTCCTGGTAATCCAATTTATGTTTATGAATCTGTTTATTCTAATTCCTGGTTTCTTCGTGATTTTTGACGATGCTTCAAGCTGTTCATTGTTTCCTTGGTTTGCTAATTTATGTTCCATTTCATCGTGTCCCCACTCCTACAAGAAGCTCGCTCTCCAAAGTCCCCACTCCTACAAGAAGCTCGCTCTCCAAAGTCCCCACTCCTACAAGAAGCTTGCTCTCCAAAGTCTCCACTCCTACAAGAAGCTCGCTCTCCAAAGTCCCCACTCCTACAAGAAGTTCTTTCTCCAAATTCCCCACTCCTACGAGAAGCTCGCTCTCCAAAGTCCCCCCACTCATTATTCTGCTTGACGTACGGGGGACAGACATGAAATATCTGCACGCGATTCGAACGTTATCTGGAAGAGGTCGATGGGTAACTGCAGATTTAAGTTATACGCTTTGATAACCGTACGCGAGTAGGAAAGCTATCTCACCTATTGGACTTAGTTTTTCGTACTTAGGTGTATTCATTGGTTACGATCACTGATGTTAACATTTCTATTTGTCCGTTTGACTTGAAAAGTCTTTGTACTACTGATTACGTATGCATGCAATGATTTTGCTTACAAGTCAGTCATTTTTCATTTAGTTAGTTATAAAGTGCCAAGCTACACAATGGGCTATCTGTGCTCTGCCCGTAGCCAGTATCGAAACCAGAATTCTGGCGTGATAAAGCCGCTGATTTAATGCTGAGCCATAGGGGAGGCTGATAAAATTATATTAAGCAGACGATTATTTTATACGAGTTTAGGCTTTAACTGACGCCTCGACAATGAACATAACATTAATTATAAACTAATGTAACTCGTAGAAAGTGAGTTCTAATTCGAAATCCTCATACATTCAGAGTTACTGGAATTGTGGTTTGTTTCAACAGTGATTAGGAACGTGAAATCCTTTTCAGGATCGCTAATTTTGGACAAGTTACTGTTGATCGATAATTATTTTATGTGTCAGTGCAACCTAAAATTCCCGCTGTAGCCTCTGGAACTGGAAAACAGTGGATTAATCTGAATTTCGCTCGATCAAAACGGAACTGATTAATCATGTTACCGTTTTCATGTCTGCTAAGACAACATTAAACGTTTCCAAGTTCTTTCAAGACGTCACAATTAGATGTGCCACATGGAAAACTCAAATAATAGTTTTATCTGTATCCATTCCGTACAAGCTACAATAAAGTTACTCCTACAAGGTTCGTCAGGATAAGAAAAAGGAAAACACTTTGGATGATTTAAAAGCTGGTTTGTGTGGTAAACTGTAAGAGAAGTAGACCTAATTGAACGAAATGAACGGATATAGAATGATAAATAATTTCAGAACAACAGTCACGTGTCAAGCATACTTTCAGAAGGACGACAGTTTTCTGCTGTTATTCCAGACTGTGTAAATTCTGTTTTATATCAAACCAATCGTAATGTTTGATTTCTCTGTAAATGGAGCACCCAACTTCCCAGATTTGAACTATTTTCTTTTACTACTTGGCTGTTGTTTCTTGTCAGTGTTAAGTGTTGTGAACTCCCGGGCAGATTTGAAATCTGTCTCACGGCTTATAGAAATTCGTCTGTGTGTATTTCAATATACACACGATGACGCGGTTTGCATATCAGGTCATGCTAAATTGGAAACAAGAGATTGGTGATATAAGACAGGTTTTATGAGTTTTTTTTTTAATTCGCCCAAAGCTACTCGAGGGCTATCTGCGCTAGCCGTTTTTAATTTAGCAGTGTAAGATTAGAAGGAAGGCAGCTCGTCATTACCACCCACCGCTAACTCTTGGGCTACTCTTTTACCAATGAATAGTGGGCTTGAATGTCACATCATAATGCCCTTACGGCTGAAAGGGCGAGCATGTTTGCTGTGACGGGAATTCAAACCCGCCTGTCGAGTGCCTTAACCACCTGGTCAATCCGGGGTACTAAATTAGATACGGCTAGCGCAGATAGTCCTGGTGTAGCTTTACGCAAAACTAAACCAAACAAACAAATTTGTTCTTTACCTCTCACTCAAACTACATGTTTGACAATGCTAAAAAGTGAGTATAATTACAATATATCCAACCATACGTTGGATATGATTCTCTAGGTGATATGATAAAGACACTTCCTGTTTAACAAAGTACACTTACGCATAAGTATTTCTATTTTAGTATTGGGATTAAATCAGTCGAAACTTCTCTGCCAGTCGCCGTGTTTTGTTATTTAATTGATTGATGGATGTTTTAAAGTACAGTTACTGATAACGATTAAAGTTTTCCAGAAAAAAAAATTGGATGGAATAAACTAATGTAATGGGAAAAACTGATTCCAAGCTGTGTTGCAGTGTATAATTGTAACGCGAAGATAACCTTATTCTGAGGGGGCGCTCTAAAGAATGGTTATGTTAATGTGGTGCAGACGCGGATATAGGAGAACTATAAACAGGGAAAGGTCGATATCCAATGACGTTAATTTAACCAGATTCCAGGTCCGAAGAGCGTATTTATACACGTGAGTTACTAACATTTAGTCTACACTTCATAGACAAATAAAGGGTAATCTGTGTCAACTTTTTATCGTTTATCTTTAACGGTGGGACATTTCTAAAAAGCAATGGTATGACTCATCCCTCTGTTTAACAAGTAATTATATTACTCTTTATTCTGTTTAAAAAGCAATGGTATGACTCGACCCTCTGTTTAACAAGTAATTATACTACTCTTTATTCTGTTTAAAAAGCAATGGTATGACTCGACCCTCTGTTTAACAAGTAATTATATTACTCTTTATTCTGTTTAAAAAGCAATGGTATGACTCGACCTTCTGTTTAACAAGTAATTATACTACTCTTTATTCTGTTTAAAAAGCAATGGTATGACTCGTCCCTCTGTTTAACAAGTAATTATACTACTCTTTATTCTGTTTAAAAAGCAATGGTATGACTCGTCTCTCTGTTTAACAAGTAATTATACTACTCTTTATTCTGTTTAAAAAGCAATGGTATGACTCGTCCCTCTGTTTAACAAGTAATTATATTACTCTTTATTCTGTTTAAAAAGCAATGGTATGACTCGACCCTCTGTTTAACAAGTAATTATACTACTCTTTATTCTGTTTAAAAAGCAATGGTATGACTCGACCCTCTGTTTAACAAGTAATTATATTACTCTTTATTCTGTTTAAAAAGCAATGGTATGACTCGACCCTCTGTTTAACAAGTAATTATATTACTCTTTATTCTGTTTAAAAAGCAATGGTATGACTCGACCCTCTGTTTAACAAGTAATTATATTACTCTTTATTCTGTTTAAAAAGCAATGGTATGACTCGACCCTCTGTTTAACAAGTAATTATATTACTCTTTCTTCTGTTTAACGAATAATGATACCATTCGACCCTCTGTTTAACAGCTTATGATACTAATTGTTCCTGTGTTTAACAACTTATGATACCACTCGTCCCTCTCTAAGTTGCTATTGATTGAAAAACCTCAATATTAATAATTTTCCATTTAAAGCAAGTGAACCATTGTTGAATGGCCAGCTTGTTTGGATTTGTGACTATAACTTTTTTCTTATGTATTTTTATATTGGTATATCTTCTTTCTGCCTTTACAATATATCATCTTTCTATCTTTAAAATTTATCATATTTCTATCTTTACAATATATCATATTTCTATCTTTACAATATATTATCTTTCTATCTTTACAATATATCATATTTCTATCTTTACAATATATCATCTTTCTACATTTACAATATATCATATTTCTATCTTTACAATATATCATCTTTCTATCTTTACAATATATCATCTTTCTATCTTTACAATATATCATCTTTCTATCTTTACAATATATCATATTTCTATCTTTACAATATATCATCTTTCTATCTTTACAATATATCATCTTTCTATCTTTACAATATATCATATTTCTATCTTTACAATATATCATATTTCTATCTTTACAATATATCATATTTCTACCTTTTGAAAAGTACACGATTAATGCTTTTTTAAAAGTAAATCACATTCCCTTCGCCATGTATATTGTATGTACCATGTATAATGTGTGAACCATGTATATTGTATGTACCATGTATATTGTATGTACCATGTATAATGTGTGAACCATGTATATTGTGTGAACCATGTATAATGTGTGTACTGTGTATATATGTGTGAACCATGTATATATGTGTGTACCACGTATGTATGTGTGTACCATGTACATCTGTATGTACCGCGTATGTATGTGTGTACCATGTATATCTGTATGTACCGCGTATGTATGTGTGTACCATGTATATCTGTATGTACCACGTATGTATGTGTGAACCATGTATATATGTGTGTACCACGTATGTATGTGTGTATTATATATATCTGTATGTACCACGTATGTATGTGTGTACCATGTATATCTGTATGTACCACGTATGTATGTGTGTACCATGTATATCTGTATGTACCGCGTATGTATGTGTGTACCATGTATATCTGTATGTACCACGTATGTATGTGTATACCATGTATATCTGTATGTACCACGTATGTATGTGTGTATTATGTATATCTGTATGTACCACGTATGTATGTGTGTATTATGTATATCTGTATGTACCACGTATGTATGTGTGTATTATGTATATCTGTATGTACCACGTATGTATGTGTGTATTATGTATATCTGTATGTACCACGTATGTATGTGTGTATTATGTATATCTGTATGTACCACGTATGTATGTGTGTACCATGTATATCTGTATGTACCACGTATGCATGTGTGTACATGTATATCTGTATGTACCGCGTATGTATGTGTGTACCATGTATATCTGTATGTACCACGTGTGTATGTGTGTGCCATGTATATCTGTATGTACCACGTATGTATGTGTGTATTATGTATATCTGTATGTACCACGTATGTATGTGTGTATTATGTATATCTGCATGTACCACGTATGTATGTGTGTACCTTGATTTTTGCAGCGGAATTTTATGTAAAGTAAACTGAAGCGCCCAAAACATATTTCTTTTAAAATTTAAATAGATATAAATAGTGGATTTACATTTTTCATCGCCTCCCCAAAACTCTATTACGGAGAAGAAAAAAGTAGTTAGTAAAATATATCTCCTAAATTTATTATTTTCGAGAATGTTCTTCAGGTCAATCATCTCTAAAGACACTCAAACAAACATTTCATGAACGAAAAAAAAACAAAACCAAAACAACATAACAAAACAATACACACCACGTGGAAAGGTTTCTTGTTCTCTTACTAAAGTACCAATTGTTTCCGCACGCAAACACAATTCTCTCCTAACCCGCGAAATGCTTTCTCGGTCTTCTCTCTGAAGACCCTTTTCCCGAGAAAGTGGAGTCGTACTTGATGTGGCGTCATTAGGATGTAAGTTTCTATGGACTTTCCGAGTCCAAATATTGACTGAGAAAATAGACGTTATCCATTTTCTTCAACACCGCAAGTTTCTGTCCGTTGATTTTTCACTCTCCATCGGACAGCCGCTACAAACAATTTTCGTATGCGTGTCTACGTACTAGGACAAAAATAAAAGAAACAAACGTAGTAAGCGTTTTAATAAAACAACTCAGAAGTGAAAAACAGTTTGTATTCGTGATTGAAATTTCAGATTTCCTGAGTTAACAAAACAGTAACATGTTCCACAAAACTAATAAAGGTAAATGTTTCCCTCTAAGTTTTCATTTTCGGGTCTTTATATTATTATAACTCCTTTTAAAAATTTAACTTTGAAATCGATAAGTTATGAAACATTAGACCGCACACAATAAATGAAACTGAAGACGTTACTTATATCAACTGAGACGATGAATTTTCAAAATTCCGTTCTTAAATATCTAAATCAGTTTGTTTGTTTTTTAGAATTTCGCACAAAGCTACTCGAGGGCTATCTGCGCTAGTCGTCCATAATTTAGCAGTGTAAGACTAGAGGGAAGACAGCTAGTTATCACCACCCACCGCCAACTCTTGGACTACTCTTTTACCAACGTATAGTGGGATTGACCGTACCATTATAACGCCCTCACGGCTGGGAGGGCGAGCATGTTTAGCGCGACCTCAGATTTCGAGTCGCGCGCCCTACGCGCTTGGCCATACCGGGCCCTATCTAAAGCATTGTAAGAAGATTCGAAAAATAATACTATATTCACAACAAGAGTGTATACTGTGGGAACGTTAATATCAGGTAAAGTATAAAGAAAAATACACATGCGAGTATTTCAACAACCATATGTCATTATTTTGAAGGACCTGCTAACAACGTTCAGGACTTTGGAGTGAACATGTACACAGAAAAGAAAACCCAAGAAATGGCGCGTTGGATAAAATTTAGGGCAATATAAAGGTTTGTAAGTTTGTGGGAAAGGCTGCAGACGTATATTTTGATTCATTAAGTGTTCATGGTTCTTCAGGATATGCCAGGATTTGAGAAAATCCTCACCTGGTAAAGTTGGAATAATTTTAAATAATTTTGATATTGTTCCAATTAATTTTAAGGTTTTTTTTTAATATAAAATTTGCAATCACTAATTCAAAATATTTTCATTATTAACAGTTTTTATGTTAATTATTACGCATTTTTAACTAACATTCGTGTTTTTCTATGTCAGAGAATTTACAATCACCATATATAATTTCATATACTACACCAAGTTTTCCTACATCAGAGGATTTACAATCACCATACATGTATATAATTTCATATACTGCACCAAGTTTTCCAATCTCAGAGGATTTGCAATCACCATATATAACTTTATATACTACACCAAGTTTTCCTACGTCAGAGGGTTTACAACCACCATATATAACTTTATATACTACACCAAGTTTTCCTACGTCAGAGGGTTTACAATCACCATATATAATTTCATATACTACACCAAGTTTTCCTGCGTCAGAGGGTTTACAACCACCATATATAACTTTATATACTACACCAAGTTTTCCTACGTCAGAGGGTTTACAATCACCATATATAATTTCATATACTACACCAAGTTTTCCTACGTCAGAGGGTTTACAATCACCATATATAATTTCATATACTACACCAAGTTTTTCCAAGGATCATCCCACATCTCTAGGCGAACAACATTCTCTCGTAATGAGGATTCCAGTAATCGACTTCATTGAACATGGTTCAACTGAGTGAGCTTCGAGCAAATTTTATTTTTGAGGAACATTTTTAATCTTGGAATTTGAGCAAATTTCCGAAGACGGTTCCGGGAAATACTTTGTTTTAAAAACCTGTCTAAAATGAATGAGTTACCTCTTCATATTGCATGAATCTCTGTTTGAGGTTGCAATTAAAGGACCGTTTTGGTTTGTTTTTTTTCAGTGACTGTTAAATCACAAGAATATAAGTTGATGAGCTTTTTGGTACGAGTAAGTTCACAGTAAACAATTGAAGTGTTTTATGGTGAACGTGTGATTAAAGTGACGTATTTTTAATGATACAAAAGTATTATCTGTATATCTACGTCAGGTTTTAATTTTTCCTCTAAAAGTGTTTAAAAGACTTCAATTTATTACTCAGACAGCAACAACAGTAGAAATGTGATGCCCTACATCCGTTCTGTGTATTATTTTATGTACTACATCCGTTCTGTGTATTCGTTTATGTACTACATCTGTTCTGTTTGTTTGTTTATATACTACATTCGTTCTGTGTATTTTTATGTTCTACATTCGTTCTGTGTATTATTTTATGTACTACATCCGTTCTGTGTATTCCTTTATGCATTACATCCGTTCTGTCTGTTTGTTTAAGTACTACATTCGTTCTGTGTATTCCTTTATGCATTACATCCGTTCTATGTATTATTTTATGCACTACATCCGTTCTGTATTATTTTATGTCCTACATCCGTTCTGTGTGTTCCTTTATGTACTATGTCCGTTCTACGTACTCGTTTATGTCCTAGTTCCGTTCGGTGTAGTTGTTTAGGACACAGACTTCTAAACACAAGCTTCAGACAACCATAAAATTTGGAAACTATGATGTTTGAGAATATAACTTTTACATAGCAATTTTCACATCGGTTACTTCAAGAGCTGAAGAGAGAGATGCAAGAGGGAAGAGGTTAACTATTTATAATTCATGAATCGTATCCGTAATTAATTAAACTTAGAAGAAGTGGTGTTAAAATGTTAGCGAAATTCCTCGATGACGTTTAGGTGAATGAACTAGACGAGAGGGTAGAGTAGAATGGAATATTCATGTATTTTAGAATAATATAGAAAGTTGTAATTAACCTGTAAAAAGATTAATATAATATTTTGGTGATATGTCTGTTTATGAGTACTTACACGTCGAAGCTTGGCATGGCCCGGTGGTTAAGGCGCTCGACTCCTAATCCGAGGGTCGCGGGTTTGAATCCCTGTCGCACTTAAGATACTCGCCTTTTCAGCCGTTGGGTCGTTATAATGTGACGATCAATCTAACTATTCGTTGGTAAAAGAGTCTACCAAGACTTGGTAATGGGTGGTGATGACTAGCTGTTTTCCCTCTAGTCTTACAGCTAAATTAGGATTGGCTAACGCAGAGGGAGCTGGTGTAGCTTTGTGCGAATTTAAAAACAAACAAACAAACATTTATTCACGTTTCTTTCAGTTCTGTGTGCTGACTTTGTTTTTAATATTTGATCAGTTTTTATGATTTAGTAGACCTGTAACTTTAGTATGATAATTAGAGTCAATTAGTAAGCCGCACAATCATTAATATTAGTTTATAATATCAAATATTTGCTTTGATGTCGTTATGTTTAGAATAAATCATAGAAAAAATCGTCAGTAACTTCGATACTTTCAGGCAGAATTAGAGTAAATTAATCCAAGATACCCTGTTTTTCCATATTTATTAGAGTAAATTAATCCAAGAAACCCTGTTTTTCCATATTTATTGGAGTAAATTAATCCAAAAAACCCTGTTTTTCTATATTTATTGGAGTAAATTAATCCAATATACCATTTTTTCTACATTTATTAGAGTAAACTAATCCAAGATACCATGTTTTTCTATATTTATTGGAGTAAATTAATCCAAGATACCATGTTTTTCTACATTTATTAGAGTAAACTAATCCAAGATACCATGTTTTTCCATATTTGTTAGAGTAAATCAATCCAAGAAACCCTGTTTTTCTATATTTATTTGCTACAGTTTTTGTGTAACAGAAATACAAAGTGTAGGACACGGGCATGCCTGATTCAATGTAATTACTCATCGTAAGAACTGTTAGCCCAAATTGAAATTCTTTCAGATACGGATTACAGTAAATTAATCTATGAGACCTTGGGCGTGGTTCTATACATCAATCTTGAATCGAAAACTGTAATTAGATCTTATATCGGTCGAGAGATGACAGAGCTATGAGTTGGAAGTTTGTACTAGAAACAAACAAACAGACAAGAAAAACAGAGCTTTCCTATGAGACGACAGACAAGAAGAACAGAGCTTTCCTATGAGACGACAGACAAGAAGAACAGCCCCAGAGCTTTCTTATCAGACGACAGACAAGAACACCCTCAGAGCTTTCCTATGAGACGACAGACAAGAAGAACAGAGCCTTCCTATGAGACGACAGACAAGAAGAACCGCCTCAGAACGTTCCTATGAGACGACAGACAAGAAGAACAGAGCCTTCCAATGAGACGACAGACGAGAAGAACAGAGCCTTCCTTTGAGACGACAGACGAGAAGAACAGAGCCTTCCTATGAGACGACAGACGAGAAGAACAGCCCCCGAGCCTTTCAATGAACCGCTACGCGTGGTTACTGACAGAAATATCTTTGTTAAATTTGTTTCTAAGTAAGCACAAAGCTGCACAATAGGCTGTCTGAAATCTGCCCACTACGCGTATCAAAACTCGGTTTCTAGCGTTTTAAGTCCACAGACAGGTGAGCAACTTTATCACCCGGTAAAATCACACAGTAAATCAAGATACATCGTAATCGTAAGAGTAAGTGAGGACAAATGAGTTACTTTATAAATATTGTGAAACGTATGCATGTTAAAGGTTCCAAGTTGTAAAATAATTAAGCACAATACAAAACGTTTTATGAGTCATAGTTTTACAGCACACGTGACAAACTGTCAAAGCCAATATCAGCTTTTAGCTCGAAATAACGCAAAACAATGAAAACGTTCGAAAAGTGTGACCTCGCTTCTGAGCAGGTGTAGAAACTTTATTTAATAAACTCATTGCTTATATTTGTGAAATTCAGTTTCTACGGGCCCGAACAAACAGGTTGTCATAAAAACTAAGAGAGATCAAGGGATATTGATTGACATTACTCTGTATTATATCTCACGTAAAAACTAACAGTGACTTATGTATACCCAAATCCAACGTATATATCGTGGCTAATGAAATACTTGGAAGTAATATTTATTTGCATAAATCGATATAGTTTATGCAGTCGAAATTGTATTATACAGTTTTTATTCAAGTCTCGCCCTTTGTTTCTCGTATTCTTAAGTTAAATGATTTGATTACGCTGTTTTCAAAGACGGGATGGAAAAAAAATAAGTTGGCAGCGTTGGAAACTTACAAAAAATTTAACTTTCATCTTGTGTTAAATTAACTGGATAAATGAAGTGTTTTATTCAGCGGGCGCAGATATGTACGGAAGGTTATGTCAATTATACAAAACTCGAGAGTAAAGATAGGGGAATGGTGAGCGTTAGAATTTCAAAGATATGCTAGATATAAGAAAATAAAATGCAAGTTTGTTTTTTTTATATCCGATAAAATACAAAGACGTTTAAAAACGAGACAAAAACTCCTCGCTTGGAGTGAGTATATTTAACTAAAAACTACAATGTAATAGAAATAAAAACATTAAATTTAATATAATTTGTAAAGCACGAGAAAAAATTTAAATAACGACGTTGTCTCTATTAAATTTATCAGAACTGCTTATGTATTTGGTGAATATGTTTTATTATCGAAAGTAAATTTGGCATTTGAGCGAGATATACGTAAGCAGATCCTCAGATGCACGTTGTTATAAGAGCAACAATGATCCAATGCTTAAGAAACAACTAAATAATTATTTTTACAGCCTTTAAATTTACATGTACAACTTTCACGTATGTAAGACACAAGTAAATAATTATGTAAATTGCCTTTAGACGTTTGTTTGTTTTTGAATTTCGCAAAAAGTAGTGTAAAACCCGAGGGAAGGCAGCTAGTCATCACCACCCACCGCCAACTCTTGGGCTATTCTTTTACCAACGAATAGTGGGATTGACCGTCACATTATAACGCCTTCACGGCTGAAAGGGCGAGCATGTTTGGTGTGACGGCGATTCGAACCCATGACCCTCGAATTACGAGTCGCAAGCCTTAACCCACCTGGCCATGTCGGGCCCGTAATTATATGACAATGCCGTCTGTAGGTAGATGTAACGCAGATGTAATTCAGCGTTAAGTTACTGGTTGCGTAATAATCTATTACGTGTTAACGTGACGTAATTTTCTCAGTTGTTCACCTCCTGGTGTTTCAGTTATAACGTAAAGTAAGAGAGGTTATACCTTTAATTATCGAAGGAGTCGTTAAAAAATTTGCAGGGGGCGGGGGAGTAAAATGTAGGATTAATTTTTTATGTTGTAGACTTTCGCGCCAAGTTACTACAGAGTCGCTCGCGATAGTCGTCCCTAATTTTGAAGTAATAAATAGACTCAAGTGTACCTAATCCGACAAGGGGAAGATGAATTAGTTAACACCGACCAGCTCTCGGGCTACTCTTTACAGTTATAACGTTGTTGGGTAGGACGAGCATGTTCCGCGACGAGTTTCGATCCCACGTATGAGCGTAATAACTAACCAGGTATTTTCTAGGTAAAATGCATCCACATGTGTTTAAAACATATTTAAAAAATGTATCAGTGCAAATGACAAAATTTGTCCTTGTGGGGCGTTGTTCTGTTGGTTTTTGTTATCATGCACAAAGACACAGAAAGGGCTGTCCGTGCTTTGCCCACCACAGGTATCGGTTTTTAGTAGTACCAGTCCATGTGGGGCGTTTCCCCAGATTCTTACCCTCACTATGGCCGAGTCGCTTGTTTCCAATTTCTTCCCAAAGTACCCTGCATCATCTTTTACATTTCTACATATGTCTCTGTAGTAAGTTTTGTTTTGCAATTATTTTGTATCGAACAAAGCAAGATTTGCTTACCTTAAAAGTTATATATATATATGTTTAACTTTTAGTTCTCTGAATATAAATATTATTGCAGGTGTGAAGCATATTCATTAGAAGTAAGCATTGTATTCTGTGAGGGTGAACATGTTCACTCCAAAGCCAACATTTTATTTAAAATGAAAAACAGCCACGAGAAAGAAGCCCGTCAATAGAAGTCAACTGAGTAAAGCTGTTTTGAAACACAATACTTACTTATCAATTTTAATATAAATTATTTATCTTCTGCTTTGTTGTTGGCAGTTGTGATTTTATTTCTATTCTAAATGTTTTATGTACTTAGTTTCTAGTCCTAACTACTTCAATGTTTTTCCATTCTAAATGTTTTATGTACTTAGTTTCTAGTCCTAACTACTTCAATGTTTTTCTTTTCTAAATGTTTTATGTACTTAGTTTCTAGTCCTAACCACTTCAGTGTTTTTCCATTCTAAATGTTTTATGTACTTAGTTTCTAGTCCTAACTACTTCAATGTTTTTCTATTCTAAATGTTTTATGTACTTAGTTTCTAGTCCTAACTACTTCAATGTTTTTCCATTCTAAATGTTTTATGTACTTAGTTTCTAATCCTAACCACTTCAATGTTTTTCTATTCTAAATGTTTTATGTACTTAGTTTCTAGTCCTAACTACTTCAATGTTTTTCTATTCTAAATGTTTTATGTACTTAGTTTCTAGTCCTAACTACTTCAATGTTTTTCTTTTCTAAATGTTTTATGTACTTAGTTTCTAGTCCTAACCACCTCAGTGTTTTGATATTCTAAATGTTTTATGTACTTAGTTTCTAGTCCTAACTACTTCAATGTTTTTCTATTCTAAATGTTTTATGTACTTAGTTTCTAGTCCTAACTACTTCAATGTTTTTCCATTCTAAATGTTTTATGTACTTAGTTTCTAATCCTAACCACTTCAATGTTTTTCTATTCTAAATGTTTTATGTACTTAGTTTCTAGTCCTAACCACTTCAGTGTTTTTCCATTCTAAATGTTTTATGTAATTAGTTTCTAGTCCTAACCACTTCAATGTTTTTTCATTCTAAATGTTTTATGTACTTAGTTTCTAGTCCTAACCACTTCAGTGTTTTTCCATTCTAAATGTTTTATGTACTTAGTTTCTAGTCCTAACCACTTCAATGTTTTTTCATTCTAAATGTTTTATGTACTTATTTTCTAGTCCTAACCACTTCAGTGTTTTTCCATTCTAAATGTTTTATGTACTTAGTTTCTAGTCCTAACTACTTCAATGTTTTTCTATTCTAAATGTTTTATGTACTTAGTTTCTAGTCCTAACTACTTCAATGTTTTTCCATTCTAAATGTTTTATGTACTTAGTTTCTAATCCTAACCACTTCAATGTTTTTCTATTCTAAATGTTTTATGTACTTAGTTTCTAGTCCTAACCACTTCAGTGTTTTTCCATTCTAAATGTTTTATGTACTTAGTTTCTAGTCCTAACCACTTCAATGTTTTTTCATTCTAAATGTTTTATGTACTTAGTTTCTAGTCCTAACCACTTCAGTGTTTTTCCATTCTAAATGTTTTATGTACTTAGTTTCTAGTCCTAACCACTTCAGTGTTTTTCCATTCTAAATGTTTTATGTACTTAGTTTCTAGTCTTAACCACTTCAGTGTTTTGATATTCTAAATGTTTTATGTACTTAGTTTCTAGTCCTAACCACTTCAGTGTTTTTCCATTCTAAATGTTTTATGTACTTAGTTTCTAGTCCTAACCACTTCAGTGTTTTTCCATTCTAAATGTTTTATGTACTTAGTTTCTCGTCCTAACCACTTCAGTGTTTTTCCATTCTAAATGTTTTATGTACTTAGTTTCTAGTCCTAACCACTTCAGTGTTTTGATATTCTAAATGTTTTATGTACTTAGTTTCTAGTCCTAACCACTTCAGTGTTTTTCCATTCTAAATGTTTTATGTACTTAGTTTCTAGTCCTAACCACTTCAGTGTTTTGATATTCTAAATGTTTTATGTACTTAGTTTCTCGTCCTAACCACTTCAGTGTTTTTCCATTCTAAATGTTTTATGTACTTAGTTTCTAGTCCTAACCACTTCAGTGTTTTGATATTCTAAATGTTTTATGTACTTAGTTTCTAGTCCTAACCACTTCAGTGTTTTTCCATTCTAAATGTTTTATGTACTTAGTTTCTAGTCCTAACCACTTCAGTGTTTTTCCATTCTAAATGTTTTATGTACTTAGTTTCTAGTCCTAACCACTTCAGTGTTTTGATATTCTAAATGTTTTATGTACTTAGTTTCTAGTCCTAACCACTTCAGTGTTTTTCCATTCTAAATGTTTTATGTACTTAGTTTCTCGTCCTAACCACTTCAGTGTTTTGATATTCTAAATGTTTTATGTACTTAGTTTCTCGTCCTAACCACTTCAGTGTTTTTCCATTCTAAATGTTTTATGTACTTAGTTTCTCGTCCTAACCACTTCAGTGTTTTGATATTCTAAATGTTTTATGTACTTAGTTTCTAGTCCTAACCACTTCAGTGTTTTTCCATTCTAAATGTTTTATGTACTTAGTTTCTAGTCCTAACCACTTCAGTGTTTTTCCATTCTAAATGTTTTATGTACTTAGTTTCTCGTCCTAACCACTTCAGTGTTTTGATATTCTAAATGTTTTATGTACTTAGTTTCTAGTCTTAACCACTTTAATGTTTTTTGCTTTGACGTTATAAATTGCTTTTCCCTTAAGGGATTTAGGGTGGTGAATACAAGTTTCATAAATGCCGTTTTTAGAGCGTTCAAAGCAAATTAACGCCCTACGTTATATATGGTTTTACGGGGTCATTAGTGCTGCTTCATTGAAACTTAAAAAAAGCACCCATTTTTTCACCCACTCTATTCTGACGTCTTTCTCCTTTTAAATCTACCAATTTTCTTCTGTACTCTAATTAAGAAACGTTTTTGCATGTTATGGTAATGTTCGTAAAAAAATACATTTTCGTTATGGTACTCCAACGAATTTTAAGAGCGTTTTGAAAGTTTTTCACGCTGTGAATGATGGCGCTGTTATCTAACGGTGAGTTTCGAGTTGTATCAGTGATATGATATCCCAGTGATTACGACAAAAATCAGGTCTGCACAAATATAAATATGGAATTTGTTTTATCTGTACTGTAGAATATATTTACATCAAAACCTGAAATTATATGTTGCAATTTCCTTTCAGATACCTGTTTATCAAACAATATGTACATAAAACTTCCAACGTCTTATCAGCTACTCTGTTTATCGAGTTATACATAAAACATATGATGCCTCACAAGATATTCTATCTAGCTAAATAAAAACAACCACATATGACGCCTCATAAGATATTCTATTAATCCAGTGTTGTAAAAATATACAGCACTTTATCAGCAATTCCATTTATCAAGATATTTAAAGACGTATGACGTTTATAAGATAACGTGAAGAGAGCGCCCTCCGTCGGTTGTTGGTTGAAATTAAGCACAAAACTACACAAAGGACCATCTCTAATCTGTCCACATGGGTATCGAATCCTCGTTTCCAGTGGTATAAGTCCGCAGACATAATTCTATGCCACTGGGGTCCATCCCGCAGAGGTAGCTACAAGTGTACGGACATATCTCGCTAAAGAGTGGGATTTTATGCTGAACAAAGAAATTAGTCCACTGTGGATTTATTCTGACCGAACCAATACCTAGCGGACACCTTTGAAAGGGTAACTGTAAAAATTGTTATATATATATATATATATAAACTCTGATCTTTTAAAAGGCCTTAATATCAAAGTTTCCAAAATGAAATTGAATTCGATTCGTGGTTCGTAACTTTACCTAAGGCACCGTTTGTAAAGAACGTATCGAATAAACGTCACCCAGCTGGAAGGTATATGTGTTCTGAACCTAGCTAGAAGGTATATGTGTTCAGAACCTAGCAAAGCCACCTGTCGGCTGTTTACTCAAAGCACAAATTAACTGATATCCGTGGCGCCTGCTTGTTTCTTAGACTAACATGTTTACTTTTCTCGAGCTCATGTTGTCTGTAAGGAATTTCCTAAAACGATCATTGACTGTATCCAAAGAAGATTGAAATAAATAATTATATCACACCCATGGGTGTTTGTGTGTGTTATAATATACGTCCATAACACACCGCAAAAGTAGTACAAAAATTCGACAAATAAGCCAAGCTTTAATCTGAAAGTCCGTGAGGCTGAACTCTACTGAGCAAAGATTTTAATTTTATGTGCAAAAACGGCTCGTTTGGGTTGAGAAAATATTTTACATAGAAGGTCCAAACGTTGTTCGCTCTTCTATGTAAAATATTTTCTCAACCCAAACGAGCCGTTTTTGCATATAAAATTTTCAACAAGTTGGTTTCTCGACATCACTGAAAGATTTCAATTCCATCGTTCCACAGAACTGAACGAACAAGGACACGAATTGTTCCAAACATGCTATCCTGAGGACTGTTTGCTCGTGCCTGTGACTTGGCAATAAGTTTGAGGGTTTATACCATTAAAAATTAGGTTTCTATACCTTCGTTGGGCAGAGTTCGGGTAGCCAATTATGTAGCTTTGCACATAACAACAAAAAGTGAGGTTTACTTGCAATATGTATAGTTAGCAGTTAATGAAATAGTTGGTCGTATCGGTTTTCTTATAATAACAAAACTACGTCGGGCTGTGTCCACCAAGAGGAATCGAATTCCTGATATTAGCTTTGTAAATCCGAAGACTTACCGCTGTCGCAGCGAGCGACAAATAGTCGAGTTTTATAGGAATATTTTTCATATTCATATCTCATGCCGATGACGTCATGTTACAATCCTTTTGTTAATATTGGCATCCATTTTGTTAAAATATTTGTGATTCCGTCACTATCGCATATTTTTCTATTTTTTTTTAGCATGAATCTACCTTTGGTATTTAATGAATCCTATCTTTTAGTCATGAGAAACCACGTGATAGTAATTCTTGACAGCACATTTGTTTGTTTAGTTTGTTTTTGAATTTTGCGCAAAGCTGCACGGGGGCTATCTGCGCGGGCCGTCCCTAATTTAGCAGCGAAAGACAAGAGGGAAGGCAGCTAATCATCATCACCCACCGCCAACTCTTGGGTGTTTGTATTTTTCTTATAGCAAAACCACATCGGGCTCTCTGCTGAGTCCATCGAGGGGAATTGAGCCCCTGATTTTAGCGTTGTGTATTCGTAGACTTACCTCTGTACTAGCGCTAGGCCCAACAACTGTTTTACCAACGAATAGTGGGATTGTCTTTCATATTATAACGTCGTCAAGTCTGAAAAGGCGAATATGATTGGTGACGTGGATTAATTAGGTGGTGCGCTGTTTCTTGACAATTGGCATAATGTTGGTTTAAACTCGTTTGGAATTCTAATCACACTAGTACAAAATTTGTGAACCAAATTTTTGGAATTTCTTACAAAAACAGCACGATATTTTTAATTTGTAAATGTTGCAATTGAAAAGTAGGGAGAACATGCTTTGTGTCGAAGTTTGACCCCACCACACGCAGATTGCGTGATAAGCACACTCCACATGAGTTAAGAATTTCAATATGATCAGAGTACGTGAAAATTAATACACATTGATGGGTACTAATTAGTAGTAAATTGAAGTGATATTTAAGAAGCGTTGTATTCGTGTTAGGGTTGTACTTGTAGTGTGTTATTAATGAGACACCTGGAATGAATTCTCGACGTTAAATGACCAGGAAGACTGTAAACCATTCTGGGTATATGGATGAATAATTTCGTGTCAAGCTAGCACGATCGATTAGTGTTATTACGGAAACATAATCACGAAATTTCATGTTCTTTGACATTTACCAAAAAATATATGTACATAAATTTTAAAATTGCTACAATTGTGAAGCAACCACACGGATATTAAATGCTTTCCTCTGTGGTTTGTTCGGCTTGTTATAAAATTCGGGCAAAGCTACACGAGAGCTATTTGCGCGAGCCGCCCCTAGTTTTGCAGTGGAAGACAACTCTTGGACTACTCTTTTACTAACGAATAGTAGGATTAACCGTCATTTTATAATGCCCCCATGGCTGAAAAGAAAGCATGTTTTGTGTGACGGGGATTCGAACCCGGGACCCTCAGATTACAAGTCTAGTACCTTAAGAACCTAGCCATGCCGGGTCCTCTTCTCTGTGAGAGGGGGTTAAATATTAGTACTCATGACTTTAAAAACTAGGTTTCAATTTCATGTGATAAACAGAGCAGATATTCTAATATTTATATTCTCAAGACGGCTGGTGCGGATACTAAAACTTCAATTGAAATAAAAACAGAACCAAGTTTCGCATGTCTTACGAATTAAAGTGTAAGCGTGTAAGAGATTGTAGGGGCATTGTAGTTAGATGTTAGGATATTAATTAGTATCGGTACAAAGGTCTCTTTATAATGGTGTACTCTCGGTTTTAGTTTCTGTACAAGTAGGACTTTGATTTTACGTTTGTTTATATTTGTTTTATATTTGTATCTGGGTGTTTTCTATGGTTATGTTGCGTTTGTTTGATTTGCATTGTTCATAAACGTGTGAAGGTGACTTTTTGTGTTCTTTGAATCTGGTTTCCATTTTTCTACTTGTTTCTCCGATAGTAGTAGTAGTCGTTACATTATATTTTATAAATAATGTTGGTGTTTTATGTATTACTGTAGTTTTTACACAATATGAACTTTAGATCTGTACCTGGTTTTTGAATCAGTTTTATGTTCAAAGGAATGTTTTGTTTTGTTTTAAGTTTCCTCCAAATGTTGGTTATTTTTCTGCTGATGTCAGGAACATATGGTAAACAGCAGTGTAAAGTTCTGTAGTTTGTTGTATCGTGGGTTTTATTGTTGTTTGTTTGTTGTTAGTCTAGGTGTTTGTGTATAACTTTTTCCGCAGTTTCTTCAGGAAATTTGTTAATGTTGATGAAGTGTTGTTTTATTTTATTCATTTTAATCATTAATTTTATCTGGTGAACACAGTTCTGTTGTTGTGTTTATTTGGTTTCTTAATATGTTGCGTTTTTGTTTTTTTTTGTTTCATGTGCTGAGTCCCAGGGAATGTACAATCTAGTGTGGGTGACTTTTCTGTAGATTTCTGTTTTAAATTGTGTATCGGTTCTAGTGATCTTGTCCAATATTTTGCTTCATTCTGAAACAAACACACAAACTACTTGTTAAATAAATGAAACTGAAACTAATTTTTGGTAAATAGAAATATTTTTTACTCTTTCTCAAGAAGGGTTGATGGGTCGTGAGAGGTAAAACCAAAAGTTATATTTTTAGATGGCCCCCTTTGGGAGAATGACAAGTCTATGGATTTACAACGCTTAAATCAGGCGCTCAATTCTCCTTGATGGACAAAGGAGACAACACCATCTGGCTTTGCTGTAATAAAGCACGCACACACACAATTTTTTTTAAAAAAGAAAAATTATGTTTCAGAATAATCATATTAAAAATCACATTTTAAAAGGTTAATATAATTTTTCTTTAATAATTTTTATTTCTCACATTTTGTTTTGTTCGAAATTCTCTCTGACTACAAAAACAAAACAGGCTAAATACTTTCAACAAAAAGCTGATGGTGAATAATTGTTTAAAAATCGGTTGTTTTTTGAAAAGTTCGCCGTGTTTGAAATATCTAGGAAAGAAAGCTAAAAGAATAATTAATACTGATAATAAATTATAGAATCTATTTAGTAGAATAATTTGAAATATTAAAAGTTGGTTGAGCTAACAGTCGCTAACTTCACCGCATTTCGCTTATGCTAAAATATATTTTGAGTGCCGTAAACAGTGAATTAATTATGAGACGAAGTCGTATCGAATTTGAACACCTGGCTCAGTTTTTGATGTTTCGAGTGACAGGTTTTTAGTACTTACCAGACGATTACATTCAGAAACTATAATCTTATCATTCCCTTTTGAATTTGCTAGTAAAAAAAAAGGAGATATAAGGTGGTTGGTAAATAAATATTCTTTCGCTCAGTACTCAATGTTTTCAAGAAATTCAAGGAGCTATGAAATACCAAGTGACGTGTGAAAGACATTCACGTCAGTGAACGAACAGTTGTTGTAACGATGTTACTTAAATATGTTGATTTCAACGTTAAAATGTATGCTTTTTAAAGTACTCGAATATTGGGTATAAATATGAAACATGTTTCGATTATTGTAGAAACATATGTTTGAACACATCTTTAAGATTTTAGGTAGTTTAGTGAAAGTATATCCGCAGTTAATTGTTATTGTAATAACTTTAAAGTATAAATAAGTCCAAGTATGATCTATAAGTCCAAGTGTGATCTATAAGTATGATCTATAAGTCCAAGTGTGATCTATAAGTATGATCTATAAGTCCAAGTATGAGTGTGATCTATAAGTCCAAGTGTGAGTGTGATCTATAAGTATGATCTATAAGTCCAAGTGTGATCTATAAGTATGATCTATAAGTCCAAGTGTGATCTATAAGTATGATCTATAAGTCCAAGTATGAGTGTGATCTATAAGTCCAAGTGTGATCTATAAGTATGATCTATAAGTCCAAGTATGAGTGTGATCTATAAGTATGATCTATAAGTCCAAGTATGAGTGTGATCTATAAGTATGATCTATAAGTCCAAGTATGAGTGTGATCTATAAGTATGATCTATAAGTCCAAGTATGAGTGTGATCTATAAGTCCAAGTATGAGTGTGATCTATAAGTATGATCTATAAGTCCAAGTATGAGTGTGATCTATAAGTATGATCTATAAGTCCAAGTATAAGTGTGATCTATAAGTATGATCTATAAGTCCAAGTATGAGTGTGATCTATAAGTATGATCTATAAGTCCAAGTATAAGTATGATCTGTAAGTCCAAGTATGAGTGTGATCTATAAGTATAACTAAGACCTGTAGCGTAATAAATAAATTTATTATTCACAAAATATCTGAAGAATTCTACACTTATGTGTTAGTGGGTTATACCAGTTTTGAAGAATTCCACTCTTATGTGTTACCGGTTTGGCCCGACATGGCCAGGTGGTTAAGGAACTCGACTCGTAATCCGAGGGTCCCGAGTTCGAATCTCTGTCACACCAAACATGCTCCTACTTTCAGCCGTGTGGGAGTTATAATGTGACTGTCAATCCCACCATTCGTTGTTAAAAGAGAACCCCAAGAGTTGGCGGTGGGTAGCAATGACTAGCTGTCTTTTCTTTTGTCTTACACTGCTAAATTAGGGACGACTAGCGCAGATAGCCATCAGGTAGCTTTGCGCGAAATTAAAAAAAAACAAATATTAAATTTCCCAATAAATGAGTGTTTTCTGTTCTTTTTATTTCTACGACTGAAATTAATTTGAAAACAGTAAAGTGTAACATGTAATGTACAACGTTTAAATCCATATTTTGTTTGCGAATGAGTTTTGACTTCATTGACTATATTATTTTCTGTTTGAAAGATTACGACAACTTTTCACGCTTTGATTGTGCGTCGAAAATTGCCTCTACGATGTCACCGATTTTACGCATGATAAAAATGAAAATCAAAACCCATTTACGTCTACAGCAGAGAAGATACGAACTGGTAGAAATGTCTTACTAATGACGAAGCGAATTGCTAATCAACTGGTGTTTAAGGAAAGGGAAGATTTCTGGTCATCCAAGTCGGATTTTGTTTTTTAGGAAATTCTTGTCACCATTATCATCAACCAGAAATCATGACTTCTAGGAAGACGTGATTAGGGTCCAAAAATTTGATTATCACGAACACCGCTTTATTATATACAATCCCCAAGTAAAAAAAAAAAATCTTATAATAAGATGTGAGGGCTGGAGTGAAGTTATCGCACACACATTAATGGAGTGAAGTTATCACACACACATTTAGATTTGCTGGTTTATTGGAATTGCCTGATGTTGTTAATAAACGCATATGTTTTTATAAGTCTAAATCACGTTTAATTAAGCCCCCCTCTAAACCAAGTGTTATAAAGATATGAAACAGTTCTCTGAAACATTTCTTATTATAAGAACGTGGTTCCATGGATTTATCTAAATGTAAGCTAAAAAAGTCATACGCGTTATTTTACCTGTCAACCTGCTATCGTATGAAAATGGCCCCCTACGATTCAAAGGTTATTAAACGTAAAGCACAGAGTTATAGAATATTCGATTCATACACACAGCGACACCTGAAAGTATCTCTTCAGGTAAGCTGTTTGCTATCCACATGTTTCTTTGTTTGTTTTTGGATTTCGCGCAAAGCTACACGAGGGCTATATGCGTTAGCTATCCCTAATCTAGCAGTGTAAGACTAGAAGGAAAGCAACTAGTCATCATCACCCATCGCCAAATCTTAAATTAATCTTTTACCAACAAACAAAGCCCGGCATGGCCAGGAGGTTAGGGTGCTCAAATCGTAATCCGAAGGGCACGGGTTGGAATCCTCGTCACACCAAACATGCTAACTCTTTCAACTGTGTGAGTGTTATAATGTGACTGTCAATTCCACTATTCGTTGATGAAAGAGTATTGACCAAAAGTTGGAGGTGGGTGGTGATGACTGCTGTCTTCCCTCTAGCCTCTTACGCTGCTAAATTAGGGACAGCTAGCTCAGATAGCCCTCGTGTAGCTTTACGCGAAATTCAAAACAAACAAAAATCAACGACAAGTGAGATTGACCGTATATTATAACGCCTTCTCAGCTGAGAGGGCGATCATGTTTTGTGTGATGGGGATTGGAACCAGCGACCCTCACATTACGAGTCGAGCGCCCTAACCTCCTGGCCATGCCGGGCCCGTCATCCAGATCTAAAGAAGCCGCTACAGAATATTTTACTAGCACACGTATTGTCACTTAAAAGTACCTTTACAAATAAGCCAGTTGTTGTCAAGGTACTGAAAAAATGGAAGAATTTACCAGAACAATATTGATAAAAAAGGCTTAACAGTAAATAGACTTTGTGGAAATCATTTGAAAATGGTACATATATTATTTTATTGCGTTTGTGAAGTTCTTTATACAGATTATTTAAATAATAAACAATATTATTGTTATTGTGTTTTTGGTTTTATTTTGGAAAACAATTGATTTTTTTAACAGTTCTATTGTTTAATTTGTCATTGTTTTTCTTATTTTGTAAAATCGTGTTGTGCGAATAGCTAAACCTTTTATTCCCGTGTTTTCAAACTTTAAATAAAACTGCTTAAAAAAAGACTGATCAGTGAATTATTTAGTGTATATTTTTCTTGGGTACCAAATCAAAGAAATACCGCTAGGCTGCGCTAGTGAGCCTTGAATAGGAGAAAGTACACAGCAGAGGGCACGGCTATTTAAGAACACTGGTCCTCTTTCTTGACGTATTCTCTTTCTTACTTTACTTTTTTATTGAGAAAGAAATGTGTTAAATGTGTATAAATTGTTCTCATTTATCTAAATTTCGTATTTACACGCTAGGGTAACTTAGTACTGGTCAGAGTTCAGGTCATCTACCATTGCTGGATGTGAATGGGACCAAAGATTACTGTTACATAGGATTGACAACATAAAACTGCTGAGAATATATATTCGCTTACAGAAAAGGTAATACAGAAAAAATTAGGTGTTAAAATCTTTAAACAAAACAAAGTACAAGAATATTGTTTCGACCTCAGGTTAACAAAGACATTTTGGGCCCGGCGTGGCCAACCGTGTTAAGGCGTTCGACTCGTAATCCGAGGGTAGCGGGTTCGAATATCCGTCACACTAAACATGCTCAAATTCTTAGCCATGGCGGCGTTATAATGTGACGGTCAATCCCACTATTCGTTGGTAAAAGAGTAGCCCAAGAGTTAGCGGTGGGTGGTGATGACTAGCTGCCTTCTCTCTAGTCTTACACTGCTAAATTAGGAACGGCTAGCGCAGATAGCCATCGAATAGCTATGCGCGAAAATCAAACAACAAAACAAAGACAGTTTGAAATTAATCGCTACCGAGCACGTCTTGAGGACGAGAAATCAAATGGGTATGAGATTGTAGAGGGCGTTGTAGTAAGATGTTAGGTTATTAATTAGTATTGGTATAAAAAATGTTCCTTTATATTGATTTCATTTTAGTTTGAGTTTTGGTATAAGTAAGGCTTCTTTGATTTTGCGTTTGTTTTTCTTTCTTTCTTTACGTTGTATGTTGGCGTTTTCTATGGTTATGTTGTATTTATTTGATTTGCAGTGTTCAAAAAACGTGGGAAGATGTTTTTGTGTGTGTTAATTAAATCTGGTTTCAAAATGTCGGCTTGTTTCTCCGACATAGAATTCTGGCAGTTGTCAACTTGAGTTTTATAAACAATGCTGGAGATGTTAGCCAGTATAATTTTTACATAGTATGGATTCTAGTTTGTATCCGGTTTTTGAATGAATTTTGTGTTTATTGGAATGTTCTGCTTTGTTGTAAATGTCCTGATTGCTGCGCCCCCGATATTCCCCGTACTTCCTCACACTCTCGACCCCAAGGTATGCGCCAAGTGACAGTCAGTTTCAAACTGTTTTTGTTAATCTGAAGATTATTTAGAATGTCGAAATGGTTTTCTCGTACTTTATTTCAATTAAATACCAACACCAGGGCGATGTCTACAGTACTCTTTTATTCCAAGATTATAAGAAACATGTCTGTTCAGTACCACAAAAAATAACTTTGTGTTTAATAACCAAAACTATACACAATTAAATGTGTGGCCAGCCCCGTGTCACCAGTTCCAGTCAACTTCTCATGACACACATTGAATATCAAGCTGTCAACACATCGTCATATCCTCCACAACACTAGTACTGTTTTGTTGATGGTAGATACTGCTGCATACCATATATTCTCGACATCAGCAGAATAATAAACAACGTTTGGCAAAAACTAGAAACAAAATATGACATTCCAGTTAATACCAAATTTATTCCAAACCCAGGTACAAAACTAAAGTCCATGCTACATAAAAACTACACTGACAAACACCACACCAACATTATTTATAAAATACAATGTGAGAATTGTCGCGACTTCTCTACTGGAGAAACAAACAGGAAAATGGAAGTTATATTCAAATAATAGACACACAAAGACCTTCGCACGTTTTTGAACACTGCAAATCAAATAAACCCAACGTAACCACAGAAAACACCAACATAGTAAATAAGAAAATAAATACAAATTCAAACCCTATTTATATAAGAACTCACACTACAATTAAACCGATATAAAGGAAAACCTTCATACCTGTCCTAATTAATAACTTTACATATAACTACTACGCCCTCTACAATTTCGTACTTGTTCATACTTTAATCCCTGAGACACGGGCTCAGCAATGACCAGTTGCAAACAGTCTTTGTTAACCTGAAGGCGATCTAAGAAGGTCGAAACTTGAGTTTAAAGTTTCAACATTGGTTCCAGCCGTCTTTAAGATACGTCGTTGTTGGGATGAATCAAGAGAAGAACCAGTTTCCAAACACTGCCGCTAAGTTACAACCGAACATATCGTTGAAAGTAAGAGTTTCTGTCGATTCTATCCTTTAATAGAAAGAAATATAAGCGATATACACTGCTGGCCGAAATCTTAAGGCCAGTAAACATAGAGAAAAAATATGCATTTAGCGTTGTTAGACTCAACCATTTATTTAAGTAGAGCTTCGAGAGATGAAATTAAGAATAAAAAAACTTTGTTAGCATTTAATAGGGAAAATGTGAACACTATGAAATTAGCCTAAATACTAGCTGGTCGAAAGTTTAAGAGCATACTGAAACGAAGCGTTAATCGGTAAACACGTAACGAAATTTAGTCATTTGTGTTCAAGCATTACCGTTGTCAACATCTCCCACTGACATCTCCTGTGTTACATTGGGTAAAAACATGGCAAAGGCTAAAATGTTGACAGAGTTTGAACGCGCCAAAATTGCAAAAACAAGATTTCTCTGAACGTGCCATTGCTGGTGAGATTGGGCATAGTAAAACTGCAGTTGTAAATTTCTTAAAAGACCCTTGTGGATACGGAACGAGAATTTCAAGTGGTCGACCCAAGAAAATTTCGCCGGCGTTGAGCAGGAGGATTCGACGGGTTGTCCGGCAAGATTCCAGCCGATCGTCCAACCAGATTAAGCCCCTTACGGACACAGAATGCAGCTCAATAATAATAAGACGACATCTACGCGAGAAAGGCTTTAAAAAATGTAAAAGTATTTAAAGGCCACGCCTCCTTTCACACCACGAAACAGCTCGGATAAACTTTGTTGAAAAGCATCAAACATGGGACGTAGAAAAGTGGACGAAGGTTTTACTCTCTGATGAAAAAAATTTAACCTGGATGGTCCAGATGGCTTTCAACATTACTTATAAGGATATCCCACCGGAGACATTTTCTACACGACACAGTGGAGGATATTGCATCATAATCTGGGGTGCTTTCTCCTTCCATGGAACAATGGAGCTTCAGGTTATACAGGGGTATCAAACAGCAGCTGGCCACATTGGTATATTGGAGAGAGCATCCTTATTGACTGAAGGCCTTCGCTTGTGCGGAAATAACTGGATCTTTCAGCAGAACAATGTTGCAATCCACAATGCCCACTGGACAAAGGACTTTTTCATGGTGGATAATGTGATTCTTTTGGACCATCCAGAGTGTTCGCCCAAACTGAACCCTGTTGAAAATGTTTGGGGGGTGGATGGCAAGAGAAGTCTATATAAATGGACATCAATTCCAATCAGAGCACGATCTTCGTAAAGTCATCTTTACCACTTGGAATAAAATTCCAGCCAGCCTCCTACAAACGCTCAAAACGATCATGCCAAAGCGAATGTTTGAAGTTATTCGCGATGATGGCTGTGCAACTCACTACTGAGACCTCTTGTTGGGCTCTTCCTATCCTGTTTAGGACCTTTTTATTATTATTTCAAACTTTTGACCACCTAGTATTTAGGCTAATTTCATAGTGTTCACATTTTCCCTATTAAATGCTAACAAAGTTATTTATTTTTATCTTCCCTTTTCTTATTTTCATCTTTCGAAGCTTTACTCAAATAAGTGGTTGAGTCTATCAACGCAAAATGCAAATTTTTTTTCTCTTTATGTTCATTGGTCTTAATACCGCCAGGTCAGTTTTAAATTTTGCTCCAAGTAGCTTATTGTGATTGGTTTGGTTTTTATGAAAATCTTCACAACAGGTCTAACCCGAATTTTAGCGTTGTAAGCCTACTTTGCTTTGAGTTACTGGGGATAAACTGTAAACAGAAGGAAATATTGCTTCTTTTATTCAACATAACTGTGAACTGTTCACAGTATAATTCCCAAATATTTAGTTCTTGACCACAATTGTAATATTATCTTAATCCTGACGTCTGGATGAGTCTTCACATTTCATGATATTTAAAACTTGACCAGCAATCAGACGGGCGCGGATTCGAAACACAGTCTTTTGGCATTCTCGCTTTTTTATCCGCAAGGACATTATAATGTGACGCGTTATATGACCACTTCTGAACAGCCGGAGAGAAGAAGGTGATATGCGTTTAGTTGTCTTAGTCGGAGAGAAGAAGGTGATATGCGTTGATTAGTTGTCTTAGTCGGAGAAAAGAAGGTGATATGCGTTGATTAGTTGTCTTAGTCGGAGAAAAGAAGGTGATATGCGTTGATTAGTTGTCTTAGTCGGAGAAAAGAAGGTGATATGCGTTGATTAGTTGTCTTAGTCGGAGAAAAGAAGGTGATATGCGTTGATTAGTTATCTTAGTCGGAAAGAAGAAGGTGATATGAGTTGATTAGTTGTCTTAGTCGGAGAAAAGAAGGTGATATGCGTTGATTAGTTGTCTTAGTCGGAAAGAAGAAGGTGATATGAGTTGATTAGTTGTCTTAGTCGGAGAAAAGAAGGTGATATGAGTTGATTAGTTGTCTTAGTCGGAGAAAAGAAGGTGATATGAGTTGATTTACCTTCACCTTTATTTTTAAATAAATAATTAGTGTGAGGGGAGCGAGAACATATTAATATTTTTTAGGGGTGCGGAGTATAAAAAAAGTTGGGAACCACTGATACAGAAGAAAAGTTTACTGTCACAGAGAAAAACAAATATTACAAGGCTCCGAATAAATACGTGCGTGACGTAGAAAAACAAGAAAAACGCGTGCTGTCAACACCATGCAGTACACATTATATTTCACGTCAGTTACACCACGTACATAGTTTTGTGTTTAGTTCACCAGAAACAAAAGTGTTGAGAAACTAAATGATTACTTTGTAATAGTTTTGTTGGGAACTAGTTTGGAAAAAAGACAGTAGTTTTTGTAGGGAACTAGTTTGGAAAGAAGACAGTAGTTTTTGTAGGGAACTAGTTAGGAAAGAAGACAACTGTTTTTGTAGGGAACAAGTTAAGAAAGACGACAACAGTCTTTGTAGGGAACTAGTTTGGAAAGAAGACAGTAGTTTTTGTAGGGAACTAGTTAAGAAAGAAGACAACAGTCTTTGTAGGGAACAAGTTAAGAAAGAAGACAACAGTCTTTGTAGGGAACAAGTTAAGAAAGAAGACAACAGTCTTTGTAGGGAACAAGTTAAGAAAGAAGACAACAGTCTTTGTAGGGAACAAGTTAAGAAAGAAGACAACAGTCTCTGTAGGGAACAAGTTAAGAAAGAAGACAATTCCTGTTGACATCAGTGTTACCAGCATCATTACAAAGAGTTAAACTTTTTATTGCTATTGTTATGGCGGTTATCACGTACTGATGCTCGTGTCAGAACTGACGTTAATCCGCTGTGGCATGGCCTGGTGGTTAAGTCGCTCGACAACTAATCTGAGGATCCCGGGTACGAAGCCTTGTTTCACCAATTATGTTTGATCTATCAGCCGTGAGGGCGTTATTGTGTTATGAGAAATTAAACGCCCATTCAGATATAACGAAAAATATGGCTAAATTATTTTAAGATTTTAAACGTGTAGAATGGAAACCAACGAGTGACATTTAAAGAAACGTTCGCATTAAACAAACGTTGTTTTTCTGCAAAAGAAAACAATAACTAATTTATATGGAACTTCATAAAAACCATTTCTCAAAAATGATAATTGACTACTGCCATCTAGTGAAGAGAAATGTATTTATATCTGTAAGTGGGAATTTAATCATAAGACGACCGTAACAAACTATTAAGTTCTTAACCACCATGAGCTAGGATATAAGTAAAAAGATATTGAGCGATTCCTCGAATGCAAGTTAATTTTTTTTCTGCAAAGAGTGTGGGGTTTATTAATCTAAACATTTCGTTCTTTGAATGTTTCTTTGCCACTAGAGAGAGATATTTCTAAGATGAAACGTTTATTGATGTGTGAAGTTCCGTGAACGCTTAAATCTACCACCAGGGGTTTGGTCTGAGTGTAAAACGATAAGAGTTATAAACTGGTGTGTTTCCACTCTACTGTGTTTTTATGCATAAAACTTGTAGAACGCTATTGATATGAGTGATTTAAACATCTAGAAATGGATTATCCTATAAGGGAACAGTTATTTTGTGTATCGCATGAGTAATGCTCCATTTAATTATGAAAGATTAATCCCACACGTTAAATAAACTTAAATATTACTTAACTTATGTCGATCTTTTTTTTTCTTTAATAGCAAATTTACATTCTATAAGCTTCTATGTCTACCTCGGAGAATCGGACTTCAGATTTTCAGTGGGTAGACTTAACGCTGTCTTATTGGTGACACTAAGTGGGTAGGCTTAACGCTGTCTTATTGGTGACACTAAGTGGGTAGGCTTAACGCTGTCTTATTGGTGACACTAAGTGGGTAGGCTTAACGTTGTCTTATTGGTGACACTAAGTGGGTAGACTTAACGCTGTCTTATTGGTGACACTAAGTGGGTAGACTTAACGCTGTTTTATTGGTGACACTAAGTGGGTAGACTTAACGCTGTCTTATTGGTGACACTAAGTGGGTAGGCTTAACGCTGTCTTATTGGTGACACTAAGTGGGTAGACTTAACGCTGTCTTATTGGTGACACTGAGTAAGTAGAACAAAATAAAATTATGTTTGTTTGTTTCTTGGTTTGTTTTGAATTTCGCGCAAAGCTACTCGAGGGCTATCTGCGCTAGCTGTCTCTAATTTATCAGTCCAAGAGGAAAGGCAGATAGTCATCACCACCCACAGCCAACTCTTGGGCTCCTCTTTTACCATCTAGTAAGGGGATTGACGGTCACATTATAACGCCCCATGGCTGAAAGGGCGAGCATGTTTGGTATAACGGAGACCTACTTATTGTCTTGTCGAGAAGTGATTTCATATTTTTCTGAAAGCTTCATCGTATCTTTCCCCATTCATTTACACATCTTCTGTGAGACATTTCTGGTTTTAAGTAATGTACTACAGTTATTTATGTTTTATGGTTTTATCATTATTAATATGTATATGACGAAATATGTAACCCCAGCCAGTACAGAGGTAAGCCTACGGATTTACAACGCTAAAATCATGGGTTCGATTCCGCACGGTGGGCTCAGCAGATGACCCGATGTGGTTTCGTTATAAGAAAACACACACATTCAAAACATGCTTTGACAAAAGTTACTTTTTAAAGAATCTTGATTTGATTACGTTTTGAAGATGCGTGTGGTTATAAGACTGCAGTAGTCCTAGTACAACCTTTCCGTTTTCACACAACTACATACCATTCCAGGTTTTAATCTTATATGACTTCTCTAAACGTGAAAACGTTGTTCATTATCTACTTAAAATCTAATTAACTAGATTGCTTAATAGAAGTCACGTGTCTGGACAGCCACCAACCGTGAAATAATTCAGTGGTTCGTATTTATTGACATGAACTTTGCACGTGAAGTGTGCTATCTACTCAGACGGGTATATTTGCGTAGGGAGCCATTTTATGCCAATCCAGTGGTGAGTTAACAGACAACTATGATATTCATTGTAAAAAACACACCATTGACTTATTACAAGCTACGTAGTGAAATTGAAAAAAAAAACACAGAGCAAAGAGTAAGCTTATGAAAATATATTTATCTTTTCTTTTGTTTGTTTATTTTAAAGCAAAGCCACATCGGAATATCTGCTGTGTCGAACCCTAGATTTTAACATTATTAGTCTGTAAACTTATTACTGCTACAGACAGGGACTCACATTCTAACTTAACGACGTTTTCTGCCATAATCCCAATAATATCTTCAGAAGTTGAACAGCCTCGGAGATTTAGGTTAGTTCCAAATCAGTATCATGTGCCATCGAAGCAAATTATTTATAATAAACAAACACTGTAACATATTAAGGATAAGGTTGTTTGTTTGTAATTAAGCAGAAAGCTACACAATAAGTTACACGCGCACTGGAAAACCTGGAATTTAGCGTTTAAAGTCCGCATATCTACTGCTGTGACAGTAAATGTATTAAAACTTAAATTAACAGTGTCAATAAAAAGAACACAAAGGAAATAACACATTGATCACACAGTATGTTTTTAGTTCATGTACCAAGTTCACATTTTAAAATGACCTTAACAACATAATTACAAGAATAAAGTTAATAAATGCTATTAAAAAGTTACAAACAATAAATATATTAAACATTATAACAGACTATTCTCACCAAAGTAACTTTTAATAAAAAACAGTGAAAATCTTAAATCTTAGTGAGGGATTTTTGCAGTTGAATATTTTAACAGCAACTTTTACAGTTTTTTTTAACTCATCGTTATCTAATACATTATTATAGTCACCTTTGTGTAGAGAGGAGAAACTCGTTATCTAATACATTATTATAGTCACCTTTGTGTAGAGAGGAGAAACTCGTTATCTAATACATTATTATAGCCACCCTTGTGTAGAGAGGAGAAACTCATCGTTATCTAATACATTATTATAGCCACCCTTGTGTAGAGAAGAGAAACTCGTTATCTAATACATTATTATAGTCACCCCTGTGTAGAGAGGAGAAACTCATCGTTATCTAATACATTATTATAGTCACCCCTGTGTAGAGAGGAGAAACTCGTTATCTAATACATTATTATAGTCACCCCTGTGTAGAGAGGAGAAACTCATCGTTATCTAATACATTATTATAGTCATCCCTGTGTAGAGAGGAGAAACTCATCCTTATCTAATACATTATTATGGTCACCCCTGTGTAGAGAGGAGAAACTCATCGTTATCTAATACATTATTATAGTCACCCTTGTGTAGAGAGGAGAAACTCATCCTTATCTAATACATTATTATAGTCACCCCTGTGTAGAGAGGAGAAACTCATCGTTATCTAATACATTATTATAGTCATCCCTGTGTAGAGAGGAGAAACTCATCGTTATCTAATACATTATTATAGTCACCCCTGTGTAGAGAGGAGAAACTCGTTATCTAATACATTATTATAGTCACCCCTGTGTAGAGATGAGAAACTCATCGTTATCTAATACATTATTATAGTCACCCCTGTGTAGAGAGGAGAAACTCGTTATCTAATACATTATTATAGTCACCCCTGTGTAGAGATGAGAAACTCATCCTTATCTAATACATTATTATAGTCACCCCTGTGTAGAGAGGAGAAACTCATCGTTATCTAATACATTATTATAGTCACCCTTGTGTAGAGAGGAGAAACTCGTTATCTAATACATTATTATAGTCACCCCTGTGTAGAGATGAGAAACTCATCCTTATCTAATACATTATTATAGTCACCCCTGTGTAGAGAGGAGAAACTCATCGTTATCTAATACATTATTATAGTCACCCTTGTGTAGAGAGGAGAAACTCGTTATCTAATACATTATTATAGTCACCCCTGTGTAGAGATGAGAAACTCATCCTTATCTAATACATTATTATAGTCACCCCTGTGTAGAGAGGAGAAACTCGTTATCTAATACATTATTATAGTCACCCTTGTGTAGAGAGGAGAAACTCATCGTTATCTAATACATTATTATAGTCACCCCTGTGTAGAGAGGAGAAACTCATCGTTATCTAATATATTACTATTGTCACCCTTGTGTAGAGATGAGAAACTCATCCTTATCTAATACATTATTATAGTCACCCTTGTGTAGAGAGGAGAAACTCATCCTTATCTAATATATTATTATAGTCACCCTTGTGTAGAGAGGAGAAACTCGTTATCTAATACATTATTATAGTCACCCCTGTGTAGAGATGAGAAACTCATCCTTATCTAATACATTATTATAGTCACCCCTGTGTAGAGAGGAGAAACTCATCGTTATCTAATACATTATTATAGTCACCCCTGTGTAGAGAGGAGAAACTCATCGTTATCTAATACATTATTATAGTCACCCCTGTGTAGAGAGGAGAAACTCATCCTTATCTAATACATTATTATAGTCACCCCTGTGTAGAGAGGAGAAACTCGTTATCTAATACATTATTATAGTCACCCCTGTGTAGAGAGGAGAAACTCATCCTTATCTAATACATTATTATAGTCACCCCTGTGTAGAGAGGAGAAACTCGTTATCTAATACATTATTATAGTCACCCCTGTGTAGAGAGGAGAAACTCATCCTTATCTAATACATTATTATAGTCACACTTGTGTAGAGAGGAGAAACTCATCGTTTATATCAACTACAGGATCCTTTAAATATTTGTATATTTAACAATGAGAGCGACAGGTTGAAAAACCAACGTTGGTTTGTTATTACTGTATATGTGGAATAAAACATAAATTGGTACAAAAGGGTTAACACGTTGACAATGAGTACAACACCAGGGACGGGCTAGAAACACAATAATATCGAGTTTGACAGACAGGCTACGTTTTCCCTTGAAGTGAATTATAACAGAGGTTTACAGTTGTCATTGCAACCCGAGTAGTGATGAAGCAAATGTCATTATTACAATTTTTTGAATATAGTTGTTTTTTCCAACGTTAAAACACCTGCTTTGTTTTCCACCTGTTGTCTGTAACATTTTCTTGTATGCTATATTCTGTTGAATTCAACAGTCCTGTTTTTTGAAGGTTTCTTTTGCGATGTAATCTTATATCAAAGATATTTTATAACTTTTTAGCACAAGATTATATATTACTTTCTTTACAGACGAGACTTCTATTTATTAATACCCTTTAATATTGTTAACTTTCACGATTAATAAAACATGCAACAGTTAATTATCTTTTATTGTGTTTTTTTTAATCTCTTGCGTGTAGTATTGAAAACTCATAAAAACATTCATATATCTTTTGTTCAGGTTTTTAAGACCAATCAAACAAGTAAGGGATCAATTATGTATTTCGGTTCTTTTTAAATTGATACTTGCCGTAAATGAAAACTTACCCCTGGTCAGCTTCTCTACATTCAAAGAGCCACTTTGCTAACTTCACTGATCTTCTGATGTGCTGACACATCTTCTCCATTAATGGTTTTTACCCAACGTTGCTACGAGGCTTGCTCTGTAATTCGCGCTAATACGTCTCATGCTACAACATCAGTAAAACATTCTTCCGTGTTACTTAACGTTGCTGGAAAGCTTTTGTCTCTGTTCTCATTAAGATGATAAAACTGTGAAAGTTAAATTCGTAGTATTCACTTTTTTTGTTTGTTTGTTTTTGAATTTCGCTCAAAGCTTCTCGAGAGCTCTCTGTGCTAGACGTCCCTAATTTAGCAGTGTAAGACTAGAGGGAAGGCAGCTAGTCATCACCACCCAACGTCAACTCTTGGGCTACTCTTTTACCAACGAATAGTGGGATTGACCGTCACATTATAACGCCCTCACGGCTGAAAATGCGAGCATGTTTGGGGCTACGGGGGTGCGAACCCGGGACCCTCGGATTACGAGTCGCACGACTTAACACGCTTGGCTGTGCCGGTCCGCTCGTACTATTCAGTTAAGTTGAATAAAAAAACAAAACATCAACTCTTAAACTACAGCTTAAAGTATCAAACTTTATGCATAATTAATTTGTTGTTCAAGACACTAAACTTAGGTATAATTCTTGTTGTTAGTAACAAACATTAGGTGTGGCTTTTGTTGTTAGTAACAAATTTTAGGACTACAGTCCTAAAGGACTACACGTTCTTTTTGTTAATAACAAACTTTAAGTGTAGTTTTTGTTAATAACACACTTTAGGTATAATTATCGTTGCTAATAAAAAACTTAAGGTGTAATTCTTGTTGTTAATAACAAACTTGAGGTGTAATTATCGTTGTTAATAACAAACTTGAGGTGTAGCTTTTGTTGTTAATAACAAACTTGAGGTGTAGCTTTTGTTGTTAATAACAAAATTGAGGTACAGTTCTTGTTAATAACAAACTTTAGGTATAGTTCTTGTTAATAACAAACTTTACATAATTCTCTTGTTATTATTGTTTAATACACTGGTGCTACTTAGAAACGTTTATTTTCGTTTTATTATTTTTACGAATCTTTGGAGTGTACTTTGAGGAACGTTACGTGACATGACAGTGGTTCCAATAGAGACATATTTTCACCACAGCTGTCGGAGTATCACTATTATAAGATCGAATGTTTTTTAAAATTTACATTTTTTCGTGATTCATAGCTCAGTTGGGAAGGTGGTTTAATAAGTAATTTAAGGTGTAGACTACACTAATCAAGATTGTTTATCCAAACCAGATATCGAGTGATCTGCATGACAACACACACAGTCTGACAAAATGTCTATTCTAAATAAATATCCATTTGAATCTATGTACACACATAAATCGTCGAAACATGAAATTATGGAGTTTCTCAGAAAAGTTTTAAAATAGGAAATCACGCCACATGTTTGACTGACAAGAAACTGATCATAATCCAATAAGCACTGTACCATAACGTTCGAGGAAAGGAAGTCCGACTAATGAAATGACTTGACAAAAGATAATAACATACAAGCCATGTACAGTTCTTAGACGATGAAGTATCGAAGTAAGCATGGTTAATTTAACATGTTATATTTAAATTAACTGTGGGTGTATATGGATCAATTGCTTTAAGAAAAAAAAATCCATACCTTTACTAAGCCGAGATTTATTAATTAAAAGATGAAGGAAGAAAAAATAAAATAAAAACTGATAACACTAATGTAAGAGAATATTGTTCTAAACAAATTCGTTGTTATCTGTCAGTGAGGTGGTTCGTGATAATGTTTCGGCAGGATATGAGTAATCAGGAAATGTGGTATTTTTCAAAGCCAGCTCCAAACTAAAGATTGCTCGCAGTTTTTCTTTTATGGTTCACTTACAGTAAACTTCAATGTCGAGAAATCATGTGTAGAGAAACCAGCGTCGAGTCTGAAGTCTTATGACGCTAAAACCTGTATTTTGATTGAGCACAGCACAGTTTTTGTTTGCTCAGAATTAAGCACAAAGCTACACAATGGGTTATCTGTGCTCTGCCCACCACGGGTATCGATACCCGATTTTTAGCGGCACGAGTCTGCAGACATCCCGCTGTGCCACTGTGGGACTACAGCTAACCAGTTGTGCATCTTTGCGCTTAACCACAAATGAAACAAATCAAATGGCATGATTTCGTACTGTAACAAATAGCAGCATGAATGATAGCACAGGGTTCGCTTGAAACCATAACTTTATCAAACGTCTCTAACTAACTAGTTAACACAAGTGATCTAAGGTAACGCATAGAAAACACCAACTCAGGTTTCGTGAATAACACAACTACAAATACACACAAATCAGGGAAAGAGTTATTTTAAATATACGGAAATGCTAAGTTAAAATAAAATAGTTATTCACGTCTTATGGAATAATTTTAGTTTTAGTTTAGAAACGAATTCTAAGGAGTGTCTATATTTTTTGTAGATTATATATTATAGTGTTTATTGATAAAAGAAATGAGCTTCTAACTTTTTGTACCTGAAATCAGTACACATATACATAATATTACAAGGAAAATATGTGTATTTGCTAGCTTCTTTATTATACGCAAAGTATTCAAATATGTTTGCCTGAAGCTAGTTTCGAATATCCTGTCTTACAGACACAACAAGTGTGGAAGCGCCCCCATGTTTTTCCTTTTTTTAATACAGAAAAAGCAGTAATTAAATCATTTATTTTATTATAACAGATGTACCTTAGTTCGAGAATAAGGATACAGCTGGATTTTGTTGTATAGAACAACAATAACTTTCTGCCTTTGTATTAATTTTAATAAAAGTTCCCAAGTTTTGAATTCTACGTCTTTAATTAATTCCTTGTAGTCTTAACCGGCTCTTTGTCTAGATAGGTATTTGATTCTTTGTTCATAAATACATACACGTTGCCATAGGGTAAGAGCTAAAACTAATTATTACTAGTAATTGCTAAAAAAATTCGATTTTATCCTGCAGACAGAATAATTAACTGAGTTTGTAGCATAAGGGTTTTATTTGTTTAAGTGAGTTTCAATTTTTTTAATGTTTGTCTTTTGCCTAATGAGAATTTGGATCATTTTCCACATAATGGTATATCTACCGTTGCACTGTTTTTGACAATTTCACATAGATATGTTGTATACATATGAAGTCCAACAAACCAAGTTCTCTTGTCGAGTTTTATTCGCTTTTAGAATATATGTTATTCAGTATATAACGAATTTTTGGAAGCTATATTTTCATCATCGTAAATGAAATTATTATGTATTATAAACATAGTGGCTGTGAAAGAAAACTTAAAATTCCAAGAATTTACGTATTTCGTTAAACACAAAAGCGAAACTAAAACTATTTGTATAGAAACTGACTGAAAAACTTCAGTGTTTGAGAGCATGATTTTGGTAACAGCAACAAACAATAGCTTGATGTACCATTGACCGGTTTTTTTCGTTAGTAATACGTAACAAATCTCTTATTGCAGTTTCGATAGTAATACGTAACAAATCTCTTATTGCAGTTTCGATAGTAATACGTAACAAATCTCTTATTGCAGTTTCGATAACGGGAACTGAGCCACTTTTAAAATGTATAAAAACATAAATTACTAAACGATTCTATCGATAATGACAACAGAATAATCCAATACCTGTTTTCTTAAAGTTATTACGTATATATTAGACCTAGATATAAGAAGAAAAATACAACTTTATTTATATTATATCACTTTACATTCATGTTTGTACATCACTTCCACATACCAGAACAAAAGGATTTTTTTTTACTATTTGCAAGTTTTATTACTTGTAAAAAACATACTCGACTCCATGACAGATAAAAACTAAAACCTAATGTTTTGAATACGATTTCATTATTAATACACATATACTTACCACTATTACTAACACTGAAATGCCATTTTTAATGTTAAATAAAACTCTTTTGGTTTCTTTTTTGTTTACAAAAAATAATTCAAAAAAATGAAGTCATTTGCATTTCTTATCATTCTCACATTAAATACTCGTGAAGATGAAAGTTTCATCAAACTCAGTATTAAGTTTCTAAAATAGTAATGAATGTGAACAAATATCCAAACTACCATACATCAAACTGTATTTTCTCAAACTCAGTGGGCGACCCTTCCAGACAAACTGTGCTGTTAAAATCATGTTTCGGTGTGAACAGAGAAACTGACAATTTGGTGTGCTCGGCAGACGTATTTCTATCATGCAATCTTCCGTGATTCGACCGTATAATCATCCAGCCACTGCATAAATCCGTCACGTAGACTTGTGTGGTAATTTTCAATATTTAACTTACATAGAAGCGTATAGATTTATTAATAAGAATATCGTATCCTACATGTGTATAAAATTCTCTACTTCAAAATTATTCACCTAATACTTAATATTTTATTTATTCTCATGTATATCTACTTAACAAACTAACAACGAATTGCTTGTTAAGCTTTCATGTTTACGTCCTACAAACGTGTAAACTTCTAATCCAAGTCACTTGTGGTATTCAACGATTTTTATCGATACTATTCTCTAGGTAATTTAGGTTTTCAACAGTACTATTAATACACTAATTTAGATTTTCAGCAGCACTATTAATACACTAATTTAGATTTTCAGCAGCACTATTAATACACTAATTTAGATTTTCAGCAGCACTATTAATACACTAATTTAGATTTTCAGCAGCACTATTAATACACTAATTTAGATTTTCAGCTGCACTATTACAACACTAGTTTAGATTTTCAGCAGCACTATTAATACACTAATTTAGATTTTCAGCAGCACTATTAATACACTAATTTAGATTTTCAGATGCACTATTAATACACTAATTTAGATCTTCAGCAGCACTATTACAACACTAATTTAGATTTTCAGCTGCACTATTACAACACTAATTTAGATTTTCAGCTGCACTATTACTATACTAATTTAGATTTTCAGCAGCACTATTAATACACTAATTTAGATTTTCAGCAGCACTATTAATACACTAATTTAGATTTTCAGCAGCACTATTACTACACTAATTTAGATTTTCAGCAGCACTATTACTACACTAATTTAGATTTTCAGCAGCACTATTAATACACTAATTTAGATTTTCAGCAGCACTGTTACTATACTAAGTTAGATTTTCAGCAGCACTATTAATACACTAATTTAGATTTTCAGCAGCACTATTACAACACTAATTTAGATTTTCAGCTGCACTATTAATACACTAATTTAGATTTTCAGCAGCACTGTTACTATACTAAGTTAGATTTTCAGCAGCACTATTAATACACTAATTTAGATTTTCAGCAGCACTGTTACTATACTAAGTTAGATTTTCAGCAGCACTATTAATACACTAATTTAGATTTTCAGCAGCACTGTTACTATACTAAGTTAGATTTTCAGCAGCACTATTAATACACTAATTTAGATCTTCAGCAGCACTATTACAACACTAATTTAGATTTTCAGCTGCACTATTACAACACTAATTTAGATTTTCAGCTGCACTATTACTATACTAATTTAGATTTTCAGCAGCACTATTAATACACTAATTTAGATTTTCAGCAGCACTATTAATACACTAATTTAGATTTTCAGCAGCACTATTACTACACTAATTTAGATTTTCAGCAGCACTATTACTACACTAATTTAGATTTTCAGCAGCACTATTAATACACTAATTTAGATTTCAGCAGCACTGTTACTATACTAAGTTAGATTTTCAGCAGCACTATTAATACACTAATTTAGATTTTCAGCAGCACTATTACAACACTAATTTAGATTTTCAGCAGCACTGTTACTATACTAAGTTAGATTTTCAGCAGCACTATTAATACACTAATTTAGATTTTCAGCAGCACTGTTACTATACTAAGTTAGATTTTCAGCAGCACTATTAATACACTAATTTAGATTTTCAGCAGCACTATTACAACACTAATTTAGATTTTCAACAGTACTATTACTACACTAATTTAGATTTTCAGCAGCACTATTAATATACTAATTTAGATTTTCAGCTGCACTGTTACAACACTAATTTAGATTTTCAGCTGCACTATTACAACACTAATTTAGATTTTCAGCTGCACTATTAATACACTAATTTAGATTTTCAGCAGCACTATTACTACATTAATTTAGATTTTCAGCAGCACTATTAATACACTAATTTAGATTTTCAGCAGCACTATTACTACACTAATTTAGATTTTCAGCTGCACTATTACAACACTAATTTAGATTTTCAGCTGCACTATTAATACACTAATTTAGATTTTCAGCAGCACTATTAATACACTAATTTAGATTTTCAGCAGCACTATTAATACACTAATTTAGATCTTCAGCAGCACTATTACTATACTAATTTAGATTTTCAGCTGCACTATTACTATACTAATTTAGATTTTCAGCTGCACTATTACAACACTAATTTAGATTTTCAGCTGCACTATTAATACACTAATTTAGATTTTCAGCAGCACTATTAATACACTAATTTAGATTTTCAGCAGCACTATTAATACACTAATTTAGATCTTCAGCAGCACTATTACAACACTAATTTAGATTTTCAGCTGCACTATTACAACACTAATTTAGATTTTCAGCTGCACTATTACTATACTAATTTAGATTTTCAGCAGCACTATTACTACACTAATTTAGATTTTCAGCAGCACTATTACTACACTAATTTAGATTTTCAGCAGCACTATTAATACACTAATTTAGATTTTCAGCAGCACTGTTACTATACTAAGTTAGATTTTCAGCAGCACTATTAATACACTAATTTAGATTTTCAGCAGCACTATTACAACACTAATTTAGATTTTCAGCAGCACTGTTACTATACTAAGTTAGATTTTCAGCTGCACTATTAATACACTAATTTAGATTTTCAGCAGCACTGTTACTATACTAAGTTAGATTTTCAGCAGCACTATTAATACACTAATTTAGATTTTCAGCAGCACTATTACAACACTAATTTAGATTTTCAGCAGCACTATTACTACACTAATTTAGATTTTCAGCAGCACTATTAATACACTAATTTAGATTTTCAGCAGCACTGTTACTATACTAAGTTAGATTTTCAGCAGCACTATTAATACACTAATTTAGATTTTCAGCAGCACTATTACAACACTAATTTAGATTTTCAACAGTACTATTACTACACTAATTTAGATTTTCAGCAGCACTATTAATATACTAATTTAGATTTTCAGCTGCACTGTTACAACACTAATTTAGATTTTCAGCTGCACTATTACAACACTAATTTAGATTTTCAGCTGCACTATTAATACACTAACTTAGATTTTCAGCAGCACTATTACTACATTAATTTAGATTTTCAGCAGCACTATTAATACACTAATTTAGATTTTCAGCAGCACTATTAATACACTAATTTAGATTTTCAGCTGCACTATTACAACACTAATTTAGATTTTCAGCAGCACTATTAATACACTAATTTAGATCTTCAGCAGCACTATTACAACACTAATTTAGATTTTCAGCTGCACTATTACAACACTAATTTAGATTTTCAGCTGCACTATTACTATACTAATTTAGATTTTCAGCAGCAATATTACTATACTAATTTAGATTTTCAGCTGCACTATTACAACACTAATTTAGATTTTCAGCTGCACTATTACAACACTAATTTAGATTTTCAGCAGCACTATTAATACACTAATTTAGATTTTCAGCTGCACTGTTACAACACTGATTTAGATTTTCAGCTGCACTATTACAACACTAATTTAGATATTCAGCTGCACTATTAATACACTAATTTAGATTTTCAGCAGCACTATTACTACATTAATTTAGATTTGCAGCAGCACTATTAATACACTAATTTAGATTTTCAGCAGCACTATTACTACACTAATTTAGATTTTCAGCTACACTATTACAACACTAATTTAGATTTTCAGCAGCACTATTAATACACTAATTTAGATCTTCAGCAGCACTATTACAACACTAATTTAGATTTTCAGCTGCACTATTACAACACTAATTTAGATTTTCAGCTGCACTATTACTATACTAATTTAGATTTTCAGCAGCAATATTACTACACTAATTTAGATTTTCAGCTGCACTATTACAACACTAATTTAGATTTTCAGCTGCACTATTAATACACTAATTTAGATTTTCAGCAGCACTATTACTACATTAATTTAGATTTTCAGCAGCACTATTAATACACTAATTTAGATTTTCAGCAGCACTATTACAACACTAATTTAGATTTTCAGCAGCACTATTACAACACTAATTTAGATTTTCAACAGTACTATTACTACACTAATTTAGATTTTCAGCAGCACTATTAATACACTAATTTAGATTTTCAGCTGCACTGTTACAACACTAATTTAGATTTTCAGCTGCACTATTACAACACTAATTTAGATTTTCAGCTGCACTATTAATACACTAATTTAGATTTTCAGCAGCACTATTAATACACTAATTTAGATTTTCAGATGCACTATTAATACACTAATTTAGATTTTCAGCAGCACTATTACTACACTAATTTAGATTTTCAGCAGCACTATTACTACACTAATTTAGATTTTCAGCAGCACTATTAATACACTAATTTAGATTTTTAACAGTACTACATTTTTTTAGATTTTTACCTTTACTGTAGTTCTTTAGGTTTTAACGAATACCGTTATTACACATCTGTAGGTTTTAACACATACCGTTACTACTAATTCAGCCTAATGAGATAGATATCGCAGTATCTTTTTTTTCTCCATGCAAATGAAACATTTTAATAATATATTATTTACGTTTATAATTTTATTAGTAATATAATATCTATAACCATCTTGTATTGTTTGAACAATAACAATTAGGTAGAATTTTAATACGATCCTTTTTTCTCGTTTTCCAACAGGTAAAAAATATATCTGGGAATTTCTTTCCTCCATATTGATTAGCCGATGTTCTGATATTTCGTCACATAGCAACGAAAAGCCTCGTCGCCAGGCTGATTTGGAATTTGCGGCATGGAAGTTTGGCGGCTGTTCAGCTTTTACAAACAACCAACTCACTCCCTGAATGCTCATTTACTTTTGATTCTGCTCATAAGAGGTCAGTGGAAACATTTTAGTTATGGACTTTTCGACTCCACTGAAGAATTATTTTCAAAGTTTTTCAAAAGAATTATGGGTATTGCAGTGTTTTTGTTTTATTTCAAAATAAAACTAAACCATAACTGTAACTGCTTAGAAAGAAAGTATGACCAGAAAGCACAAAGGTGCATAACAGTCTCTAAGCTTATTGTTATTATGCGCTTACAAAAAAGGAAATATGAAGATTTATGTACAGCGGTTATTTTGATGTATTTTTAGGTACCTAATTGAAAGCAATACAACTGCAAGAATTTTTTTATATGTAATGCATTTTGCTCAAATATAAAATTAATATACACAGTTTGGAGATAATACTTGGTATATAGCCATCAAAGCACTGTGCTGTTATATATGATGAGATAAACATGATTTTAGTTTGTATTTACAAAAATATTGCATTCGAATCACTTTGTTTATACTTAAAACATGGGCAAGGTGACTTTGTAGGAAGAGGTAGTGGTCAATGTAGTTACCTTCTTTCAACACATAGCTCTTAATGTTTTTCCACAATGTTTCATCTTGTTAATTATTTTTCGGTCATCGGCCGCAGAAGTGTATTATTTGAAGAAGTTGTAAAGTCACACTTCAAAGTAGGAAGATGACATAACTTATGACACGGCATTTGTGTATCCTTCATCTGTACTGTATGTTGTGTCATAGAAAACTTAATAAAGTATATTTGATTTGTTTTATGGTCGTAGCGACATATATGAGTGTAGTTAATGTAAACTTACTTCAAAGATATTAAATTCTCAATATGTAACATTAATAATAGGGGGCGTAAGGTGTTATGAGACCCCATTAACATGTCGCTTTTTCTAAACTATCATTCCAATAAAGTTTTGTTGAGATCGGCCTAACGACCTAGGGGTAGTTACACAACAGACAAACAGACGGACCCATAGATATTTTGTGCTTTATAAAATGAATAGTTACAGAGAATCTGATTGAGGCGTTTGAGATTGTAAGGCGTGTTGATTGTGTTCATACATCATCATTTTTTTACTTAACGTAGAAATTGATAGGACTAGGGAACACAAACATTAATCTTAGCAAGATAGGACTAATCTTTAACTAAGACAGGATGGTTTGTCTCTGGAATATGCTGCCTTTGGATGTTGTAGGGGCAGTAAATTTGATATCTAAATGGATTATAATGGTTGGCTTTGAGGGTTTTATTAAGAGTTTATTTGTTTTAACTTTGTTCAGAGGATGAGATATCCGAGATGGACTGATAAGTCCCCTGTTGTTTCTAAACGTTATGTTATTTTAAAATATACAATTACTAAATACAGACTAGATATTAAGTAGTTAAACAATGCTCCAGCTATTCTCATTCAAAATTAAGGTTTCGCACAAATATTATTTCTGAGATCATGAGTTTTTTATAAATAGCTATGCCCCCGACACGTTTTATTTTGTAATTAAGCACGTGGGTCACGTGTGCTTTGTCCACCACGGATATCGAAACCCGGATTATAGTGGTGTGACTCCGCAAACCGCTGGGAGGCTCCCTGACACCTACTAGAATGGTTTAAGGACTGCTCGTGGTTTATCAATAAGTGTCCCAGACCCGGAACTTAAGGAAACGTATTTCGCGACTTGTTGATACAAAATCGCGCTTTGCACTTTGGAGTCGCAGATTCCTTACGAGATTGTTATTTTATTTGAATAGCTCAGGATTTGGCGGTGGATCTGTTAACGGGCTTCCTGCTAGTTTGTCAGTCTAAGATTAAGGTAGACCAACATGGATAACCTTTGACTGGATTTGTGCGAATATTCGAATCAAACAAACAGTAGAGTAGCTTAATCTGATGTGAATAAATAATATTCGAATATAAAGCAATGTATTCTCTGAATAATTGTGTCTTTGACACATGAGAGAATAATCTAACTTGATGTGGAGAATCGGAGATATCCTACGTTTGTTATATTCGGATTTGATATAGATAATGTATGTTTTTATTTACGTACATATATGTCATGTGGTCTACAAATCTGTGCATTGAAAATATTATTGATTGGCTTCGAACATTTGCTTCTAATATGTATGTAGGTGTACTTTTGATTGACATGGAGAACAGCAGTTCTGATAAATGCAAAACAGTTTCTACATTGGCCTAAAAACTATACTTCTGAATCATGTAAGAACCCTTTAGAATATCAGAAAAAAATGGGCTTTTAAAACACATAAGAAATCGATATTTCGAAAATGAACTTCTCACATATGTAAGAACAATTGCTACTAATATCTGAAAAAAACGAGTTTCTACGAGATCGATAGATAAAACTATTTTCTGAAAAATATATTTCTGGAGCACATAAATCGTTTAGGACTGAGACTGACATTTGGAAAACAATTCACCTGACTAATGTTGAAATACTTTGAACTGGTATCAGAAACTATGTATCTGACTAATGTTGAAACACTTTGAACTGGTATCAGAAACTATGTATCTGACTAATGTTGAAATACTTTGAACTGGTATCAGAAACTATGTATCTGACGAATGTTGAAACACTTTGAACTGGTATCAGAAACTATGTATCTGACGAATGTTGAAACACTTTGAACTGGTATCAGAAACTATGTATCTGACTAATGTTGAAATACTTTGAACTGGTATCAGAAACTATGTATCTGACGAATGTTGAAACACTTTGAACTGGTATCAGAAACTATGTATCTAAATAATGTTGAAACACTTTGAACTGGTATCAGAAACTATGTATCTGACTAATGTTGAAATACTTTGAACTGGTATCAGAAACTATGTATCTGACGAATGTTGAAACACTTTGAACTGGTATCAGAAACTATGTATCTGACTAATGTTGAAATACTTTGAACTGGTATCAGAAACTATGTATCTGACGAATGTTGAAACACTTTGAACTGGTATCAGAAACTATGTATCTAAATAATGTTGAAACACTTTGAACTGGTATCAAAAACTAGGTATCTAAATAATGTTGAAACACTTTGAACTGGTATCAGAAACTATGTATCTGACTAATGTTAAAACACTTTGAACTGGTATCAGAAACTATGTATCTGAATAATGTTAAAACACTTTGAACTGGTATCAGAAACTATGTATCTGACTAATGTTAAAACACTTTGAACTGGTATCAGAAACTATGTATCTGACTAATGTTAAAACACTTTGAACTGGTATCAGAAACTATGTATCTGACTAATGTTGAAACACTTTAAACTGGTATCAGAAACTATGTATCTAAATAATGTTGAAACACTTTGAACTGGTATCAGAAACTATGTATCTGACTAATGTTAAAACACTTTGAACTGGAATCAGAAACTATGTATCTAAATAATGTTGAAACACTTTGAACTGGTATCAGAAACTATGTATCTAAATAATGTTAAAACACTTTGAACTGGTATCAGAAACTATGTATCTGACTAATGTTGAAACACTTTGAACTGGTATCAGAAACTATGTATCTAAATAATGTTGAAACACTTTGAACTGGTATCAGAAACTATGTATCTGACTAATGTTAAAACACTTTGAACTGGTATCAGAAACTATGTATCTGAATAATGTTAAAACACTTTGAACTGGTATCAGAAACTATGTATCTGACTAATGTTAAAACACTTTGAACTGGTATCAGAAACTATGTATCTGACTAATGTTGAAACACTTTGAACTGGTATCAGAAACTATGTATCTGACTAATGTTGAAACACTTTAAACTGGTATCAGAAACTATGTATCTAAATAATGTTGAAACAACTTTGAACTGGTATCAGAAACTATGTATCTGACTAATGTTAAAACACTTTGAACTGGAATCAGAAACTATGTATCTAAATAATGTTGAAACACTTTGAACTGGTATCAGAAACTATGTATCTAAATAATGTTAAAACACTTTGAACTGGTATCAGAAACTATGTATCTGACTAATGTTGAAACACTTTAAACTGGTATCAGAAACTATGTATCTGACTAATGTTGAAACACTTTGAACTGGTATCAGAAACTATGTATCTGACTAATGTTGAAACACTTTAAACTGGTATCAGGAACTATATATCTAAATAATGTTGAAACACTTTAAACTGGTATCAGAAACTATGTATCTAAATAATGTTGAAACACTTTGAACTGGTATCAGAAACTATGTATCTGACTAATGTTGAAACACTTTGAACTGGTATCAGAAACTATGTATCTAAATAATGTTGAAACACTTTAAACTGGTATCAAAACTAACTGTGCATCTTACTGATATTTCTCAACCTTTTAGAACACATTAAGATAATATTAAAACTGTTATTCTTGCTTATATAAGAATACTTGATTGTGAAACATGTAAGAACACTTTATAGTTATTTGGAAAGTGTGGCTTGTTTCTGGAGCTTACAAGAACAACATATACAGATCTGGAAAACTGTGTTTCTCGTGCATTTAGAAATGCTTCAGAGGGACCTTGAAAATGTTTCTTCTCACGCATGTAAATACCACTTAGCCTGCTCGTGGAAAAAAATCTAAAACTATTTAGAATGATCTGGGAAACTGCTTCTGACAATTGTAAGAATACTCGAGACAGATATGGAAAAGAACAGTGCTTCTAACGCATGGAAGAACACTTAATATTTATCTGAAGATTCCGTTTCTGAAACCTGTAGACGCTTCGTCAAAACGTTCTGACACTTGTAAGAATAATCAAGTTTGGTCTACATAAATGTTCTTTTGTTAACAACATCAATAATTAACTCAAATAAACTCAAATGATCTGACATTAAAGAAAAAATTAATTGTAAAACCTACAGTTAACAAATTAGATATTAATAAAAATATAATTATATTCGTATTACTAATGTGCCAAAGTGCTATCAAACAAGGAAAAGTTTTGGAGTTAATTGTAACAATCGAGTGCCATCTATCACCAGAGAGAACTCTTATTTGATATTGGACGTCTTTTTGGAGTTGATTGTAACAATCGAGTGTCATCTATCATCATAAAGAAGTCTTATTTGATATTGGATGTCTTTTTGGAGTTGATTGTAACAATCTAGTGTCATTTATCACCGTAAAGAACTCTTATTTGATATTGGACGTCTTTCTGGAGTTGATTGTAACAATCGAGTGTCATCTATCATCATAAAGAAGTCTTATTTGATATTGGATGTCTTTTTGGAGTTGATTGTAACAATCGAGTGCCATCTATCACCATAAAGAAGTCTTATTTGATATTGGATGTCTTTTTGGAGTTGATTGCTATCTGGTAGAGAATTAGAGAAGGATTGTTCCTACTAATGACGTATACGTATGAATTGTTTTATTTTGTTCGCAGAATTTAAAAATTAAAGTTTGAGGTAAGAAATAACAAAGAAATATATCCATTACAAATTCAGAATCGATGCTGTAAGATTTAGAGCCAAAATATTTTATTTTGTATTGTATCCTACAAGAACATTTAAAATGTTTAGACCAGCTTGTTTCTTTTTTAATTTTGTGCCAAGCCACACGAGGATTATCTCTGGTACCAGTCCCTAATTTAGCAGCTAGTCATTACCAGGCCCCGACAACTATTGAGGTAGTCTTTTACTAATGAATAGTGGGACTGAGCGTTACGATATAACACCAACAGCGCTTAAAGACGAGCGTATATGGTGTGACGGGGATTCAAACCCGCGACTTTCAGATTAAGAGTCGAGCACCATAACCATCTGGTTATGTCTCTCTACTAAACCCACATTCAAATTCGTGTTAAACTATAGTGTAAGCATATTAGTTGATGTTTTCGAACTATAAAATTTAACCCAATACACGGTAACGCATGAAAAAGGCAAGTGAATACACTGACGAAATAAAAACAGTGTGTGACTTTACCATAGAGATCAAACTGTCATCACTCGAGATAAGATTTTTTGATATAACTTTGCTTTCTTTTCTTGTTCCTAAGCGAAAGAATTCTAAACATAGAGCTTAGAACAAAAATTCTCATTTTTCTTTATCGATAAAAAACAAATCATTAAAGGCTTGTCTGTCTTGTGTGGTATATATTACGTATTGTCTGTCTTGTGTGGTATATATTACGTATTGTCTGTCTTGTGTGGTATATATTACGTATTGTCTGTCTTGTGTGGTATATATTACGTATTGTCTGTCTTGTGTGGTATATATTACGTATTGTCTGTCTTGTGTGGTGTATATTACGTATTGTCTGTCTTGTGTGGTATATATTACGTATTGTCTGTCTTGTGTGGTATATATTACGTATTGTCTGTCTTGTGTGGTGTATATTACGTATTGTCTGTCTTTTGTGGTGTATATTACGTATTGTCTGTCTTGTGTGGTATATATTACGTATTGTCTGTCTTGTGTGGTATATATTACGTATTGTCTGTCTTGTGTGGTGTATATTACGTATTGTCTGTCTTTTGTGGTGTATATTACGTATTGTCTGTCTTGTGTGGTATATATTACGTATTGTCTGTCTTGTGTGGTATATATTACGTATTGTCTGTCTTGTGTGGTATATATTACGTATTGTCTGTCTTGTGTGGTATATATTACGTATTGTCTGTCTTGTGTGGTATATATTACGTATCATTACTGTTTTCAACGTGGTCACTTCCAATGATGAATTAAAGTGGTTCTTATTAAGCAACTAGCATTTTCTAAAGATCTAACTGTCAGGATAAAATAAAAACGTACCTACATCATAGGGCGACTGATATCATAAAACACTTTTTCAAAAATGCATAAAATACAAAAGTAAAAACTGAATTAGAAGCTCCTTTAAACAGGAACGATAGGAGCAGATGAAAACTGTAACTCCTTTAAACAGGAACGTTAGGAGCAGATGAAAACTGTAACTCCTTTAAACAGGAACGTTAGGAGCAGATGAAAACTGTAAACTCCTTTAAACAGGAACGTTAGGAGCAGATGAAAACTGTAACTCCTTTAAACAGGAACGTTAGGAGCAGATGAAAACTGTAAACTCCTTTAAACAGGAACGTCAGGAGCAGATGAAAACTGTAACTCCTTTAAACAGGAACGTCAGGAGCAGATGAAAACTGTAACTCCTTTAAACAGGAACGTTAGGAGCAGATGAAAACTGTAACTCCTTGTTTTATATTATGAAATATTTCCCAGTTAACGGTGACTAGACAGATGGTAGATGCTTTTCTGAACTGCTTACAGTTGATACGAAACGAGTTTCTGCTAAGTTCAATTGATTTTAAACCTGTCTTCAGTTATTCGTAACAAATAACAAATCTGCTACTAGCAAAGAGCTCGTGCAGTGTAGCAGTTACTATCAGTTATCCAATGAATTTATGAATGTTAATTAATTGGTGAAGAAACGCAATTATGCATTCGATAAAGTTGAATAATTGTCTAATTAAAGTTAACTTTAAAGTGGAAACAGTTCCGTTTATTCTTAAGCTGAAATACTATATTTTTACTCTTGATAAAGATATGATAAAATATTAGTGTTAATTACACAGTGTAACACACATTTTGTTCCTGAATAATATGTGTTATTTCTTAATTGTTTATGTTGTAAAAGTACAGAAAATGGTCATTATTCCCTTCAAACTTTTGTGACCTGTATAATATAATTTAAAAATTAACCTATTTCTTTGTAAAAACGGGCAAATTTGTACATTTTCATTCACATAAGATCTGAATAAAACAACATATGAATCAAGATTTACATGTATTTATACTAAAGTTATACAAAAATGTTTAGAAGTGAGTAGTTTTTAGAGATTTGCGACTGTTATGTAAATAACTTTCGTCTATCAACCCCAAATATAATCTCCTATCATATGTTCGTACTCTCCTAGGTCACAAAAGCAAAGTTTGAAGAGAAAAATAGTTCTTTTCCATTTACTTTAGGCAAAAGCAATTTGGAAATAACATTTTCTGCCCAGGAACAAGAAAAAGTAAAAATTTTGTTACATAGTGTTAATGTATGTATAAAATGCTTTGTACGACAATTATGGTCAAACCGTGAACCAAGTTGTTGTGCAGTAATACTTGTGAGGACAAATGACCTCTTTACTATATAGTAACCCCCAGTGGCTCAGAGGAATGTTTGCAGACACACCACTAAAAACCGGGTTTCGATACCGTGGTGGGCAGAGCACAAATAGCCAACCGTGTACTTAGTTCTACACAAACAAAATGTATAATGATAGAGTCTTTTCTAAAATATTTACAAAAGTAATGACAAGACAAGATATAACATCACATTATAAAAGTAGTCTCTGTAGCTCTGTATCAGTTCATATTAAACATTAAGTACTTGGTTAGTTCTTCTCGTATGCCAATAACCTACACAACGCTGCATACTGTCAATCAGTTTACTGATGTCATCCATCATGACTTCATTCATACTTCTATTAAAAAGGCGCTGCTACTCAGCTGCAGTAACTGGGTTAGGGTCGTGGTTAGCAGATTTCCATGGAATTACAATGTGGAGACATTGCTGGCCGTGGCAATTTTGTAACGTCCTCCTGGTAGAGAGAGTCCTTTACAATTCACGCACCTCAGTAGTGGATTTGTCATACTGGAACACAAAGTTATTACCTAACCTTGCTCTAGTATATAGCAGAAATATGGTCTGCACGTGATGCCTGCAAGAGGCGCTATTGATGTTTCCCTGGAGGGTAAGGAAAGCAAATTTTTCCATCATAATGAACAGCTGCCCAAACATGTACTGCACCACCTCATGGGTATTTCGTGTGGAAAAAACAATATTTCCTCATCTGTTCTCCATGCAAACAACGAGAACAAATCTTAACATCACCCTTAAAAAGACGGTCACAGGACTCATCTGAAAAAATGACATGTTTCCAGTGTCCTAACAGAAAGATGACATGCTATCTTATCCAAATAACATGGGAACAGCAGTGAATTCTGGTTAATGTTGGTGTGCAGATAGCTCTTCTTGCAAAATAACTTTGTTTGGCCAGTTTCCTCTTCACTGTTCATTTGGACATCCTGGAATGAATGTGTTTATGCCATCCATATTATAAGGTATTACAAGACTTCTTTCAACCTCGTCGTGTTAACCTAATCAAAACACAGTCAACTCGAGTGGTACTTTTTCTGTTTCTACCAGTATAGACTGCAGTCCAATGATGTTTCCGGATTCTGGATACAGTACCCTACTGTTCATTCTAACATTGTCCGTTTGTTATGGAGAAAAACACATCAATACCACACTCTTCTATACAAGACAGGTGTGTACGTGTGTCTTTACGAACAAAACAGCTCCAACCAAAATAACATCATTATTCTATCATACGCTACCTTCTCTGTTGCTACTCGGACATTTCTTCAGTAACTACTCCATGCATGAAGACACTAACATTAATACAGAATAGAATTCAAACGTTTCGGTCAAGAGTGCACTTGTGCTGACAGAGGTATTCATTGCTATGCAGTGATATCTGTCAGGAGAGCCGTCTTCTCTGCTACAGAATTATTTTTGTGCCGACAGGTATGTTTCTTGATAACTAGTGATGTTTGTGTTGATAACTGTATTTCTTGCTATCTGGTGATGTCTGTACTGACAGGTGTGTTTCTTGTTATACAATGATGTTTGTGGTGATAGATGTTTTTCCTAGTTATACGCCTCCCGCTAGTACAGGGGTTAGTCTACGGATTTACAAAACTAAAATCAGGGGTTCGATTCCCTCGGTGGGCTCAGCAGTGAGCTCGACGTGGCTTTGCTATAAGAAAAAACACGCACATACACATTTTAGGCCTGCCAGATTGTTGAGGCACTCGACTCGTAATCCGAGGGTTGCGGGTTCGAATCCCCGTCACACCATACATGCTCGCCATTTCAGCTGTGGGGGCGTTATAAAATGAGGGTCTATTACATTATTCGTTGATAAAAAAAAGTGGCCCAAGAGTTTGCGGTTGGTAGTAATGACTAACTGCCTTACCTCTAGTCTTACAATGGTAAAGTAGGTACAGCTAGCGCAGATAGCCTTCGTGTAGTTTTGCGCAAAATTCAAAATAAACCAAACCAAGTTATTCAGTGACACTTTGGATTAAAAATGGCTTCCTTGTTCTACAGTGATGTTTGTATTGGCAGGTGTTTCTTGCTCTTCAGTGATGTTTGTACTGAAGCTCTGTTTCTTGTTCTACAGTGATGTTTGTGCTAAAAGTATATTCTTGCTTCACAGTGAGACTTTTGTTGTGACTGTCGATTTTACTCCACGGTAATAATATTTGTACCACAAGATGCCATACGGTGATGTGTGCTGTATTTGTACCACAAGATGACATACAGTGATGTGTGTGTTGTATTTGTACTACAAGATGCCATTCAGTGATGTGTGTGTTGTATTTGTACCACAAGATGCCATTCAGTGATGTGTGTGTTGTATTTGTACCACAAGATGCCATACGGTGATGTGTGTTGTATTTGTACCACAAGATGCCATACAGTGATGTGTGTGTTGTATTTGTACCAAAAGATGCCATTCAGTGACGTGAGTGTGTTGTATTTGTACCACAAGATGCCATACAGTGATGTGTGTGTTGTATTTGTACCACAAGATGCCATACAGTGATGTGTGTGTTGTATTTGTACCACAAGATGCTATTCAGTGATGTGTGTGTTGTATTTGTACCACAAGATGCCATACGGTGATGTGTGTTGTATTTGTACCACAAGATGCCATACAGTGATGTGTGTGTTGTATTTGTACCAAAAGATGCCATTCAGTGATGTGAGTGTGTTGTATTTGTACCACAAGATGCCATACGGTGATGTGTGTTGTATTTGTACCACAAGACGCCATACAGTGATGTGTGTGTTGTATTTGTACCACAAGATGCCATACAGTGATGTGTGTGTTGTATTTGTACCACAAGATGCCATACAGTGATGTGTGTGTTGTATTTGTACCAAAAGATGCCATTCAGTGATGTGAGTGTGTTGTATTTGTACCACAAGATGCCATACGGTGATGTGTGTGTTGTATTTGTACCACAAGATGCCATACAGTGACGTGTGTGTTGTATTTGTACCACAAGATGCCATTCAGTGATGTGTGTGTTGTATTTGTACCACAAGATGCCGTACAGTGATGTGTGTGTTGTATTTGTACCACAAGATGTCATACGGTGATCTGTGTTGTATTTGTACCACAAGATGCCATACAGTGATGTATTTGTTGTATTTGTACCACAAGACGCCACACAGTGATGTGTGTGTTGTATTTGTACCACAAGATGCCATACAGTGATGTGTGTGTTGCGAAACTATAAAAATATAATTGTGCAACTAAATGGTTGTCGTAACACGCGGCTTCTTGATATCTACAGGGATTTTTGACACTGATTTAACTTACAGATCGTCCAGGCTTTTGTTTGCAGTCTGAGTTCTGATAATTTCCAATATTCTTATTATTGTCTAGAAATGTAGCGGTAGTTTTGTTTGTTAGTTCTGGTTTTTTCTTTCCACTAAGTTAAAAGTCTAGTATTGCCTGAGACAAAAACTGATATTCCGTAAGACGTAGACAGGATGAATTTATTTCATAGCGAGAAAAAGAAAACAACTATTAATCGGATTGACTCTGATAATCCGATAAAGCCCCATCTTACAGCTAGGTTCACTAGAATTCTTCTTCCAATGGAAAACACCTTATAAAAGGTTGTTCGTACGAAACGTTTGACCTGTGTCCTTAAAAAAGCGGTTAGACGATAATATCGTGACTTTAAGCAGTTAAAAAGAGGTATATTTGTACGACGATTCAAACCTGTTGAATTGTTTGGAATATAAGTTCTTCAAATGCGAGAGTAATCATACACCTTGGTGAAAACGTTTCGGTAAATCATTGTAGTCTATATAAGTTCTTCAAATCCGGGAGTAATCATACACCTTGGTGAAAACGTTTCGGTAAATCATTGTAGTCTATATAAGTTCTTCAAATGCGGGAGTAATCATACACCTTGGTGAAAACGTTTCGGTAAATCATTGTAGTTTATATAAGTTCTTCAAATGCGAGAGTAATCATACACCTTGGTGAAAACGTTTCGGTAAATCATTGTAGTCTATATAAGTTCTTCAAATGCGGGAGTAATCATACACCTTGGTGAAAACGTTTCGGTAAATCATTGTAGTCTATATAAGTTCTTCAAATGCGAGAGTAATCATACACCTTGGTGAAAACGTTTCGGTAAATCATTGTAGTCTATATAAGTTCTTCAAATGCGGGAGTAATCATACACCTTGGTGAAAACGTTTCGGTAAATCATTGTAGTCTATATAAGTTCTTCAAATGCGGGAGTAATCATACACCTTGGTGAAAACGTTTCGGTAAATCATTGTAGTCTATATAAGTTCTTCAAATGCGGGAGTAATCATACACCTTGGTGAAAACGTTTCGGTAAATCATTGTAGTCTATATAAGTTCTTCAAATCCGGGAGTAATCATACACCTTGGTGAAAACGTTTCGGTAAATCATTGTAGTCTATATAAGTTCTTCAAATCCGGGAGTAATCATACACCTTGGTGAAAACGTTTCGGTAAATCATTGTAGTCTATATAAGTTCTTCAAATGCGAGAGTAATCATACACCTTGGTGAAAACGTTTCGGTAAATCATTGTAGTCTATATAAGTTCTTCAAATCCGGGAGTAATCATACACCTTGGTGAAAACGTTTCGGTAAATCATTGTAGTCTATATAAGTTCTTCAAATCCGGGAGTAATCATACACCTTGGTGAAAACGTTTCGGTAAATCATTGTAGTCTATATAAGTTCTTCAAATCCGGGAGTAATCATACACCTTGGTGAAAACGTTTCGGTAAATCATTGTAGTTTATATAAGTTCTTCAAATGCGAGAGTAATCATACACCTTGGTGAAAACGTTTCGGTAAATCATTGTAGTCTATATAAGTTCTTCAAATGCGGGAGTAATCATACACCTTGGTGAAAACGTTTCGGTAAATCATTGTAGTCTATATAAGTTCTTCAAATGCGAGAGTAATCATACACCTTGGTGAAAACGTTTCGGTAAATCATTGTAGTCTATATAAGTTCTTCAAATGCGAGAGTAATCATACACCTTGGTGAAAACGTTTCGGTAAATCATTGTAGTCTATATAAGTTCTTCAAATGCGGGAGTAATCATACACCTTGGTGAAAACGTTTCGGTAAATCATTGTAGTCTATATAAGTTCTTCAAATGCGGGAGTAATCATACACCTTGGTGAAAACGTTTCGGTAAATCATTGTAGTCTATATAAGTTCTTCAAATGCGGGAGTAATCATACACCTTGGTGAAAACGTTTCGGTAAATCATTGTAGTCTATATAAGTTCTTCAAATCCGGGAGTAATCATACACCTTGGTGAAAACGTTTCGGTAAATCATTGTAGTCTATATAAGTTCTTCAAATCCGGGAGTAATCATACACCTTGGTGAAAACGTTTCGGTAAATCATTGTAGTCTATATAAGTTCTTCAAATGCGAGAGTAATCATACACCTTGGTGAAAACGTTTCGGTAAATCATTGTAGTCTATATAAGTTCTTCAAATCCGGGAGTAATCATACACCTTGGTGAAAACGTTTCGGTAAATCATTGTAGTCTATATAAGTTCTTCAAATCCGGGAGTAATCATACACCTTGGTGAAAACGTTTCGGTAAATCATTGTAGTCTATATAAGTTCTTCAAATCCGGGAGTAATCATACACCTTGGTGAAAACGTTTCGGTAAATCATTGTAGTCTATATAAGTTCTTCAAATGCGAGAGTAATCATACACCTTGGTGAAAACGTTTCGGTAAATCATTGTAGTCTATATAAGTTCTTCAAATGCGGGAGTAATCATACACCTTGGTGAAAACGTTTCGGTAAATCATTGTAGTCTATATAAGTTCTTCAAATCCGGGAGTAATCATACACCTTGGTGAAAACGTTTCGGTAAATCATTGTAGTCTATATAAGTTCTTCAAATGCGAGAGTAATCATACACCTTGGTGAAAACGTTTCGGTAAATCATTGTAGTCTATATAAGTTCTTCAAATCCGGGAGTAATCATACACCTTGGTGAAAACGTTTCGGTAAATCATTGTAGTCTATATAAGTTCTTCAAATGCGGGAGTAATCATACACCTTGGTGAAAACGTTTCGGTAAATCATTGTAGTCTATATAAGTTCTTCAAATCCGGGAGTAATCATACACCTTGGTGAAAACGTTTCGGTAAATCATTGTAGTCTATATAAGTTCTTCAAATGCGAGAGTAATCATACACCTTGGTGAAAACGTTTCGGTAAATCATTGTAGTCTATATAAGTTCTTCAAATCCGGGAGTAATCATACACCTTGGTGAAAACGTTTCGGTAAATCATTGTAGTCTATATAAGTTCTTCAAATGCGAGAGTAATCATACACCTTGGTGAAAACGTTTCGGTAAATCATTGTAGTCTATATAAGTTCTTCAAATGCGAGAGTAATCATACACCTTGGTGAAAACGTTTCGGTAAATCATTGTAGTCTATATAAGTTCTTCAAATCCGGGAGTAATCATACACCTTGGTGAAAACGTTTCGGTAAATCATTGTAGTCTATATAAGTTCTTCAAATGCGAGAGTAATCATACACCTTGGTGAAAACGTTTCGGTAAATCATTGTAGTCTATATAAGTTCTTCAAATGCGGGAGTAATCATACACCTTGGTGAAAACGTTTCGGTAAATCATTGTAGTCTATATAAGTTCTTCAAATGCGGGAGTAATCATACACCTTGGTGAAAACGTTTCGGTAAATCATTGTAGTCTCTTTTTCTGTAACGATCTCGGCCGAAAGAAAAGTTTTATACACATGAACATTTATGTCTGTAAAACCTATATTTAATTCTGGAGAAATCTGTTTGTTTGTTTTTTGCCCCCAAGTGGCTCAGCGGTATGTCTGCGGACTTACACGCTAAAATCTGGGTTTCGATACCCGTGGTGGGCAGAGCACAGATAGCCCATTGTGTAGCTTTGTACTTATTTCAAAACAACGGCAACAACTGTTTTTTTTATAAATTTTATCCAATAGACATGAATTCGACATCAGCTGCTGCAAAGTACAAACGTTACATGTCTATCAATATACATGCACTAAAATTTGTGTATCACGAGACACTCGTAAGACTCTTAAAATATATTTAGGCTTACTTTTAATATTATATACTTGTTCTAGTGTATTTCATGTCAACCTACAAGAGGATTACTGACAACAACTGTTCTTAATTTTTAGCTGATAGATTACATAGAGGCCAACAGTTCCCTACCGCCAACTCTTGGGCTGGACTTCCGTATGTTTAATTATAATGCACACACAGTCACAGTGGTTGTAGCTTGATCTCTCTGGTAAAGTCACACACTGTTTTTTTTTGTTTGTCACTTGCCTTTTTCATGAGTTACTGTGCATTGGGTTAAATATGATAATTTGCAAACATCAACTAATATGCTTAAACAATAGTTTAATACGATTTTGAATGTGTTTGGTAGCCAGGTGGTTAGGACGCTCGACTTGTAATATGAGGGTCGCGGGTTTGAACCCACCTTGTCTCAGACATGCTCGCCCTTTCAGACGTGGAAACGTTATAATGTGTTGGTCAATCCCACAGTTCATTGGTAAAAGCTAGCTCAGTAGTTTGCGGAGGATGGTTATGACCAGTTGTCTTCCATATAGTCTTACAGTGCTAAATTAGGGACGGCTAGCGCAGATAGCCCTCGTGCAGCTTTGCGCGAAATTCAAAAGAAACAAAACAATTCGACTAAGCTTCGCCACCAGGACCACCTGTGCAAGTGATCCGTAATTTAGAATGGTGAATTAGAGGATAACTGGTTAAGAGGATAACAGAAATCATGAACTTTTATGCTGCTCTCAGGAAACAGTTGGACTGACCGTCGCATTACAAGTCGCCAGACCTGAAATGCTGACCATATTCGGTGATGATATTCGAGCTAGTTTGCGAAACGAGTTAGTTAGTCTGTTTGTAGTCAACCACAAAGCTCCACTCATTAAGGGTATCGAAAGCAAATTTCAAGCTACACAAGTCCGCAGATATATCGCCGTCCCTCTGGGGATTTGCGAGACGATTGATTGAATATTTATAATTCAATACAAAGCTACACAATGGGCTATTTGTGCTCTGCCCACCACGGGTATCGAAACCCGATTTTTAGCAGTGTGAGTTTGCAAATATATACGCTGTGCCTCTGATGCTGAGAACGATTTGCGAGATGAAGGCTTAATAAGAAAAGAAAAAGGCACAGATGGTCAATTATTTCAAGTTGGTTACAGGTCGAATTGGAGAAAACACCAATGAACTTAAAGTGGTTATTAGAATTTGGAAAGATTATAACGCACGATGGTTAGAACCCGAAACTTCAAATTTTAAAATAAAATTATAGTTCCATAAATGTGAATTTTCTAAAGACACTGATGGTTAAAAGAAAAGATCCCCGCAGAGGCATGTCTACGGATTTTCTACGCTAAAATCAGGGATTGGACTCCTATTCGGTGGACACAGCAGATAACCCCATGTGGCTTTGCTGTAAGTAAACACACACTAAGAACAGTATGTTTGTTTGTTTTGGAATTTCGCACAAAGTTACTCGAGGGCTATCTGTGCTAGCCGTCCCTAATTTAGCAGTGTAAGACTAGAGGGAAGGCAGCTAGTCATCACCACCCACCGCCAACTCTTGGGCTACTCTTTTACCAATGAATAGTGGGATTAACCGTCACATTATAAACCCCCACGGCTGGGAGGGCGAGCATGTTTGGCGCGACGCGGGCGCGAACCCGCGACCCTCGGATTACGAGTCGCACGCCTTACGCACTTGGCCATGCCAGGCCTCTAAGAACAGTAACAGAAGAACTACTGGAACAAAATTTCATAGTTTTTTAATGTTGCTGAGAAAACTGTTAAACCCCAAATCGACTTATCTGCTGGTTTTTTGTTGTTTCACATGTCAGATTTGATATTAAAGTGCCAAATGACCTTCCTGGCCTGCGGGGAACGTCGTTTGTGTTTTCTTTGTTTGAATTCCAAACTCACTCCAATAATTCTCACTTTCTCTAGGTTCCAACATGCAGAAAATATAACGTGTCGTTCTCCAAAGTTTTCTGTGAAAAACTGCTCGAATACGTCTTATTTTGATTTTAAATGTAAGAAATTCTCAAATGAAATATTTATGAGTAGTTTCTGTGTGCATTTAAACTTTTTTTCAAATAACATACTGTGAGAAAAGAACAATTCAATATCATCATTTAGGAAACTGAATATTTGTAAAGTTGTCAAGATCTGTGGTTTGATTCCCCTCGGTTAACACAGCAGATACCCCATCGTTACGTTTCCGAATTGAGATTGAAGGTAAAAAATACCGATTTTCCGTTAGGTGCGCTATAAGGAAAGACGCTTTATGGCGATAAACGCCGGTTTAAAGGTTGTAAATGATTTGAGTATCACGTTTGGTGCGTGTTTTGAAGCTACTAATGTTAGCTAATTTGAGACTGGTGTCTGGTTAGTGGATGCGTTTTATAATTCATAGGAATGAAATAATAAGTTTACAAAAAGGATTTATCAGAGAGGTTCTGGTATTTCATCCAATACCATTTATTGTTCATTGATGCGAACTTGGTCACAAACAATATTGATGTTTGTTTTTTTTAAGTGGCTAGTTGTTTCGTTTGTTTGTAACTTAAGTTTTTAATTTCACAGTAGGTCATCTGTGTTGTGCTCACCACGGGCAGGGAACTTTGTTGTTGTTTTGTAAGTCTGCATATTTAACGCAGAGCCAATGAGTAGCAGATGGATGGTTAATCTGTGATTCAAAGATATTCCATAAACTATATTATGGGGTAAAAAACACAAATATGACGTTAGAGCATAAACTTATATTAGAAACAACACAACAATTGTGGGCTAAAGAGAACAAAGTGTTGATTGATGTACGTTGTACAATTTTAATGTCGAATTGTAAACGATATTAAGGCATGTATATAAATATAACAGTACTGTTTGTTGTTTGTCCATGTAACTACTTGTCTATATAAATATAACAGTACTGTTTGTTGTATGTCCATGTAACTACTTGTCTATATAGATATAATAGTACTGTTTGATGTATGTCCATGTAACTACTTGTCTATATAGATATAATAGTACTATTTGTTGTATGTCCATGTAACTACTTGTCTATATAGATATAATAGTACTATTCGTTGTATGTCCATGTAACTACTTGTATATATAGATATAATAGTACTGTTTGTTGTATGTCCATGTAACTACTTGTCTATATAGATATAATAGTACTGTTTGTTGTTTGTCCATGTAACTACTTGTCTATATAAATATAACAGTACTGTTTGTTGTTTGTCCATGTAACTACTTGTCTATATAAATATAACAGTACTGTTTGTTGTATGTCCATGTAACTACTTGTCTATATAGATATAATAGTACTGTTTGATGTATGTCCATGTAACTACTTCTCTATATAGATATAATAGTACTATTTGTTGTATGTCCATGTAACTACTTGTCTATATAGATATAACAGTACTATTTGTTGTATGTCCATGTAACTACTTGTCTATATAAATATAATAGTAGTATTTGTTGTATGTCCATGTAACTACTTGTCTATATAAATATAATAGTACTGTTTGTTGTATGTCCATGTAACTACTTGTCTATATAGATATAATAGTACTGTTTGTTGTATGTCCATGTAACTACTTGTCTATATAGATATAATAGTACTATTCGTTGTATGTCCATGTAACTACTTGTATATATAGATATAATAGTACTATTTGTTGTATGTCCATGTAACTACTTGTCTATATAAATATAATAGTAGTATTTGTTGTATGTCCATGTAACTACTTGTCTATATAAATATAATAGTACTGTTTGTTGTATGTCCATGTAACTACTTGTCTATATAGATATAATAGTACTGTTTGTTGTATGTCCATGTAACTACTTGTCTATATAGATATAATAGTACTATTCGTTGTATGTCCATGTAACTACTTGTATATATAGATATAATAGTACTGTTTGTTGTATGTCCATGTAACTACTTGTATATATAGATATAATAGTACTGTTTGTTGTATGTCCATGTAACTACTTGTCTATATAAATATAATAGTACTGTTTGTTGTATGTCCATGTAACTACTTGTATATATAGATATAATAGTACTGTTTGTTGTATGTCCATGTAACTACTTGTATATATAGATATAATAGTACTATTTGTTGTATGTCCATGTAACTACTTGTCTATATAGATATAATAGTACTGTTTGTTGTATGTCCATGTAACTACTTGTATATATAGATATAATAGTACTGTTTGTTGTATGTCCATGTAACTACTTGTCTATATAAATATAATAGTAGTATTTGTTGTATGTCCATGTAACTACTTGTCTATATAAATATAATAGTACTGTTTGTTGTATGTCCATGTAACTACTTGTCTATATAGATATAATAGTACTGTTTGTTGTATGTCCATGTAACTACTTGTCTATATAGATATAATAGTACTATTCGTTGTATGTCCATGTAACTACTTGTATATATAGATATAATAGTACTGTTTGTTGTATGTCCATGTAACTACTTGTATATATAGATATAATAGTACTGTTTGTTGTATGTCCATGTAACTACTTGTATATATAGATATAATAGTACTGTTTGTTGTATGTCCATGTAACTACTTGTCTATATAAATATAATAGTACTGTTTGTTGTATGTCCATGTAACTACTTGTATATATAGATATAATAGTACTGTTTGTTGTATGTCCATGTAACTACTTGTATATATAGATATAATAGTACTATTTGTTGTATGTCCATGTAACTACTTGTCTATATAGATATAATAGTACTATTCGTTGTATGTCCATGTAACTACTTGTATATATAGATATAATAGTACTATTTGTTGTATGTCCATGTAACTACTTGTCTATATAAATATAATAGTAGTATTTGTTGTATGTCCATGTAACTACTTGTCTATATAAATATAATAGTACTGTTTGTTGTATGTCCATGTAACTACTTGTCTATATAGATATAATAGTACTGTTTGTTGTATGTCCATGTAACTACTTGTCTATATAGATATAATAGTACTATTCGTTGTATGTCCATGTAACTACTTGTATATATAGATATAATAGTACTGTTTGTTGTATGTCCATGTAACTACTTGTATATATAGATATAATAGTACTGTTTGTTGTATGTCCATGTAACTACTTGTCTATATAAATATAATAGTACTGTTTGTTGTATGTCCATGTAACTACTTGTATATATAGATATAATAGTACTGTTTGTTGTATGTCCATGTAACTACTTGTATATATAGATATAATAGTACTATTTGTTGTATGTCCATGTAACTACTTGTCTATATAGATATAATAGTACTGTTTGTTGTATGTCCATGTCACTACTTGTCTATATAGATATAATAGTACTGTTTGTTGTATGTCCATGTCACTACTTGTCTATATAGATATAATAGTACTGTTTGTTGTATGTCCATGTAACTACTTGTCTATATAGATATAATTGTACTGTTTGTTGTATGTCCATGTAACTACTTGTCTATATAGATATAATAGTACTGTTTGTTGTATGTCCATGTAACTACTTGTCTATATAGATATAATAGTACTATTCGTTGTATGTCCATGTAACTACTTGTATATATAGATATAATAGTACTATTTGTTGTATGTCCATGTAACTACTTGTCTATATAAATATAATAGTAGTATTTGTTGTATGTCCATGTAACTACTTGTCTATATAAATATAATAGTACTGTTTGTTGTATGTCCATGTAACTACTTGTCTATATAGATATAATAGTACTGTTTGTTGTATGTCCATGTAACTACTTGTCTATATAGATATAATAGTACTATTCGTTGTATGTCCATGTAACTACTTGTATATATAGATATAATAGTACTGTTTGTTGTATGTCCATGTAACTACTTGTATATATAGATATAATAGTACTGTTTGTTGTATGTCCATGTAACTACTTGTCTATATAGATATAATAGTACTGTTTGTTGTATGTCCATGTAACTACTTGTATATATAGATATAATAGTACTGTTTGTTGTATGTCCATGTAACTACTTGTCTATATAGATATAATAGTACTGTTTGTTGTATGTCCATGTCACTACTTGTCTATATAGATATAATAGTACTGTTTGTTGTATGTCCATGTCACTACTTGTCTATATAGATATAATAGTACTGTTTGTTGTATGTCCATGTAACTACTTGTCTATATAGATATAATTGTACTGTTTGTTGTATGTCCATGTAACTACTTGTATATATAGATATAATAGTACTGTTTGTTGTATGTCCATGTAACTACTTGTCTATATAGATATAATAGTACTGTTTGTTGTATGTCCATGTCACTACTTGTCTATATAGATATAATAGTACTGTTTGTTGTATGTCCATGTCACTACTTGTCTATATAGATATAATAGTACTGTTTGTTGTATGTCCATGTCACTACTTGTCTATATAGATATAATAGTACTGTTTGTTGTATGTCCATGTCACTACTTGTCTATATAGATATAATAGTACTGTTTGTTGTATGTCCATGTAACTACTTGTCTATATAGATATAATTGTACTGTTTGTTGTATGTCCATGTAACTACTTGTCTATATAGATATAATAGTACTGTTTGTTGTATGTCCATGTAACTACTTGTCTATATAGATATAATAGTACTATTCGTTGTATGTCCATGTAACTAATTCGCAGGATGTGGATGGATCTTTTCGTAAGATTGGTATGAAGGATCATTAAGTACATACAGACTTTCGGTTTTGAATTTCGTGTTTTGTGGTTTCAATGGGCGTTTTTTACTTAATTATTGGCTTCAAGCAAAGATACACAAAAATTTGCAGTTTCACATTTTGTGTTTTGGAGTTTCTATGGGCGTTTTGTGTTGTTTTGTTTTATAAATGCATATAAGGGAAACAACTTTTCATGTTCTGATATTTCATTAGTCATGAATTTGCATAACTTCCGTCCAAGCGACTGGTGCTCCCTCTGGTTTCATAATATATATTAAAGGTTAAACACTGAAGGAAAATTATTTTGAATCTAAGCAAGGTGAAGAACCATTTTTACAAAACTGAATTCGTCATAAAAATATGACTTCATGATATAACAATTTAATGAAATAAATAAAATTTGAAATTGAAAAACGCACCTTATTTTGCGTGTCTTAGAAGTCACAAAATACAATTTTTGTGTACAGAGAAGACTGTTTCGAGGGGACACGATTTGTATTCTGAATTATACAATATTTGTGTTAATTCACAGAGTGATATTCTATTTTCCAATAATTTTTTAAAAATAATCATGCGATACACTTTTAAGAAATTTTTTTCCAGATTTGCTTGTTTCAATTAAAAACATATGTTTCACTAAATTACAAAAATTTTACTGTTTTTTGTTTGTGGAGAGAAAGTGTTATTTCATAATTGCTTATGCCTAAAGTAAATGGAAAGCCCTATTTTTCTCTTCAAACTCTGCTTTTGTAACCTGGGAGAGTATAACGAAAACATGATGGGAGACTATATTTGGGGCTGATAGATGAAAGTTATTTTCATAACAGTCGCAAATCTCTAAAAACTACTCACTTCTAAACATTTTTGTATAACTTTAGTATAAATACATATAAATCTTGATTCATATGTTGTTTTATTCAGATCTTATGTAAATGAAAATGTACAAATTTGCCCCTTTTTACATATAAAAAAGGTTAATTTTTGAATTTAATTATCTAGGTCACAAAAGCAAAGTTTGAAGTGAATAATGACCATTTGTTAGTTCAGCATAAACAATTAAGAAATAACACATACTATCCAGGTACAAAACTTGTGTTACACGGTGTTATCTGTAAGGATTACTTTAGGTATCGAGCGTTAGAAGCAGCTACAAACTTTGAGTTATTTAAATGAACTCTAACCATATTTTCAAAGATTGAATTCAAATACTTTTATCTGTAGACGATGAAAATTGTTTGTGTTGATTTTGATAAAATCAAATATAAGGTAAGCAACTGTTATTTTAATAATTAGATAAGACATTCTACGTGTTAAATCACTCGTGATTTATTTTAATAAATATGCCAATGTCTCTTATGTATATATTAAATAGTTTATACAGACATATGAATATTTAATTAAGATACTATAAAAATATTTTATATTGTTTCCAAACCACACGCGTCTATTTAAACACACAAATGTAGTAACTCAAACAATGTTTATAAACCATATAGAGTTAGTTAAATACATAAATGTAGTAACTTCAACAATGTTCCCAAAACGTATACACATGTTTACGTTAAGAACTGTATAAAGGATATCCTTGTTGGATCAAAAGAAATAAACAATAATAGTGTGGAAAATTTATTGTTGTTTTTTATTATTGTCGAACCGTATTGTAAATAAAGGATAACTTATCTACAAAATAAAATTATACTAGTATATAATAAACTGAGCTTGAGAGAGTATATATTAATATTTTTATTAATGTTAATGGTAGATTATTGTCTCCTCCTACCGAGTTAAAACTGACACTGCAAGGGGCTAGGATAATGTTCAAAGCCTAAAATGAGAAAAAATTCCAATAGTATGGCACTACGAATTATTAATTCCCTAGAAAATCCCAATAGTATAACACTACGAATTATTAATTCCCTAGAAAATCCCAATAGTATAACACTACGAATTATTAATTCCCTAGAAAATCCCAATAGTATAACACTACGAATTATTAATTCCCTAGAAAATCCCAATAGTATAACACTACGAATTATTAATTCCCTTTGAACATTAGAGTTTATATTTTTCTTTGGATGTAATGTGATTCGCAATTTATTTTGATGTTGTTTTGAAGCTACACAACGGGCTATCTGTGCTCTGCCCACCACGGGTATCGGAACCCGGATTTTAGCGTGTAAGTCCGCAGACATACCGCTGAGCCACGGGGGGCATTTATTTTGAAACTTCAATCAAAACAAAAGGCACTGATTATAAGTGAAACAGTTTACACGCGCATAAACAGCAAAGTTAGAAAAAAACAAACAAAAACAAATCAATCATGAGAATGTGATATAAAAAAGGTTTGTTTGGAGTTAAAAGAAAAGGTCTGCCCACCACGGGTATCGAAACTCTGTTTCAAGCGTTGTAATTCCGCAGACAAGCGGCTGTACCTCTGGGGTAACTAAATGAAATGTGTATATTTCTCTCCAATCAAGCACAAAGCTACACAATGAGCTATCTATGCTCTAATCACCACGGGTGTCAAAACCCGGTTTCTGTCGTTGCAAGTATATCACTGTTACACTGGTGCGCACTACAGACAAAGAGCTCATTTATAAAGATGTAATGTACAGAAAGGTATAGTGAATATGAAAACATGGGAAAATTGTGTCGCATTTTTATATTAATATTAGTGGTTGTGCCAGTTACAATAACAAAGGAATCAACTGCTTTCTTGTCTAACACACTCGCTTTAGGGAGTGTGAATATTAATGTAGCTTGGGTTTCTTTTCTTGTTTAACAAACTTACTTGAGTTGGTTTACATTTTCAAGTCGCTTGGGTTTCTTGTTTAACAAACTTACTTCAGTTGGTTTACATTTCCAAGTCGCTTGGGTTTCTTGTTTAAGAAACTTACTTCAGTTGGTTTACATTTTAAAGTAGCTTCGGTTTCTTGTTTAACAAACTTACTTCAGTTGGTTTACATTTTCAAGTCGCTTGGGTTTCTTGTTTAACAAACTTACTTCAGTTGGTTTACATTTTCAAGTCGCTTGGGTTTCTTGTTTAACAAACTTACTTCAGTTGGTTTACATTTTAAAGTATCTTCGGTTTCTTGTTTAACAAACTTACTTCAGTTGGTTTACATTTTAAAGTCGCTTCGGTTTCTTGTTTAACAAACTTACTTCAGTTGGTTTACATTTTAAAGTAGTCTGGCTTTTTTGTATTTTTTTTATGCGTGTCTCCTTTATTTCAATTCGACTCTTTGTATAAAATGGTTTAATCAGACCTACCTTAACCATTTTTCCATATTATAAGGTTTCAGTCGGGTGTTTCGAATTGCATGGCTTTGGTACTTAGTGGATACAATACACAACAGAGGATTGGCTATCATTCAGTGTGTAATACTTTGTATTGCTACCGTTCTCGCGTGCACGGCTGCATTGATAGAATATCAGTAAGGAAAACCTTGAACGAAATGTTATCATGGTTGATAAAAACAATTTTTCAGTTTCTCTTGTTGCTGTTACTACTACTTTCTTAACGTCCACTGTAATAAAGTATTTAAATATTCCTGGTTGTTCTGGAGTTATTTTCACTCTAAGAAGACTTTGCGAATGGTCTGTTTTACCGCACGTGCATTACTAATCTTCCTATCGTACGTGCTCTTCAGTTTCGAAGATGATGCTTAACAAGGACTTTAAAGATTCTTCGGGTGACTTGTTAATTATATGGTTGAATGATTTTTTTTCCCACCGTCTTTCTCATGGAAACAGTAATTTATTTTCAGATGTGAGTGGAGCCTTGGAGATACTTGACTTATGAACCTTTTACCATCATAAAATTATTGCTTATTTTCTCGTCAAAGAAAACGTTAACTGCCTCATTTTACTGAAGTTTTGGGTTGGAAGGTTCTCTCTCGTAACCAGAGCTTCAACTTGTGAGTTGTGGAGTGGCTTTCCTCATTGGCTGAAACTTCCTTCTTCAAAATGTGATATTGTTCTTCATCTTCTTTGGCTTCACATTGTTCATGTATGAATATTCTTCTTCCAGATTGAAATACTTTGTTATATACCTCTACCTATACACCTATCTATGGCAACACTGCACCTCGATGGGTAGGTAAGTATCTACAAATTAGATAATATAGGGTTTAAACACATCATTAGACGAATTGTCTTCCAATTGCGGCCGCATACCGCTGAATTATTGTATATAGGTAGTTTATATAGCATATAAACAAACGTGTACAAGAGAGCGTTTACTACCTACTCAACACGGAAGACATTAATGACGTAATAACTGGGGCATAAAATGCATAACGGAAGTAGCAGCCGTTGAGAAAAGGTAGAACATTTTGAAATATTAATGTCTAGAGTTCGCATGCGCAGCAAATCATGTAATTTTTAACCTGAAGGCAGGTAAAAAAAAACGGCTATATTTCTATTGTTGTATTTACACGTGGGTGAATTTGAGAAACGAGGCCTAAGTTGTTTATAGCCAATGAAGATGAAGCAAAACCTATCGATATAATGCAATATTACAAATTTCCTTGTCTCTTGGAGATATTTATTTCGATTTCGTTCGGTTTCTTTTGAATTTTCGCGCAAAGCTACGTGAGGGCGTTAGCCGTCCCAAATTTAGCAGTGTCAAACTAAAGGGTAGGCAGCAAGTCAATATCACCCACCACAAAATTCATAATTAACGAATAGTGGGATTGTCTGTTACACTATAACGCCTCCACGGCTGAAAGGACGAGCATGTTTGGTGTGACTGGGATTCGAACCCGCGATCCTCAGATTACGAGTTGAGTTCTTTAACCACCTGGTCATGACGGGCCATTTAATTTCCGTAACTAAACTTTTGATTACATCACTCTATATACTGAAACAAACTCTATATTTCTGTTCCGGAACAGCGTTCCGGTACGCTAACTTCGGTTTGATTCCGATCAACCTTCTAGTTTGAAATTTAAATAAATACTGCTCAAAAACAAAAACAAATATCAAACTTATAATCATATTTCATTTTTTACAAAACAAAAGTGTTTATCATTATTCACGAATAATCCCCACGTCTGGGTCTCGCGCCACGTGTCCTTTCAGCTAAAGATCAAAGTCAAAATATATTTTTTTTTTATTTTCGAGTTTCTGGACTTTCTGTCAATCATAAGAACTTCGCCTTCTCAGTTTTCTAACTGTAGCCAACTCGGAACTTGCCCTGAATGACTAAGTTACGTCAAGACAAATGGACTGTCGCTAGTCGATCCATCAAGACAACAGGGCCTAGTAGCTGATGGCACGTGCTCAGTCTGCGAAACCTAGTTCTTCTAGGGAAGCCCAACAAGGTGACGCACATTCAGGAGAAACGACATTAATCACGTGCGTCAACTTAAGACTGAGTCTGAAACCGCAGGATTCATTATCGACCAGATATACCAGTGTCGTTTAGATATCCGAGTATACACATTGCACTGAGAAACCTTTCTACCATGAAGCAGTCCTATATAAACTCATCATTTTTCTGAACTTCTGACCAGTAAAGAGTAAAAGCTACTCATTGGATCTGCCTTAAGTCGCCAGATTTATAGATAATACAGAAAGTCTTGTGTTAATTTCATTCATTCTGTTGAAATACCTCAGTGGCGGTACTGATTTTTGTGCAAGAGAACAAACGCGAATAGAAACGTTTAAGTAACGGGATGACATTTGTAATATTTGAAATATCACAATCGAAAACCATTTTTAGACGTTTTGTTTTGCTGGTAAATTCAATTAATGTATATTGATTGACGCTGGTCACAGCAGTTATAATGCCTTATAAGGGGTGACAGTCAAAACCTTGCATGTCTCGTCTATTCCTTGATACTAAAATCAATAATGTAAATTTGGTATTTCGGTGTATAAATGCAATTAATACTAAGGCATCTTTTCCAGAAGATTCTATAATTATATACGTTCCATGCTATACTCGGATGGTGAAATCATGTCTACCCAAATGAGACATCTCGGTTTAATAAAACCTAGATGTTGTAACTTTAAAAATTAACAGTTTAATACGGGCATTGGTACGTATCTAATTATTAAAACAGAAAGTTTAACAACTACCCCTGTAGTTTGAATTATATCTCAGAGTCTATCTAAAACTATTTCAAGCTACATCGAGCCGGAATTCAAACTTGACGTCCTTCAGGTGGAATTCTGTTTTACTGAGAAAAGGCCTGGCATGACCAGGTGGTTAGGGCGCTCTATTCGTTGGTGACGATTAATTTATTTCGTCATATTATTTTTACGTCATTACTCATGTATTACACACACACATTCACATATATAAATATATACATGTGTATGTATAACTGTTATTATTTACCCATAAAGCGGAGAATCCTCCTTTATTAATGTTTGACAGTTGAACACTGATAGTGAAATATTAGAAGAATGCTAATTTAAGTTTGGTTATATTATAGTAATCTCTAACTATAAAGGTTCGGCATGAGTAGATGCTCGATTCTTACTCTGAAAGTCACGGTTTTCAATCTCCCATAACATACTCGCCTTTTCAGTCGTGTGTGGTGGTTATAATGTAACGTTCAAACCCACTATTCGTTGGTAAAAGAGTAGCCAAAGAGTTGGCGGTGGGTGGTGATGACTAGCTGCCTTTCCTCTAGTCTTACACTGCTAAATTAGGGACGGCTAGCGCAAATAGCTCTCGTTTAGCTTTGGACGAAATTAAAAAAACAAACTATCGAAAAGACAATAAGGCTTGAATGATACTAATAACGAATGTTTGATTAATAAATTGATTAATTACTATATTCTGATGACGTAAAACATCAGGAACAAATACATGTGGGAAAAAATGTAGACAGAAAACGTTGCTCAAGTAACCAGTTCAGTAGAATAACCTGAAGTAAGGGAGTCGAAGGTACCTAGTAATCAGTAGAATAACCTGAAGTAAGAGAGTCGAAGGTACCTAGTAATCAGTAGAATAACCTGAAGTAAGAGAGTCGAAGGTACCTAGTGATCAGTAGAATTACCTGAAGTAAGAGAGTCGAAGGTACCTAGTAATCAGTAGAATAACCTAAAGTAAGAAAGTCGAAGGTACCTAGTAATCAGTAGAATAACCTAAAGTTAGAGAGTCGAAGGTACCTAGTAATTTACTAAAACAATGAAAAAACAATAAAGAAACTATAGATTCCACTGTTCCTGTTAGGTTTAAACGAATAAAGTTTTTGCTACGGTTGTATATAACCTAAATGTTGTCTCGCACAAGAACTGTCGTCTTGTCTCACACAACGTATTATTAAATATCTTTGTCTTTCAGCACATATTGCTACTTGCCAACATACGTCTCGGTTCCCACCACCTCACACCATGGCGCACAACCTGGGAGCTATTAGTGGCGCACAATTTATCTCGACAGTTTACGTTCGTGCAGAAACGTATATACACTTTTAAATATACATGTAGCAATAATCATGGCTTTTTATTTTAATTATTTTGCCAGGCTATCAATATCATACAAGTGTAAGAACTTACAAAAAATTAAAATCAATATTTCTGTAAATAATAAATCTTATACCTGTCGGTGAGAAATATATCTCGCCTTAGATTGTTGTAAAAAAAACAAACAATAGTAAGATTACGAAATATAAAAATAAAAACACTCACATTTATTGTGATCTTAAGTCTGGATACTACAAACCTATATTAAACATAGAAATCAAATAAATTATTGTATTGTCAGTATTCCCGTTAATCGAATGATGATCGTAGAGTAGAATTTGCAGATTATGTGCTTCGATTATTATAATCTCAGAGTATTAGCTGACCTCCCAGATGTAAATTTCGCTACATATATAGTGTGTTCTATTAAAAGCAACTGTTCTCATAAGAAAGCATATGTAATACTATTGGGGAATAATTCAGAACTATTGGTAATTGGAGTGAAAAGAACTTAGCCACTTTTTGACCAGTGTCCTACTTTTAAACCTTCATACATTTGTATGCATGAAAAAATGAAATATTATTATAAACTTTAAAAGTTCTCAGCACGTAATAGAAAAGAAAGAAAACCGCACCATACAGTGTAAATATTTATCTGTTATAGTAACGCAGATATAACGTTTGATTCAATTATTAGAAAAGGACTGATGTAACTTACGGTACTGGGTAAAAGTGTTAGGACAATATGACGTAATTCTTTCCATTTTATGGGACTACTTTTTCCACGTCATTAGAGAATGCAAATTTTAACACTGAAGTAATGGTTCGCTGATCTCTGTTGAGAACTGAATGATATAGCGTAAGAATACTTATAATTCTTTAGAACTTCCATATACTTGTACCAAGGAGATGTCACGAGCGTTCTGCTTGAATGAAGATACTGAAGAAATTTAGGTTTGAAATAAAGGTACCTCATGAAATACCTTAACTGTTTAGAAATAAGTTAGCATATGACACCGGTATATGCTCGAAGAAATCAATTTAATACCACTTCACAAATAAACCTTAATAACAACAATGTTTGACACTGTGTATTAAGTTTTGTTTTCATGCTACGCCCCAAAAGCTTAGAGATTTATCAGAAGTTTGCTTAAAGTTTCACGTGATGCTGGTTGGACTATCCGACAAATTACTGCACACTTAAAATACTTCCTAAACACTGTCAAGTACACCGAATATCGTGAGACCGAGACAAGTAAGTTTGAAAACAGGAAAGGAAGGGTAGAACATATAAACTCAACGATACTGATGTTAAGTATTTTAGTTTATGCAGCCTTTGGGATAGAAGGAAATGTACCAAATGACAGAAAAGTGTTCAGATCTACAGTATCAAATGCATTCAATGAAAATGTAATAATTGGTCGTATGGCAGTTAAAGAAACTTTACTTCGATCTGCAAATATTTTCAATAGACTAAAATTTGCTAAAAAGTACAAAAACTGGACTGATAATGACTGAAAAAGGGTTGGATGGATGGACGAGTTCCAGTTTGAAATATTTGGTTCAAAGTACAGGCTGTAGGGTGGAAAACGGTGAAAAATACCTCAACGTATAGCACTTACCATGAATCATGGTTGAGCAGTTTGTGATGTTTAGAGGTATTTTGTGCTAAGGTGACATGAGATATTTGCAAAATAGATGGATGAAACAATGGACCACCACCATCAGAAACCGATCCGTCATGGTGTATCCAATGGTGAAGTATTCTACTACCAAGAAGAAAATCACATCAAATACTCTTTATACTGGTGAATAAATTACTTAGCTAAGAAACAAGCTGCTGATGTCATTCATTCGATGATTCAATGTCAGAGTCCCGATCTCAGTCCAGTTGAACAGATCTGGGATTTGCTAGATTAAAAGTCATTTTCAAGGAAGTTTATGGAGTATAGTAAAGACATTTGAAGTAAAATTCTAAAGGAAACTTTGATTAAATATGTTGCGACAAAATTTGAAAGACTGTCTACAGTTATTAAAGCAAAAGGAGGACACACAGAAAATATTAACTGTTTGCTGAACTCCAGAACTTTACGTTACACTAAATACGAGATTGATAAATGTTTGATGTTGCACCTGTGGTTTAGCTTCCACTCTGTTTGAAAGTAGCCTAAACTTTGTTTACTTTGTCGAAACACTTTTGCACAGTACTGTCTGTACCATGTTTTCTGATAAGGTTAGTGAATACACTTATGTAAAAGTATTCTTTCCATCAATAAGCTTTGAAGATGTTTTCAATATTAGAGCTTAAATCCTAAAATTACTGACTTAGATTCATTTTTCCAAACTCTTTATATCAATATTCCATGTGAGTTCATAGCATTGATGGATAGATAACATGAGGTACTTTAGAACATATCTAGTTAAACAGACATAGAGTTCAGCTTTCGACCAAAACGGTTAAGATGTATTTTTAACGTCATGTAAGTTTTGATATACAAGGCTATTAAGCTCGTTCTATCACAATGCACTCTTACTTATGAAATATATATATAAAAATTAAACAACCCTTTGATGACGAAAAGGTACACGAAGGCTATCTGCGTTAGCCCTCCCTAATTTAGCAGTGTAAGACTAGAAGGAAGGCAGCTAGTCATCACCGCCCACCGAAACCCTTGGGCTACTCTTTTACCAACGAACAGTGTAAATGACCGTCACATTATAACGCTCCCACGACTGGGAGGGCGAGCATGTTTGGTGTGACTAGGATTCGAATCGGCGACCCTCGGATTACGAGTCGAGCGCGCCAACCACCTGGCCATGCTCATTGTAGTAACAAGTAGGTTCATACAACTAGTCATCACCACCCATCGCTAACTCTTGGGCTATTCTTTTACCAACGAATAGTGAGATTGACTGGCATGTTATAACGTTTCCACTGCTGAAAGGGCGAGCATGTTTGGTGTGATTAGGATTCGAATCAGTGACCCTCAGATTACGAGTCGAGCGCGCCAACCACCTGGCCAAGCAGGACCATATAACCGAAAGTGTTTTTCAGTTGTTTTAAAACGTTCACTCCATATATTCGTAAAATATTGTTTTTCTTATTTAAATTTAAAGCTAAAAATTCCCCGGCCATCAGCTTTTATTGTTTATCTCTCTGTCGACTTTCAGAGCAGTTTCATTAGGAAAATTATTGGTAAAAAGATTCAAAAGTCAAAAGTTCACGATATATATTTGAGTTGTTTTCATTTTGAGGTGTTGCTTGCTGCTTTAATTTGTTTCTTTTTGTTTACGTAAAATAACATATTACCTGGGAAAAACCAAATATATTGCTAACGAATTTTAATCACGCAATCTAGTATTTTGCTCGCGAACTATGTTCAGAGACCATGACATTGAAGTGTAGAACCGTTTCTGTGGTGCTTGAAAAAGAAAAAGGACGTATGTTATGAAAGATTAGAATGATTTTACCTTGAATTATCCATTATAGAGAACGCAGTTTATCTCACATCTATCCTGACATGCCAAAACTTGGACTTAATTAAATAAGGTAATTTCCCTTCGTACATGAGACAGTAAACAAATTGTTGGATGTTTAAATGGTTACGAGTCGTGCATTCCAATCGAGTTTCGTAAACGAACAGTAAACGGTATTTTAATATGAAGTTTTACGAGAGTTGTTCTGGTTTTTTGTTCTTTCGTTGGCTGTAATGTGTCTGTTGTAATGGTCATTCGAATGACACGGTGAGTAATAGACAAGTCTAGTTGTCGAGTAAAAAATTCAAGGAAAAGCGACAAGGAAAAACCGCATTTCGTATTAAATGAAGTATCACGCGCCAAAACGTAGTTATGGACGTACGACATTAATTTTATTATATAACAATTTTTTTCGCTGTCTGATAAATGCTGCTATGAAAAACACAAGACAGTGGCTTCTACTTTCTGCTGTTTAAATTGTAGCAACAAAGACATTTGTTAGACAGTCTCTTCCTTCAAGTAATAAGGAAAGATATACCAATTTTCGTGAGTGGTTACTTAAATTGAGAAATAAATAAACAAAGGCACAAACACAGAAGTTTATATAATTGGCAGATAATTTAACTAGTTATTTAAGACATGGATATATTGTTTACTGTGTGCAAAGTAACTAAAATAATCCGTCAGGTGGGACACTGGTAATTCTCCGGATTTACAACGTTAGAATTATGGAGTTCGATTTCTCCTTGGTGAAGTCAGCACATTGCCGATAAGAAATGACACACACATACAGATAAATAACAAGGTGCTCGACTCGAATTTGAGGGTGGCAGGCTCGAATTCCGGTCACACCAAACATGCTCGTCCTTTCAAATGTAGGGGCGTTATAATGTTACGATAAATCCAACTATACGTTGATACGAAGTTAAAATGAACTGACGTACTAGAAGATTTATTATCAATATGGCGACTTTATCGAAAACCTGAACTCACACACCTGTACAGTTGGTTTAGAATTACCTAAAGATTTGGTTTCCTGTGGTCTGCTTAAGAGACAAAGTTCTGAGACACTTTCAGTTTCTCAGTGGTAAGTTGTTAGAACGTGCTTAATCTCAGGTTACAGCTGCAAAAGTTAGCGTCATGTTTTTTGGTTTAAGTAAACGAAATTGAAAATTACCGAATGCGTCGATAATAACAGTGAATAGTTATTATTAAAAATCAGTTATAGCATTAAAGTTACAGCTTGGATCCATTATAATAACAAATAAACAAACAGTATTTCTGAGAAAAATCATGTTTTGAAGGTTACATTGTGTTTTATTTAGATAACTGGCCCGGCATGGCCAGGTGGGTTAAGGCATTCGACTCGTAATTTGAGGGTCACGGGTTAGAATCCCCGTCACACCAAACATACTCGTTCGTGGGGGCGATATAATGTTACGGTAAATCCCACTATTCGTTGGTAAAGAGTAGTCCAAGAGTTGGCGGAGCTGGTGATGACTAGCTGCCTTCCCTCTAGTCTTACACTACTAAATTAAGGACGGCTAGCACAGATAACCCTCGAGTAGCTTTGTGCAAAATTCAAAAAAACAAAAAAACATTTAGATAACTTTAGAGTATTAAACAAAATATATTTTAACCAGTTAATTTACCGTGTTAAAACAAAGAGTAATTTTATCGAAGTAACGTTACTGTTTTAGGCAAAGTACATTATTTTCCAGTAACAAAACAAACGATTAAAAATTTAGTAACGACCTTATAATACGGTATTGGTGTTTCGATATTTTTTGCCCCTAATAGCATCTGTATTTTCTTCAATAGTCATCCAGTGTTTTTCAAATTACTTACATTGATTTTTATATTACGTCGTTACTTGTTTCTCTATCATTTCTTCTGTGTTCAGGTTTTATGGGCCTTCAATTTTACGATTAACACAACATTCGCCGATGGGTTCGTGGCTGTCAGCGTCTCTTATTGTAATTCGGTGTACACTTTAGTGAAGAATAGTTTGGCCGAGCATTTCGAAATTCGGGTATATTTATGTTCTATACTGATGGTAAGTTCGAACTTTAGGATAGACATTGGGGAAAAACTGTAAGTGCAAAAAATATCGAATTTGCAATTTTTTTCTTGCTAGTTATTCTTGTCTCACACAAAATGAATATGTTTACTACGATCGATAACTAAGATGCTCCCTCCTGGCAGAGTGGCATGTTTGCACACTAACAACGCCAGAAACCTAGTTTCGATACCCTTAGTGGGCAGAGCGCAGATAGCCCTCATGTAGCTTAGTGCGAAATTCAAAACAAATCGAGGCCCGAAATGGCCGGGTGGTTAAGGCATTCAAGTTGTTAGCCAATGGTCGCGGGTTCGAATCCCTGTCACACCAAACGTGCTCGCCCTTTAAGACGTGACAGTCAATCCCACTATTCGTTAGTATAAGGGTAGCCCAAGAGTTGGCGGTGGGTGGTAATGACTAGCTGCCTTTCCTCTAGTCTGACACTACTAAATTAGGGACGGCTAGCGCAAATAGCTCTCGTGTAGCTTTGCGCGAAATTCAAACCCACCAAACAAACTATAACCTATAGTTCGAATCTCTGCGGTGAATACAACGCACGCGACCCAACGCTGAAAGCAACAACAACCACTAAATGTATATAAACATCGTTTTAAACATTCTATTCGTGTAGCTTCATGTTACCGTCCTTCACTTTTATTAAGGAACTAAGTTTAAGATTAAAGAATGAAATAATCCAGCTTATTAAAAGTGAAACTTGGTTCACATGTCTTTTGAATAAAACGTATGCTAATTTAAACCATTCAAATTACACTTTTTACCTTAAGTCTCACAAACTGGATCTTAAAATAATTTCACTTTATGTCTAAGAAATTTCTAATCAAATACCACAGAAACTGGTAATAAACGTGTGAATGTTTGACGGTAACAACACATCTTCAGTTGTGAAGTTATGTCCGTCTTTAAGTCCCTCAATTTGCTTGGATATTATTTTGTTAAAAAAAAGTCCATGATGAATTACCTTCCCACGTGAATCAAGCCAAAGCTGGGAAGGAAAAAGATCAAACAAAAAGGCCGGCATGAGATTGATTTTCTGGAACGTCCACGTGCACATAGACTTCATTCACCGGTGCCCTTTCAAATTGGTTGTAATCTCTTCCCCATATGTTTGTTGTTCTTAGAGAGTTTACGTATATGTACAAGAGGGACTTTGGTGTTTTTTTTTTGTCTATAAATGGAAAATCAATTTCATACTTCTAGACTATTTAGACAAAAGTTTAGAGCGAAATAAGAGTTTTTATCTAATATTCCATTACACGGGCTAAACTATTAGCGCTTTTGTGCCGATAAAAGATTTGGTTCTCGGAACGAAGAGCTGGTTTGTTGAAGCTTTTACCCAGCGATCTAATGACACATGGAGTTTATTATAGGTTGTGACATGCTAGTAATACATGTATGAAATAAACAGGGGTTGATGAAGGTAAGGAGAAGATGGATAAAAAACTTTCTAGTGTCAGATGTAACAACTGAATAGCATTAAAACTTATATCGCGTTCTGTTCATTTTTTATAATGTACCATTCTAGTGTCAGATGTAACAACTGAATAACATTAAACCTTATATCACGTTGTTTTGATTCTTAATAATGCACCATTCTAGTGTCAGATGTAACAACTGAATAGCATTAAAACTTATATCACGTTGTTTTGATTCTTAATAATGTACCATTCTAGTGTCAGATGTAACAACTGAATAACATTAAAACTTATATCGCGTTCTGTTCATTTTTAATAATGTACCATTCTAGTGTCAGATGTAACAACTGAATAACATTAAAACTTATATCGCGTTCTGTTCATTTTTAATAATGTACCATTCTAGTGTTTGTTTTACTAAACGTCCGTGTGCAAAGCTTAGCACAGTATTGTTCATTTGAAGCATAGTGGGAAATTATTTGGATTATTCTATCGAAAGTATTTGAAACATCTTCCTCAAATTGTGGATTTCCAGTCTTGTAATCCAAACTGGTTATCTGACTCGTACCTTTGGTATGATTGATTGGTTGTTTGCAATTAGCCCCCCAGTGGCTCAGCGGTATGTCTGCGGACTTACACGCTAAAATCCGGGTTTCGATACCCGTGGTGGGCAGAGCACAGATAGCCCATTGTGTAGCTTTGTGCTTAATTCAAAAACAACAACAACAAAAAAAAACAATTGTTTGCAATTAAGCTGCATAATCTGTTCTCTGTTCACCATGACTATTGGTGGCCTCATTCATTGTTGTTTTTGGTTTGTTTTGTTTTTGAATTTTGCGCAAAGGTACTCGAGGCTATTTGCGTGAGCCATCTGTATTTTAGCAGTGTAAGACTAGAGGGAAGGCAGCTAGTCATCACCACCCACTGCCAACTCTTGGGCTACTATTTTATCACGAATAGCGGGATTGACCATGACATTATAACGCACTCACGGCTGAAAAGGCGAGCATGTTTGTTACGATGGGGATGCGAACCCGCGACCCTCGGGTTACGAGTCGCACGCTTAAACCCACCTGTACATGCCGGGCTGGAATAAATAGATAAATAGGCTATTATTGTGAATTTATTGACAAAATGATGTCCTTATACACGTATAAGTGATAAGAATACAATGCAAAATTCAGAGTGAAACGAAATATAATTAATATATAAGTAGGAAAAATATATATTTGTTACAACTGGTGATACTAAATTTTTTTATAAAACGAGTTATTCGTTACAAAACATGAATTGTACAACATTCATGTTTAAATTGTTATTCGTTATCACAATTCATTGAGAATGTTTCCTGATTTCCAATATTTGAATTATAAAAAATAATTTCACGCTGTTAGATTATTAATATAATAATAATAATATTATTAGATTATTAATATAATAATAATATTATTATTAGATTATTAATATTTGATTTGAAAGCAGAATAAATTTGTCTAAAAGGTTCTAAGACTTGGAATGCTCTTTCAACCACTAACAACTGGATAACACGATATCTATATATGATTTATGTACATGTGATTTATTTGAGTGATGTAAAAGTTGTGAGGTAGGCATTCTGAGGATCAAACCTGTATTGGCCACAAGCCAACACTAAACCGATGAGTGTAACAAGATACATATGTATACAAGTTGTATCTCGTAACGGCTGGTACGTGTACTAACACTTTTACTGATAAACAAAGAACAACGTTTTGACCTTCCTAGGTCATCTTCAGGTTAACCTGAAGGGAAGGTCGAAACGTTGTTCTTTGTTTATCAGTAAAAGTATTAATACCCGTACTAGCCGTTATGAGATACATTTTTATTTCAATTGGGTTTCTCGTCATCAAGAATATACGTAATTTATTAATCTCGTTAATTAAACGAAAACCAAAACATTTAGCTAGAGATGAGGTAAGCATAAGATAATAATTAATAATCAGGTCCTGAAAACACGTTCTTGTTTCTCAGGTTAAAAATGTTGAACTTTTTAAATAAATATGGATATAGAATATAAGTTTGTTTTGTTTTTAATTTCGTGCAAAGCTACACGAGGGATATCTGTGCTAGCCGTCCCAAATTTAGCAGTGTAAGACTAGAGAGAAGGCAGCTGGTCATCACCACCCACCACCAACTTTTGAGCTATTCTTTTACCAACAAATAACGGGATTGACCGTCACTTTATAACATCCCACGGCTAAAAGGGCGAGCATGTTTGGTGCGACCGGGATTCAAACCCGCGACCCTTAGATTACGAGTCGAACGCTTCAACCCACCTGACCATGTCGGGCCTACAGTATAAGTCCTCTCTTGTCAAAAATATGTCTTCTTGTCCGTGAATACATTTCAGAGTTAATATTTCCTGTTTTTAAGTTCGATTTTGTTTTAAAACTCGTATCCGTTTGATTCTGATTGAAAACAACATTTATTTTAGTGTTTCTTTGTTGTTATAAGACTGTTGTTAGACACGTTTGATATATTTGAATATTTGCTTTCAGCCGTTTCGTTAACCACCCCTCTACGACTGGTAATGTTGGACGTTCCATCACCGACTGTTGTCGGCCAAGAAGTTGAGCTTACTTGTAGCTTTGACCTCAATGGAGACACACTGTATTCAGTTAAATGGTACAAGGACGATGTAGAATTCTACCGTTTTGTCCCAAATGACTGGCCTCCTGGACAGTTTCTTCCACTCAGCGGGGTCAGGGTCGATGTAAGTGCATCATTTTTTTTTCAGTGGTGATATTTTTTGTTTGTTTTTCAGATGTAGAAAAGTCTAGGTTTCTTCTCGAATCAGCTGAAGCACAAACTAACATACTAAGTTGCGACGTTTTAGAGACATCTGTTGGAAGGGTTTATATAATAGGAATACAAACTTAAACATTCGAACACAAACAAAAAGACAAACTACACGTTTTTGTAACTGTTCAACTAACTGTTGTAAACGGAAGTGCTGTTTTTGTGGGTGAAAAGCCCGGAAGTGCTGAATCGAGGAGAATTCCATCGCATTTTCAGATCTCGAAGGTATAACAACGATGAATTATACAGAAGTGGAAATTAATATAAATGAAAACAAAATTAAATCTTGGAGGATTAAATTTGAACAGATGTTTCGATGCAATAGATAAAAATATGAAACTTCGATTACTTTGTGTTTAACACTGTTAGAAATGATCATTCAGCTTTTATTTACACTGATAAATAAACACAATCTATAAACTTACATCAGATTAAGCAAGATTTGTTTGTTTGTTTTGCACGTTCTTATATCATGCAATTCTTCATTCTTACAAAAAACTTGTTTGGTTTGTGGGATTATTTTTTGAAAATCCTCTTAAAGATTATATTTTAGAAAGTAAGGTCCACCGTGCCATCAGTTAGGACTTTAGTAACTGGTGTCTTTAACACAAACATAATGCTACGTAATTAAGTATACTGTCTGTTAGAGAACTCAGTGCATTATAATATTCTATACTAGATTTTGTTTTTCGATATTAATTAAAAATATCAGAATGTGATTCGTACAATTGTCTTTGGAAAAATTATTCCATTAATTAGTAACAAATCAAGAGAAGTACCTGTCTACTGGATAACCAAGAGATGAACCTTGTTGATTAATTAATTATAAACCAAGAGATGAACCTTGTTGATTAATTAATCAGAAACCAAGATATGAACCTTGTTGATTAATTAATCAGAAACCAAGATATGAACCTTGTTGATTAATTAAATCAGAAACCAAGAGATAAACTTTTTAAATTAAGTAATCAGAAGTCAAGAGAAGAACTTTTAATTAAATAATCAGAAGTCAAGGGAAGAACTTTTTAAATTAAGTAATCAGAAATCAATGGAAGAAATTTTTAATTAAGTAATCAGAAGTCAAGAGAAGAACTTTCTTAATTAAGTAATCAAAAATCAATGGAAGATCCTTGTGTATTAAATACACCAGAAACTAAGAGAAGATCCTTGTGTATTGAATAAAAGAGTAACCAAGAGAAGAACCTTGTGTATTAAATAAAACAGTAACCAAGAGAAAATCCTTGTGTATTGAATAAAACAGTAACCAAGAGAAGATCCTTGTGTATTAATAAATAGAAACGCGAGAGAAGAACCTTGTGTATTGAATAAAACAGTAACCAAGAGAAGATCCTTGTGTATTGAATAAAAGAGTAACCAAGAGAAGATCCTTGTGTATTGAATAAAAGAGTAACCAAGAGAAGAACCTTGTGTATTAAATAAAACAGTAACCAAGAGAAAATCCTTGTGTATTGAATAAAACAGTAACCAAGAGAAGATCCTTGTGTATTAAATAAAATAGAAACCGAGAGAAGAACCTTGTGTATTGAATAAAACAGTAACCAAGAGAAGATCCTTGTGTATTAAATAAAACAGTAACCAAGAGAAAATCCTTGTGTATTGAATAAAACAGTAACCAAGAGAAGATCCTTGTGTATTAAATAAAATAGAAACCGAGAGAAGAACCTTGTGTATTGAATAAAACAGTAACCAAGAGAAGATCCTTGTGTATTGAATAAAAGAGTAACCAATAGAAGATCCTTGTGTATTGAATAAAAGAGTAACCAAGAGAAGAACCTTGTGTATTAAATAAAACAGTAACCAAGAGAAAATCCTTGTGTATTGAATAAAACAGTAACCAAGAGAAGATCCTTGTGTATTAAATAAAATAGAAACCGAGAGAAGAACCTTGTGTATTAAATAAAATAGAAACCGAGAGAAGAACCTTGTGTATTAAATAAAACAGTAACCAAGAGAAGATCCTTGTGTATTAAATAAAATAGAAACCGAGAGAAGAACCTTGTGTATTAAATAAAACAGTAACCAAGAGAAGATCCTTGTGTATTAAATAAAACAGTAACCAAGAGAAGATCCTTGTGTATTAAATAAAATAGAAACCGAGAGAAGAACGTTGTGTATTGTATAATAAGGAATTAGAAGTTTAATAATTGATAATGTGTAATAACTAATCAATAACCGAGACAAAAAGCCTTGCTAACTGAACAATCAGAAATCAAAATAATAATATTGACAGTTGATTAGTTGGCGATATTTACATTTATAACTTATATACATATTATATGGATAATTAAACCAGTAAAATATACTTACTGTCGGTCTCATTTCACGTCCATTTTTATCTTTCAATCATTACATGTAATACAAAATAACATAAATTCAACTGAGACTGAAATAAAAGTTACCATTTTGTGACATCCTTTTTGTAACGATTTTTACTTTATTTGTTTTCCAGTCAGCCGTTTAACGACTTAAACTGTAGTTCTGTTACAAACCAACATTACATAGAGAATACTCTTCATGCTGATGACGTCATTACATAGAGAATACTCTTCATTCTGATGACGTCATTACATAGAGAATACTCTTCATGCTGATGACGTCATTACATAGAGAATACTCTTCATTCTGATGACGTCATTACATAGAGAATACTCTTCATTCTGATGACGTCATTACATAGAGAATACTCTTCATGCTGATGACGTCATTACATAGAGAATACTCTTCATGCTGATGACGTCTTTCTTTTAGACCAAATAAGTGTGAGAGCATTCTGTACAGGCTTTTATGCATAACAGTAGCAAAGAATATTAAATTTACTTAATATTTTCTCTTTCTGATTTAGTTATTAGTTCCGAAAATATCACGAAACGTACGTCTTTATCTAAATACCTCCTCTTTGTACTTCGAGAACCTTCGTTCTTTAAAAATGCGTCATTTTCCCTCATCTTCATTGTCCTTCTGATTAACTGTGATTTTTATATTTAAATTTTCACCACTTTAATGTTACATCATAGTACAACGAATAGAGAGTTTCAGTATCGGACATTGTGTGACATTACTCTCTTAAAGTTTGAAATTACTTATGGCCACCTACCCTATCCTGACTCCATTTACAGCTTTGACTAACGTAATTTCACAAGAACTCTATTTTTGTGTGAGTGTGTGGATCAGAGCTATTCTATGATTGGGAGTCTGTTAATCTTATGGTTTTCATCATGTCGAAATTTTCGGGCTAGTAATTGCTGACAAAAAATGGTTGCAGACAGAAATTTATCAAATTAGCATTTTTCTCGGTATCTTCGCCTCTCACAAACTGTACATCTTGCGAGTAATAAATGCACATTGAAAGATACAGTCATTAGAATCCATTTAAGCGCCTTATAAAACATTAATTTACCACACAAACTTGGAACAAAATGCTCAAAATATAGTTCATCAAATCGATGTTATGTAGTTGTAGTTGCTCCAAGTTGTTTTTCTTCGTTAGGTTTCAGCTGGAGAGTTCGATACCACACATTGGTTATGATTGATTGAAACTGAGCACAAAGCTACACAATGGGTTATCTGTACTCTGCGCACTACGGGTATTAAAACCCGGTTTCTAGCGATGGGAGTCCCCTGTTACACTAGAGGATTTGATGATACTATGACAACTTGAATCACTGGAATATTTATTTGAATTGGCTTTGCTATAAACTTGAAAGCAGCTCCACGAAATAAAGTTACGCAGTGTTAAGATTGAACTTTAAAATTCTGATGTCACTGCCCGGCATGACCGGGTGGGTTAAGGAGTTCGACTCGTAATCTGAGGGTCGCGGATTCGAATCCCCGTCGCACCAAACACGCTCGCCCTTTTAGCCGTGGAGGCGTTATAATGTGACGGTCAATCCCACTATTCGTTAGTAAAAGAGTAGCCCAAGAGTTGGCGGTGGGTGGTGATGACTAGCTGACTTCCCTCTAGTCTTACACTACTAAATTAGGGATGGCTAGCGCAGATAGCTCTCGAGTAGCTTTGTGCGAAATTCAAAACAAACACATTTTGATTTATACGTTAATTTACGTGCGTTGAAACTAGAACACATCAAAAGAGTCTAATCTGCTATTAAGTTATAATAAAAGAAGATTTTACTTCTATGAGAGTTATTTAAAAATTTAAACAAAATATTTTTGGTTTGAATTTTGCGCAAAGCTACAGGAGGGTTCCCTGCGCTCACCGTCCCTAATTTTGTAGTGTAAGAGTAGAGGAAAGGCAGTGAGTCATCACCACTCCCCGCCAACTCTTGGGCTACCCTTTTACTAACAAATAATGGGATTAACCGTCACTTTATAACACCCCACGGTTGAAAGGACGAACATGTTTGGTGTGACTGGGATTCGAACTTGCGACCGTCATATTACTAGTCGAGTGTCTTTACTACCTGGCCATGCCGGCCCCCAACGAACAGTTGGATAAACTGTACCATTATAACGCCCAAACGGCTGAAGGGATGAACATGTTTGATGCGACGGGGATTCGAATCCCCAACCCTCGGGTCACGAGGCGAGTGCCTTAACCACCTGGCCATCCTGGGCGTTTTTTTTTTGCTTTTGGTGCTTTGTTACTTATTAGATCTTTCAGACATACAGAAAAAAAAGTTTTGGTCAGTTTTGTTAATGTTTTGTGTTCCAACAAAGCGTATGCAAGCTTCGCAGAGTACAACCTGTTAATGCGAGTTACCACAGACAGACGAGATCAGTGTTTTACAACGAAGATAAAAACAGCAAAAAAGAAAGTACATCGGAAAAGCAGTAATTGGAACATTTATCATCGTGCCGGACATTTACGTTCCAATTCACAGAAAAATTGGATTTCTGGAAAGCTCTTTCCAAGTTTGTTTTACATTAAGTACCATCACCCAGGCTAAATGACAGAGCCATCTGTTTATCAAATACTTTTGAAGAATTAATTCAGTAATATTTCTTATTTACTTTTGTTCTTGCTTTATTCAGTGTTTAAATATTTTACTGTCTTTTCTAACAATGTAAGCGGGGTGTGAACAAACAATTGTGAAAGCTATTTTCCTTCTGATGTACCTTTAACACAGTTTCTAAGAAATGAGTAGTTGTTGTTTTGAATTAAGCACAAAGCTACACAATAGGCTATCTGTGCTCTTCCCACCACGGGTATCGAAACCCGGATTTTAGCGTGTAAGTCCGCTGAGCCACTGGGGGGCAAGAAATGAGTAAAAAAATAAGTTAATATATATATATTTGTGATTATGTACGTGTATTTTTCTCATACCAGAACAACATTGGGCTAACTGCTGAGTCTACCGAAGGGAATCGAATCCCTGATTTTAGCGTTGTAAATCCGTAGACTTACCGCTGTACCAGCAGGAGACTTTTACAATTATAAGAACCTTTCCTGTATTGGAATTATAAGCATATTTGCATAATGTACTACACTTATAAAACAGATAAAATCCGATGAGACTCACATAAGACGTTTAGATAACATAATGTAATTAATATCACTGATGGATTTATTTGTGTTTGATACAATTACTGGGAAAAGTACAAAAAAACCCCGAGAAACAGTTGTTGGTAAAACGGGTTTATATCTGTAGAAACGTTGTTTCAAGTGTATTGTCAAGATATTATCTGAATGCCGCATTTATTCCGGTTAAGCAAATAATACATTACTTGTATCATTCGTGCTATGTTAGCAGTGACAACTCCTGCGCTAATATGAAAGAGTAAACTTACAATTTAACACATTTTACACCGCAACATAATAGCCAGGATTCTCAGGATTTATGTGACCGTCAACATTATCTTATCTTAATCGGTTTGTGGGAGGACATTGTGTTACAGATGTTAATTGTTAAATACCAGCCTAACCAGTTGTATTTTAATTTGGTTTTCAGATGACTGAACAGTATATTGGTCTGGCAAGGTGCTCAAGGCACTCGTCTTGTAACCCGACGATCGTGGGTTCGAATACCCGTCATATCAAATATGCTCGTCCTTTTAGTCGTGGGGGCGTTATAATGTGACGGTCAACTCATCTATTTGTTGGTAAAAGAGTAATACAAGAGTTGCCGGAAGCTGCTTTCCCTCTAGCCTTACACTGCAAAATTAAGGACGGCTAGCGAAGATAGTCCTCGTGTAGCTTTGCACGAAATATAGAGCAAACTAAAACAAAATTTTAGTGTGCTACGGTTAGCATTGTTTTAGCGCTTGTGGGACTTCTTTCATTGTTCATCACCACACTTTGTTTTGAAGCTTCCTTGATGCTATCTGTTTGTGTATTCTTTAACTTACTGTTCTATAGATGCGTTGCACTTGTTAATATTTGTTAGAAGTATGCAGCTTAGTGGTCTATGTGTTATGTGTTAATACACTCGAGAAAAAGTAAAGACTTCCTATGAAAGAGTTGGCGGTGGGTGGTGATGACTAGCTGCCTTTCCTCTAGTCTTACACTGCTAAATTAGGAACGGCTAGCACAGATAGCCCTAAAGTAGCTTTGTGTGAAATTCCAAAACAAATTTTAACATGACTGTATGTGTCCTAACTTTCTCACATGACTGTATGTGTTTACTGCAGTCTACGAAAGGGATTTATTTTATTGCCTTTTTTTTGCTTGTCTGTCATCTCAACACCTTCCTTTCTATTATATGTATAATTACAGAGAAAAAAAACACAAAATATTTACATTTATCAACTTATGATTTTCCAGAAATCCTTCGTTATGAGTCAATCTTAGTTTGGTTTATTTTGAATTAATTTACTTAAGGGTTATCAGCACTGGCCTGTCTCTAGTTAAGACTAAAGAGAAGACAGCTAGCTACCACCATTCATCGCTGTTTCTTGAACTAATATTTTACCAATTAATAGTGAGATTTACCGTCTCATTAAAACTTCTCCACGGCTAAGAGGGTGAGCATGTTTGGTGTGAGGGAGATTCAAACCTTCGACCCTCGGATTACGAGTCGAGCATCTTAACCACCAGGCTGTTCCCGTTCTTGTAAGAAGCATCTCCATCCCGATTGACCAGAAAGTTCTGTAGTCTTACAACACAATGTATAAGAATTTCTAGTTTTTAAATCAAATGTATGTTTTACTACACGTTATGAACAAAACACATCCCGGCTGGTCCAGTTTGTTTGGTGAACGGAATGCACGTGAACTACTCCTTATGAATGTCTGTAATATGTTCTGACGTCCAGAGAAGACGCTGATGGTCAATTGTTGTTGTTTTTCCTCTTAGAGATAGGCGCTAACAGTGACGACAGATGAGCGGTGAGACAGGGTATTTTCGCCCATCACAGTGAAGCTGGACCCAGTAACACAAGCTTGTCAGGAGTTAGGCTTTACACCATAGAACATTTCTAATACAGTCAGATCATCACGCCCATCAGAGATGGTGATTCTATATCTCTTCAGACAACACTCCTAGCCTGTCGTGTCCAGTTACTGTGGTATTTTCGATTGTTATTTTAGTGAGAGTTAGCATATGATACTGCTATCACGAGATCAAATATGGCTGGAAGGGTTGAAAGGGGAAGAAAGGACCAATTTTGTAAATCAAATAGTAGGATTTGGTGGTTATCGTTCCCCATAATACCAAAGTACCTATAGGATTTGGTGGTTATCATTCCCCATAATACTAAAGTACCTATAGGATTTGATGGTTATCGTTCCCCATAATACCAAAGTACCTATAGGATTTTATGGTTATCTTTCCCCATAATACCAAAGTACCTATAGGATTTAGTGTTTATCGTTCCCCATAATACCAAAGTACCTATAGGATTTGGTGGTTATCGTTCCCCATAATACCAAAGTACTTGTAGGATTTGGTGGTTATCGTTCCCCATAATACCAAAGTACCTATAGGATTTGGTGGTTATCGTTCCCATAACACCAAAGTACCTGCAGGATTTGATGGTTATCGTTCCCCATAATACCAATGTAATTATAGGATTTGGTGGTTATCGTTCCCCATAATACCAAAGTACCTATAGGATTTGGTGGTTATCGCTCCCATAACAACAAAGTACCCTTCGCGAATTTAGCGGAGAGAGAAGACTCAAACCATTAATCTTCGAATGGGTAAACGCTAGTCCATGTCCGTCCTACAGCTAACAGTAAATTGCGAAAGACTATTAAAACGCGGTCAAGAGGACCCTACTATCCAAATGGGGGGAGGCGTTAGGTGATAGAATAAAGTGAGAAAATTCACGCTAGAAAGGTATGTCTGCGGTCTCACACTGCTAAAAACCGGGTTTCGATACCCGTGATAGGCAGATCATAGATAGCTCATTGTGTAACTTTGTGCTCAATTACAAAAATCAAACGTTAGAATAAAAATTATTCAAATAAAAGTAGTTCCAAACAAAAGTAAATTACACGGAGTGAGACTAACTTTGATCCTTATGAAAGTAACATCTTGGAAATCGGAAATGATATATTATTCGGATGAAAAAAATAAGCTAAAAAGTGCTGGGTTTATGGACAAAGTATTAGTTTAATTCTCTTGATAAGTGACTAGTGTGTCTTGATAAGTGACTTGTGTGTCTTAATAAGTGACTGGTGTGTCTTGATAAGTGACTAGTGTGCTTTCGATTATGGTTAATTTGTAACATTTCTTACTGAATCCACTCGTCGTATTGTTATATCTTTGGTGTTACTAGCGCACGTGCACTTATATATTATCGTCCTTGCATTAGGGTGGCGTATGACGTGTGAACTCACCCCCTCTAAAAAACAACAGCTGTGCACTTTATTATATGCAGCATATGTATTATTCTGATGAGCGACATTTCTAAGATTTATTATACGAGGAATGAAGACCTCACTGTTTATTATATAAGAATGTCCATTCCACAGTCTTTATAACTACAAGTTATTAAACGTAGAATAAAAAGTCTAATAATTCTATATATTGAATAGTTTCAGGACAAGATAAACATTCTAAAGTAAGATGTTACTTTCACATCATGATCATAATTCTGATTTGTAGAATTATTTTTAAAGAAAGAGAACGATTTATAAAACATTACACTGAATCTTTATTTGGAAAACATATTACGTTAATATAATGATAAGTTAACAAACTAGGGGCTTAGTGGTTTTTATTTTGGGGAACATAGTATAACTTCCGAAAGAACGTTTGTCTTTTCTTCGAGGGGCCTGGCATGGCCGAGCGCGTTAAGGCGTGCGCTCGTAATCCGAGGGTCGCGCTAAACATGCTCGCCCTCCCAGCCGTGGGGGTGTATAATGTGACGGTCAATCCCACTTTTCGTTGGTAAAAGAGTAGCCCAAGAGTTGGCGGTGGGTGGTGATGACTAGCTGCCTTCCCTCTAGTCTTACACTGCTAAATTAGGGACGGCTAGCACAGATAGCCCTCGAGTAGCTTTGTGCGAAATTCCAAAAAAACAAACAAACTTTTCTTCGAGGCTGATTTTATGAGAAAACAAAACCTAAACGAGTTGGCTGTTCATTTACTTATCACATAATAATATTCTGTCTGAACATGTGGTGTTTTTAAAACAAAACTTCACTATACTTCTACATCCAATTTACAGATTTGTAAACATAATTATTTCTGTGCTATTCGGGAAAGCCACGTTTGAGACATTTTATTGAGCAGACGGGAACTTTCTTAGCAACTTGTTAGACGGTATTGGGCCATAAGGCGGTGGGTTATAATCTGTTAGTTAATATAAATGTTGTTTATACCGATTAAGCGATATTATGTTGGCTTTAAACAAATCCAAAATTTCAATTCCATCTTGATCAGCCTCCTTGAATACTGGAGAAAACAGGAAAAAGGAAAGGTATAATGCACGAGGGATAGTGAAAAACAAAAGTTTGTACTGAGTATTTACTGTTATGTGTGAATGTTTTCATATGAAGTGAAAAATTATTTTATTTAAATTTACTTTATTTATAAATTTATTAATGTTCTCTTGCCATTACAACGACAATTATCTATTTATTTTTAAATTTAATTATATTATTTAATGATTTTACTCTAATTTTAAAGTAGTTGTCTCGAACTTCATTTTTATTCATTGATTTAGTAATATGATATTTCTCTGTTCATCTTATGATGCATGGTTTGATTCTGTAATAATAGTTTGTTTTGTTCTGAATTTCAAGCAAAGTTACTCGAGGGCTATCTGCGCTAGCCGTCCCGAATTTTGCAGTATAAGACTAGAGGGAAGGCAGCTAGTCATCACCACCAATCGCCAACTCTTGGGCTATTCTTTTTACCAACGAATATTGAGATTGACTCTCACATTATAACGCCCCCACGGCTGAATGGGTGAGCATGTTTAATGTGACGGGAATTCGAACCCGCGACCCTCAGATTACGAGTCGAGTGCCTTAACCACGTTCAAAGGGATTGATTATTATTCTGTTAGGTGCAATTGTGGGAACATGTGCCCCAATTCCTAGAATCGCTGACCTGTAGGTCTGAGGGTCCATGGTTTACATCTCATATATAAATCTCACTCCAACATTGAGTTCGTGGGTGCATTACAATAGTAACTGGTAAATTCTCTTTCTGATTGGAGTTCACCAATAGGTGGCTGTTATTGTTGTTGACTACCTGTCTTATTCAGCCGATCAATGTTATTGCTAGTTAACGTTAAACTTCATGCAGTGCTGTGCAAAACATTCTAAAACAAGCAGACGTTTCTTCCTTAAAACTTGTTATTATTTTCGTAGTTTTGAGTATAAATTGAATCATGTTAGATCATGTGACCCTTTTGTGTTGTCTTTTGTTTTATTTGAGACAAGCAGGAATGATTTTGATGATATAACAATTTTAAAATCTTACGTTGTGTAAGAATAAACAAGGCAATCGCTTCAAAGGGTGTGTGTGTATAAATTAGACATAGAATTGTTTTTATGTTTATATCTGGTTAGGCATAAAGCTGAACAGTTGGCTGTCAGTGAAGGGCCCACTAGAGGTATCGAAACTTGTTTTTCAGTAATATTTCAAACTTAACGCCGAGCGACTGGTGGATTGCACGAAAATAAAGCACTCGAAAGAATGAAGTGTAAAAGTAAGTAGGGGTGAAGGGGTAGGAGCTGTCCCTGTGATAGAGCTCTGGATTTCGAAGATGGAGAGCCGGATTATAATCCTTGCGACACCGTAAAACATTTATTTTTCTCATTTTTATCTGTGGATGTGTTAGAGGAGTGATAAACAACACCTTTTTTTGTGGGTGGTGAGTTACAAGGTCGGTAGGTTAAATTAGGAACTATATCAGATGTCATTAGCAGCATTTGAATAAACTACTGGCACGAAGTAGAGCATTCTAGTGTGTTACATCAGTACATTGGGTAGGTTTTAACAGTAGATGATTTTACTACCATTTTAATATGTGTTTTCGAGATGTGTGAAGGTTATTTTCTAGAACTGGCATTGTATCTAAATCTTCCAAGATGGCAGTACCACGTGGAATATTGTTAGGATTAGGATCCATTTACAAATATTGAGGGTCGCGGGTTTGAATAACCGTCACACCAAACACGCTTGCCCTTTCAGCCGTGGGGACGTTATACTGTGACGATCAATCACATTATTTGTTGGTAAAGAAGTAGCCCAAGAGTTGGCGGTGGGTGGTGATAACTAGCTGCCTTCCCTCTAGTTTTACACTGCTAAATTAGTGACGGCTAGCGTAGATATCCCTCCTGTTGCTTTGCGCGAAATTCAGAAACCAAATAAATAGTGAAGATACCCATTGTTGACTCAGAACATAATAATCGTATAAGTTTAGCGAAGATAACAATTGTTGACTCAAACCATAATAATAGTATTAGTTTTAGTGAAGACACCCAGTTGTTGACTCAAAGCACTATAATCGTATGAATTTTAGTGAAGAAATCCAGTTGTTGACTCAAAACATTATAATGGTATTAGTTTTAGTGAAGACACCCAGTTGTTGACTCAATACATTATAATAGTATTAGTTTTAGTGAAGACACCCAGTTGTTGACTCAATACATTATAATGGTATTAGTTTTAGTGAAGACACCCAGTTGTTGACTAAATACATTATAATGGTATTAGTTTTAGTGAAGACACCCAATTGTTTACTCAAAACATTATAATCGTATTAGTTTTAGTTTTATTACACTTAGTATTTTTCCCAGTTTATATATACATATACAGACGTACATATACTTTATCTATTTATATCGCCCCCTGCGACATTGTGATATGCGTGTGATCTGATAACTCTGGAAACCGAGTCTCGATACTCTTGGTAGGCAGGACACTGAAAGCCCATTGTTTAGTTTTGTGCTTGTTTACAAACAAATAATTAATTCATTTACAATTTTTTAACGTATTTAAAATTCTATGTGCATCTGTTTTAGCTCATGTTCTATTAAAAACTTATTGAATACTAGTCCCCCTGTAGGTCACTGGTAAATTTAGGATCTTGGTAGGCAGAGTGCAGACAGTACATTTTGTTGCTCGCATTACGATAATTAAAGATTCTCTGAATTGGTCTCGTAGTCTTCGGGTGTCTTGTCACTTTGCAGATTTAAGAAATGTTTTAATAATAACTAACCTTTAAGACGAAGAAATGCCATTGCCAACTCCTAGCTTCTCGTGTGAAACGTCAGTTAGAATTTTCTTCTCGGTGGTTCCAAGTATAATGTGAATATTTTTTTATATATTATATAGCGTTTCGAAAGACTTTAAATCATCCAAAACCTTTCGATTTTAATTAAATCGTACAATGTCCAAATTTATTGTGAAAGATTAATAAACGTTACCTGGATTTTATGGCTGTCACCATAAAAGCGCGCGCGCATGCGTATTCATATAACAAAGCCACATAGGACTATCTGTTGTGTCCACCGACGAAAATCAAACCACTGTTTTTAGCGTTGCAAATCGAAAGCCTCACCCTTGACCCATCGGGTCAACAAGCTATGACAATCGTAATTCTTACCCCCACCCCCTACATATAGATGTATCCAATTGATTGGTCAATGTTTGGAACACCTAAAATCTTAAAGAATCTAGCAGAGTTTTAATAAAGTTTCAAACAAAACGATGTTCTGTATGCTTATGTTAATGAGTGTGTTTGGTGTACTAATTTTGATTTTATTTTGACTTAAACAAACATTTGGAACGTCTATTTCTTATTTGTCACACCTAATGTCCCAGGCTCTTGTTGTGTAAACATCTGGAGAAAATATATTAAAACATTATAACATTATTGTAATGAAGGGTGTATACCTTTATGTAAAAAGATGTCGTGCTCACTTGGAATATTAGACCCTGAAATCATGAACTAGTAACGCCGAGTTGTTTCTACAGTATCTAAATGAACATAAAAATAATGGGATTTGTTTGAACTAAGTTATGTATTCGATTACTTTCAAATACGGAGATACAGAAGTAAAGACGACTGAACGTGGTTACAAAACTAATTACCTTTGATGGTTTTATTGTCTTGAAATTTTCACGTATCCTACAGCAGTACCTGAATCCGAAATTTGTGTGTTTTTATTTCTGTCGGGTACAGATTTTTCACAAAAAATTCGTTTGTACTTTTACATAAGTGAATCGTTTTATTGACACATTTTGTTGTGGTTAAAATGTTGACAACAACTGGGTGTAGACTTCACTAGACCGACCGTGACGTGAGAGTCTCACCAATTGTTAGAGAACTCGTTTTGTAAACAAAAATCTCCTCACATAATAGAAAAATATATTTTCGAAATCTGTATAACTATACTATCGAAAATTCATTATTAAAACCAGGCCTGTGAAACAGCAAAAATTTAGTACGCACACTAATTATACAAAAGGGGGCGCTCTCGACCATGTTCTTCATGGAATACAATTCCCTTCCTTTTCAACACGAACAATCATTTCGTGAAGATAAAACAAAAAAGTAAAAGATAAACAAAGCTTGTCGAAATACCCGTTTTGACTCGTTTGAAGCTCGTAGAGGTAGTTTATTAGACTATACGGAAAATGCACCACGTACGTTTAGGGCGTAGAAACACATACAGGCTTGAATGATGACAAGAAGCAAAACTTTGACTTTTCAGGATCGCTCGTTGAAACACGAAATGTTATTTGATGAGTTTTATGAGAACAATTCTTTTAATTCTCGTTTACCAAGGAGCATCGAAGTTTATTTTATGTCTTAAACGCATGAATGATAACAGTTAATGTCGCAATTATATTGGTATCAGTTGTATTATGTCTTCAGTGGTTTTGACAGTGAAGCTCACCACTGAGTACAAGATACTGAAATGTGGTTCCGGTTTTCATATATAAACATTAACTCACATTTGATCATTTATGAAAACAGTTGTAAAGTCCAACGTAAAAAGACAACAACAACAAACAAACTAAATAAATTTTATTTTCAGTAATTCCAGTTTCATAAGCACAGTGCTTACCTGTACAATTAAAAAAAATTAAATCCATAAAATAGAAAACATCAGTGAGTTACACTATCGGTTTATTTGTTTTTTTTGAACTGCGCACAAAGCTACATGAGAGCTATCTGCGCTGGCTGTCCACAATTAAGCAATGTAAGGCAAGAGAGAAAACAGCTAGTTATCACCACCCACCGCCAACTATTTTACCAATGAATAGTGGGATTGATCGAACATTATAACGTCTCCACGGCTGAAAGAGCGAGCATGTTTGGTGTTACAGGGATTCTAACACTATAGGACCGACAGATTAAACTTTTATATCGTTTTTATTTACAAATTCTCTTCGTTACTGAACTATTTATTAAGGACCACTGTTCGTGCAGAAGACAACAACAAACTAACATAAAGACAAGTGTGATTTTGTTATTATAGAAAGAAGGTGCAAAGTTTCTCTACGACATCGTAAACGTTCTTACCATTGGTACGAATATATTAATATAATCTAAAACAATTTGTTTTCTCATACACTCACCTGTAATCAGAATACTGTTCCCTGTACGATATTATAATAAAATGTCTGTCCAAAAGTGAACTGTATGTACATATGAAAACTAGAATATGTCGTATTCTGGTGGAACAATGGCACATTTACAATGTTAACACTCGGGGTTCGATTCTCCTTGTTGAAGTTAATAGATGTTCCAGTGAGGCTTTGCGCTAAAACAAGAAAAGAAATTATACTGTATTTAAATATCCAGTATGTTTATCCAGGTTCAGTACGTTTAAGAGATCTGTGTTAGCCCTAAGAAATCACTTTAATTCAACATTATAAAAAAGTTACATGATATAATTATGCTTAAAAAACAGTTTTATTTATAAGTAAGAAAATAATGAAAGTTTCTTACTTTCATTGTTTTTGAGATAATTTAGTTGACAGTTCAATTAGTGGTTCTTATGCTCCGTTTACTGGCTAATAGGTAGAAAAACTTGATTAAAGGCTTCCAATACAGCCTGTTTAAATGTGGTAATTGGCTTTTCAGTGCATTGCAGTTTGTGACACACTGACGTCTCGTGTACTTCACAATTTATTTGAGACACAATAAATTGCATCCAACTTTCGATCTCACGTATTGTTATAAAAAAACAAGGGATGTGGTTTTGACAGAGTAAACACGGTAGCCTAAACGTAGCTTACTGGAGCCAGACAGCTTCGTTCGGATACAATGCTTTTAAATCTAGTCATAACCACCTCTCTCCAAGCTGTTTTTTTATAAACGCCATGTGGATTTTCTTAAAACAGTAACTACATAAAAGAACGTGTGATCGTATAATGTGAGTAATTTATTTTATTAAAATATATAGTGCATAATTTATTACAATAAATCATTTTGGTTATACAATTATACGCTAGAGGGCACTAGGTAATATAAATTTCTTAAACATTATTCAAAGTGACGACATGGCTGATTATTGTGATTTTACTGATGTTCTTCATGACTTATAGTGTTATAGGAAAGCAGAAATAGTGTTAGAACTATCTTCTGATAAGCACAAACTAGCTACTTAAATCAAGCAGAGGAATTAAAAGCAACCAGGTAATAACTAGAACCATATATATACTGTTTTCACTTTCTTACTTGCAGAGATTGGAAGGTATTTTATACGTTGAATACTCTCGTCACTAAAAATATTTTCCCGCGTAAACTCAGTACCTCACGAGGCTCAGCCGACTGACCAGCACTTGGATTAGCCCTAAATATTTCCACACTAAGCTAACAATATAAAATAATCCCTGTAATAAAAGTTTAATACTGAAAAATAACAATGCTAGATATATTAAACTTTCCAGCTAATATTATTACTGAGAGTAGCATTAGAGAAATAACAGAGTATGCCTCATATCCGGAACACATAAAAATTGGTGTTAATTTCAAGTAGTCGTAAATGTTGTGTTTGTTGTACAAAGTATTACTGGAACCTTATATCGAAAGAATTTTACACACTTCCATGACAATACAAAAATAATAACTTATATTAAATAATTATTATATGAATATCTCAATAATATAGTAAGTAGTATGATAAATACCGGTACTCCAGTTAAAATATAATAATGTGATGTAATGGCAAACACGTAGTAACTCGACTTTACTAACCTCTTTCGCCTAGCAAAGCAGAGGCAGTGTGCAACTGGAAATAACAACTAAAACCCTAAGCCTAGTCAGTCTGAGGAGCTTTGGATTGAGCGAAACATCGTCTGCAGTGGTTATGGCTAATACGTTATGGTTGAAATACTATTATTATACATTGTTCTATTTCTTAGAAATCCATATGGGTCTAGATAAGATTTGTTTTGAATTTCGCCCAAAGCTACACGAGGGCTATCCGCGCTAGCGTTTCGTAGTTTAGCAGTAAAAGCGTCTAGTCATTACCACCAATTGCCAATTCTTTGGCTACATTTTTACCAACGAAGAGTTCGATTGACCTTAACGTAATAATGCCCTCACAGCTAAAGTGGCGAACATTTTTAATGGAACAAGGATTCAAACGTTCCACACTCAGATTGCGAGTTAAACGCCCTACCCACATGACTCTGTAGATAAAGAATGTACTGTTAAAACATATGATAGGCCTAACAGTGTCTTATAACAAATATGATAACTACAATAAGGTTTGAGAAACTTGAATATAATAATAATCTTCAGATAAGAAAGTTACAATAACAGTACAGCTATAAATTAAAGTCATCAGCAAAAGCTAGTGTAACTTAACTAGTGAAGAGATATTAAACTAAATTTTCCGAGCGTTTTCTAAAAATGGACCTTTCTTCAGGGAAAAAACAGGAAATTTTTGGAATTTGGGTTCGAAATGTTACAAGATACCAATACTGGTTGGAAATAAATTATCTCGCTCACAACAAGTCTTGAAAAGAAAAGCAGTATCTAATAAGACGTGAATAGTAAACATTGTAGCATAATGTATTTGGAAATGGTAAGTTATGTAGCTTCAAAGTTACTAGTGTGTGTTTTATAGTAGACTTTGAATCTAAATGTTCAATAAACTGATTATATCTGAATATAAGTAACGTGTTTTCTTTAATGAAATGTCAGAGCGAGTTTTGATGTGTGATTTTTTCTTCAGCATTAAGAAGATATTGGTAGTTAGTTATAAGAATACAATCGATGCTTCCACATAAACGACTGATTTGTAAATTTTAGTATAGTCTTTATTGGTAAAACTATTTATGTTTGAATAGTTATAAACCAGCAACAAGTCAATTGCGACTGCAATTGTTGTTTTATGGAAGATATATTGACCAGCTTGCACAAATATGTTGTCAAGTAAAAGGCGCGCGTTGTTTGGTTGATTGTTAGGAGAACACAAAGTACAGCGAGTTTATGTGTCAAACACATAGAGTAAAACTCCAAAAAAAAACAACAAAACCCAAATTAAAAACTAAAAATTGGTCAAAAATCAGGTAAAATACTTGAATAGAATTAAAAAGGCCGTATGAATCATGAAGATAGTGTCACAAACGCCAATGATACCTTCCAATGTCAGAGGTCAGAAAATACGTATAAAATGATGCTACAGTCGGTTTGTTTCTTTGTTTATGAATTTTGTGCAAAGCTACACGAGGGCTATCTGTGTTAGCCGTCCCTAATTTAACAGTGTAAGACTAGAGGGAAGGCAGCTAATCATCACCACCCACCGCCAACTCTTGGGCTACTCTTTAACCAACGAATAGTGGGATTGACTGTCGATTTATAACGCTCTGACGGCTGAAAGTTCGAGCATGTTTGGTGTTACGACAATTCGACCGTCGTATTACGAGTCGAATGCCTTAACCACCTGACCATGTCAGTCTATTAGTAGGGACGAAATGAAAATAAAACGTGGGCTATTGTGACTTCATTGTCACAAAGACGAGCATTAACCATCCTTTCCGAAACCTTACTGAGACAGCTTGTCAAAGCAATATGATGATAATCAGAATGAGTCTTAGGGTTCTTCCGAGACTTCAATAAATAGAATAAAATGGCCTTGTAGAATATTATAAAAATAACATTCTCCTGCCAAATCCAGTTCAAAACAACCAGAAGTAATGCAAGAGAGGCAGGAAAGAGATGACACTGTGTCTCGTATTGAACGCCGTCAAGTTCATTCCATATACTTACAGACCAATGACGAGCAAGTTTAAGTACCACCAGTGTAATTGGGCAATTATAATCAGAGGGACAATTTGCATTAATCGTTTACAGTCGTGACTAGATGACCAATAAGGTAGAGAAAGAAACAAAAGCGCTGAAACGGTAGGAAAAGTACAACCTAAGAATATCAGTAATGTCTTGTAAATCAGCAATTTCCTGGATTGGACAGCAAACTTGGAAGAGTAAGGAAGGCATACGTTCTACCCACTGACTTTCCGAAGTTTTTCGTAGACGACCTTGGAACTGGTGATAGAAGAGATGCTGGCAGTGAGCTTCTGACTTTGAAGTACCTGGCTGAGCAGGGACATAAGCATACTTGAAAGGAATGCATTTGGCTGAGCAGGGACATAAGCATACTTGAAAGGAAAGCAGTTGGCTGAGCAGGGACATAAGCATACTTGAAAGGAAAGCAGTTGGCTGAGCAGGGACATAAGCATACTTGAAAGGAAAGCAGTTGGCTGAGCAGGGACATAAGCATACTTGAAAGGAATGCACTTGGTTGAGCAGGGACATAAGCATACTTGAAAGGAAAGCAGTTGGCTGAGCGGGGACATAAGCATACTTGAAAGGAAAGCAGTTGGCTGAGCAGGGACATAAGCATACTTGAAAGGAATGCATTTGGCTGAGCAGGGACATAAGCATACTTGAAAGGAAAAGCAGTTGGCTGAGCGGGGACATAAGCATACTTGAAAGGAAAGCAGTTGGCTGAGCAGGGACATAAGCATACTTGAAAGGAATGCACTTGGCTGAGCAGGGACATAAGCATACTTGAAAGGAATGCATTTGGCTGAGCAGGGACATAAGCATACTTGAAAGGAAAGCAGTTGGCTGAGCAGGGACATAAGCATACTTGAAAGGAATGCACTTGGCTGAGCAGGGACATAAGCATACTTGAAAGGAATGCACTTGGCTGAGCAGGGACATAAGCATACTTGAAAGGAAAGCAGTTGGCTGAGCGGGGACATAAGCATACTTGAAAGGAAAGCAGTTGGCTGAGCGGGGACATAAGCATACTTGAAAGGAAAGCAGTTGGCTGAGCAGGGACATAAGCATACTTGAAAGGAATGCACTTGGCTGAGTAGGGACATAAGCATACTTGAAAGGAATGCACTTGGCTGAGCAGGGACATAAGCATACTTGAAAGGAAAGCAGTTGGCTGAGCAGGGACATAAGCATACTTGAAAGGAAAGCAGTTGGCTGAGCAGGGACATAAGCATACTTGAAAGGAATGCACTTGGCTGAGCAGGGACATAAGCATACTTGAAAGGAATGCACTTGGCTGAGCAGGGACATAAGCATACTTGAAAGGAATGCACTTGAGAAGATTAGTTTTGCTTCTCATGGATTTCGCGCAACATTACACGAGGGTAATCTATGCTAACCGTTCCTAATATATACGTGTAAGACTAGAAATTAGAGAGAATACAGCTAGTTATCACCGCCATCCGCCAACTCTTGGGCTATTCTTCTACCAACGAATAGTAGGATTACCGTAAATTATAACGTCCCACGCCTGAAAGGGCGAACATTTTTGATGTGAAGGGGATTTGAACCCGCGATCCTCAAATTGCGAATCGAACGCCACCTGGTTATGCCGAGTCTGTATACATGAGACATTATTTTCAATTGTTCAAACATAACTTTTAATGGACGGTATATGAAACTCAAGTATCATTTGATTATTAATACCTTTGTAACCTACATATTTAAAAATCAAACATTTTCGAAAACCATGCTTCTTAAAATCAATTTTTCGTGGATGATTTTGTACCTACACGTGTTTGAATATTACATGTCAGAAAAGGGTACATCCATTGACACGTGAGTTTGTTACAACACTCGATATTCAATTGTTGTACAAATATTAAATACAATAAAAACTGACATTTTCTTTGTAGCTGGTAGCAGTTTGGTTGATCTCGCTATGATGTTGTTGTCAAAACTTCTCACAAGGACGCTGATTGAAATACACTGTGGACTTATATATAAATACGTTCTGTTCCGTGACAGTTCCAGAAACAGAAATCGTGCGATGGTCACATTTTTATGCGGTTAATATTAACTTCAGCTCAGATCAAACTCTCATGTTAGAAGATACTGAAAAATGAACATAATAATAAGCATAGCTACTTAAAAATATATATATTTCACGTTATTAGTTATAGAAATTGGCAAGCGTTAACGATATTTTCGGATGTAAACCCAATAACACCTCACCATATTTGCCCACTTAGGATATTTAGGTAAGTCTTAAGTCCAAATGCTAAGTTAACAACGTAAAATGAATTTGTAATAAAAATGTATTCGAATATTTTAAAAAGTAGATGTTTTAAACATTCTAATCAATATTATTAATTAAAGTGGTTTTTAAGAAGCAACCGCGTGAAGTTTATTTTCGGAACACAAAAACTACTGTGAGCCTCAAGCAGTGTCGTAAATCCAACGTTCATTGAAAAATCAGTAGAACCCTAAATAAATCAAACTTCCCACAGTCACGTGTATAAAAGTTGGAACTGGTGAAAATCTCTTAAATGGCTCTACCAGTGAGAGAAGCTTGTTATAGATATGAAGATCAAATTGAGATTCAAGTGTCGCGACACGTACGTCACTCGCTAAACCTAGATAAGTTTTCAAACTTATTTTACAAAAGCAGCGTCACATATATTCTATGATGTTAAATGTAACTAAATGAAATATAAAGGAAAAGCTAATCGAATAGATATCTTAATTTTCATGTATGTTTTCGGAAAGCTGGTATTACACTCTGTCTTTCGGTTTTAAAATTCATCATCAGATGAATAAGTTAAACGTAAAGCTATTTAATCAACACGTGCTAAAAATGAAAAATGTTAATTGCAAATTGAATTTCACATTAAAAATAACTTGGTTTATAATTCTTTAAATGGGTTGGTAGTTTTTAATTGCTGGCATTTCTCCACATATTTGGACCAATGTATTATGTAAGACACAGATATCTCGAAATTTAACTGACTCGTTTCTTTATAAAGGACAAACGAACGATATAATATTTCCCGCGTAGTCTTTTAGAAGGATTGAAACATATATTATTTAAGATCTGGCGGCTACGTGATAAATGCTCTACGTTATTATTAAGGTACAACGCTAGATGACGAATGTACATTTTGTGAATACCTTCCACAGAATTATCTATCACTATTATTACAATCACTTAAGCTGCCGCCAATGAGCCGAAACGAAACGAGAGAACCAGTGTTGTCTATGCAAGAACCTGAAATTCTTGACATAAAATGAATAGTTGGATCTTCTACATAACCTGAACAATTTACTTAACAACCAATATACGTCAAAACACGAAAATGTCGTACCTAACAACAGTTATGCATTAAAACACGAAATAATGTGTCACTTCCATTCAATTAACTCATTAAGCAAAATGAGACCCAGAAGTTACTGTTTACACTCAGATTATCCATTAATAGTTGAATGGATTACGTTCCACGTTAATTAATCAATCCTTAGGCATTACGTAGATTCTAATTAACAGAATCGTTACGGTTTCAGTGAAGCCAACTACATCCTTTTGTAAAATATCTGTACCAGTCTCTGAACCACATAAAGTGTTAACGCGAGCTTATTCAAGGCCCATCAGACTAACCACGTTTGAGAACAGATAAAAAACACACAACAACAAAACACAAACAGTTTCGTTTCGACGTTAGAAGGAAACAGAGATATAGCGAAACCGCGTTCAGCATTACACCCAACATTTAAACAGATCGGCGGAAAATAAAGATGGATTTTATATTCATTGCATTTCTTTTAGTTCTCAAATTATTAACTCATATTTATAGTTCAATACCAGTTGAGTCTACATAATTTAATATACTGAGTAAATTTTGGTTTTTCTGTTAAGAGGGTTCATGGGATACTGCTTAATATTCCGATAACAACTCAATTTATGAAGTCTTTGTTTGTTTGTTTTGGAATTTCGCACAAACCTACTCGAGGGCTATCTGTGCTAGCCGTCCCTAATTAAGCAGTGTAAGACTAGAGGGAAGGCAACTAGTCATCACCACCCACCGCCAACTCTTGGGCTACTCTTTTACCAACGAATAGTGGGATTGACCGTCACAGTATACACCTCCACGGCTGGGAGGGCGAGCATGTTTAGCACGACGCGGGCGCGAACCCGCGACCCTCGAATTACGAGTCGCACGCCTTACGCGCTTGGCCATGCCAGGCCTTAGGGAGTCAGTGAAACTTATAATCAATCTAATAGTAGCACTAAAGATTTTTATATAATTGATACTCGAAACTATTGGAACTACAAATTACTGAAGAGAGGGAAAACAAGACATTTATAAGTTTCACAAATACGTAATTCGTTGTGACCACGTGTGTGTGTGTTTTTTATAGCAAAGCCACAGCGGGCTATCTGCTGAGCCCACCGCGGAGAATCGAACCCCTGATTTTAGCGTTGTTAGTTCGTAAATGTACCGCTGTACTAGCGAGGGGCCCACGTATTAGTGACACGTACAACCATTTTGTTTTTCTTCACTTCTGTAGTATGTATTTGTTATTAAGCAAAACTTTTCATTATGGACTACCTGTGCTATGCCCACTGCAAGAAACAAAACCGGAGTTTTAGAGGTCTAATCCATCAGTCTTATTGTGCAGTTGTAGGGGGATGACACGAGGATACATCTACTGCAAGTGTCGAAACCGGAGTTTTAGAGGTCTACTCCATCAATCTTATTGTGCAGTTATAGGGGGTTGACACGAGGATACATCTACCGCAAGTGTCGAAACCGGAGTTTTAGAGGTCTTATCCATCAGTCTTATTGTGCAGTTATAGAAGGTTGACACGAGGATACATCAACCGCAAGTGTCGAAACCGGAGTTTTAGAGGTCTACTCCATCAGTCTTATTGTGCAGTTATAGGGGGTTGACACGAGGATACATCTACTGCAAGTGTCGAAACCGGAGTTTTAGAGGTCTATTCCATCAGTATTATTGTGCAGTTATAGAAGGTTGACACGAGGATACATCTACTGCAAGTGTCGAAACCGGAGTTTTAGAGGTCTAATCCATCAGTCTTATTGTGCAGTTATAGAAGGTTGACACGAGGATACATCAACCGCAAGTGTCGAAACCGGAGTTTTAGAGGTCTAATCCATCAGTCTTATTGTGCAGTTATAGGGGGTTGACACGAGGATACATCTACCGCAAGTGTCGAAACCGGAGTTTTAGAGGTCTACTCCATCAGTCTTATTGTGCAGTTATAGGGGGTTGACACGAGGATACATCTACTGCAAGTGTCGAAACCGGAGTTTTAGAGGTCTACTCCATCAGTATTACTGTGCAGTTATAGAAGGTTGACACAAGGATACATCTACTGCAAGTGTCGAAACCGGAGTTTTAGAGGTCTACTCCATCAGTCTTATTGTGCAGTTATAGGGGGTTGACACGAGGATACATCTACCGCAAGTGTCGAAACCGGAGTTTTAGAGGTCTACTCCATCAGTCTTATTGTGCAGTTATAGGGGGTTGACACGAGGATACATCTACCGCAAGTGTCGAAACCGGAGTTTTAGAGGTCTACTCCATCAGTCTTATTGTGCAGTTATAGGGGGTTGACATGAGGATACATCTACTGCAAGTGTCGAAACCGGAGTTTTAGAGGTCTATTCCATCAGTATTATTGTGCAGTTATAGAAGGTTGACACGAGGATACATCTACTGCAAGTGTCGAAACCGGAGTTTTAGAGGTCTACTCCATCAGTCTTATTGTGCAGTTATAGGGGGTTGACACGAGGATACATCTACCGCAAGTGTCGAAACCGGAGTTTTAGAGGTCTAATCCATCAGTCTTATTGTGCAGTTGTAGGGGGTTGACACGAGGATACATCTACCGCAAGTGTCGAAACCGGAGTTTTAGAGGTCTAATCCATCAGTCTTATTGTGCAGTTATAGGGGGTTGACACGAGGATACATCTACTGCAATTGTCGAAACCGGAGTTTTAGAGGTCTACTCCATCAGTCTTATTGTGCAGTTATAGGGGGTTGACACGAGGATATATCTACCGCAAGTGTCGAAACCGGAGTTTTAGAGGTCTACTCCATCAGTCTTATTGTGCAGTTATAGGGGGTTGACACGAGGATACATCTACTGCAAGTGTCGAAACCGGAGTTTTAGAGGTCTATTCCATCAGTATTATTGTGCAGTTATAGGAGGTTGACACGAGGATACATCTACTGCAAGTGTCGAAACCGGAGTTTTAGAGGTCTAATCCATCAGTCTTATTGTGCAGTTATAGAAGGTTGACACGAGGATACATCAACCGCAAGTGTCGAAACCGGAGTTTTAGAGGTCTAATCCATCAGTCTTATTGTGCAGTTATAGGGGGTTGACACGAGGATACATCTACTGCAAGTGTCGAAACCGGAGTTTTAGAGGTCTACTCCATCAGTCTTATTGTGCAGTTATAGGGGGTTGACACGAGGATACATGAACCGCAAGTGTCGAAACTCGAGTTTTAGGGTTATTAGTTCTAAGTCCTGCGGTTGAATCTCTAAAATACAAATTAGTGACTTTTAATCTGGAAACTTAGTGGATACCATAAATGAACTACCAACTCACCAAAGTTTCAGCTAAACTTAACCCTTGCAGAAGCCTTTAGAAACGTTCTATATAACTCCAACATTCTTTTATTACATCGATTCATTTTGTGCGTATATATTAAACAGTTCTTACTTAAAATGTTCGGGCATTTCTTCTTCCTCAATTGACGGTTAATTTCTTTATGGATTTTTACTACACAATATAAGACCGATTAAAGTACGAAAGAAAGAATGTTTTACAAAATAAGGTTTTTCTTGTCGGCTGTAAATAGTCTTCGAATGAACGATTAGCCTTCTTACCGAACATATTTTGATCCGAATACTTCCTGGATAAAAACACACATTATTGCATTGCTAAATACTAATCTATCATCATCAGATCTTAACCGTACTATGTGTAAGAAAACAGTATAATAATAGAGAATATATTTCTGAACCTGCGGGCGATAAATCGTCCAAAGGAAAAGTAGCGAATTAAATCAGTATGTTGACCTGAGTTATTTTTGTTGCCTCGAAAGAACAACAATGACAACAAACTCGTATGATCAGTTTTATCCACTTCTGATTGGGACATATGGAATAAAGAACAACAATGACAACAAACTCGTATGATCAGTTTTATCCACTTCTGATTCGGACATGTGGAATAAAGAACAACAATGACAACAAACTCGTATGATCATTTTTATTTACTTCTGATTGGGACATGTGGAATAAAGAACAACAATGACAACAAACTCGTATGATCATTTTTATCCACTTCTGATTGGGACATGTGGAATAAAGAAAAACAATGACAACAAACTCGTATGATCATTTTTATCCACTTCTGATTCGGACATGTGGAATAAAGAACAACAATGACAACAAACTCGTATGATCATTTTTATCCACTTCTGATTGGGACGTGGAATAAAGAACAACAATGACAACAAACTCGTATGATCAGTTTTATCCAGTTCTTATTGGAGCATGTGGAATAAAAATTTTTCTTCTAGAGAGCGCAATAGAATAACGAATTTCATGTTATTATTTTCCTTTGGGAAATCATGTTTTAGTTTTACTTTATATTCAGAAACAGTACCTGGGACGATAACATTAAAGTTTATCACTATATTCTTTGTGAACTGAAAACAAAAGGTTTGATGGTGTGTCGAAGATATATAATTAGCTTACATTTCCTAAACCGGATTAGGAATTTTCCTATCTGTGATTAAAAAAATTCCTAATTCAATGTAAATTTTGGAATCTTTAAAAAAAACACATAAATAAACATATTCATATTGTTGTTTTGTCACGCAAATGAAATAATTTTAAATATTCTTCCATGTTAACAGTTTCGAAACGTTTATTTCAAAGTAATTGCTTACACGAAGCAATTAATCGAACTCGATATTTTGTCACATTTCTATTTTTTCTTCTATCCGTTTCTCAAGCAAAAAACATTAAGAAAAATCGAAGTAATCCAGCTTTTTTATTAACATACAGCTGTCCAAATCCAAGGAGCAATCAGTGTACATTCGTACCGTTACCCTGGAAACTGCTGGAGTTTATAAGTGTGAGGTGTCAACCGAAGCACCTGTGTTCGACACTGTGTCAGCGAAGAAAGAAATGAAGGTATACGGTACGTTGTTAGTTTTTTTAATCACTATTATATGTGGAAATTGGTTTAAGTGGTCAAGCTTACTTCTTCTTTACTTGTATGAATGTGTTTTTGGTTTGAATTTTGCGCAAAGCTACATGAGGACTATCTGCGCTATCCATCCCTAATTTTGGAGTGTAAGAAGACTAGAGGGAAGGCAGCTGGTCATCGTCACCCACCGCCCACTTTTGTACCAACATTATAACGCGCCCCCATGCCAGAAAGGGCAAATATGCGTGATGTGACATGGATTCGAACCCTCGACCTTCAGATTACGAGTCGAGCGCTTTAACCACTTGGCCATGCCGGGCCTGCTTGGATGAAAGGAAACAATTACTGAAACCGAGCCATGAAACCTACATTGAAAGTGCACAAGTTTGTCACTAGATGACCCTTTAAAACACTGATTTATAAGAAGAGAATTTACGACCATAACGTTATTTAGACAATTAGGATTGTGACGGTAGATTTATTATGTGCACCAAAGGGAAATTTAAAGTTTGTTGTAGAAGTCATTGTTTTAGGTAAACAGCACTGTTTCACTTTCCACGTGTATTCATGAGCTTCATTGTATTGTGCTGAAATAATTAAAACATTTGAAAACAATACTTCTATACGTATGATTCATTGAATCCGCTTTTCACACTGTTCACAACAAGAACAGTTGGGAAAAAAGTGTGGTGTGGTTGTTTTCTTCATTTTATTAAATCGTATAAAGTAATTAATAAATATTTTCAAACACGGAATTGTTTTCATGTTCTGTGTAAGTTTTTTATTTATTCATTTAGGTCGTACTTGAAATGTCTGTGAATTTTAACATGGATTTCTTTTGTTTTTTTGTTATTTTGCTTAAAGCTACACGAGGGGTATCTGCGCTAGCAGTCCCTAATTTAGCAGTGTAAGACTAGAGAAAAGGAAGCTAGTCATCACCACCCACCGCCAACTACTGGGCTACTTTTTACCAACGAATAATGGAATTGACAGTCACATTATAACGTCAACACGGCTGAAAGGGCGAGTATGTTTGGTGCGACCGGGATTCGAACCCGCGACCCTCAGAGCGCCCCCTAACCACCTATTCATGCCGGACTTGATTTAATTTGAAATATATTTGCAGAATTAGAATTAATTGGATGTGGTTGGTGTTGATCATTTTACTGAGGCATTGTGGGTAAACAACTCGAAGATAACTGCTGGATGTTTGAAACTGGATGTAGTTCTTTATTTGATATCGACATGGTGGATATTATTGATATGTTATTTACTTTTTGATAACAAAAAAACTCACACTTTTTTTAGTAATTCTAGAAGCCGTAATGAGTATTATCTGTCACGAAGAACCACTTATCTTTCGAGTCAACACTTCTTATCTTTCAAGAATCAATGTGAGATGTGGTGTTTCAACACGTTCATGACATAACACCCTGTGAAAAGTGTAATTTAAATCTTGATAATCGATCTGTCGAATGTCCTGATCGAAAATTATTTTTTTACTTCTTCGAGGTGTCTGATTTAGTCAGTAATTTAAAGCTGCCGTCAGGAAAAATTAACCACAGTCATTCAGTGTTTATACACAATAATCAGGCTTCGTAAACCAGAACCGGTAATTATGCCTCACATACAGTGAGCATTAACTAAGATAATACCCACGTTTAACTTACATTAAAAAAAGCTAATATAAGCATTACAAAAACACCTGTCAACTTTGTCAACAATTATTAGCATAAGGATTGAGTGTAGAATAGTGTGTAGAATTATGTATGTAATATAGCAACCAAGACAGTAGAATTATGCATGTAATATAGCAACCAAGATAGTAGAATTATGTATGTAATGTAGCAACCAAGATAGTAGAATTATGTATGTAATATAGCAACCAAGATAGTAGAATTATGTATGTAATATAGCAACCAAGATAGTAGAATTATGTATGTAATATAGCAACCAAGATAGTAGAATTATGTATGTAATATAGCAACCAAGACAGTAGAATTATGCATGTAATATAGCAACCAAGATAGTAGAATTATGTATGTAATATAGCAACCAAGATAGTAGAATTATGTATGTAATGTAGCAACCAAGATAGTAGAATTATGTATGTAATATAGCAACCAAGATAGTAGAATTATGTATGTAATATAGCAACCAAGATAGTAGAATTATGTATGTAATATAGCAACCAAGATAGTAGAATTATGTATGTAATATAGCAACCAAGATAGTAGAATTATGTATGTAATATAGCAACCAAGATAGTAGAATTATGTATGTAATATAGCAACCAAGATAGTAGAATTATGTATGTAATATAGCAACCAAGATAGTAGAATTATGTATGTAATATAGCAACCAAGATAGTAGAATTATGTATGTAGTATAGCAACCAAGATAGTAGAAGTATGTATGTAATATAGCAACCAAGATAGTAGAATTATGTATGTAATATAGCAACCAAGATAGTAGAATATGTATGTAATATAGCAACCAAGATAGTAGAATTATGTATGTAATATAGCAACCAAGATAGTAGAATTATGTATGTAATATAGCAACCAAGATAGTAGAATTATGTATGTAATATAGCAACCAAGATAGTAGAATTATGTATGTAATATAGCAACCAAGATAGTAGAATTATGTATGTAGTATAGCAACCAAGATAGTAGAAGTATGTATGTAATATAGCAACCAAGATAGTAGAATTATGTATGTAATATAGCAACCAAGATAGTAGAATTATGTATGTAATATAGCAACCAAGACAGTAGAATTATGTGTGTAGTACAGCAACCAAGATAGTAGAATTATGTATGTAATATAGCAACCAAGATAGTAGAATTATGTATGTAATATAGCAACCAAGACAGAAGAAGTATGTATGTAATGTAGCAACCAAGATAGTAGAATTATGTATGTAATGTAGCAACCAAGATAGTAGAATTATGTATGTAATATAGCAACCAAGATAGTAGAATTATGTATATAGTATAGCAACCAAGACAGTAGAATTATGTATGTAATATAGCAACCAAGACAGTAGAATTATGTATGTAATATAGCAACCAAGATAGTAGAATTATGTATGTAATATAGCAACCAAGATACCAGAATTATGTATGTAATGTAGCAACCAAGATAGTAGAATTATGTATGTAATATAGCAACCAAGATAGTAGAATTATGTATGTAATATAGCAACCAAGACAATAGAATTATGTATGTAGTATAGCAACCAAGATAGTAGAAGTATGTATGTAATGTAGCAACCAAGATACCAGAATTATGTATGTAATATAGCAACCAAGATAGTAGAATTATGTATGTAATATAGCAACCAAGATAGTAGAATTATGTATGTAGTATAGCAACCAAGATAGTAGAAGTATGTATGTAATGTAGCAACCAAGATACCAGAATTATGTATGTAATATAGCAACCAAGATAGTTTATCTTATTTCACTTAGCTGTTAAAAATTGCCTTTGATAAGTTAATTGTTATTTCAACCAATAGTGCTACCAACTGAGGGTCCTAAAATCACAGGAAGACACATGAAGTATCGTGTAGGAGATACTGTAATAGTGAATTGTACTTCAGCCAAATCTAAGCCAGCAGCCTCTCTTACTTGGTATATCAACGATGAAAAGGTAAACAGTCAGTTTATTTCGTTAAAAATATTCGTATTTATTGTGTATTATTAGAGATGTTTTGCTTGAGCGTTATTACTGTGTTGTTAAAGAATATTCAAATATAAATGTATGATGTCAAGTTTAATAACATCACACTCAACTATTTATTTATTTTTCCTCACATTTGCGCCCTCTGGTGGCACAACGGTATGCATGCGAACTTACACCGCTAAAAACAGGGTTTCGATATCCGTGGGGGGTAGGTCACAGAGAGCCCATTTGTAGATTTGTGCTAAATTATAAACAAACAAGCCTGGTCCAGTGGCTAGAACACTCGACTTGCAATTTGCAACTCCGAACACTCGACTTGCAATTTGCAACTCCGAACACTCGACTTGCAATTTGCAACTCCGAATTTCGTCATAGAACAACAATTTGGCTGATATAATTTTACGGTCAATTCCACATTTAATCGATAAAAAATAATTTAATTGTTAGCTGTGCGTAGTGTTAACTCTTTGTTTGATCATTTATGTTCCCACAAACTTACATTTCTGATCTTGTGTCTAATTATAATTATTTTTTTATTTGTGTGCATTTAAGATGAAAAAATTAAAATAAACTAACAAAATGTAGAGGGCATTGAGAATTTGTGTCCCAGAAATCAGGCCTGGCGGCGTCATCTTAAATTTATTCTTTTATTGACAAAGACTAAATGACTTTCATTAGGGAAGCAGTTGGTTTTTCTTCAGAAATAAAATCCTTCAAATGTTTTAGAACAGATTTCCATCAAACTTGGTCGAAATGACAAATTTTCATACAAGATCTTGTGATGGTGTTCAATACATTACCCTAAAAACATTTTAACTCCCGCCTGCTGCAGGTAGATAGATGCCTATATGCGGTTTCACTACAAAAACGATAAAAAAATTGACTAATAAAGCAAGATTTATCATGTGAATTTACTGCTCATATTTCTCTCTGTGGTTTGATTATGCACACGACAATCAAGTTATATTAACAGACAGTTGTTATTTTAATTTAATATAACATCTTAAAATCATTCCTGAGTTAGGACTGAGTGGTAAATTCAAAATTTTCAAGAAATGTTATTATTTATCATCCCAATAAATGTTCAGACATTTCCTTGCAATAAACCGAAGCCTTATGTTTTCTTTTCCCTGCATGGACATTTGGTTACCTACTAGAAAAGGAAGCTTGTTGGATAATAAAGAGAGTGGTTGGCATTGTTAGGCCTAATCCTCTTTGTACAGCCTTCTCCTCATTTCTAAGCGTATAATGTGATGTGAATGTACACAATGATAATACTCGTTAGACTTGCCAAACTGCACGAGGTGACAGCGATGCCTATAGGGTGATTGAGCACGTTCCATTTAGTCTTTGTTATTATAAACATGAGGGTTGAAGAAATGATACAGGGCTTAGTGAGATCCGACTTTTGACTGAGCAGTTTATATAACCCAGCATATTGAGTGCGAAAACATACTCCGTACTCTGGTGGACGGGTTTCATCAGAGCATCAACCCCACGTGGATGTCTACGTGTCTTTAACGAAGGAAGGAATGGAAGGTTTGCTCCTAGTAAGTTGATTCCATGTTTCTTGCAAAACCTATAGGTGGTCGTGAGCAATAATTCTTCCTTTTTGGCTTTTGATGTGTTTTAACTTCATCCCTCATTTGCTACATGCAGTTGAATTCATAAATAATTTATAGAACTGAAACCACAGGGTAAGACACGGTAAGAAGTCTTTAGACAGACACATAAATCCTTTCTTGTAAGTCTTACCCTCCTTCGTTTTCCGATATGATCGCCCAGAGATAATTCAGGGTTTATTGGAAATCCTTTGTGCAATAAATCACTTATTGCACATTTCAATGTCACTCCAATATTTTGAAACGTTCACATTTGTGGCTTACCTGTTTCATTTTTAACCTCATTATTTTTCCTGTACTTGTGGAGTTTAAAATGTGAAACATAATCTGGTTTTACGCTTTTTAATTATGTGTGGGAATTTTAAATTGAAATCTTGCTTAGAGATTTCAAAAGATATACAATTCTGATAGAGATTGTGCTAATTAATAAGATGAAAAGCGAATACAGAAATACTTGTCGTGAAGGTGTAGAGATGTAGAGCTGGATATTACTGATTGAGAAATATAGTGTGTGCAACACTGGACCTCACTGTCTCAGTTAATTGAAGAGTATTGGTTGAGAAAGGTAATAGATATAATACTGACGGTGCTTTTCAAGAAAGGTAATAATATGCTGGACTCAGAAAGATAATGCATGTAGTGCTGGACCCCATTGTCTTAAAAAGATAATTGTTTTTAATGCTAGATCGTGTTGGCTCAAGTAAGCAATACTTATAATGTATATATACATATTTATATTTATGTTTTATGTTTGCCTCATTGTGTATATATACATATTTATATTTGTTTTATGTTTGCCTCATAATGTATATATACATATTTATATTTATGTTTTATGTTTGCCTCATTGTGTATATATATTTATAGTGAAAATAATTACATTTTAATGAAGTTACCAAATAAGTAAAATCACAAGGAAGAACTGCATTGAAAACAGAAATCCGAACGTCTGATTAATTTTGTAATTTGTTATTTTAGCTCTAAAAACAAATTAAACAAGAAACGCTGCATCAACTGAAAAGATTCCAGGGTAGATTTTATAATCCCACATTATAGTTTGTATTCTGGATCAACTGAAAAGATTCCAGGGTACATTTTATAATCCCACATTGTAGTTTGTATTCTGGATCAAGTGAAAAGATTTCAGGGTACATTTTATAATCCCACATTGTAGTTTGTATTCTGCATCAAGTGAAAAGATTCCAGGGTAAATTTTATAATCCCACATTGTAGTTTGTATTCTGCATCAAGTGAAAAGATTCCAGGGTACATTTTATAATCCCACATTGTAGTTTGTATTCTGGATCAAGTGAAAAGATTCCAGGGTACATTTTATAATCCCACATTGTAGTTTGTATTCTGCATCAAGTGAAAAGATTCCAGGGTACATTTTATAATCCCACATTGTAGTTTGTATTCTGGATCAAGTGAAAAGATTCCAGGGTACATTTTATAATCCCACATTGTAGTTTCTACCGTGGGATCTTTTCAGTTGATGCAGCGTTTTTTGTTTAATTTCTTTGTCGCGGCCTGTTTTTGAGTTGATATAACAAATTATATACATATATCGTCGACGTTGAAAGAAAAACGATGTGTTTCAACACTATCAACAATCTCGTGAAATATATGTATACATGTATAGATATATTTATATTGACAATTACATTTGAAATCGAACTTTTTCAAACAAAGGACAACCCTTACAATACTTTAGAAACTTCGAGCAACGCGGTAGACGAAGAACACATCAACTATTGTTTATACGCCAGAAAAATAAGTGACGACACCACAAAATGGACGATGGAGCTCTGTATTTATACACGAAAATATGAGACCAGGTTTCTTTTTTGATAATTAAATAATATATTTTCTCTCACATTATAGAAGTTATATCGAAAATTTCACTCTGTTCACCTAAGATTCCATCTTTAGAAGCAAAAAGCACGTGTTGCGTATAATATGTATATATATTTACAACCACTATCCACTATCAAACACAAATCAGACAGCATATAGGACCGGCATGGCCAGGTGGTTAGGGCGCCCGACTCATAATCTGAGGGTCTCGGGTTCGAATCTCTGTCACACCAAACATATATTCGTTCTTTCAGCCACGGGGGCGTCATTATATGTAGTTAATCCCACTATTCGTTAGTAAAAGAGTAACCCAACAGTTGGCGGTGGGTGGTGATAGTTAGCTGCCTTCTCTCTAGTCTTACACTACTAAATTAGAAATGGCGAACGAAGGCTGACTTCGTTAGCTTTGCGCAAATATTAAAAAACAAACACATGATATAAACGTTTGATAGGCACAGAGAGCATTTAAAGAATTAAACAAATATATATTCAGCCAGTTAATATTTTCTTTAAAACCAAATAACAATAATTAACTGTGTAACATGCAGAACAAAAAAACATGATATTCATAAAACTTACAGATCGTGAACGTTTCAGGTATTCCCTTCACTTCCCGTTGAGTTCACAATAAATTCTGAAACCTTTTACGAAAAAACACGATTATTCAACGAATAATCTTTCTTTCTCAAAGCTAAAAATACCTCACGAAAGTTTTCAAAGTTGTATTCATGTAAATGTGAATCTAAACCATGTTTTATATTGTTTTACGCAGTATAATACGAGGTTCGGTTTCGTACTGTCACACTGTTGGTACAAAGCTTGTTCGATTCACTGCTATTGGCCTAAATCGTTATTGTTTGGTTTAGAGCAAAACCACTTTGGGTTATATACCTTGTCTACTGTGGGGACTCGGATATCAGCATTGAAAGCCCATAAATTTACCAGTGTCTCGTAGGAGGCACTAGTTTAAAAATACGAGTGTACGATCAGGTTGATAGACAGACTAGCAGATAGAGAGATAGGTTTTGTTAAAACATCGTGTGTAAAACCGAAAGGTTAATTATATCTCTACTTTTCACAGTTATATGTGCAAAATAATTATTGTATCATGATACCCGAGTAAGAGTAAGCACGTGCATCTTAAAGCATTTCAAGCTAATTCCAGGCCAATGGAGTCTTATGGAATATATTTTATGGATTTTAACCTCGGCTCTATAGTCTACTAAACATTTACAAATATCACTTCAGTCAATCATATTTTGTATTTTTATTTTGTTTTTGGTTTTATTTGCAGTGTGTTTGTCTGTTTTTGAATTTCGCGCAAAGCTACGCGAGGACTATCTGCGCTAACCGTTCTTAATTTAGCAGTGTAAGACTAGAGAGAAGGCAGCTAGTCATCACCACCCACTGCCAACTCTTGGGCTACTCCTTTACCAACGAATAGTGGGATGACCGTCACATTGTAACGACCCCACGGCTGAAAGGAGCGAGCATGTTTGGTGCGACGGGGATTCGAACCCGCAATCCTCAGATTACGTCGGAAGCCTTGATCCACCTGGCCCTCCCGAGCTATATTTGCAGTTTTAATTCAACGAAGAAGAAACCCCAAAAATTGGACGAAGTTTAAATTCAAAATAGTATTGGTTCAGAATACTGTAGAATATAATATAGGTCGTTTAATTTAAGTCTTACTACCTTTAGGAAAAGACATTTCGACCAAGGAATTGAGGTCGTCTTTACAATTCTAATTTAACTTTATTCCGTGGAATTTCTGAGCATTCAACCACTTAAGTGATATTAGCCACATTTGTTTGTTTTTATTTGTTTATTAATGAGCGCATTATTTCATAAATACATCTCCCTAGTGGCTAAGCGGTAAGTCTCAGGTTGAAGACGCTAAAAGTCGGGCTGTCGTACCCGTTGTGGGCACAGCACAGATGACCCATTGTTTAGCTTTGTATTTGCCCATCAGTGGCTCAGCGGTATGTCTGCGGACTTACACGCTAAAATCCGGGTTCGATACCCCTGCTGGGCAGAGCACAGATAGCCCATTGTGTAGTTTTGTGTTTAATTCAAAACAACAATCAACAACAACTTTGTATTTAATAATAATAATAACCAGTCAACTTGAATTAAAAAAATATTTCAACATATCGACAAAATGGCGACATCCTTTCCAACAGTTTCAAATCTTACATATTTGTTTGTTTCTTTGTTCTATATTTGGATTATTGAAGTAAAACTTCATTTATTTTAGCGAAAGATAAGACAACAACCTATCATTATATTATGGTGTTTTATCACTGATTCTCATACAAGTCAAAGCACCAATCTCGAAACATGAGATGTAACGTGAAAATTGTTGTTGTATTCAGTATGGTTATGCTGTGGTAAGCATAGCACAGATAGCCCTCTATGTAGCTTTATGTTTATTTTGTTACTTTGAATTACGTGCAAATCTATACAAGGACTATCTGCACTAGCCATCCCAAATTATCAGTGTGAGACAAGAGGAAAAGCATAACCACCCACCGTCAACTTCTGGTCTACTCTTTTACCAACGAATAGTGGGATTGACCGAACTACATAACGTCCCCGCGGCTGAAAGTGAAAGTATATTTAGTGTGACAGGGATTCATACCCGTAACCCTCAGATGCGAGTCAAGTGCCCTAACCACCTGGCCATGTTATGGTTCATAATGAATGACAAGCTTTCTTTCAATGTGTACAATTGTAAGGTCACTATTGCATAAAATGTCTGTTTGTTAGATAGTTTTGAATTTCGTACATAGCTACACGAGGACTATCTGCATTGCCCATGCCTAATATAACAGTAATAGACTAAAGGATAGGCAAATAGTCAACTACATCCCCCACTAGCTCTTGGGATACACTTTTACCAACGAATACTGTGATTGCTCATCACATTATAATGCCCCCACAGCTGAAATAATTGAGCCCGTGATTAACAGACTGTGAATCGAGCGCCCTAGTCGTTGGACTATCCGAGGCCTACAGAGGACATCTCAAAATTATTGTAAGGCCTTATTCCTGTAACACAGTAACAACAGCTCGGAGCTGAAAAGTGAAACTTCTCTCTTTGCATATGGTGTTTTAGTTGATACACGAGTTAGAAGTGAAAAAGTCCAATAAAATCATCTACCTGGAAAGTCCGATAAAATCATCTACGTGGCTTTACTTAAAGGGCCATGTTGAGAGGTACTTGACAAAGAAGTTTCATTACTGTTCCCACAATTAATCCAACTGTCTCCTGAATGGGCGGTTTCTTATTTTCGTGTGAACAGCACATGACCGGAAATGACATTCCTTTTAATTAAAATCCTTTATATGGGCATAATATGGGCGTGTTTTAATTTCGTTATTTATGTATGTTCTAGTGTTATTTTTTAAAGTTAATTTCACAATCTAATGTAAAGTAATGTAGAAACCATATATAGATTAGAACTATCTGTAACGCTTATTATATTTAGTAGGAATAATCTCGAGGTAAGGTGACCATTTGTGGTTCAAATTTTCAACACTACACTTCGACTGGGATGTATTAAAGTCTGTTATTAAAGCCATTCCTAAAAGCAGTCCTGATAAATTCTAGCAAGCCTAAGATTTATAGACCTGTTCCATATCTGAGCTGCACGTGTATATTTGTTATTTAATTTTCTACTTGAAACAATAATGGGGTTTCGTTTATTTTAAAACTCTGTCACAGGTTGGTTGTGTAGAACTCGTAAAAAAGTATGTAACGCGTATTTTGAATAAATATAGAACAAGCAGGCATCTTTAGAATTTGTTTCAAACAAGCTATTTGTTTAACCAAAAGCGCAATTTAAATGTTCAGGAAATCTCTCTTTTTGTCAGTTCAGGCAAATTTGGTTTCACTCTCGCCTGCGTATTTTGAATGTGAACTTCGAAAGGTGTTTTTATTATTGGTTTAATAAAAGAGTTATTCAGATTTTAAGCAATATAGTGCAATATTCATTATGCAATGAATGAATTATGTCCATTAATTACATATGAAAAACAAAAGTCAAATAATAACTAATTATAAAATACTCAAGACGGTCAAAGAAATTCCTCTAAACGTTATAAATTTTCATAAAAGCTACGTTAGTCTATTCACAGTACACAACAGGAAGCAGGATTGACAACAAGGGACGTATCTATCACTGAATGGCTGACTGAGCCAACGTCTCGTGATGAATAAAAAAAAATTTACACGAGAAAACGGCTATAATCTTGTTCTAAGTAGCATACAACTAAGATAAATTACGTCACAATATAAGTGAGACCGCATTCTGCAAGTACATAAAATTTGCATTGGGAATCCAATTGGTTCACTTTCCTGAACGACTTATTAGAATAACTAAGAGAAACAATCTCTGGCTATATTTTCTCTCAGTAGGTAAGTTACGTTGAAGCGATAGCTTTAATTATGGCTTGCTAAAATAATAAAAAAATCTTTAACGTTAAAATGAAGAAGTTATGTTTTTCTAAACGTTTGTCGAAACGTAGAAATGAGAAAAGACTCACCGGGTCTCGTGCATCTCAACAGTCATATCTCTGATAAACTTTTCTGTACGAAATATAGTACAGTGAATGTAGTATTGATACAGTGAATGTGCTATTGATACAGTGAATGTACTACTGATACAGTGAATGTACTATTGAAACAGTGAATGTACTATTGAAACAGTGAATGTATTATTGATACAGTGAATGTACTAGTGATACAGTGAATGTACTATTGATACAATGAATGTATTATTGATACAGTGAATGTACTACTGATACATTGAATGTATTATCGATACAGTGAATGTATTACTGATACAGTGAATGTATTATTGATACAGTGAATGTACTAGTGATACAGTGAATGTACTATTGATACAGTGAATGTACTATTGATACAGTGAATGTATTATTGATACAGTGAATGTACTAGTGATACAGTGAATGTACTACTGATACATTGAATGTATTATCGATACAGTGAATGTATTACTGATACAGTGAATGTACTATTGATACAGTGAATGTACTATTGATACAGTGAATGTACTATTGATACAGTGAATGTACTATTGATACAATGAATGTATTATTGATACATTGAATGTACTACTGATACATTGAATGTATTATCGATACAGTGAATGTATTATTGATACAGTGAATGTACTACTGATACAGTGAATGTACTATTGAAACAGTGAATGTACTATTGAAACAGTGAATGTATTATTGATACAGTGAATGTACTAGTGATACAGTGAATGTACTATTGATACAATGAATGTATTATTGATACAGTGAATGTACTACTGATACATTGAATGTATTATCGATACAGTGAATGTATTACTGATACAGTGAATGTATTATTGATACAGTGAATGTACTATTGATACAGTGAATGTACTATTGATACAGTGAATGTACTATTGATACAATGAATGTATTATTGATACAGTGAATGTACTACTGATACAGTGAATGTACTATTGAAACAGTGAATGTACTATTGAAACAGTGAATGTATTATTGATACAGTGAATGTACTATTGATACAGTGAATGTACTACTGATACAGTGAATGTACTATTGATACAATGAATGTATTATTGATACAGTGAATGTACTACTGATACATTGAATGTATTATCGATACAGTGAATGTATTACTGATACAGTGAATGTATTATTGATACAGTGAATGTACTATTGATACAGTGAATGTACTACTGATACAGTGAATGTACTATTGACACAGTGAATGTACTACTCATACAGTGAATGTACTATTGATACATTGAATGTACTAGTGATACAGTGAATGCACTATTGATACAGTGAATGTATTATTGATACAGTGAATGTACTACTGATACAGTGAATGTACTATTGAAACAGTGAATGTACTATTGATACAGTGAATGTATTATTGATACAGTGAATGTACTATTGATACAGTGAATGTACTACTGATTCAGTGAATGTACTATTGATACAGTGAATGTACTACTGATACAGTGAATGTACTAGTGATACAGTGAATGTACTATTGACACAGTGAATGTACTACTCATACAGTGAATGTACTATTGATACATTGAATGTACTATTGAAACAGTGAATGTATTATTGATACAGTGAATGTATTACTGATACATTGAATGTATTACTGATAGTGAATGTACTAGTGATACAGTGAATGTACTACTGATACATTGAATGTATTATTGATACAGTGAATGTACTAGTGATACAGTGAATGTACTATTGATACAGTGAATGTACTAGTGATACAGTGAATGTATTATTGATACAATGAATGTATTATTGATACAGTGAATGTACTACTGATACATTGAATGTATTATCGATACAGTGAATGTATTATTGATACAGTGAATGTACTATTGATACATTGAATGTACTAGTGATACAGTGAATGTATTATTGATACAGTGAATGTACTAGTGATACAGTGAATGTACTATTGATACAATGAATGTATTATTGATACAGTGAATGTACTAGTGATACAGTGAATGTACTATTGATACAATGAATGTATTATTGGTACAGTGAATGTACTATTGATACAGTGAATGTATTATTGATGCTGAAAATACTAATAGCATTCGAATGACATAAAGGTATTCAATCCATTTTGTAGCTGTTGGAATATCAAGATGTGAGAGCCAAAATTTGGTTTCTCTTTACACTTTGATAAGTTTACCAGCTTGAAGATATGGTGAAAAATAATGATCTCAGTGTAAAGAACTTGAAATTCCGAAATGAAACAGAGGTCAGAGTTAAAACGATAAATAGATTGTGGTGCAAAATAGAATATCATGTAACCTATAGTGACTTACTAGTTTATTTTCACATTAATATACCTTAGTATCTTGGTCATATCTTCAACTAAGTAGGTTCAGCTTGCTACTCTAAGTAGCAAATTTCAAAATAGTTTCATTCATTCCCAACTCCTAGATAAGTTGTTGTCGTTACTTACATAAGAGAAAGCTGTATCTACAGAAGACGACACCTCTGGACAGTTTCTGTTTAATATCGGATTTAGATTCTACTGTGATGACTGTTTAATTTCATTGGTTGGGAAGGTCACCACTCTTATTAAGACAATATCCACTTGTTGTTTTTTATTGTATGATACCTTCTATTTCCAGAATAACTCAAGTTGTGAATGGTAGCATGGTTCACCACTGTTAAAACCTCACATTTAGTAGCAATGTATCCACAATTATATTCCCGTCCATGTAAACTGTCTTATATTCAGTATCAATAAATTCACATTGACATCTTCTGTCCATTAAAACTGTTTTATATTTAATATCAGTGTATCTACATTGACATCTCCCATCCATGTAAACTGTCTTATATTAAGTATCAAAGTATCCACATTGACATCTCCCATCCATGGAAACTGTCCAATATTAAGTATCAATGTATCCACATTGACATCTCCCATCCATGGAAACTGTCCAATATTAAGTATCAATGTATCCACATTGACATCTCCCATCCATGGAAACTGTCCAATATTAAGTATCAATGTATTCGCATTGACATCTCCCATCCATGAAAATTGTCCAATATTAAGTATCAATGTATCCACATTGACATCTCCCATCCATGGAAACTGTCCAATGTTAAGTATCAATGTATTCGCATTGACATCTCCCATCCATGAAAATTGTCCAATATTAAGTATCAATGTATCCACATTGACATCTCCCATCCATGGAAACTGTCCAATATTAAGTATCAATGTATTTGCATTGACATCTCCCATCCATGGAAACTGTCTTATATTAAGTAGCAATGTATCTACATTGACATCTCCCATCCATGGAAACTGTCTTATATTAAGTATCAAAGTATCCACATTGACATCTCCCATCCATGGAAACTGTCTTATATTAAGTAGCAATGTATCTACATTGACATCTCTCATCCATGAAAACTGCATTTTATTTAATATCAATATATCTAGAATGACATCACTGTTCAAGAAAACTATTTCATATCTTCATATCTCGTATCAATGTATCCACATTAAAATCTCCTATCCATAAATCCTGCCTTTTATTTAGTATCAATATATTTACAATGACTTCTCCCATTCATAAAAACTAGCTTTTATCTCGTGTCAATGTATTTACAACTGCCTTACTTGGATGTTACGTACTGTTAGTATTACTAAGAATATTAAGGTTAAGCTGCGTTATTACATGTACACTTAGTTTTGGATGTGTCTATAATACAACCCATTTATCTACTGCTGTAAATGGTGTCTATGTGTAAGATTTCACAGTGACGTACACCTAATTAGTTATGAAGAAATACGTTTCGTGTACACACCGTTAGAAGCAGCAGCGATGTGTGATGTATTTACATGTTATATTGTTCAATTGATGTATTTACATGTTATATTATTCAATTATATTTTATTAAAAATCCTTTCTCGAGAATGTATTATGGGTTATCAGTAATGATAGTAAGATACAGGTTAATGGGAATGTATTATGGGTTATTGGTAATGATAGAAACATACAGGTTAATGGGAATGTATTATGGGTTATCAGTAATGATAGCAATATACAGGTTAATGGGAATGTATTATGGGTTATTAGTAATGATAGAAACATACAGGTTAATGGGAATCTATTATGGGTTATCAGTAATGATAGCAATATACAGGTTAATGGGAATCTATTATGGGTTATCAGTAATGATAGTAACATGCAGGTTAATGGGAAAGCTAGTCTTCTTTAGGCCTTTAGAAACACTGACCTTTACATTTTAATTTTAATGTTTAGCTCCCCAAGTAGCACGGTGGTATGTCTACAAACATATACCTACATAAACTGGGTTTCGATACCCGTAATGGGCAGAGCACAGATAGCCCTTTGTGCTTAATAACAAACTAACATTTTATAAGAGTTTTATTGTTTTGTAGAACAGTAAAAAAAATGGTTATTGAAGTGAAATTAAATAAACAGGGAATTAGGCATATTAACAGCGTGAAAATTATTAACAGCCCAGACATTGTACAGATAATTAGGTAAGTATATATAGTGGCAGTGTATAAATAATTAGATAAACTTTCTCTCATGATATATATATATATGTTAATAACACAGGTTGGAGCAGATTATGATCCCGTGTATTCAACCATCTTGCACGATGATGGACTGGAAATATCTTGTTTGAGTCTCCGATTTCTGATTACGTCTGACCACTTCACCAATGGAAATATGCGGTTGAAGTGTGAAGCCAGCATTCCTAGGGTACGATACACGATGAGCGACGAGGCGCTGGTGGTCAGTGAGCAGCTGCAACACGTGTCCGGCCTCCAGATCCGGGAGAACCTGAGTAAGAGTATGTGATCACAAGTTAGGTTTTAAATTACAACCAGAGCCCTTTCTAAAGTTGGACCTCACTTCATCAGCTTACCCTCGGTCATGAAAGGTCCACCTTTTGAAAGAGTTTGGATTGTCGAGTTATACATTCTTGTCGGTTTCTAAGTGCCAGAAACCTAAATTTAAGCGGACATTTTTTTTCTCTAATTTATATAAACAATAAATTTAAAATCCATTGTAATATGGTTTCATCTCAGCGTCAGTTAAGGGAATACACACGTGCCACTGATTCAAAAACGTGTAAGTTGTGAATGATGATAAGTTTTTGAAGGAATATGTTTCATTAAGAAAACACTAAAACTTAAACGTATTCCTACTGAAAAGTGACCCATCATGGCCAGGTGGGTTAAGGCATCGACTCGTAATCTGAGGGTCGCGGGTTGGAATCCCCATCGCACCAAACATGCTCGCCCTTTCAGCCGTGGTGGCGTTATAATGTGCGGCCAATCCCACTGTTCATACCTCAGGAGGGAATTATTAACACGATTTATCATGTTTTAACCGGATACAATATGAATTATTAACACGATTTATCATGTTTTAACCGGACACAATATGAATTATTAACACGATTTATCATGTTTTAACCGGACACAATATGAATTATTAACACGATTTATCATGTTTTAACCGGACACAATATGAATTATTAACACGATTTATCATGTTTTAACCGGACACAATATGAATTATTAACACGATTTATCATGTTTTAACCGGACACAATATAATATAATAGGATGACTATTGTACCACCCTCGTTCGTGGTACTTTGTTTTGTCCTTGTTGCTGTAACTTTGTCGTTGAAGGAATACTAGAAGTTGGTGTATTTTCTGATAGCAAAGTCACATCAGGCTATCTGCTATGCCCATCGAGAGAAATCAGACCCTTAATTTTAGCATTGTAAATCCAAAGACTTATTGATGTTCTACGAAGGGGGGACATAACGAAAAGACGTGGTTAAAATACGATGTTCTGTAGTTGCCTTTCCTCCAGCTTATCCGCTCACTCTTTGGAAAAAGTCTGCGCAAATGGCCCTTAAGTAGCTGTTCGAGGAATTCTGAAACAAACAGTTTTTAGGGTATTTACCTTACGAGGATCCACACACAATTTGATCTTCGTTGTATTGTTGTCATATACAATTTACCTTTATTTCATTTGGGATCAAAGGCCACCTGGAGGTATCATCTGTTTTAACCATTCGCATAGTAGTATGGGTTTTATTAGTCAGTCAGTAGACACTAAAATTACGTCACATAAAGTACACTTAACGTTGTAATTTATACTGTTGTGACATCAGTAAAATGTGAGCATACCATGAGTCATGAGAAGAATTATGCCTCACGTAGGCTACAAGTATGGCATATGAACTCAAGAAATAAATGTATCTGTTACTCTTAATACTGGTTTATTTACATTTGAATCAGTACAAGCTTAAGGACATCTCAGCATTTCGAGTCCCGTGCACTCTCTCTATTTCTGCAGGTGTTTAGGTTTAAAATTAATATTTCCTAAGAAACATTAATCCCCTGGGGTGCTCGAACACTAAACAGTCCTCTTTCAACCCCGCACCTGGTAGGAATTTGAAAAATAATAACGCTAGTGGATAAAACTTATAGACAGATAAATGGATTGTTTAACACATGTTAGTGCTTGTCAGGTAAGCGTGGCAAGCAACATGGCGAAGACAAACCTCCCCCCCCATTAAGAAGAGAAACGGAGAAATACGACAAGAAGCAGATCGGGTAAATACAAACAACAATCAAACGGGCCAATTCAGGGCCAGACATGGATCGATGCCCAAGCGTGGATCAATGGATCCAATGCTTAAGGATTAGGTGTGGGGGGAAACGGGAGTACCCCGAGAAAACCCACTTTCACGACCTGGGCGCCAAATAATCTACCCAGATCCTGCCCGACGGAAGCTGTAAGGAAAAAAAGTCCAGGTTAATAATAATAGGAGAGAAAAAAGAGGAGAAAAAATATATAATAATAATAATTAATAATCGCGATCATCACAAGAGGTAAAGATTGGTTGTGGTGGTACTGTCGGGTTAGCACGTTCACGATCATCACAAGAGACAAGATTGGTTGTGGTGGTACTGTCGGGTTAGCACGTTCTGTGGAAAATATGCGCTTCAAATTTGTTCAAGCCAATTCACTGCGTTGATGTCTTAGTAACCTTCTGTCAGGTGAGCTTTCAGGTGTTGTGTCTGGGCTTGTTTGTTCTGCACTGGTCTGGACGAGCTTATGTTTACTTTAATTAGAGATTGTGACGACTTGGTGCTTGTGGACATGGACTCGGTTTGAACCGAGGCGTCTTTAGTTGTCGGACGCGTGGTTTGTATCTGAGTCGAGGTGGTGGAACTGGGAACGAGAGGTGTGGTCTGGCACGATTTGTTATTAGACTTCTCAGGCTCTAAGTGGTTTGATTCACGTCGGTCGGCAGGTGCATAAGTTGAAGTTATAGGTTGTGAAACGTGTTCAGGGTGTTCGGGTGCCCTCGGATTAGTTGGGCGACGTCGGGGGCGTTCAGCACGAAAATGAAAAATATGGTAGTAACAGCAATTATGTAGAATTTATCGGCAACATGCTTGGTGGTGGTCACTATTTTCATGGAACTGGTAGTATGTCTGGTAGATTTTGAAAATATACGATGCATGTTTCAGTCTTAGTCTGGGATTCTATGGCGTTTTTCATCTCGGACAGATGTGTCGAAGTATGTATACATCTCATCTCGGACGGATGTATCGAAGGGTGTATACCTCTCATCTCGGACGGATGTATCGAAGGGTGTATACCTCTCATCTCGGACGGATGTGTCGAAGGGTGTATACCTCTCATCTCGGACGGATGTATCGAAGGGTGTATACCTCTCATCTCGGACGGATGTATCGAAGGGTGTATACCTCTCATCTCGGACGGATGTGTCGAAGGGTGTATACCTCTCATCTCGGACGGATGTATCGAAGTGTGTATACCTCTCATCTCGGAAGGATGTATCGAAGGGTGTAACCTCTCATCTCAGACGGATGTATCAAAGTGTGTATACCTCTCATCTCAGACGGATGTATCGAAGTGTGTATACCTCTCATCTCAGACGGATGTATCGAAGGGTGTATACCTTTCATCTCAGACGGATGTATCGAAGTGTGTATACCTCTCATCTCAGACGGATGTATCGAAGGGTGTATACCTTTCATCTCGGACGGATGTATCGAAGTGTGTATACCTCTCTTCTCGGACGGATGTGTCGAAGGGTATATACCTCTCATCTCAGACGGATGTATCGAAGTGTGTATACCTCTCATCTCAGACGGATGTATCGAAGTGTGTATACCTCTCATCTCAGACGAATGTGTCGAAGGGTGTATACCTCTCTTCTCAGACGGATGTATCGAAGTGTGTATACCTCTCATCTCAGACGGATGTATCGAAGTGTGTATACCTCTCATCTCAGACGGATGTATCGAAGTGTGTATACCTCTCATCTCGGACGGATGTATCGAAGTGTGTATACCTCTCATCTCGGACGGATGTATCGAAGTGTGTATACCTCTCATCTCGGACGGATGTATCGAAGGGTGTATACCTCTCATCTCGGACGGATGTATCGAAGGGTGTATACCTCTCATCTCAGACGGATGTATCGAAGTGTGTATACCTCTCATCTCAGACGGATATATCGAAGTGTGTATACCTCTCATCTCAGACGGATGTATCGAAGTGTGTATACCTCTCATCTCAGACGGATGTGTCGAAGGGTGTATACCTCTCTTCTCAGACGGATGTATCGAAGTGTGTATACCTCTCATCTCAGACGGATGTATCGAAGTGTGTATACCTCTCATCTCGGACGGATGTATCGAAGTGTGTATACCTCTCATCTCGGACGGATGTATCGAAGTGTGTATACCTCTCATCTCGGATGGATGTATCGAAGGGTGTATACCTCTCATCTCCGACGGATGTATCGAAGGGTGTATAACTCTCATCTCGGACGGATGTATCGAAGGGTGTATACCTCTCAAGAAGACAGTTGGGCTGTTTGTGTCCTCTGTTATAGCACTCATTCCTTTTTATAGTTATGTATTTCGAAATGTCGATTCTGACAGCAAAAACGTGAAATCTCATACTTTTATACGTACATCTTCCGTATTGTAACTGTACATGCATTGAATTTAATAGTTTTATTTGGAACGACGTTTCATTAAACTGTGCGGTTAGTAGCTCCATTTCTATCACACTGACCAGCTAGTAGCTCCATTTCTATCACACTGACCAGCTAGTAGCTCCATTTCTATCACACTGACCAGCTAGTAGCTCCATTTCTATCACACTGACCAATTAGTAGCTCCATTTCTATCACACTGACCAGCTAGTAGCTCCATTTTTATCACACTGACCAGTTAGTAGCTCTATTTCTATCACACTTTACGGTTAGTAGCTCCATTTCTATCACACTGTGCAGTTAGATGACTAGCTGCCTTCCCTCTAGTCTTACACTGCTAAATTAGGGACGGCTAGCACAGATAGCTCTCGAGTATCTTTGTGCGAAATTCAAAAAACAAACATCGTTTTTTAGCATTAGACCAAGGTAACGTAAAGATAATATCTATCGTTTTTTAGCACTAGACGAAGTCACACTATTGTTTCCAGTAAAAATCTGATGGAAATCTGTGTTATTATAGACAATGTCAGAATTATTATTCTGGAGAAAATAAACCGGATATTTTCCGCGACTTTTTGCTCCAAATCCAGATTCACTATTCTTTTGTGTTTGAATCTTGTGAATGTTAAACGTACGACAAAGGCATTACAAGACTTGTTTGTGTTGAAATTCGAAACGTTCTCAGAGTATTTTCGTGTACTTTATTTCAGTTGTTTGTTTACTTGCAATTCAACCCGAAGACACACATCTGTGCTGTTCTCACCACGAGTATGGAAACCCGGTTTCTAGCATTGTAAGTCGACAGACATGCCGTTATGTCACCGGTGGGGGTAGGAAGGCGTTTAAATCACGTAATGAATAAAAGTTTACAATAATATTGAAAAGTAATGTAAGTGTTGAAAACATTTCAGTGAATAACTTCCAAACTCAATAAGTGGCCAACAGAAGCGCTCGAATTCGGGTTTAATGCTGTAACTATTATTGGAAGCTACTTCAAGTTGGATGGAAATTGTAGCAGTCTTGAAACTATTATATTTACAAAAGAGAAAAAGGCAGAGTGCATCTAATTCTAGTCTCTGTGCTCTCACTTGATACTCTTTAGGTACTCTGAATACAGCATCTCCTTCGTATCGAAGTCCTTGAACAAGTGGAAACTCTAAATAAAACGAATACTACACCTCCTGTAGAAAATACGTTAAACGCTCTTGAGGCTATCAATGAAAGAATAAGAACTCTGCTTTAGAAGGAACATAAGTATTACGCTAGGCTCTTATGTAACGAGACTTAAGCTTATTTGTCTAAAAAACAGACAAATGTAAACAAAAGATTGGTTTACAGACACTTATATTTCCGGTTTGAGAACACACGAGTATTTCAACTGGATCTTCCATTTCGGACTGTGGAGCAGCACTATCTTTATAATCGTGATATACCTGAGTGGTGACTCAAAATAAAATAGAAGAAATATCTCTCTCGACAAACATGTCAGAGTTGGACATCGAAGTATTTAGTATGTAAATAGAACCTACTCGGTTACTTATACTTAAGACTGTTATTTTTATGCAAATAGAATCGAATTTATGTTGGTAGAAAATATTTACACACAAGGAAGAGAAGATGTTTTAACTCCTGTTCAACCATACATGCTATATTCAACCATTGTTCTATCATGTTTCTTAATTTCAACCATTGTTCTATCATGTTTGTTAGTTTCAACCCTTGTTCAACCATGTTTGTTAGTTTAAACTCTTGTTCAACAATGTTTGTCAGTTTAAACCCTTGTTCAACCATGTTTTTCCCTTGTTCAATCATGTTTGTTTGTTTCAACTCTTGTTCAGTCATGTTTGTTTGTTTCAACCCTTGTTCAGTCATGTTTGTTTGTTTCAACCCTTGTTCAGTCATGTTTGTTTGTTTCAACCCTTGTTCAATCATGTTTGTTTGTTTCAACCCTTGTTCAGTCATGTTTGTTTGTTTCAACCCTTGTTCAATCATGTTTGTTTGTTTCAACCCTTGTTCAGTCATGTTTGTTTGTTTCAACCCTTGTTCAGTCATGTTTGTTTGTTTCAACCCTTGTTCAATCATGTTTGTTTGTTTCAACTCCATCGTCACGTTTGCGAGTTTTACTTGATGTTCCACTACGTTTTTCTACAAATCAATAACAAACATTTATCTGTTCACTTACAGACTCATCTGTTGATACAGTAATGTTTTATACTAACGTAAACTCAAAGTTCTTTATTGCTCTATTAGAATAAGAATCATACGGAAGTGTTTGGAATTCTATTTCTTTTTATAGCTTTTCGATTGAATTTAGTGATCTAAATAGAAAACGAACCTTGGATTCATGAGAAAAAAATGACACAAACGTTACTATAGCGGTAAAATGGAAATTCTTTGGAATATACCAATACAATTATATCTTCCAAATATAAATGTGGACAATGTATTTCCAGCTGGCTAAAAAGAGACCCTTGACCAATCTAATGCTGTTGCAATAACTTATTAAGTTGTCGTTATCAAATAGAAAAGCTATAAAGAACTAAGTCATTTTGGAATCAACATTTTTTGTTTTTCAAATCCACAGTGTTAAGCGATATATTAATCTTGCGTGACGTGTTTATTGCAAAATTCGTTAATGGTTGAAATTCGAGCAAAGCTACGTCCTTCACATCACAACAGGAAGACCACAACCACCACGCGATGTCAGGCTTTCCATTGATGAAATCAAATTTAAGACTCCTATATACTTTGATTTCTTTTTTGATAAAAGTCTTAAGATCAAAGCTGATTAGTGGCTTGTATTTCTGTTTATTATTTTAGGCTTACCTAATTCTGACATTAAGGTACACGTTCTACAAAGATTTGCTTGTATATTTTGCTGTGTTGAAAGTCATATAAAAGTAAAGACTTGTTCAACAAGAATTAATAATAAACACAAATGTTTCAATAAAGGTAATAATAATATGGATTTGGAGAAAAAGTTCTCGGGTTAGTAACTACACTGCACCGTTGTGACCAGGCGATAAACCATATACGAGTTTCCTTTTTAAAAATTCTAGTTAATAGCAAAGCCAGATTCTTGTAATCTCGTGGCTCTCACGAGAATAGAAATACTTGATATTTAAGGCCCTTTTGTTAGGTTGCTATGGATACTTTTTGGCGGGTGAATCTAGTAGCGTAGCAATTTCCTAATGGAGGTAAAAATCTGATCTCTTTGTGTCGCTGTCACTTGTTAATGTGGAAGCTCAGATGAAAAGATCGTGGGAAGTATAGGATTATCAAGCCTACTTTTGTCTTATGAAGGATGATACCACACTACAAGAGTATGTTTCATGTAAGGAAAAAAACACAGATATTTTCAGTATGTGGTCGAGATATAAGACATGGGTCTACGGAGGTAAAAGGTCTAAATTTTGTTTCATATTGTTTTAATAACACCATAAAATAAAATGTTCACACGAACATGTGTAAACAAATTAAACCTTTAAATCGGAGAATTATAAGTTAAAAAATAATTTAATTTAATTTTGTTTTCAGCGGTTTTACATATTCGTTCCCAGCTGGGACAGTGGTAAGTCTTTGGATTTAGTACGATACAATAAAGGGGTTCGATTCTCCTCTATGGATGTGGCTTTGCTGTAAAAAAAAACACACACACACACACACGAAGTGATACCATAAGACTTGTTTGTTATGGAATTTCGCATAAAGCAATTCGATGGCTGTCTGAGCTAGCCGTCCCTAATTTAGCAGTGTATGACTAGAGGGAAGGCAGCTAGTCATCATCACCCACCGCCAACTCTTGGGCTACTCTTTTACCAACGAGTAGTGGGATTGACCGTCACATTATACGCCCACACGGCTGGGAGGGCGAGCATGTTTAGCGCGACGCGGGCACGACCCCGCGACTCTCGGATTACGAATCGCACACCTTACGCGCTCGGCCATACCAGATCAAGAGACCATAAGACATAAAAAGTCTTACACAAATGACCTGGCATGGCCAGGTGGTTAAGACACTCGAACCATAATCCAACGGTCATTTGGTTCAAATCCTCTATGCCCGCCCTTTCAGTTGTTATTATTATGTGAGGGCTAATCCAATTGTTCGTTGATGGTGGGTAATGATGACTAGCTGCTTTCCCTCTAGTCTTACACTGCTAAATCAGGGACGATGTTGTTGTTGTTTTGAATTAAGCACAAAGCTACTCAATGGGCTATCTGTGCTTGCCCACCACGGGTATCGAAACCCGGTTTTTAGCGTTGTAAGTCCGCAGACATACCGCTGAACCACTGGGGGCAAATCAGGGATGACTAGCACAGATAGCCCTCATATAGGGAAATATATATGTAAAAACTTCACTGATAGCCCTCGTGTAGCTTTGTGCGAAAATAAAAATCCAAATTTATACAGTTCATTTCTTACGTATTACTCCCGGTACACAGCTTTATTTATCATGTCTGTTTTGTGATTTCACATTTTTAGTGTAGTTTAAAAGTTTTCCAATAATAATTTAGAAACATTTTGTAAAATTTATTGGTCGGTGAACTTATATATATTGTTTCTTTACTTTCTCTAGTACGAGACACCGCTGCGATTGTGGTGACACCTGTCCGGTGGATTTACTATCTCCTTTCTTTACTGTCTTTGGTGTATAGTTTGTTGTCTGTACGCATATGAACTGAAAACATATAAGAGAAATTCTTGGAAGAGTAAAATGACGTAGTCGATGATGCAAGGACATCTGGTGACGAGAAAAAGCGACTGTTTTTTTTCCCCTCAAGTAAACACTATTCATATGTTTTTCTCTGTGGTTACAACAAATCTACTCTTATGATCAACATCTGTGGAGTATGCTGTGCTGTCTGCCATGTGTTTTATTCCCTTTGACGTTTACATTATATCTTTATATGTTAATAAAATTGAAATACGACTAGTGTGAAAATCACCATGAGGAGAGATGTGTGGGGGTTAACTACGTTACTCTGAGATAAGATAACGGAACTTAAACCGTGAAATTATCTCATTATGAATACTTATGTATTTCCAACAGATACGTAAATATAACTTTATAGAAAAATACAGAGCCTACGTTATCGCTTTGATTCCATAAAGTTCGAAGACCAAAGCTCAATTATTTTGCCTGTCTTACTTGCAAGGCACAAAGTTATGATAGAAACTTACGCAGTTTCCCTATTTTAAAAGAAGCCTTCGTTTTTCTGATAATACTGGTAGAGATTAGTTTGAAGGTAAAAGTCACAAAGGCATTTTTTTTAGAAAAGCTTAACATTTATAATGACGAAATGTTAAAAGTAGAAATAATGTGACGGTATACAACGCTGTATTTTTTTAATTGCGAAACGAAACTGAAAACGTTCCAACTATTTAAGCTCACCTTGTTTAAAGAAATTCCGTCAAAGTTTTTCATCGCACTGACCTCTAATCACCAACACCTTAAACTACAGTTACGAGAACTATAATTGGTTCAATAGGATACTGTTAAAAGTGTTTCAGTTATATAAATTAATGATGAATTGTTTTGTGATGGCGGACACGTTTATATCTCTAAGTCAGACACTAACGTCTCGATAAATAGCTACTTATTATTGGTGTATATACATTTTTTTTCTGTTTTACTCATAAAAAAACGTCAGGGTTTTTAACAGCTGGTACATTATTGTGCGTGCAAATAGTTTGATAAAGTATGTAAAAATCGAACGTGGAGCGAAGAGTGGGTTTAGTATACATCAGGGAATATATATATATAATCATGTAATTATTTATCTAGGAAAAGGAAACGCCTAATTTAGCACAAGAAAAATCTACTTTTTTTCTTTTTAGAATAATAAGAAATTACTTATGTATACTAGATATTTTACTATATTTTTAGCTATCCACAGTCTCAGCAGTTCAATAGAAGAAAGCACACAACATATATAATAGTTTTATGAATATCATTACAATCCATCTGTGTTTGTCGCGTTTGCCTCGAACGTGAAACGCGTTTAAACGCAGTTTCTTCAGGTCGACTTCGCTACAATCGGTAAACTATGATTGATGATCTCATCCATCAGACATTCTCAGAGTTGAGTTTTATGCACCGTAGACTGTTAGGGACCCCGTAACATATGCATTCCATTGACGTGTCAAAAAGAAAGCATAAAACCTTTAATATTTTGGATTTTGCTTAGAATTATGATAATAGGTGTAAAAATGCCTCATTTAGTCCAGTGCAGAAAAAAAATTTTTTTTTCCTTTCTTAACGTGAAGTAGTTTACCCAGAACCAACGAAATTTTCTAACTAAAATTCTCATCCACGACCCTCGAAATCTGAAGATCACGGGTTTGAATCCCCGTCACACCAAATATGTTCATCCTTTCAGTCGTGGGGGCGTTATAATGTGTCTATCAATCACACTATTTGTTAAGAGTAGTCCAAGAGTTGGCGGTGGGTCATGATGACTTGCTGAATTCTCTCTAGTTTTATACTGCTAATTTAGGGACGGTCTTCGTGTAGCTTTGCGCGAATTTCAAAACAATTTTCATCTTAAATTATTTAGTTTTCAGTTGCTCTGGCCAGTTTTCAAGATATATACCACAACAACCACTTAAAATACTGACTCCCAGATACCACAACAACCACTTAAAACATGATTACCAGATACCACAACAACCACTTAAAACACTGACTCCCAGATACCACAACAACCACTTAAAACATGATTACCAGATACCACAACAACCACTTAAAACACTGACTCCCAGATACCACAACAACCACTTAAAACCTGGACTCCCAGTACCACACAACCACTAAAACACTGACTACCAGATACCACACAACCACTTAAAAACTGACTACAGATACCACAACAACCACTTAAACACCGTACTACCAGATACCACAACAACCACTTAAAACACTGACTACCAGATACCACAACAACCACTTAAAACACTGACTCCCAGATACCACAACAACCACTTAAAACACTGACTACCAGATACCACAACAACCACTTAAAACACTGACTACCAGATATTACAACAACCACTTAAAACCCTGATTACCAGATACCACAATAACCACTTAAAACACTGACTACCAGATATTACAACAACCACTTAAAACCCTGATTACCAGATACCACAACAACCACTTAAAACACTGACTACCAGATACCACAACAACCACTTAAAACACTGACTACCAGATACCACAACAACCACTTGAAACACTGACTACCAGATGGCGAGTTGGCTCTCTTCACCTAGAGTTAACAGAATAACAGTATTTTTCCTGAAGAACAAGAGGGGATCCCTAGTAGCCGCGACACTTGAAATTACTTTGGAGTAAATTAATCCATGTGATATTTGTTCCCCTTCTCAGTAACTTTGTTTCTGGACGCCAGCAGTACCATAATGAGGGGCGCGCGCATACCCGATTCAATCTACCAGCCTACCCTCAAATTTTTATTCTCTTTAGAAAGGATCAGAGTAAATCGATCTATGAGATCCTAGGAGTGGTAAAAATACATCAATGGAAAGAGTTTGACCTCCTGCGTTCAAAACAGTAATTAGATCTCAAATCGGTCAAGATATGACAGAAGTTACGAGATAAACTTTTGTTGTTAGATAAATAAAGAAGAAATCTCAGAGCCGTTTCATGAGCCGAGACTGAAACGATTTCTAGTAACTCCAAGCTCACTAAAACTGTAAAACGCCAGTCCCAGATCAGCGTCATGAGCACAGAGATCACGGAATTATAACCCGAACAACAAAGAAGTAGCTTGTAATGTTCAACTGAAGTTGACGAACTTTAAAAAGAACCTTATTTTTCATGATGAAACTTTGTAGACCAACACTGCCTGTTGTGGAGGATGACGTTTTGAAAGTTTTCTGCCTTTCGTCTTCAACAGACTTTTGAAACGCCTTCCTTTACACTTGTGTCTCCACAACAGGCAGTGTTGGTCCATTCTACAAAGTTTCATCACGAATACTCTACCTAAACAATCTATCAAAGAAAAAACCCAAAGAAAAAGGAATTATGTTTAGAAACAGCATGAATAGCCTTGCCTTCAGGAAGATGTCGCTAAAATATTGAGTTAAATGCAAGTAAGTATTTTATAATATATATATATATGTGAAATACCATACTGTAATAGAATATGATAAAATTGATATTCGAATGCTAGTATGTCAGTATGGTAGCTTCATTATGAATTCAATCTGTTTCAATATAATCACAGGTTAGTTCGCTGTTAGGATTTGAATCTACTACTTAAATTCAACCAATAGAGTGGTATCGTGTGTATGGGTCCACCAATGAAATGCTAGTACCAGTGTAACAAATGACGTTTGTTGTACACGTAGGTTTTCTTCACTTTATTTAGTCAAGTACGACAATACAAAAAAACTATTACGTGTTATGTAAACAAATTTTAAAAGTTGGTGTTAAATACAAGTTTCTATGGAGTTTGTACAAAGACAAACAATCACGCTCCTGACTTGTTGAAACAATAAAACAGCGATTGTTATCATTTTGTGTCTCCTTTGGTTCAACTGTAAATATATCTATCACGTGCAAGTACTTTAAACATGTTTAACCGGGTTAACTGAACCTAGGAACAGTTGTCATGGAAATATCTCTTCACATATTTCATTTAGGAAGACATAAATTGCCCGGAAGTGTTTTATGCATAATAAAGTAAGTAATTTGAGTTTCGGAATTGGTTTCCATAGGTGTTTTTCCCTTAATTAAAATATACATATAAATATATTTTAGCACGTGCGCTATGTAGTCGTTCTGCCCGTTTAACTACTTTTCGTATCATAGCTGGACTCCAGCGAAACCCTTTCTTACAGAATACAAGTTGTTACAGCATGCCTTAAATATTGATCCAAAGAAACTTGTGGACCGGTTTTCAGCCGCACCATAATTCCATGTTATAATCAAACACACGTAAGTCATCATCAACTGGTAATAGATTAATTCAAGCGTAGGTTATACATCACTCAGAATAGTATCATAACCCTTGCTTTAACAGGATTCTACAGCAATATTTACTACTTTTAACGAACTGCAGCCTTCGATAGTAGTTGAGGATGGATTAGCAAATAAAATGGATTTATGGATTTATAAATCTTTTGGTGATAGTAGTGTTAGGTAGTCGGATCTTTGTTGTTTTTCTTTTCCCTATTTCCATATTATTCATAAAGTAAAGTTTGTGAATTTCAAGATAAAAGAAGCGATGTGTGGTTAAAGGGATCTCTTCTGGTACTTAGTGAGATGTTGGAAGAAAAACTGAGTTTTTAAGAAACGTGTTTGTGCACAGAAAAGCTTGCTAAGAGCCAGAGTTATTTGTGAACAAAGAAGACAGTTCCAATGTTACCTGTTCCATAGTTCACTCTTCCGCTATTGTTATCCAGGTGAATAACATGGCTTCAAATCTTCTCTTGTGGAGTTTTCTGCATAACAAAGAAGAAAGTAAAATGTTTATATGTGTGTGGGTATGTGTTTAGACTTGTGTTGATTTAGTAAATCCTTATATATCGATGTACACAAACTAAAACGATTTAAATAACCCGATGTCTTATGATTTAGTTTCTTATTGTGCGTCTTCTATGAAGCTTCTTTGTAAATATGTTGAATTACGTTGTCGCAAAGTTTAATAAAGAATATAGAATGTTGTGTCTTTTACTTGATTGATAATTCTAACGAAAGGTGAAAGGTCATGATCATAATGTTAATATGTATACACTGATGTCATAACTACCCAGTTTAATCCAAGCATCAAATAGTGTTTCCATACGTTATTTATAATATGTGAAGAAATTAATTTTGTTATAATTATACTCACTGTTAAAACTTTCAACATGTTTAACACATACAACGGGTCCCTACAGTAGTATGTCTGTGGACTTGCAATGTTATAAATAGGGTTTCGATATCCGTGGTTGGCAGATCACAGACACCCCATTGTGTAGCGTTGTGCTTAATTAAAATACGTAACAAGTTATTTTGGCTTGTGATTGGTCAGTTATTGATAAGAGATTAGCTTACTTTTTTTTTAGAAAACGGAGTTTGTAACTGGAATGAAAAAACAAACACTTATTAGTTTAACAAATCGCCACATTTCTTTGATACAGTTTATGTTTATAAAAAAAACATGATTATCTTTTAAAATAGCATCAAAACGAAAATAACCTTTCTCTAACCTTTCAAAATAAACATATGATTAAGCTGAAACTGTGTATGACAACTTAAAAATCTCACCATCAACAACCACAATGAATGTTTGTTTCACAATGGATACAGCTTAAGAAAGTATGACTTTCACTAGTTTACTTCGATAATAACGTAATAGACAAAACTGCCTTTGATAGTAATAAACATTCTTAATACTAAGGGAATATTCTTCCGTCTTTGTCCATCGATTGGACAGCAGTAAGTTTGCAAACTAACGATGTTAAAATCCGATATCCTCTGGGTTTTGCCCTGAAGCAAGCAAACTTTAGTGATGTTTAGATACAAATGCAGAGAAATCTAGTAACAACCAAAATATTAATTTATTTGCTGTTTAATAATATATTTAGCTATTTGTTTGTTTTTAAGTACAAAACATTACAGGCCCGACATGGCCAGGTAACCACCTGGCACTTTTCTAGTAATCCAGGGATCGAGTCCCTGTCGTACCAAACATGTTCGCCATTTCACCCGTGGGGCGTTAATAATGTGACAATAAATCCCACTATTCGTTGGTAAAAGAGTAGCCCAAGATTTGGCGGTGGGTGGTGATGAGACAGCGCAGATAGCTCTCGTTTATATTTGCATGAAATTCAAAATAAAAATATGCTCATCCGCCGTTACTGTTATGAGTGATAAAAATGTTGTCAGCTAAGTGTAGTACTAGATTTCAGTTACTAGTAGCTTATACTTGAGAGATTTTTATAAAGGTTAAGGATCGCATAACAAAGAAAAATAAGTGTTCCAAACGATATAACTTTATATGACGTTCTCTACACAATTTATTGTAACAGTAATACGTTAAGTCATAGTAACCATTTTGAAGTGTCTTGTTCTGAACTACTCCACGAGCTCATGGTTTTAAACACTTTTTTATTTTCGCTAATGTTATTTTTAGGTATTTTCTACCTTTTATATGCTGTGTAAATAAACAAAATATCTCAACTTGGTAATTAAAATGAGCCATTTTTTTCGAAATCGATGAACGAAAGCGTAGGTTGATCACTGTGACAAAATTACTGGTGGACTTTAAGTCTGCAATGTTAATGTTTATCACAGATTTTCACATCACTAGAAGATTCGTTTGGAATTAATAGTTGATAAAATAATACATGAACATTTGTATTCAAACAAAAAGAAGCCCATGTCCACGTGTATAAACTGACAGTTATGTTTTTAAATCAACATGCAGTCTGTAGCATGGTAAAATAAACATGCTAGTTTTTACAGCAATTGAATTATCCTGTTTAATATACTGTTTAGTTGCAATATACGTTAGTTTTGTTTTAGAGGTAGCTCCAAATCTACGAAGAAATCATCGTATATTGTTCCAATTTTACTAGACAATAGTAAAATGATTTAATTTTGTACAATATCCCTTAATAAAGTTTTTAATGAGAACAAAGAAAACTAGACGTAATTAGATTTAATCTATTTTAAGACGTTGGGAAATGGCCTTTCTCGCTGCGAGTGTATGTTTCATTCACAAAGACTATGTTTTGTAGCATATAAAGTGGCATTTCCTGAAAAGAAAATGAGTTCTTTCAATATATTTTTGTAAGAATAAAAATAATTAATTGAGATTTGTCTTTTTAACCTAGTGATGTTGAAAGTTCACGAGGTTAAGTACTGAACGTGGAAGAACGGAATAATACACTGACAGTTACGGCTTCTTTTGTTCTACCGAGGCGAATTCGTTTCTTCTCAAACAAGCCATCGATTTCGGCTTTCAGATGTTTGTTCACGATTGTGCTTAAGAGATTGAACGCATCTTTTCCAGTTACACGAGTGTTAAAATCTGGTAGCATTGTGCCCATTGGGATTTAGATTCGTAAAGAGACAAAATAAGGTTGATTACGAATCTCTTCCTCACAAGAGATTCAGCTACATCGATCTGAAATCTCGCTGGAAAACTGCTTTAATGTTTCTTCAAGGAACGGCTATGGTCATTGGTTCTAAAATATCTACCTCTTCCACTTTACTTCCTCCGTTCTTTTTGTTGACTTTAATCAAAAGAAAATCTCTGCTACAGACTAGGTTTTCTGCGAAGCCCGTCAGTAGTGTTTATTCATTTTCTTTAGAAAGCCACGCTTACCGTTTTCCTCCAGTCACACCTCATCAGTGGAGTCTGAGATTGGTCACAAATTCCATTATTTAGTTTCAAAAGGACACGTATTACGAGTAGCACTGAAATGTATGGTTTGTTCTGTTGTAAACGGGAGATGAGACAGAAACCCATAATTAACGGATGCGATTGATACGATAAAACGGATGTGATTACTTAAGAAAACCTCTCTACTTCAATATTCTTTTAGTATTTGCTTCAAACGATCCATTAGCTATAAGGGTGTTCACATAACGTGTCTGTTTTCTTAAGTCACATTAAGCTATCCTCTGTGTCCGTCGAGGGGAATTAAGCCCCTGATTCTAACGTTGTAAACACATAGACTTACCGCTGTTTCAGCGAGGAACATTCACGTGATATTTAGGTTCTAATCTTTCACTGAAGAGGGACGCTGATGTTTTACATGTTAGAGTTTACTTGTTATCTCGTATCGAGTCTGTAAGGCTGTATCTTGTTATCTTCACTTGAAAACTTTTGAACTCAAACAGATATTTTCTTTTCTTTTTCCTAACCACGAAAGATGTGGCATGCTCATTTTCTAAACGTTTGTAGCTTTCAATTTGAATTCTTTTAAAGCTGACAGACGCACATTTGATATCTGTTTCACTGATCCAGGTAATTTTGTACAATAGTAAACGTATGCAGTTTTACCAAAAACTTAATACGGCAGTATTGTTCCAATAATCCAATTTATCTTACATTCTTTATTTTAATGTAAACATATCTTATCCCTGTACACGCACTCAAGTCTTAGAGATAAGGGGATCTAGTCGCCCATAGTGGGGCAACTCAGAACATAATTTGATAAAATGGAGAAAAAGAACAAAAAAAATAATTAGATCCATCCAAATGTACCATCTATCCATTGATTTCATTTGCTTTCCAACAGTAGCCGGACAGCAGAGTTGTTCTTGTTTGTTATAAAGCACAAAGCTACAAAAAGAGTTATCTGTGCTCTGCCCGCCATGGGTATCGAACCCCAGATTTTAAGAATACAAATTACCAGATGTAAGGCTGAAACCACAGAGCTATGAATATGCCATTTGTAAACAAATAAAAAAGACACGGCTTTATGAAATTCAATTAAGCCAGAACACTAAGCTACAATTGCGCCATCTATCCACTAATCTCACATGTTTCCGAGTCGTAGCTTCAAAATTGGAAAAAGTGTTTCTCTATTGAAATCATTCTATCGCACATTTTACTTTAAAATCATACTTTCAAAGTGTAAGTATTATCTAACAATCATTACTTTACTTATCAAAATAAGCACTCTTCTTAAAATATTAATACCCACAATACACTGCAACAGGGACTCTGGCGGTTTATCATTATTTTTTGTAGTTTTAATAGTTATTAAGTAAAATTTAAAATAAAACGTAATAAATGCTTATTTCACTCTTTAATATGTGAAAAAACTAACAACTGTGATAACACGAATCTGGGTTTAATATGTGAACAAAACTAACAACTGTGATAACACGAATCTGGGTTTAATGTGTGAACATACCTTATACCTGTGATAACACGAGTTTGAGCTAAATTTGTGAACAAAACTAACAACTGTGATAATACGAGTCTGGGTTAATTTACGAACGAAACTAACAACTGTGATAACACGAGTCTGGGTTTAATATGTGAACAAAACTAACAACTTGTGATAACACGAGTCTTGCTAAAATACTGAATAAACCGAACTTATGTGATGACACAAGTATGGGTTTAATGTGTCAACAAAACTAAAAACGGTGACAACACGAGTCTGGGTTTAATTTGTGAACAAAACTAACAACTGTCATAACACGAGTTTAGGTAAAATATATGCATAAAACTAACAACTGTGATAATACAAGTCTGGGTTTAATATGTGAACAAAACTAACATTTATGATAACACGAGTCTGTGTTTAATTTATGAAGAAAACTAAGAACTGTGATCACACGAGTCTGGGTTTAATATGTGAACAAAACTAAGAATTGTCAAAACACGAGTCTGGGTTTATTATGTGAACAAAACTAACAACTGTGATAACACGAGTGTGGGTTTAATATGTTAAAAAATCAAACAACTGTTTTTACAAGTGTCTGGGTATAACATTTGAAAAAAACTAACAACTGTGATGACACTAGTCTGTGTTTATGTGTAATTAAAACTAACAACTTTGATAACACGAGTCTAGGTTTGATTTTCAAACAAAACTAACAACTGTCATAACATGAGTCAGGGTTTAAATTGTGAATAAAACTAACAACTGTGAAAAGACAAGTACTGGTTTAATATCGAACGAAACTGAAAACTGTGGCCATAGGAGTCTGGGTTTAATATGATAAAAAAACGAACAACTGTGATAACAAGTGTCTTAGTTTAATATGTGAACAAAACTAACAACTGTGATAACAGGAGTCTGGGTTTAATTTGTGAACAAAACTAACAACTGTGACAACACGATTCTGTACTTAAATATGTAAACAAAACTAAAAACTGTTATAACAAGCGTCTGGGTATAATATTTGAACAAAACTAACAACTGTGATGACACGAGTCTGGGTTTAATTTGCGAAAAAACTAATAACTGTCATAACATGAGTTTGGGTTGATTTGCGAACAAAACTAACAACTGTGATAACACAAGTCTGCGTTTAATATGTGAACAAAACTAACAACTGTGATAACAAAAGTCTGGATTTAATATGTGAACAAAACTAACAACTCTGATAACATCAGTGTGAGTTTAATGTGTGAAAAAAAACTAATAGCTGTGATAATACGAGTCTGGGTTTAATATGCGAACAAATCCAACAACTGTGATAACAAGAGTCTGGGTTAATTTGGAAAGAAAACTAACAACTGTGATAATACGAATCTGGATATAATATGTGAAAAAACTAACAACCGTAAGACAATAGTCATAGTTTAATATGTGAACAAAACTAACAACTGTGATAACAAGGGTCTGGGTTTAATATGTGAACAAAACTAACAACTGTGATAACACAAGTCTTGGTTTAATATGTGAAGAAAACTAACAACAGTTATAACAAGGGTCTGGGTTTAATATGTGAACAAAACTAACAACTGTGATAACACAAGTCTTGGTTTAATATGTGAAGAAAACTAACAACAGTTATAACAAGGGTCTGGGTTTAATATGTGAACAAAACTAACAACTGCGATGACAAGAGTCTGGGTTAATTTGCGAACAAAATTAATAACTGTGATTAAACGATTGTGGGTTAATTTGCGAACCAAACTAAAAATTGTGATAACAGGAGTCTGTGTTTAATATGTGAACAAAACTAACAACTGTGATAACAAGAGTCTGGGTTTAATTTTCGAACAAAACTAACAACTGTGATAACAAGAGTCTGGGTTTAATCGTGAGTGAAAGAGTTTTGGAATAATCAGCTGTGTGACTGACGACTGAGAAAGGAGAATCAACATTAAGTTTTTCAAATTTTCTCAGCATAATAATAAAAAATATCCAATGTTGATATTGCAAATTATGTAAGGTTTTTTGGTTTGCTTTTAATTTCGCGCAAAGTTACACGAGGGCTATCTGGGCTAATTGTCCCTAATTTAGCAGCGTAAGACTAGAGGGAAGGCAGCTATTCGTCACTGCTCACCGCCAACTTTTGGGCTTTTGTTTTACCAACGAATTGTGGGATTGACCGCCACATTATAACGCCTCTATGGCTGAAAGTATGAGCTTGTTGAGAGGGATTCGAACCCGTGACCCTCAGATTACGAGTCGCGTGCCATAACTATCTAGCTATCTGTACTTTTTGCACCACCGGTATCAAAACCCGATTTCTAGCGGTACGAGTTGGTAGACATACCGCTGTGTCAATTATGGGGCATCAGGTAAGCTTCATGGCATACAGAATTTGCGTAAGTTATTAAATTAATTTGATGGCAAAACAAATGATTAAGCAACCAGTAGTACTGTTGTCTCTACAAATAACATATGGCGAAAGTTCAAACGAGTCGTGAGGTCAGTGATAGTGTTTGAACAGCACCTTCTTCATCTTAAGACTTACTTATGATGTTTGTGTGTGGCTAACAAGAAATATGAAACTGAATCTAGAATTATTTAACTCATACTTGAATTTCACTTGTTGTGAGATCAGATAACAGTTTTTTTCGAGAGACAACTGACCTTATTACCTTTTTCCACACTGTCTGTAAACTTTCAACTATGGCCCAGGAGATACAAAAATAAACAGCCACTTGTTTCTGCGTTCGTCCAGTTTCTAAACTTTCAAAACTTTTGGCGATCTGCATTTCAGACAAAATTAATTGAATGTAATCATGAAAGAACAATGTTATGCCATCATCTGAAAATGAAAAGCAAAAGTGAAGTGGTCAGTTAAACCATCCAGATGAAACTGTTGTCTTTCACGTGAATATAAGCTATGACGTGTAAATGTTTGGACTCTTTAGTAGTCTTTTCATTAGCTCACACTGTGTGTGTTTTTCTTATAGCTAAGTCACATTGGGCTATCTGCTCAGCCCACCGAGGGGAATTGAACCCCTTATTTTAGCGTTGTAAATCCGGAGACATTCCGCTGTACTAGCGGGGGCTTAGCTCACACCGAATACAGAACATGAATGAAGTTTACTGTTCATATGACCGTGATATTGATAAATCAAAACACATTCTAAATCAGTGCTATATATTACACCATTATAACGAAGTAAAATGAAGTTTATTTGTAAATTCAGTTGAAGTTTTATCGTTCCATCATCTGTACGTTTTTTTTTTAAATTTTACGTTTTTAAAACTTGTAGATGTTTTCGTGTATATGAGGATTACACGCGAGTTATAGAAATTATGTTTCGGATCGACCGTTTCTCTGAAACTTTTCTTAATCGACGTCTCACTCTGTCTGATATCGACCATGAGAGGGTGTTGGTAGTTCCACAGACTCCAACCGTTTATGAATGTCGGTTTCAAAGTCCGAGCCTCGTAACCGAAGGCGTATGTTATGTGTCTTGATAAGTTCATGTCTAGAGAAGCTGGAATATTTTCGGTTTCTCAACGTTTCTTCTCGTTAAAAGTTAAACTTGGTTGTCACTTACGTCTCCAAGAGTGAAAGAGTAAACATGATCGGTGAACAGAATTCGAAATTGCGACCCTCAGATTGTGAGTTGAAGCGCCATAACTTCCACGTCATGGCAATTCCAAATTGTTAGACCGCTCGACCCGCAGTGAATAATAGGTCCAAGTCTCCGTTCGACGAAAGATGCTCGCCTTTTCAGTCGTGGAGGCATTATAATGTGGCTGTCAATCTCATTATTGGTTGGTAAGATATTAGGCCAGGAAGTGGTGGTGACTACCTGCTAAAGTAGGGACGGCTAGCGCAGATAGTCCTCGTGTAGCTTTGTGTGAAATCCAAACAAACCAAACTAACTTACAGGCTTTGCCAGGCTTCAGTGGGCTAGGGATAACACACTTCAAAGTGATTTTTCTGGACAACAACAAATGTTCTTCCTTTCAGAACAAACTCTTCTGTCGTTGGCATCTACTGAGTCACAAATAACACTTTAAAATATAAGTTTGGTCAAAGGACTTTCTCTGGTTACCATGGTCGTAATTTTTCAGACGAGAACGTTGCTTCAAATTCGTTGGTTCAGAATGTGGTTTGAGTCGTCGTTACCGTCCTAAATACTCAGATGTTTCAGAGTTTCCACATCGTCCGTTGTTAAGTAATCTCGCTTGTTGCATTTATTTGAGGAAAGTTTGTTGTTGTTTTTTCGATATTACTTCAGCAAGAAATCCACTGTCCAAACGGCCGAGAAGTCACCACGAACCAATCAATGATATAGGAGTAACAAAATGTTCTCCGTAATGTTGTATCACACTGACCACACTTGTAATCTACACATCAGACCTGAAGGTGAAGCTCGATTTTAGTGAAACAAATATTGTTTTGATATTTATTAGTTTCTGAGAATTCTGAACAAAAAGAACTGAAGGAGGTGATAACATTTCAGAAGATAAAAAGAAAAATTCGAGAAACTTACTTCTAAACTTAAAGCATGAGGACTCGCGAATCATTTCATTAGATACCACTATCAACGTTTTCTTTTTGTAGTTCACAAATTGAAACCATTTTGAGATTAAAAGGAAAACAACAAGCGTTAGTGATGATTTATCACCATATGCGACACCTCGTGAAAATTTATTAAATTATTCTTATAAAATACGAATAATAATAAACAACTTTGAGATTTTATTTAATAAAGCTTCACTTTTAGCGTGAGCGATAGTCAGACACTAATTAATCAAATTTTAAGAAAACAAATACAAATTTTTAGATTTTAAATAAAACCAGTTTTCTTTTTAAAAAAAAACCTACGCAAAGTAAATGAAACATTAATAATCACTTTCACTGTATTATATTTTCAACGCTTTATACTGATTAAAATGGTAAAGATATATTTATATTGAGGTCTGTAAGCCTGATTCATTTTAACTTTATTTTGCACACCACACCATCTTCTGAGTGACACGTGATGTCGCTGATAAACTTCACGACCTTATTTGAATTTCATTACATTAGTAATTTAATAAGCAGCCTGTGCTTATGTTTAACTAGATATAAATATTTAAAACAAATAATTTAAAGATAGAAAAATGAAGCTGTTATTGGTGCACAGAAACTTGTTTTTTTACGAAAATGTATTTTTTAAGATTAAACCTAAAATACCATTAAAAAAGAATTAGAATAATTAGTGGTAAATTAACACGTTCAAGAAGACAAACATTTATTGAGAACAAAACTTATCAGATGTGCTATAAGGCCTAGCCAGCTACGTATGGGAATTTTAACATCTGAGGGTTTGGTTCGAATTTCTCGCAAAGCTACACGTGAACTAACTGCGCCAGCCGTCTCTAATTTTACAGTGTAAGACTAGAGGCAAGACAGTTAGTCGTCACTATCCACCGGCAACTCTTAGGCTATTCTTTTACCAACGAATAGTGGGATTGACCGTAATACTATAACGCCCCCACGGCTGAAAAGACGAGTATGCTTGGTGTGACGGGGACTCGAGCCCGCGACCCTCGTATTACGAGTCGAATGCCTGGACCATGCAAGGCCTAACATCTAAAGGAAGTGAGCCACATATCGTTGATGTTTTGAAACAGTTTCTCATAAAACAAAAACTCAAACAAAATTACGGAATGTAAAAGACAGCCAAATAAAATATGATTACGCATTACAAAGAAAGACTGGTGCGACTTTGCTTATTAAGAAGGGTACCTGTAGAAATATGACACGCACGGAGATAAGGATACACCATCTCTTCATTAGGCCTATCTTTCATTCGCGAGCTTCACGTGCGACGAAGTTTATATATATTGGAAGTGGTAACAAATACACAGCACCCAACTTCTGAAAGAACCATTCATTAACAGAAGCCAGTTAAGTTAATTAACTTAATTTACAAAAAACAACAACAACAAGATTAATATAGTTAGACGACTCAGGATAACCAGCAAAATATATTTCCTTAATAATTCGTTACAGGTCCCAGTAATGATCATTTAAATATAATGAAGTGTAAGAATGAACTTATGTTACGCTGTTTAACGAACATTAAATTTCCAACAGTACTTAAAATCTAATGATCATCGTTTGTGAGTACATTAAATTAGGTATGCTATATGTTTCTTTAATGTTATTTTCATCAACAGTATCGGTTAGAATGTTTAATATATGTAGGTTTATTAAATGTATTTTTAACTATTATATCTTTGTTGTAGAAACTAACTTGCATCGTTAGCTTATTATATGGATTTAGGACTTACCTATGTATCCTACCTAAAGTTGTTAAGTCTCACGGTACATTACTGGGTTTACGGCCGAAAGTGTCGTTAACAGCTAAGATACTCAACTAATGAAATAATACAATCTCATTTTTATAATGAAAACGCAAGAAAAGTATGTTTGGTTAGCTAAGCTTTTCTTGAGGTTAAACTTTAGTTTTGCTTTAATTAGGTACTTTGTTCTGGTCGAAACTTACTATGAATGCCTAGATTACAACTTAAACTATTAGAAGTATGAAAAATTAAATATATTGGTTTGGTTTTGAATTTCGCGCAAAGCTACACAAGGGCTATCAGCGGCTCGAGTAAGACTAGAAGGAAGGCAGCTAGTCATCACCTCCCACCGCCAACTCTTGGGCTACTCTTTTACCAACAAATAGTGGGATTAAACATTATATTACAATGCTCCCACCGCTGAAAGGGCGAGGATGTTTTGTGTGAAGGGGGATTCGAACCTGTGACCCTTACATAATGAGTCGAGCGCCTTAACCACCTGGTCAAATTAGATATAGTTAAATAGACTATTATACAAAACACCAGGTGTGAAAAGTTTTCACATAAGTGCTTTCGGTTCTAAGATATTTTATAAAGAAACAACTACCTTGGATAAACCTCTATTTAACGTTTTACTGTATTCTTTAATTTATAATACACCGAACAAATATCATAATAACACGTTAAACTATAACAATTTATCTTATTATCTTATTTAAGGTAAAGTCATACAATTATATTTTTTCTTCCAATTTTACTTTGTTAACCCGTGCATCGTGTTCTTAATTTCAGTAGAAGGGACTATTAATTTAACACCTTTCAACGTGTTCAGAACCGTGTTAAGATTGGGAAGTTTAACGTATTAGCTGGGAATCTTGTCTTTCTTATTATTTTCTACCACAAAGTGATTTATGAGATGATAGATTCTATTTTTGTGATTAATCTCAGGCATGGGCCACAGTGTTTCTTTTGCTATTTAGCTAATTAACTAATTCTTGATTTACTGTCAGCTTCAGAGGATCTTGTTTATTTAAATAATTCAATCATTTTATTTTTAAAACCCCTAAACGAGTCATGAAGACCATTAAATTAAAATTAATTTATCTGAAATGAATTGCGACACAATTGCAGTTTTATTTTCATTATTATATTTATGCAGATCCGACATGGCCAGGTGGTTAAGGTTCTCGATTCGTAATCTGAGGAACGCGGGTTTGAATCTCTGGCCTACCAAACATGCTATCCCTTTATTCCGTGGAGACGTTATAATGATACGATCAATCACACTATTAGTTGGTAAAAGACTAGTTCACGAGCTGACTGTCGGTGGTGACGACTAGCTAACTACCTTCCCTCTAGTCTCACACTGCAAAATTAGGGAGGCTAGAGTAGATGGCACTCGTGTAGCTTTACGCGAAATTCAAAACAAACAAACAATTTTTGCAATAGAAGCAAATACTTAAAACCTTTGCTTTAAAAATTTATAATTGATTGGCCCTAAAAACAAGGGTTTACTCAAAATCTTTTGTAACTGATCAGTCTTATCGTTTTTTTTTCTGTGTCCCACAGAGGGACACAGCGGTAAGTTTATAGATTTACAACCCTAAAATTCAGGGATTGATTCCTCGTAGTGAAGACAGTAGATAACCCAAAGAGGTTTTGCTGTGAAACAAACAAATATTTCCGTGTATATAAACCCAAAAGCTTAATAATGCGCGTCTCTCGCTGGTTGAGCAGTAAATCTGCGGATTTACAACCCTGAAATCAGGGGTTCGATTTCCGTTGGTGGACTCAGCAGATAGCCTGATGTGACTTTGCTATAACAAAACATACACACACACTCAAGCAATGCGTGGTCATGTACGTTCTGTTTGCAATTATCTATCCATATACCAGCGTATCCGAAGTGTTTACATGAAAACCAACATTAAGTAATGTTTAAAGTATAAGTCATATTAGAAATCGGCCTTGAATGTCACGTGTGTGTAACGAACTAAAATAATGGTCAAAATAAATATTTGCAGTTGAAATCTTGTTAAACAATATGAGTCAACATTTCAGTTTAATTATCAGAAATAAGATTTGTTAGAATCAAACGAATCTATGACTAAACCACTGTTGCTGAATTACAATATGACATTCACGTCAAAAAGTATTAATTGGTGTCTTATCGGAGAGGATTGGATTAAATTTCTCACAAAGCTACTCGAGGGCTATCTGCGCTAGCCGTCCCTAATTTTGTAGTGTAAGACTAGAGGGAAGGAAACTAGTCATCACCACCCACCGCCAACACTTGGGCTACTCTTTTACCAACGAATCGTGGGATTGACCGTCACATTATACGCCGTCGCGGCTGGGAGTGCGAGCATGCTAAGCGCGACCCTCAGATTACGAGTCGCACGCCTTACGCGCTTGGCCATGTCGGGTCTACATAAATGTACAAACAAAAACAAATAAACTTGGTTCATACCAGTAATGAACTCACTAAGGTGAGAAATCCTTTTTTAAACTGAAAATGTGAATTTCTTATCTAACAAGTTCCAGAAAAACTTGAGAACGTATTATTTTACATACGTGTTATAATAACTTCCAAATAGCGATTATTAAGAATAGAAACGCATATTTTTAAACAATCAACAGCGGGATATTCCTTGATCATCCTATTTTACATTAAATTTCGAGTTGAAACTATTTTAATTGATATTTATATCGGCTTAATGTAACTGTTGTGACAACACAAGATGTTGTTTTCTCAGACATCTATATTGTTTGAATAAAGCTCCATTATGAACTCGTCTGTTGATAGCGATAACAAAAGAAGTCCCGTGAAAACTATTTGTCATAATTTGTTCTATTTTCCTACTCTGTTCGTAATAAAATTAGATGAGCAAGAGATGTTACAAAAATGGGTTTTGGTTTCTTTTAAATTACGCGAAAAGCTACACGAGGGATATTTGCACTAGCCTTTCTTAACTTAGCAGTGTAAGACTAGAGGAAAGATGGCTTGTCACCATTAACTCGTGGGACTACTCTTTTACCAAGAAAGAATGGGATTAACCTTAACTTTATATCGCCCTCACAGCTGGAAAGGACAGTCAAAAATGTGCGAGATCCGGAAATTTGTGCAGTTACAATGTTAAAATAGCCGTTTTGAATAATATAGAAGTGTTTAACTTCAGTAACTTTTTACCTTGATTTGTAAAATGTTTTGAAAATACTCGAATTATAGGGTTAGTTGTAGAATTAGAACTGTTGTAAGGATGTATAAAGGCTTCAAGCGTGTTAAGGCGTGCGACTCGTAATCTGAGGTTCGTATCGCGGTCTCGCAAAACATGCTCGTCCTTTCAGCCATGGGGGCGTTATAATGTGACGGTCAGTCCAACTATTCGTTGGAGTAGCCCAAAAGTTAGCGGTGGGTTGTAATGACTAGCTGTCTACCCTCTAGTCTTACACTGCTAAATTAGGAACGGCTAGCACAGATAGCCCTCGAGTACTTTTGTGCGAAATACAAAAAACAAAACAAACAAGGTATAAGAGATAAAGGGGTCTTGTAATTTCTCGTCTCGCAGGTAAGACCAAGTGGTTTGGGCAATCTGAGGGTCGTTGGTATCCGTGAGGACGCTATAATGTGACGGTCAATCCTACTTTTCATTGGTAAAGAGTAGCCCAAAAGTTGGCGATGGGTGGTGATGACTAGCTGCATTCCCTCTAGTCTCACACTGCTAAATTAGGGACAGATAGCCTTCATGTAACTTTGTTCAAAATTCAGATCAGATGTCATGGGAAAAGAATGGAGTTAATAATATTTTTATTATGTGACGTTTTTCTCGCTCGTCGTAGAAGTTTGTTCGAATCTTAAACGTCACCTTCCTGTTTCTGAAACTTTAGTCTATATCCAAATCTTTTCTCTTTATATTATCCATTTCAGTAAAGACTTGTCCCCAGTGGCGCATAGAATCCGGGTTTCAATACCTGTGGTTGACAGAGCACAGATAGCTCTTTGTGTAGTTTGTACTGATTTTCAAACAAACAAGTGTCAAAAGGCAGTTCTAAGTGCTTCCCAGTGGCACAGTGGTACGCCTGTGGACCTGTACTTCTAGAATCCGGGTTTCAATACCTGTGGTTGACAGAGCGCAGATAGCTCTTTGTGTAGTTTTGTGCAGAATTTTAAACGAACAGGCATCAAAAGTCAGTTCTAAGTGCTTGCCAGTGGCGGAGTGATATGTCTGCGGACTTATACTACAATAAAGCCGTTAGTGAGCAAAGCATTGTTAAAAATAATTGAAGATGGACTTTAATCTATTTTTTTATTTACGTGGAGGACATTTCTTCATTTACTTACTTAAATAGGGACTTATTCTTTATACTGTTAGGAGTGTGCCGTCGTAGCATACGTAGATACGCGCTGCTTTCATTACTATTTAGTTAGATACGTCCTACACGTACTGAATGGATATTTTTGCTCAAATAAAGATTATATCGCGTTATTACTTAGCCAAAGTTAACTTATTTCTTGTTTATTAAGCGAAATCTGTCTCCAATGTTTACTTAAATAAAGACCAGTCACCTTCTGGGGAAAAAATGACAATTATATATCTGTTGGTTCTTTCAATAAAGACAGTCTCCAATGTTTACTTGAAAAAGGAAAAACAAAATTTGATCTTTTATTTAAATGAAGTTAAGGTCTTCGCTGCTTAATTAGTTTACCCAGAGTTATATTTAGATAGCTTAATAGTAAGTTTAAAAACTGAATTTTGATTGAAGATAGCCCATTGTACGGTCCTGGGCCAAACAACAACAAAGAACACTTATTTCAATAAGTTCTGTAATTTATTAACTTTCAGAAATAACAATTTTATTACCTTCAATATAATCTGAAGAATCACCTCAGTGTCTTAAGTAAAGACAATAATTCATACTTAGTGTTCTGTTTTAATTAAATAAAGACACTAAATTGTGGGCAATGCCTGCTGTCCACCTCAATAAAAATTATGTCAAATTTTGTTAATTTGTTTTGGAATTTCGCACAAAGCTACTCGAGGGCTATCTGTGCTAGCCGTCCCTAATTTAGCAGTGTAAGACTAGAGGGGAGGCAGCTAGTCATCACCACCCACCGCCAACTCTTGGGCTACTCTTTTACCAAAGAACAGTGGGATTGACCATTGAATTATAACGCCCTCAGAGCTAAAATGGCGAGAATGTTTAGTGAGTTGGAGATTCGAAACCGCGACCCTCGGATTATAAGTCGAGTGCCTTAACCACCTGGCCATGCCCGGCCGATTTAAAATAAAGATTATCTCCGCTGTCTTCATAATTAAATTCATGTGTCTACTCCTTACGTAAATGAATTTGTCGTTTTTAATAATTTTGCTCAAAACTACACGAGGGCTATATGTACTAGTTTCCCATATTATAGTAGTGTGAGACTAGAGGGTAGGTAGCTAGTCGTCACAACCCACTGCCAACCTTTGGGCTACTCTTTTACCAACGAACGCTAGGATTGAGCGTGACATTATAACACCACTGTGGTTGAAAGAGCGAGCATGTTTAATGTGACGAGGATTCGAACTCGCGATCTTCACATTATGAGTCGATAGCCCAAACCACCTGGGATACCTCAATAAATATTCACGTTCTTGTGTTTTAACACTCAAGTAAACGTTGTGTTCTTTTATTCATGCGTGAACTTTTTGAAAATAGTTATTTATGTTTGATCTAAAACGTACTTTGTAACTCACTTGATTAATGTAAGATAGAACTTAATGGTTTATCATGCATCACGATGCAGTGAAATAAACTCATAGACAGAACCAAGCAAGTTTAATGAGTTTTTTTGCGTCCTCGTCTTCACATCAACGAAAACTATATATGTTAAATTCCCTTACAATAAATAACACACTAAGTCAAACTGTTAGCTAATGCAAAGAGATAATGTTTTCCATTGTACTTATCAGTGTCAAGATTACGTGGATAGGAAATTGGTTTGAATTTTCTTAGGTATATAAAAAAGATATTGACGGACCGTTTCGCTGCTAAAGAAGGAGCTCACAGTGGATTAGACAATACACTAACCAATTCACCTTTCGTTTGTTTTTATCGCTGACGCTAATGGAAGTAGCGCAGAAGTAAGCGAAACATTATGGAAAATGTTTCATCAAGTAATCTGTTATAACTTCATGACATAGCAGCTTCAAAAATGACGCCTTCATACCTAGGAGTCAGATTATGTGATGACCACTTGTGTAAAACTGCTGTTTTGGTTTACTGTGAACCAGATTGGTCTTAGTGGCTTATTTTATTGTTTTGACTGGTGTTTTGAAATGTTTCTTACGTATCGTTAATTGTGTCGAATAAAACATACACTACTATTGACTGTGAGTATATTTCTTGCATTTCTATTGTAAACTTATGCAAGTTAGGTTTATTTTTTATCGATTTTCGAACGTATTGTAATATTCTGTGAAACAGATGTCATGGATGACCCATTGTAGATAATTCATATGTTGATGTAATTACCGTAACACTGAATTTTTAACCTGAAGGGGCACCTTTTGCAACCCATGGGCTGAACAGTAGGTCAGAGACCTCCAAAGTTCAGGCATGATCAACTTTAATTTAAACTGCTAAGCAGAGAGACTGCAACCAGTCTTTTATACGATTGCTTTTAACAGAGTAATTGATTGTTACGACTTTACCTCCACCAGAGCTGACAATACGTAACATTTTCAAAGTTAGACACCCTGGAATCTATATCGTACTTGCTGGAAACGATGGAATGCCGTTAGACAGTGAGGTGTTATGTTAGACTGTTTGAATGTATCTAAATCAGAAGGTAAAGTCATATTAGCATAGAAAGTCGATCATCTCTGGTCAATCTCTAACAAATTAGGGATTTAAGTGTTCTAAGTCATTTAAATATGAGTCAATTTCTTTAAGGAATACAGGTACAACGTAAATGAAGTCCATAAACATAAGAAAAGGAAACAAAGTGCGAGTATAACACGACTGTAACTGAGTCAGAAGTGGGATTCGTCATTTATTTAGTTAGTGGAAACTTATCACAAAAGAAGAATTTGACGCTGGAATATTTTCAGCAAACTCCTAGAGAGGGCGAGAAAGATCTTTTCTCTCTATTCTTGACTATTTTGGTTCTACAGAAGTCAAGATAATTTTTACTGGATATAAATCGTGTGATATACATTTTTCACAATTATTCAAGCAGGGACAAAAAATAAGTTAGTAAATAAATGTAGGGAACTGAATAGATATATTTGTCCAATTATAACAGATAAGATAAATGAAGCTTTAATAGAAGTCGCATTAGATAATTTTTCTGACCTGAAGATTAATGACAATTTGTTGGTATTTTTCGCGAAGATAAAAACGAAAGTTACGAGTTGAAAATAAATATTTATAAGTGGAAACTGAAAAAAATAACGTCTGAAGAAAAAATTAGAAGACAGGCATAAGAGAAAGAATTCGTGTTAATGATGGGTAAAAGATAAGATGACTTCTGCGATAAAGTCTTGTGTTCAAGAAAGAAATATTCACTTGTAATAATCAATACTTTGCGTTAGAGATATATTTTTCTATACTATAAACAAAATCAGTGATAAAACAGAAGATATGGTGAAGAAACAAGTTTCCGCGTTATTTAGATTGTTTGTTTGTTTTGAATTATGCACAAAACTTCACGAGGGCTAGCCATCCCTAATTTAGCAGTGTAAGACTAGAGGGAAGGCAGCTAGTCATCACCACCCACCGCAAACTCTTGGGCTACTCTTTTACTAACGAATAGTGAAATTGACCATCACAGTATAACGCCCCCACGGCTGGGAGGTCAAGTATGTTTGGCGCGACGGAGATTCGAATCTGCAACCCTCAGATTACGATTCGCCCGCCTTAACACGCTTAGTCATGACGGGCCCCCAATACTACCACAGGCATTAGCAACATAAACCAAGGTTGAGACCTCAGATGAATTAATATATACAATTCGTCAAATTATTTACTTTACAGATGTATTAGTTAAGTCCAGAAATCATGAAAGAAAGCTCAAAGTAACAGAAATCGGCAAATGGAAGATCTGAAAAACGTGAAATCAGGTTACATCAGTTATTAGTTAAATAGATTGAAGTTCTTTTATCTTTTAGCAAAACCACAACGGACTATCTGCTGTTTCTACCGAGGGGAATCGAACCGTGAGTTTAGCTAGGTTGAAGGATTTAAATATATTAGAGACGCTGACTAGGTTGTAGATTTTGAGTAACAAATGTTGACTTATTTCCCAACACTGTTCGTAATACGATTACTAATGAGACACAGTAATATTAGTATTGTGACACAGTAATATTACTAATGTGACACAGTAATATTACTATTGTGACACAGTAATATTAGCTGATAAATATATAGTGTTGAGGAAACAGAACTCCCCTCTTACCCCCCAGTGGAACAGCGGTATTGTGTCTGCGACTCACACATCTCTACTTAACACTGTGTACGTATTTAACACATTTCTACTTAACAGTCTGTACGTATTTAACACATCTCTACTTAACAGTCAGAACGTATTTAACATATCTCTAGTTCACAGTCTGGTCGTATTTAACACATCTCGAGTTCACAGTCAGAACGTATTTAACATATCTCTAGTTCACAGTCTGTACGCATATAACACATCTCTACTTAACAGTCTGTACGTATTTAACACATCTCTAGTTCACAGTCTGTACGCATGTAACACATCACTGGTTCACAGTCTGTAAGTATATAACACATCTCTACATAACAGTCTGTACGTATTTAACACATCTCTATTTCACAGTCTGTAAGTATGTAACACATCTCTAGTTCACAGTCTGTACGTATTTAACACATCTCTAGTTCACAGTATGAACGTATTTAACATATCTCTAGTTCACAGTCTGTACGCATATAACACATCTCTACTTAACAGTCTGTACGTATTTAACACATCTCTAGTTCACAGTCTGTACGCATGTAACACATCACTGGTTCACAGTCTGTACGTATATAACACATCTCTACATAACAGTCTGTACGTATTTAACACATCTCTATTTCACAGTCTGTAAGTATGTAACACATCTCTAGTTCACAGTCTGTAAGTATATAACACATCTCTAGTTCACAGTCAGAACGTATTTAACACATCTCTAGTTCACAGTATGAATGCATGTAACACATCACTGGTTCACAGTCTGTAAGTATATAACACATCTCTAGTTCACAGTCAGAACGTATTTAACACATCTCTAGTTCACAGTATGAATGCATGTAACACATCACTGGTTCACAGTCTGTAAGTATATAACACATCTCTAGTTCACAGTCAGAACGTATTTAACACATCTCTAGTTCACAGTATGAATGCATGTAACACATCACTGGTTCACAGTCTGTAAGTATATAACACATCTCTAGTTCACAGTCAGAACGTATTTAACACATCTCTAGTTCACAGTATGAATGCATGTAACACATCACTGGTTCACAGTCTTTTTCCAAAGAAATTATACAGTTTACTGAAACTTTCTTTGCTGTAATCACTTATGTGTACTTGACGGAGTTCGCATCACTGATAGAAAAGTAGTTCCTGTTCTTAAAAATAATATTACTTTCTACGGAAGCTTGGCTTGTTCGTTTTAATTCCGTCCAGAACTACACAAGGAATATCTGCGCTAGCCGTCCATAATTTTGTAGTGTAAGACTAGAGGAAAGGAAGCCGGTCTTCGCTATCCACCGCTAACTCTTGGGCTATTCTTTCAGGCTCAGGGGGCGGAAAGATTTGGTGTGACGGAGATTCGAACTCACTACTCTCAGACTATGAGTCGATAGCCCGAACCACCTGGCATACTTCAATGAATATTCACGTTCTTGTCTTTTAACACTCAAGTAAACGTTGTATTACTTCATTAATGCATAAGATTTTTGACAATAGCTATTTGTGTTCGATCGAAAACGTACTTTTTAACTCACTTGATTAAGGTAAGACATACAATTAGTGATTTATCATGTATCACGATGCAGTGAAATAAACTCATAGACAGAACCATACAAGTGACTGGTGAAGGTCTTCAAATGTACTACGTCATCATAAATATTGTTGATACACATATGAACGGAGAACGAAGTGTGAATGTATCACTCCGCGACAAAAACTTCTCTACATTTACAATAGAAAAATGGGAATTTTAAAAAGTTTTTCGTAAAAGATAAATATATTAGAATAAAAATTGCACAAATAAAGCTATATAGAAATAATTTTTACTGGAATGAACAAAACTTTGGTTCTGGTAAAACAATAACATTATATTTTTTAATTCAATATTATCGCCAGAATAATTATTTCCTGAATCAATCACTTTTGTTTTGTTTTTCAATTACACAATTTCGAAACTTGCCTTATATGTGAGCATAAACGTTGAATTAATTAACAACAAAGTGATGGCACAAAAATTTACAGAATATAGTTAAAATAATCCACACGACTAATGTCATTATTTATATAACTAGATTTATCTGGCAAATTTACACTTTTCGTCGTAACGAAACATTCAATAAAGATCGAAGTTGGTTACCTAGAAGTGACTTTTTCAAGTTTTAATTCGCTTGAAATCAGCAGTAATTTCTGGTCAATTCTTGTTACTTAATAGGGTTCCGAATGGCTACATATGGACAGGTGGGTTAAGGCAGGCGACTCGTAATCTGAGGGTCGCGGGTTCGCATCCCCGTGCCAACAAAAATGCTCGCCTTTTTATCCGTGGGGGCGTTATAATGTGACGGTCAATCCCACGACTCGTTGGTAAAAGAGTAGAACAATAGTTGGCAGTGGGTTGTGATGACTAGCTGTCTTTCCTCTAGTCTTATACTGTTAAATTAGGGACGTCTAGCACAGATAGCCCTGGAGTAACTTTCGCAAAATTCCAAACAAACTAAATCAAGTCTTGACATTACATGTAATGCGTGTAAAAGTCAAGTTGAACTAAGGTTTGTCTCATCCTTTTTGAAACGCACTACACCGTTTATTCTCTGTCAAGTGAGGGCTCGTGACAGAGACGTCTCCGATTCGCCACGAGCCTATTATTACTGTTCACGTGAAAATTTGGTTCTTACCAGAAACGTTCCTTTTCAGTTCCAGGGCAGTCAAAGATGCGAGGGACTACTGCGGAGACTAAGATTGGAATGACTTCTGTAGAAACAGTAAATCATCAGCGTTCACTATCTTAAAACGTGCTTGTTTTCATGATGGATACGTCTGTCTGAGACAGTTGAAAGAGTACTACAAAATAACGGAACTGTACCATGTTGCTCAGAGAGTAACTCGAGTCTTAGATCGTTTCGAAAAGTTAATAAAGCTGTGAGAACATGGAAAAATACCACGTGCATGGTGATCGTCCATACTGATGACGTCACACATGTTTTAAGACAAAACATTAATTAGGGTGTTGAAAGAGATTTTCCGAAGAAACCGACGTTCATTTCAGGGGTTTGAATGCTGCTGGCGATTAGGCCAAACATGGCACTGGACTCGTAATCTGAGGGACGCGGGTTCGAATCTACGTCGCACCAAACATTCTCGCCCTTTCAGCCGTGAGGGTATTATAACGTAACGGTCAATCCCACTATTCGCTGGTAAAAGAGTAGGCCAAGTGATGGTGGTGGGTGATGATGCCTTCCCTCTAGTCTTACGCTGCTAAATTAGGGACGGCTAGCGCAGATAGTCCTCGTGTAGTTTTGCGCGAAATTCAAAAGAAAACAAACCAATCCAAGTAATTAATGGACAGACAGAAATTATTATTTTAAAAATCCTTTACATAAAACAATCGTAAGGAAATTTTACCGTATAGTTAGTTTTGTTTGTTTTTGAATTTCGCGCAAAGGTACTCGAGGGCTATCTGCGTCCGCCGTCCCTAAGTTAGCAGCGTAAGACTAGAGGGAAGACAGCTAGTTATCACCACCCACTACCAACTATTGTTCAACTCTTTTACCAACGAATAGTGGGATTGACCGTCACATTATAACGCTCCCACAGCTGAAAGGCGAGCATGTTTGGTGGGTCAGAGATTCGAACCTGCGACCTACAGATTACGAGTCGAGTGCCCTAACCATCTGGCCTTTCCGGGCCGCTAATGTAAGAAGCTCAGAACACCTTCACTGACGGTACTTTTACTTTCTCCCTCTGTGTGTGTTTTCAGAAAACATAAATAAAATAAAAATACATACAAACAGTGTAAAAACTCTTATGCCCTTGCTTATGAAGGCTTAAGTTTGTTTCCCGTAAATTCAACAAACAAACGAATATACAAAATCTCAAACAACACTTAATGGTTTACAGAAAACGTAAAACATTAGCAGAATTAATATCTAATCGTATTATAGAATTCCCATGTAACAAGTTAATATTCAGTCATAATGAGAATGCTGGAAAATGTTCAAGCCAAAAGAAATCTAAACTCATTTCAGCTTCTGCTCACGAACTAATTCTGCCCACACATGAAAGAGAAATGTACTTAAAAAGGGTTTACAAACAATTGTTAGAGAACTCCATTCCATAAACTGTTTTTATGTCGTTGTTTGTTTGTATAAATGCATTAGTAAAACAAAGTAACTAAGTGTAGGAAGACAACATATTGTTTTGGCTTCACGTTTAGGGTTTAACATTTTTGAAATAAACGTCTTAAGTTATAATATAAAACGTAATCAACTGTGGTTAAAAACACATTTATGGTTTCTACCTCCTGTGCAGCAAACAAGCTGAACGTAAGAAAATTAAAATACATCTAATTAATTCGCTCTGATAAACACATAACATGAATAAATTATACACTTATCAAAAAGTAGGTCGCATAAGAAAACTGGAGATTTGAACTTCAAGAACAAAATACGAACTCTATTTACCAGCTACTTGAGTAAACAAAGATTTCTTATTTTATCTTATCTGTTTTTCGAAAGGTTTGATCAGTGATTGTTAATATGATAATTTTAGAAAAAAAATACTTAAATTGTATATAATAACATCACTTGTCATGGAAACAGTTATATTATATACAGAGCTTTTAACAGTATGTAAAACTAAAATTAAGAACAACAAAACTTAAGAACAATATATACTTAAGAACAACAAATACTTTATTAACTTCTATTTTTTGAAGTCTGTATAATATTCTCTTCGGAATTTTGACAAAAACAAAAATAGAACATTTGTTTTTATGTTTACCTAAATATTACACACCTGTTAAACGCTTGTTTCGCTGCTTGAAAACTCGTCTCATAGAATTTCTTATTTTTATGTTCTATAGATTATTCGTTGCTCCTTTATATGTGTGTGGCTCACTGAAGCACTCGAGCAAAACAAATTCTGTATAACAATCATATTAAATAATGATAAAAACACATAACGCACATAGAACATTTTTTCTGTTCTCACGACTTAAACTTTCGAAATTTATGTCATCTTTTTAAGATTCTATTTCTCTGATTCGAAGCAAGACGTTTTTTTGTATGAACTTCAAATCTCTTTACATAACAGGTGACAAGCTGCGAGATATAAAAACCTATTTACAGTGATATAGGGTTTTTTTAATTTCGCGGAGAGCTACACGAGAGCTATCTGTGCTTGCCGTCCCTAATTTAGCAGTGTAAGACTAGAGGGAAGGTAGCTAGTCATCACCACCCACCACGAACACATGAGATACTCTTACCAACGAATAATGGGATTGACCGTCATATTTTAGTATCCCCATGGCTGAAACGGCGAGCATGTTTAGTATAATGGGGAGTCGAGCAGCTTAACCCCCCTGGCCATGGCGGGCCTGAGTGAAATCATACTCATTATTATTTTTATAAAATGCTACAGTGATATACATGTTGTTTTAATTAAAAATGTTATGTGCTACGTATAATGCCAAACTTAATGAAAGATGTGTGTTTGTGGAGTTGTTTCATTGCTCACTTGCTCTACACTGATAGGTGCTTGTTTTCTAAGTTTGTTTATTTCAGTAAAGCGCAAGGCTACGCAGTGGTCTAATTGTGCTGTGTTCACCAATGAAAACTCTGTTTTTAACATCATAAGTCAGCAAGGTTGTGTGACTGGGGGGTTTATTAAGGGTCTGTGATGCTGAGCTGTGAAGTTACTCGGGCTGAATGATGTTCATAGTGACACGTGAGGATAAAGTTTCACGTGGAACATTTTCGTTTTGAAACTAAAGTATTTTCAGATTCCTAACAATACCAATGTATGTATAAATATATACTCCCTTTTTTAAATGGAAAACTCGTTAGACAAGTAAAATAATCCAGTAACTAGTCAAGTTTGTTTCACAACATAATAAAATCAGCTTATATACTGCTAGGATAATTAAGTCTCTGTCTTATACTGAGAATGATTATGTTATACTAAAATGATTTTGGAGACTCACTACGTCATTACAGTATATGTCGTCACACCTAATCTTTCTCTGTCTGACGACTCTGTGCCTTAAAAGTTGCACTACAGAGTAGTTTTTATTGTAGAAGGCCCTGTTCTAAGGTTGTTATTTCCAAAGCACATTCATTTTCCTTCATAGCAATACATGAGCCATACAGTGTGTGATGACGATATATTTTCAGTCCCTGCTTTAACAGTATATTTGCACAGAAATCTGTAGGCTTTTGATGAAGATCTTTTCGTATAGGTTAACATGAATACCCGTTTCATTCTTTCTCTTGTTTGATGTACACAACGGATGGACGAATATGTTCTGGAAGCAGCTTGTGAACACATAACTTGAGTCACTTTTCCACGTGAAGATCCTTTGTTGTTTGTATTGCATATTGTTTCCCAGAATATGTGGACATAATCTTCTCGCTAACATGTGGTTTCATGGTACGACTTATAACAAGGTCCTCTCGGGATGGTCTTGGTATCTCAAATTGACTCATATTGATACCTTTAAGTATAACAGATATTTACATCTTGAAATCTCCATCGCACCAAACATGCTCGCTCCTTTAACCGTGAGGACATTATAATGTGATGGTCAATCTCTCCATTTTGTTGATAAAAGAGTAGCCCAAGAGTTGGGATGATGATCATTTGCCTTCCCTTTAATCTTTCACTGCTGAACTGGGACGACAACCGCAGATGGCTCTCGTGTAGCTTTGCACGAAATTAAGAACAAATAAATAAACTAATCCACTGAAAAGAGAACAACTTTTTGAAGTAAACAATCGATATATCTTTTTGTTATACGTTACCTGCTAGTTTGATAGAACCATTTAATTCATTAACATTTCTCGTCAAGATGTCTGATTGGTAGATAAAACTTTATCAGTGAGAGAATAAAGTAACTTTTATTTAATATTATTTACTTCTAAATTTTCTTTATCTGCGGAGTAAAAACTAGAAAGTATTTGAATAACTCACCAGATGGCTAAACAACAATAACAAAAAAAAAACATTAACTAGAAACTTTTAAATGCGACGAATAATTTAATTTAAAAAAGGATAAGTTTATAAGTAAGCTTGTTGAAAGTAATGCAGAGTAACTTGTTTTGTTTGCAATTACCATAATTTTTGTTAAAATTCATCTACAATTTAGAGTATTTTCGAAAACAAATTGCAATACTTGGTATTCATTGTTTTTTGTTTTGTTTTTAATTTCGCGCAAAACTACACGAGGGCTATCTGCACTAGCCGTCCCAAATTTTGCAGTGTAAGACTAGAAGGAAGGCAATTAGTCATCACCACCCACCACCAACTCTTGGGTTACTCTTTTACCAACGAATAGTGGGACTGATCGTCACATTATAACGCTCCCCTGGCTGACAGGGGAGCATGTTTGGTGCGACGGAGATTCGAACCTCAGATTACGAGTCAAACGTCTTAACCTGCTTGACCCAGGATTCATAGTTAACGTTTTATGTCATGACAGCTATCCCGGGACTGGGATGGCCAGCGTGTTAAGGCGTTCGACTCGTTATCTGAGGGTCGCGGGTTCACATCCCCGTCGCGCTAAACATGCTCGCCCTTTCAGCCATGGAGGCGTTATAATGTGACGGTCAATCCCACTATTAGTTGGTAAAAGAGTAGCTCAAGAGTTGGCGGTGGGTGATGATGACTGGCTGTCTTCCACTGTTAAATTAGGGACGGCTAGCGCAGATAGCTCTCGAGTAGCTTTGCTCAAAATTCAAAACAAAACAGACAGCCATCCCACATGATACTTAAGTATCCAATCGAAATGAAATATTATGCCTGAGACTTTTCAATCATAACAAAACTAAAAGTTATTTAATTTCTATTCGCGAATCAATTCCATCCAGGCAAAGCATGTAAGTACAATTAAGTAAAAACAGTTTCACAGATTATGGTTTGAATGACACCATTTTAAAACAATTTTCACTGGCGTCTTAATTATAGAGATAAGCCATAGCCTGTCTAATGAAGAATATGACAAATTAGAAAGTTTCAGAGCTTTTGTTTTATATAATGATACATACCAGTTATTTTAAACTTAAACGCCAATTTGAGTTCGAACTACGTATGTAGAAAGCGTGGGTGGATTCCTCTGGAATTTATTACATTACTAAAGTACAGCTCTTTTTAAATATAAATATTTTTTAACCAAAATTATTTTTTCTTTTAGCAAAACAATTAAAAAACGATTTCGACTTGACCACTGAGAAAGTTTGATTAAATGTCAAAAAATTTTATCAGGTTGAAATTAAATACGTAACGATTTTCCGGTGCTTTAAGATGACATAATAATCCTTGTAGTCCAAGAAAGAATGTACTGAAAACAATATTTTAAACTACTGGGTTATCATATTAACTTCAGATAAAATATATTCTTTTTTTAAACCTCATTTAAAAGTCATCTTTCGCAGTAATATTTATTGAAAACTATTTCTCTTCTAGACAAGATTTGACCAATTAATCTACATCCACAGATGCAACTGACGTTACACGCTTCCATTAAGGTGTGGTAAGTCATTACTCAAAGAAATGGTGAAATAGAACATTCATCCCACGTGGACACGGCGTTCATAGAAAAATAAGACTGAGAGATAGAGCAATGCGTGTGGTTTTAACGCTTGAAGACAATTCAGACATATATCAAAAAAATCTACGCAAGGATAATAAAAATTCTTGGAGTAAATGACGCATATTTTTCTTTTTTAACAAATAAAATAGGTTGAGCCTAAAGATGTGTGTTTGTGATCTTTGTATGGCAAAGCCACAAAGGGCTATCTGCTCAGCCCACCGAGGGGAATCGAACCCCTGATTTTAGCGCTGTAAATCCGGAGACATACCGCTGTACTAGCGGGGGGCAAAGCCTAAAGATAGCCTATATCATATACTCTAGTATCTGTCATTTCGAAAATACTCAAAAAATACTTTGTATTTTAACAACCAGTGTATTTATTACGCAAAATGAATAACTGCGCAGATAGCCCACTCGTAGATTTGCGAAAAATTAAAAAAAAAACACTAACAAATGAACAGTTTTTCTACCAATTGTTTTGTCGGTCAGGAACCATGAGGTAGAGTTGTACTGATAATTTACATTGCTTACACTGCGCCACATTGTTTGTTTGTTTTGAATTTCGAACAAAGCTATACGAGGGCTATCTGCACTAGTCTTCCTTAATTTAGGATTGTAAGACTAGAGGGAAGGCAGCTTGTCATTACCGCTAACCGCCAACTCTTGGGATATTCAGCGAATAGCGTCACTTCTTAAAGTCCCCACGGCTGAAAGATCGAACATGTTTGAAGTGACGGAAATTCAAATCCTCGACCCTCAGAATACGAGACTAGTGCCTTAACCCCCTGGCCATGCCGGGCCTGCCTTACCTTGTACATAGAGCTTATATTGCTTTGCTTTAAGTCACTGCACGTGAAAAGGTCTGTAGTCATGGCTTACGTCAGTCTGTACCTAGACTATCATCATACGGTTAGAGCGCTCGACGCACAATCTGGGAGTTATAGATTCGAATTCCCATAACATCAAACATGCTCGCCCTTTCAGCCAAGGGGGAGTTATGTGTGATGGTCTGTTAGTTTGTAAAAGAGTTGACGGTGAGTGGTTATAACTAGCAGCCTTCCCTCTAGTTTTACACTGCTAAAGTATGAACGCCTAGCCCAGATAGATCTCGCGTAGCTTTGCGCGAAGTGAAGAAAAAACAACAAACGATTCCGTGCAATATCACCGAGTATTTCCTGCATTTTGAGCTCTTTGTGCTTTTATATGACTGTGTATTTCCTGCATTTTACGCTCTGTGTGTGTTTTAATATCACTGGGTATTTCCTGTATTTTAAGCTGTGTGTGTGTTTGATATCACTGGGTATTTCCTGCATTTTGAGCTCTGTGTGTGTTTGATATCACTGGGTATTTCCTGCATTTTGAGCTCTGTGTGTGTTTTAATATCACTGTGTATTTCCTGCATTTTGAGCTCTTTGTGCTTTTATATGACTGCGTATTTCCTGCATTTTACGCTCTGTGTGTGTTTTAATATCACTGTGTATTTCCTGCATTTTGAGCTCTTTGTGCTTTTATATGACTGCGTATTTCCTGCATTTTACGCTCTGTGTGTGTTTTAATATCACTGGGTATTTCCTGCATTTTGAGCTCTGTGTGTGTTTGATATCACTGGGTATTTCCTGCATTTTGAGCTGTGTGTGTGTTTTAATATCACTGTGTATTTCCTGTATTTTAGGCTGTGTGTGTGTTTGATATCACTGTGTATTTCCTGTATTTTGAGCTCTGTGTGTGTTTGATATCACTGGGTATTTCCTGCATTTTGAGCTCTGTGTGTGTTTGATATCACTGGGTATTTCCTGCATTTTGAGCTCTGTGTGTGTTTTAATATCACTGTGTATTTCCTGCATTTTACGCTCTGTGTGTGTTTTAATATCACTGTGTATGTCCTGCATTTTACGCTCTGTGTGCTTTTATATGACTGCGTATTTCCTGCATTTTACGCTCTGTGTGTGTTTTAATATCACTGGGTATTTCCTGTATTTTAAGCTGTGTGTGTGTTTGATATCACTGGGTATTTCCTGCATTTTGAGCTCTGTGTGTGTTTGATATCACTGGGTATTTCCTGCATTTTGAGCTCTGTGTGTGTTTTAATATCACTGTGTATTTCCTGCATTTTGAGCTCTTTGTGCTTTTATATGACTGCGTATTTCCTGCATTTTACGCTCTGTGTGTGTTTTAATATCACTGGGTATTTCCTGCATTTTGAGCTCTGTGTGTGTTTGATATCACTGGGTATTTCCTGCATTTTGAGCTGTGTGTGTGTTTTAATATCACTGTGTATTTCCTGTATTTTAGGCTGTGTGTGTGTTTGATATCACTGTGTATTTCCTGTATTTTGAGCTCTGTGTGTGTTTGATATCACTGGGTATTTCCTGCATTTTGAGCTCTGTGTGTGTTTGATATCACTGGGTATTTCCTGCATTTTGAGCTCTGTGTGTGTTTTAATATCACTGTGTATTTCCTGCATTTTACGCTCTGTGTGTGTTTTAATATCACTGTGTATTTCCTGCATTTTACGCTCTGTGTGTGTTTTAATATCACTGTGTATTTCCTGCATTTTACGCTCTGTGTGTGTTTTAATATCACTGTGTATTTCCTGTATTTTAAGCTGTGTGTGTGTTTGATATCACTGGGTATTTTCTGCATTTTGAGCTCTGTGTGTGTTTGATATCACTGGGTATTTCCTGCATTTTGAGCTCTGTGTGTGTTTTGTTGGAGTGTCTTAAATCCATTAGTGTAATTGATGGGTGGTAAGGGCTGTCTTCTTCCTTCTCACTAGTTCACATTAGGAACGGTAACAGATAACCTTAGAAATTTTCCCACAATTAGAAAATACAAATTCTTATAATGAAACTAAAAGTTTTATTTCGAGATTTTTCTTTTAACCGTTTGTTGCACAGCTGTGTGCTCATAAAAACTTTGTTTGAAATCTGAACGGATTTTAATGTTTGGGAAAAATCATTTAAACTTAGATTATAAAATATAAGATCTATTCTACTCTGTTTCAAGGGCTCATTAGTTGTTAAAACTGTATTTAAAACAATCACAATGTGTATGAAATATACAAAACGTTTTCACCTTTTCTTTCTTTCACGAATAAGTGTGTAGCTTATAATAATTCAGACTAAAGTCGGTATGACATTAATTATGTTTCATGACATCAGTATCATAGAAAGAAAAGGATATAATGTATGTAAGTTTTAGTGAAGAAGTATATTCAAGAGAACGTGTGTTCAGTGAACATCCGTAAAACCGAAGCATATCAAAACATCATGGACTTATGTCTGATTGTAGGAATGATAAGAAATCTGAAATGACTGTCATGGACTAATGTCTGATTGTAGGAATGATAAGAAATCAGAAATGACTGTTATGAACTGATGTCTGACAATATGAATGATAAAAAATCAGAAATGACCATCATGGACTGATGTCTGATTGTAGGAATGATAAGAAATCAGAAATGACTGTCATGGACTAATGTCTGATTGTAGGAATGATAAGAAATCAGAAATGACTGTCATGGACTGATGTCTGATTGTAGGAATGATAAGAAATCAGAAATGACCATCATGGAGTGATGTCTGATTGTAGGAATGATAAGAAATCAGAAATGATTGTTATGGACTGATGTCTGATTGTAGGAATGATAAGAAATCAGAAATGACTGTCATGGACTAATGTCTGATTGTAGGAATGATAAGAAATCAGAAATGACTGTCATGGACTGATGTCTGATTGTAGGAATGATAAGAAATCAGAAATGACCATCATGGAGTGATGTCTGATTGTAGGAATGATAAGAAATCAGAAATGACTGTCATGGACTAATGTCTGATTGTAGGAATGATAAGAAATCAGAAATGACTGTCATGGACTGATGTCTGATTGTAGGAATGATAAGAAATCAGAAATGACCATCATGGAGTGATGTCTGATTGTAGGAATGATAAGAAATCAGAAATGATTGTTATGGACTGATGTCTGATTGTAGGAATGATAAGAAATCTGAAATGACTGTTTATTTCAGCACAAAGTTCCACAACAGGCTATTTGATGTCCATCTCAGGATACCAAACGTTGAATTTTAACGTTTTATGAACCCTCGTCAAAAATAAAAAAACAACATTTTACGAAGAGCTATTTAAATTTTTGGTATTTATCGTTACAGCGTGTATCTCTTTTGAAGTCGGCACCAGTTTGAATGCCCAGCAGATTTCAATAACACTATGGATCGTGTTTGCTACCTTACACCTGACTGACCATGCAAGTTAGTAGCAAAACTAGGAAAAATGTAACAATGATCGCTGTAACCGCACAACAAGCCACCGTTAAGATTAGGTTAATAGATGAAGCGACGCAAATCAATCACCCGAAAGGAAAACGGCCAATTTGTCTTTCAAAGAACAACCTACACTCACTCTAGTGAAACCACATTATGCAAATACAGTAATTATACAGTGATATTGATTACATCAGTCATGAAGAAACCCTAACACGTGCATGATGGTTTCCAATTCACCGTATGTCTATTTCTTTAAGGCATGCTATAGTATTACAATCTATAAAGCACGAGGGAAACGCACTAAATAGCAACAACAAATCATTGTTATAAAAATGAGCGTGCAGTGCAGAATGTTTAGAGTTCCATTTTGTACTTAAATGAGCAGTACACAAATATGCACGATTCGTTGGAACTTTATATAATTCACTTGTTTTGTTGTTATTTCTTTATGGTTTACTAACTAAACCATCCTGTTCACGTGGTTCACGTTGTCTCGTACACATCACGCACAACCTCCATTTATTGTAGTTTATATGTGAAATAGAGTTAGCCCAAGAAATACAGACGCAGCACTTACATAAACCACGTTCACTAGAATCTAGAACTCCATGACCAGAACCTGCGTTCTTTTCCAGAAGTCATAGAATATTGATGGAAGAACTCCAGCACTGGAAACCATCCATGTTTCTTTTTCAATAAACAATTCAAACTTATATGATCGCGACTGGAAACACACACACACGTCTTCACATATTAAAAGTTCGTTTAATGTCTTATAAATGAAATTCGTTCGATAACACTTTATTTTCCTGCCGAGTTTTTAGAATATATGACACCTTTATTACGCCTACAACGAATGTAGAAATAACACGAGGCTAACCTTCAATTTTACTTCAAAATTTATTAATAACAATACCAAATGCTCAGTTTTATAAGATAGACTAAATTGATATGTAAAGTTGTATATCCAAATGAATTATTTATAAGTGTTGGTAAACAAAATACTTATTTATTGTTAATGTGGTTAATGTAAAAATGTTGTTAATTTGTTATATCTTTATTAAACAACTGAAAAAACCTAAATCTACATTTGTGTTAGAACGTACTCAACGAGATCTGTTCAAATATGACTTTAGATCCCAATTTTAACACTGGTTGTAATAAATAACTGACCTATTCATATTTTATCATTAAAAATATTGTTACATCTTACAGGTTCTTAAATATTCTTATTGGTTTCGCGCAAAACTACGCGAGGGCTATCTGTGTTAGCCGTCCCTAATTTAGCAGTGTAAGACTAGAGGTAAGGCAGCTAATCATCACCACCCACCGCCAACTCATTTGCTATTCTTTTACCAATGGATAGTGAGATTGACTGTCGATTTATAACGCCTCCACGGCTGAAAGGGCGAACATGTTTGGTGTGACGGGGATGTCATCCCGCGATTCTCGGATTACGGGTTGAGTGCCTTAACCACCTGGTCATGCCGGGCCAGGTAACCATTTAACCGACAGAATAAAATTATTTTAGTGCTGTTCAAATTGTACGAATCACACATTACTTACATCGTGTATCATCTAGTACTTCTATTGTTAATTACATCTAACACGTGCCGTAATTAACTCGGAATAGTAAACTGTTCACTTGTGAATGTACTTTTATAAATCGTTTCCATGTAAACGTTAGACTTGTATTTATAACTACACAAAACGTATCTGTTTTGGTTCAGTTTTTACCAGTACATTTTTGCGAGTAAAAACGTGATTGATGTGCTTAATAATAAATAACTTTTGTTAGAAGCTTCGGTTAAAGTTAGTTTAATATTAGATTTGATACTTTTAACAGTTTTAACAGCATGTAACTGAGACACGTGTACAACTGCAAGCCTTCTCTCCATTAAAATTACTTTTCACTCGTTTTATTCTCACTATATATTATTTTCTCATTAAAACATCGCTTGTATGTTAGAGAGAATCGACTGTCAGCGGATTGAATGAGTGGGTTTATAGAGTGAACAACACTGACTCACTCATACGACAGACAGCTTTGGGTAATGGAAACATACATTGAAATTTTGTTGTGTAGCATAACATTAATGTAACACATGTCCGTGTTTAAACATGTGAATTTAATCCAGTCCCTTGTTTAAACACAATGAATGTAACACACACTCGTGTTTAAACACGTGAGATAAACATTCTAGCTTTACAGAGCTCGTGTTTCTATCCCTTACAAAATTTTAGTAGATGTTATTCTAGTAAACCTAACGTATAACAAGAATCTGAAAAGACGTGAAGTAATTAGTTATTTCCTACGAATATTCCACTTATCTTAGAAGCACGAATATCAGCTCGGGCTACACTGCCAGGACAAAACTCTCCTCGAATGTTGCTTTTTTTCACAGTCGCCGGATTTTGTCTTTACTGCACGTGAGTGCAGCTGTACTTCTAATTCTAATCTTCTGGTGATTTCTAGAATGTATGCAGAAAGCTACTTACAACTAGCCTAGTGTTCTGGCAGTATAAGTAGGCTTAACGACTAAGCCCAAGTTGTTACTTTATTAGACTGTTATCAAATATGGACAAAAGTGTGGAATATACTCGCCGAAAAGTACAATACGTAAATACAGCAGCTGTAACGTAAGTATCCGATAATACTTATAGTAGTAACAGTAACAGTAGTAACAGAGTAGATACTTATAGTAGTAACAGTAACAGTAGTAACAGAGTAGATACTTATAGTAGTAACAGTAACAGTAGTAACAGAGTAGATACTTATAGTAGTAACAGTAACAGTAGTAACAGAGCGGATACGTAATACAAACTTTTAATGATGTATCAAACAAACAACAGGTTTTTTATCACTTAAGTTTCTCAAAATCTGTTGTTTGTTTAATACATCATTAAAAGTTTGTATGAACGTACGAACAGAACTATTTAAGGAAGTCATACAAACAATTCACAAAAACCAGAAATGTATCTCGCTAACTGACCTATACTGGTGAGAATTTCTAGCTGTGTAACATGTTACATAGTCATGTGTGAACCAGATAGCACAGAGACCACTACCAAATCCAGTCGTTCTTTGAAATGCGGGGACGTTATAATATGACGGACATCTTACTACTGAGTTATAGTGGCACAACAGCTGGCACCAGATGGCGTTTACCAGCTGCCTTCCCTCTAAGTTAGGGACGAGTAGGACAGGTAGACCCAGAACCGCTGGCACTAAATTCAACAAACAAGAGAACTTCCTTAACTTGTTGTTTGCCAAGTATTTCAGCTGCTACAATATAACTCTAGTGCTTCTTAATTTCGTTACTTTTTCGTGGCGCCATTTTGGATCGAAAGTAAAACAATGTGTAAGTAGGTCAAAGGCATGTATGGTGCTGACATCTAGCTTAGAAATCAGGTATTATTGAGAACGAATTAACTCGTCCGTGACACTGTGTTATCGATCGGCTTGGACGAGTTACCTTGTCTACGGCACTAAACAGGTTAATCAAAACACTTCTGAGTTTTGTCTTTTTTTATAATTTCAATATTTCATAAAGAAAATGTCTTGAAACAATCTGTGCTTCAGCCATGTTAAGAAAGGTTCAACATCTTTTAACACGTGAGACTTTATAAACACAAAAAATTGTGGTAAAATTCATACGAGTACCCCAGGAAATCGAATGTAATTTTACCATGAAAAGCAACACAGTCAGGTTCACACAAGATGTCTGTTAAACTATCACATATATTTAATAAACTGTAGAAAGAAATGGGTACTCATCCTATTTCATACTATAAAACATAATTGTTATGCTACCACAAAACTGTCATCCTTGTACGTTGGAAGGCTTTCAATGAAGAGTGATGTGCTTTGAAAATGACATCCTTATAATATAACTTTCTTTAATGGATATTGTAAAGTTTCACAGTTGCGAGATAAAACATGATCGGTCGTGGCGACACGAACTGTAACGACGTATAGAGGCGTGTTTGTTATTGAACATAAAACTACAGAAAGGGCTATCTGTGCTCTGCCCACCACGGGTATCGATACTCCGTTTTCAGGGTTATAAGTCCGAAACATACCGTTATGTCACTTGGAGGGCTACGTGTAGAGGCGTGTGTGTTTTTTCGTATAGCAAAGCCACAAAGGGCTATCTGCTCAGCCAACCGAGGGGAATCGAACCCCTGATTTTAGCGTTGTAAGTCCGGAGACATACCGCTGTACAAGAGGGCGCCGACGTATAGAGGCCAAAGTCGTTTTCATATAACGTACTGAATCTTTGTAACAGTCATTGTACGAAAATTATATTATTCAATGTTTAATTTTTATTGTCCTTTTTGATGTACAAACTAAAACGTGGACAGATCTATTAACTTCAATATTCATGTGTGGTTAAATATAACTAAAGAAGTGCGCTTTATGGTTTACTATTAATTTTGTATAATTTTCCAAATTATGAGATAAGTGACAGCTGACATGCTAAACTAACTTATTGAGTTCTGGCTTCACTTTATGAATGACCAAGTCATATTTTATACAAAGGGTTTGCTTGTCATTGTCCCTTGCTAAAATTGCAAAAATGAGCACGTCACATTCACCCAAAAAAAGGTTCTAATACAATAGATTTATTAAGATTTTTTAAAAAATTCTTTCGTTTGTTTCAGCAGTTTTTCTATGTGTGGAAGCTAAGTTGTCTTGTTGGCAACAAGGGTAAATAAATTGACAAATATGTTTGATGCTTCCAAGGGAGAAATACAATATTGATATGTGAAGCAATATTGGAATCCGATTTCGTTTGCAGACATAAAGATTGTGTTTCTCTGTCATCTTTTCATTATTCTTGCATAATTCAAAAACAGTAACAGAGACTGGTAATGGTATGAAAGAGTTGAGTTTTCCAAGTTGCTGATGAGACATTTTTAGAAATATAATAAGCCTAATATTAATGTCTAACAACAAGCATAATAATAATAATTTATTATTATTATTATTAGTAGTAATAAAACTAATTCTTTCCCTCCAATGATTGTTTAGTCAAAGGCCTGTCATGGCCAGGTGGTTAGGGTGCTCAAGTCGTAATCTGATGGTTGCGGTTTTGAATCCACGTCGCCTCAAACATGCTTGCCCTTACAGCAGTGGGGTCGTTGTGATGTAACGGTCAATCCAACTATTCGTTGTTAGAAGAATAGCCAAGAGTTGGCGGTTGGTAGTGATAATTAACTGCTTTCACTGTTAAATTAGGGGCGACTAGCACAGACAATCTCCATATAGCTTTGGGCGAAATTAAAACAAAGAAGCAGAGAGTATAAATCCTGACCACATCTCTACAGTGAAATGTTTACTTTTAACTGAAATTCAAAAACAAACATTGTTGAGTGGCGCACCACAGTATCTGGTACTGTTGTATTACATTTCTTTCTGTACTGCACAGTTTGAGATACACAGTTAAAATTTATCTTTTCGTTTAGTGTTTCTAGCCGTAATTTGTAGCACAAAGAAATATAAATCTTCGATTTAGCAAATAAGTTGTGACTATCTTACAAATTGAAACCATATTCGGAACGTTTTAATTTGATCTCTGTGTGACTGTTTTGAGTTTAAAATATGTGCTGCGGCTTTGGAGTGTGAAGTACCGTGAATTTGGATTTAATGACTTGTTAATACTGTGATTTTGGATCTAAGGGGTATGAAGTACTGTCAATTTGGATCTAATGATTGTGAAGTACTGTGATATTGGATTACTGATTGTGAAGTATTGTGACTTTGGTTGTACTGAGTGTGAAGTACCATGAATTTAGATCTAATGATTGTGAAGTACTGTGATATTGGATGTACTGATTGTGAGTATTGTGACTTTGGTTGTGCTGATTGTGAAGTACCATGAACTTGGATCTAAGGAGTATAAAGTAATGTCAGTTTGGATCTGATGCAGTGTACCTTTAAAATTTCTGAGAGTGATGTGTTTATCCTGTTGTGATTCATTTAGTTTCGACAGGTCTATTGTGGCTATATTAGAGGGCGACACCGTCTATGTTACTATCTTAATATCAAAGTTGTGACACAGCACTAATGTTAGGGGGATTTGATTCCCTAACTACAGTGAAGAAGATAACTGAAAATCGTTAATATAAAAATGGAAACATGGATTGTCATAAAAGTACAAAAACAAGTTGGATCAAAACGCAAAGAAAATATTTTTAAAAGTATAAAAGCAATATTCGTGTATGTGCTTTAAGTTGAATGTTGCATGTTCACCATGAGTGTTACATGTTTCTTTATTGCTGCAACAAACCATTATTTACTGAACCAGGTGTTTTTGTTTGAGGATTCGTGTAAACGAGCGTTTAACTAACTTCGAGTACAAAAATGAAATGTATAATATATATTTATAGTTATGTAAATTAACTTTAAATGAAAGGTATAATCAACTTTTCAAGTAAGTCACTGACATTCGTATCATTTTATACAGTATATCTGTCAATGTTGCGGTGCAAAATAATTATCCGGTTTTACTGTTGATGTTTGAAACATTATTAATGACAATACTGACAATTATTAATAACAATACTGACATCCGCACAATTTCATTAATGTACACAAGTCAGTAGAATAAATCATCAATGACAAGAATGTAGAAATATTCTACAATAACCATCTACTGTTAAAAACCTCCTAGTGATAAAATATAGCAGAAATAAAGAATTTTCAAATGACGTGTTATAAATTTCACAAATTATTTTCCAAATTAATGTGAATAATTTCAAAACAACCCTGTGAACACTCAATACTTTACTGATTACATCGTCTAGATTTGTGACTATTTTGTGTGTAGTGGCTTGTGAAACTATAGTCAGTTACAATAAGTGTTATAAATATACAGGTTTTGTGTGTAGTGGCTTGTGAAACTATAGTCAGTTACAATAAGTGTTATAAATATACAGTTTTGTGTGTAGTGGCTTGTGAAACTATAGTTACAATAAGTGTTATAAATATTCAGGTTTTGTGTGTAGTGGCTTGTGAAACTATAGTTACAATGATTGTTATAAATATACAGGTTTTGTGCGTAGTGGCTTGTGAAACTATAGTTACAATGATTGTTATAAATATACAGTTTTGTGTGTAGTGGCTTGTGAAACTATAGTTACAATGATTGTTATAAATATACAGGTTTTGTGTGTAGTGGCTTGTGAAACTATAGTTACAATGATTGTTATAAATATTCAGGTTTTGTGTGTAGTGGCTTGTGAAACTATAGTTACAATGATTGTTATAAATATACAGGTTTTGTGTGTAGTGGCTTGTGAAACTATAGTTACAATGATTGTTATAAATATACAGGTTTTGTGTGTAGTGGCTTGTGAAACTATAGTTACAATGATTGTTATAAATATTCAGGTTTTGTGTGTAGTGGCTTGTGAAACTATAGTTACAATAAGTGTTATAAATATACAGGTTTTGTGTGTAGTGGCTTGTGAAACTATAGTTACAATGATTGTTATAAATATTCAGGTTTTGTGTGTAGTGGCTTGTGAAACTATAGTTACAATAAGTGTTATAAATATACAGGTTTTGTGCGTAGTGGCTTGTGAAACTATAGTTACAATGATTGTTATAAATATACAGTTTTGTGTGTAGTGGCTTGTGAAACTATAGTTACAATAAGTGTTATAAATATACAGTTTTGTGTGTAGTGGCTTGTGAAACTATAGTTACAATAAGTGTTATAAATATTCAGGTTTTGTGTGTAGTGGCTTGTGAAACTATAGTTACAATGATTGTTATAAATATACAGTTTTGTGTGTAGTGGCTTGTGAAACTATAGTTACAATGATTGTTATAAATATACAGTTTTGTGTGTAGTGGCTTGTGAAACTATAGTTACAATGATTGTTATAAATATTCAGGTTTTGTGTGTAGTGGCTTGTGAAACTATAGTTACAATAAGTGTTATAAATATACAGTTTTGTGTGTAGTGGCTTGTGAAACTATAGTTACAATGATTGTTATAAATATACAGTTTTGTGTGTAGTGGCTTGTGAAACTATAGTTACAATGATTGTTATAAATATTCAGGTTTTGTGTGTAGTGGCTTGTGAAACTATAGTTACAATAAGTGTTATAAATATACAGGTTTTGTGTGTAGTGGCTTGTGAAACTATAGTTACAATGATTGTTATAAATATTCAGGTTTTGTGTGTAGTGGCTTGTGAAACTATAGTTACAATAAGTGTTATTAATATACAGGTTTTGTGCGTAGTGGCTTGTGAAACTATAGTTACAATGATTGTTATAAATATACAGTTTTGTGTGTAGTGGCTTGTGAAACTATAGTTACAATAAGTGTTATAAATATACAGTTTTGTATGTAGTGGCTTGTGAAACTATAGTTACAATAAGTGTTATAAATATTCAGGTTTTGTGTGTAGTGGCTTGTGAAACTATAGTTACAATGATTGTTATAAATATACAGGTTTTGTGCGTAGTGGCTTGTGAAACTATAGTTACAATGATTGTTATAAATATACAGTTTTGTGTGTAGTGGCTTGTGAAACTATAGTTACAATGATTGTTATAAATATACAGGTTTTGTGTGTAGTGGCTTGTGAAACTATAGTTACAATGATTGTTATAAATATTCAGGTTTTGTGTGTAGTGGCTTGTGAAACTATAGTTACAATGATTGTTATAAATATACAGGTTTTGTGTGTAGTGGCTTGTGAAACTATAGTTACAATGATTGTTATAAATATACAGGTTTTGTGTGTAGTGGCTTGTGAAACTATAGTTACAATGATTGTTATAAATATTCAGGTTTTGTGTGTAGTGGCTTGTGAAACTATAGTTACAATAAGTGTTATAAATATACAGGTTTTGTGTGTAGTGGCTTGTGAAACTATAGTTACAATGATTGTTATAAATATTCAGGTTTTGTGTGTAGTGGCTTGTGAAACTATAGTTACAATAAGTGTTATAAATATACAGGTTTTGTGCGTAGTGGCTTGTGAAACTATAGTTACAATGATTGTTATAAATATACAGTTTTGTGTGTAGTGGCTTGTGAAACTATAGTTACAATAAGTGTTATAAATATACAGTTTTGTGTGTAGTGGCTTGTGAAACTATAGTTACAATAAGTGTTATAAATATTCAGGTTTTGTGTGTAGTGGCTTGTGAAACTATAGTTACAATGATTGTTATAAATATACAGGTTTTGTGCGTAGTGTCTTGTGAAACTATAGTTACAATGATTGTTATAAATATACAGTTTTGTGTGTAGTGGCTTGTGAAACTATAGTTACAATGATTGTTATAAATATACAGGTTTTCTGTGTAGTGGCTTGTGAAACTATAGTTACAATGATTGTTATAAATATTCAGGTTTTGTGTGTAGTGGCTTGTGAAACTATAGTTACAATGATTGTTATAAATATACAGGTTTTGTGTGTAGTGGCTTGTGAAACTATAGTTACAATGATTGTTATAAATATTCAGGTTTTGTGTGTAGTGGCTTGTGAAACTATAGTTACAATGATTGTTATAAATATACAGGTTTTGTGTGTAGTGGCTTGTGAAACTATAGTTACAATGATTGTTATAAATATACAGGTTTTGTGCGTAGTGGCTTGTGAAACTATAGTTACAATGATTGTTATAAATATACAGTTTTGTGTGTAGTGGCTTGTGAAACTATAGTTACAATGATTGTTATAAATATACAGGTTTTGTGTGTAGTGGCTTGTGAAACTATAGTTACAATGATTGTTATAAATATTCAGGTTTTGTGTGTAGTGGCTTGTGAAACTATAGTTACAATGATTGTTATAAATATACAGGTTTTGTGTGTAGTGGCTTGTGAAACTATAGTTACAATAAGTGTTATAAATATTCAGGTTTTGTGTGTAGTGGCTTGTGAAACTATAGTTACAATGATTGTTATAAATATACAGGTTTTGTGCGTAGTGGCTTGTGAAACTATAGTTACAATGATTGTTATAAATATACAGTTTTGTGTGTAGTGGCTTGTGAAACTATAGTTACAATGATTGTTATAAATATACAGGTTTTGTGTGTAGTGGCTTGTGAAACTATAGTTACAATGATTGTTATAAATATTCAGGTTTTGTGTGTAGTGGCTTGTGAAACTATAGTTACAATGATTGTTATAAATATACAGGTTTTGTGCGTAGTGTCTTGTGAAACTATAGTTACAATGATTGTTATAAATATACAGTTTTGTGTGTAGTGGCTTGTGAAACTATAGTTACAATGATTGTTATAAATATACAGGTTTTCTGTGTAGTGGCTTGTGAAACTATAGTTACAATGATTGTTATAAATATTCAGGTTTTGTGTGTAGTGGCTTGTGAAACTATAGTTATAATGATTGTTATAAATATTCAGGTTTTGTGTGTAGTGGCTTGTGAAATTATAGTTACAATGATTGTTATAAATATACAGGTTTTGTGTGTAGTGGCTTGTGAAACTATAGTTACAATGATTGTTATAAATATTCAGGTTTTGTGTGTAGTGGCTTGTGAAACTATAGTTACAATAAGTGTTATAAATATACAGGTTTTGTGTGTAGTGGCTTGTGAAACTATAGTTACAATGATTGTTATAAATATTCAGGTTTTGTGTGTAGTGGCTTGTGAAACTATAGTTACAATAAGTGTTATAAATATACAGGTTTTGTGCGTAGTGGCTTGTGAAACTATAGTTACAATGATTGTTATAAATATACAGTTTTGTGTGTAGTGGCTTGTGAAACTATAGTTACAATGATTGTTATAAATATTCAGGTTCTGTGTGTAGTGGCTTGTGAAACTATAGTTACAATAAGTGTTATAAATATACAGGTTTTGTGTGTAGTGGCTTGTGAAACTATAGTTACAATGATTGTTATAAATATACAGTTTTGTGTGTAGTGGCTTGTGAAACTATAGTTACAATGATTGTTATAAATATACAGTTTTGTGTGTAGTGGCTTGTGAAACTATAGTTACAATGATTGTTATAAATATACAGTTTTGTGTGTAGTGGCTTGTGAAACTATAGTTACAATGATTGTTATAAATATTCAGGTTCTGTGTGTAGTGGCTTGTGAAAGAATAGTTACAATGATTGTTATAAATATTCAGGTTTTTTACACCAATAAATCGAAGCACAAGTAGAATAACAATTTATACATTATTATTATTATTTATACATTCCTGTGATATTTGATTGGCTTAAAGGTGATTAATGTTAGTAGCGAAGAAGAATTTATAAAATTTGTTTGTTTGTTTTGAATTTCGGTCGAAGCTACTCGAGGGCTATCTGTCCCTAATTTAGCAGTTTAAGACTGGAGTGAATGCAGCCACGAGGGCAATCTGCACTAGTCGTCCCTAATTTAGCAGTGTAAGACTAGAGAGAAGACCGCCACGAGGGCTATGTGCACTAGTCGTCCCTAATTTAGCAGTGTAAGACTAGAGAGAATGCAGCCACGAGGGCTATCTGCACTAGTCGTCCCTAATTTAGCAGTTTAAAACCAGAGATAAGGCTTTTAGTCATCACCACCCAACTCTTGAGCTACTCTTTTACCAAAGAAAAGTGAGATTTACTGTAACATTTTAAAGCTCCACGGCTTAGTGTGACGGGGATTCGAACTCGCGACCTTCAGATTACGGGTTCAACGCCTTAACGACCTGGTTATTTAGAAATGGGGAAAATCTTGACTTTCAAGAATCAACTTAAAACTTGCAATACCACCTTTGAAGGAGTTTGTTTAGTAGGTGGGCGTCAGTTTTGGCCCAATACACTTAGCTTTGAAAACAAAACTGGAAATGAACGATTAAATAAGCTGACAACATCTGTCCTTCTGTTTGAAGAATTTACACATGTGCAGGAGTTTATTCTAGGTTTAATAAAATATCTATAGCCGTTTGTTCTGTAGGTTTGTGAAACAAACTGATAAGTTTTGTCAGAAAACCAACTGTTTTGCTGCTATCCAATTTTTTATGGCATTAACCATAGATATTAGAAGGTCTCGCGTGTTGTTTCAAAGGCGAGTACACTCTGTAAGATGGTTCTTTCCTGTATATGCTATTAGAAGTTTCGTGAAATTTCTGGGCGAACCCTATTTTGAACCCCGAGAGTATTACATAATAATCATCGCATTGTGACTGAACTGCGTTTAGTAAGAACCTTCGTCTGGTTAAATCACGAATTTTCATAATGTAATAATGCAAATAAAAAACACAAAAATATATTTACTATCGTCACTCAACAGACGTTTATCTGTTATATTTATTTGTCTATTGTTGTTGTTTTTCAATTTTCTCATATATATATTTATTTGTTTAAACTCCTGTAAACTTATGTATAATTTTGCACGGAAGTAAAATGTTCTTTTCTTGATTCAAAGCATGTTTAATAAAATGTGTTTAGTTTCAACTTTGTATTTCAAGAAAATAAGTATTTATTTAACATGTTAAATATTATATGTTAATATATTTTTGATTAATAGATTTTTTGTTTCTGTGTTTGTCTTCTTATAGCAAAGCCACATGGCCCGACATAGCCAGGTGGATAAAGGCACTCGACTCGTAATCTGAGGGTGGCGGTCTTGAATCCCCGTAACATCAAATATGTTCGCCCTTTCAGCCGTGGGGGCGTTATAACGTGACAGTTATTTGCACTATTCGTTGGTAAAAGCGTGGTCTAAGAGTTGGCGGTGAGTGGTGACGACTAGCTGTCTTCTCTCTAGTCTTACACTGGTAAATTAGGGACGGCTAACGCAGATAGCCCTCGAGTAGCTTTGTGCGAAATTCAAAACTAACAAAGCCACATACGTCTATCTACTGTACCCACCGAGGGGAATAGAATGCGTCATTTTAGGCATAGTAAATCTAAAGAATTACCATTGTCCCAGGGGGCTACTTTTAGTTTCTGTTCCTATTACTTGTATTTGTGTAACCAAAACATAAGTGAATTAAAACATCCAATATATTTGTAACCTATTGTTTAGATTTGGAATAAAATTAATATTCCGTTTTGCTTAAGGATACTTTAAGAAAATATTGAATCTGTATTTTCTTAAGATTTTTCCTTCTACTTATAAAATTAATAATAAAAGCGAAGATATATCAATTCTAATAGGTAATGTTGATCAAGACAAAAAGACAAATAAAGACAGCATTTTTAGTTCAACAATACGATTGTTTATGAAGGACAAATTTTCTTTTTATTATTATATTGTAGAGAGCTTGAGATTGTTTGTTTAATTTCGCACAAAGCTACGCGAGGGCTATCTGTGCTAGCCGTCCCTACTTTAGCAGTGTAAGACTAGAGGGAAGGCAGCTAGTCATCACCACCCACCGCCAACTCTTGGGCTACTCTTTACCAACGAATAATGGGATTGACCGTATGTCATATCACTCCCATAGCTGAAAGGGCAATTATGTTTGTTGTGATGGTGATTTAAACCCGTGACCATTAGATTACGAGTCGAACGCCTTAATCCGCCTGACCATGCCTGAAATAGGACTTGGCCTTCATGTATTGATTTGCTTTCGTTAGATTTACTGAAGGAAAAGAGGATATGCCTTAAAGCCATAGCAACAGACGGAGAAAAGCCATAACAAGAGATATGTAAAGAGTGTAATATATTTACATTATTAATGTGTAGAAAAATAAGTATCGTACTTTCTACCCAAAATATTTAACGAACCAAATTATTTTATTTGATAGACTAATAAGTAACAATGTGTAGACGATATACGCCACCTGGCAAACAAACTTAGAAACATATTATATGAAAAATAAACTTTTACAACTAAATTGCTGAGTAAGATGTATTCTAACACGTCTTCTTCTCTTAACCCTGGTAGGATAGCAGTATGTCTGTATACACAAGAAACCGGGTGAAAAGAGCAGAGATTGCTTAACTTTGAAGATCTGTGTTACTTTAATTCTGTAAACAAATGTGCTCTCTAAGTTATTTATTTAAATTTTCTTTAATTCACTTTTTGACACAATTGTGGCACAATAGATAAAGTAACCTATTCATTTTTTGTGATTCTTTTCTTTGTGTGTGAGGCATGTACACCCCCATGTTTTCTTTGACGTCTTCCACAAAGTGAAATACGATGGTAAAAATGCTGACTGTTGACATTTGACCGATACTCGTGACAAGGTGAAGAACATTGACATTTGACCGATTCTCGTGCTTAGCTTCTTAACCCGTTGCAGCTTTCCTTAATACCAAATACGATAATGGTGAATGGTGCTGTCACAGTAAGAGCAGGTCTGGTTAGTCCTGCTGTCACAGTAAGAGCAGGTCTTGTTAGTCCTGCTGTCACAGTAAGAGCAGGTCTGGTTAGTCCTGCTGTCACAGTAAGAGCAGGTCTAGTTAGTCCTGCTGTCACAGTAAGAGCAGGTCTGGTTGGTCCTGCTGTCACAATAAGAGCAGGTCTGGTTAGTCCTGCTGTCACAGTAAGAGCAGGTCTGGTTGGTCCTGCTGTCACAGTAAGAGCAGGTCTGGTTGGTCCTGCTGTCACAGTAAGAGCAGGTCTGGTTAGTCCTGCTGTCACAGTAAGAGCAGGTCTGGTTAGTCCTGCTGTCACAGTAAGAGCAGGTCTGGTTGGTCCTGCTGTCACAGTAAGAGCAGGTCTGGTTGGTCCTGCTGTCACAGTAAGAGCAGGTCTGGTTAGTCCTGCTGTCACAGAAAGAGCAGGTCTGGTTAGTCCTGCTGTCACAGTAAGAGCAGGTCTAGTTAGTACTGCTGTATCGCATTTAGAGAAGGTTTGTTCTGTTGAAATTGGGATTATTGCTGTTGTTTGCTGTTAAGCCCAAAGCTACATAAAGGGTTATCTGTTGTCTGCCCATCATGGGAATCGAAATCCAGTTTCTTGCAGTATAAGTCCACAGACATACCGATGTGTCACAAAAGATGGAAAGTCGCTAGCTAAATTTAAGGAGTTTGATAACACGAAAATCCTTCATAGTGCTAAAATTGAATGGAAATATCGTGTATTGAATAAACACATTTTGTATAATTCCTTGAAATTCTTGTGGTCCAGAATTTTCTGACACCCTGTAGGGCAAAAGGAAAACGTAAAATTATGTCCTCAATATGAAGAGCTCTTTATTTTGGTGTCTCGTGACTCTCTAAAAACCGTTTTAGTGTGTTATTGGCGAGTTCCCTTAACTATTTATTTGTCTTAATTTTGACATAAAAAAAGAATAGGGCCTGGCATGGCCAAGCGCGTTAAGGCGTGCGACTCGTAATCTGAGGGTCGCGGGTTCGCATCCGCGTCGCGCCAAATTTGTTCGCCCTTCTAGCCGTGGGGGCGTTATAAAGTTCGGTCAATCCCACTTTTGGTTGGTAAAAGAGTAGCCCAAGAGTTGGCGGTGGGTGGTGATGACTAGCTGCCTTCTCTCTAGTCTTACACTGCTAAATTAGGGACGGCTAGCACAGATAGCCCTCGAGTAGCTTTGTGCGAAATTCCAAAACAAACAAACAAATAAAAAGAATAATTATAGTGCCTTTAAAACTGACGCCATGTTTTTTTATTAATTACCTGGTTGGTGAGCCTGCAGAAAAATAGAAAAATGACATTAGATTTTTTTTTGAATTTTTATTATTGTGTGCTACATTCAACGAAGACGAAAACACTGTCTTCACGTGCAAGTATAAACGACATAGGAACATTTTCAAATTTTATTGTGCAGCAAAACGAATAGTTTTCCGATGATTTAACGGAAAATGAACTTCACGAAGCTGCTAAGTGTTTCTACAGGCTTTCCGTTCTCTCAAAAAACTTTCAAATCACCTATTTTTCTTTACATGTTACAATCTTGAGGTAATAATTCGTCAGTCTACAATAGTTTACACGTTTAATACACTTTCCATTTCTTTCTAAAATTATATACTACATAAAACTCCAAAACGTCAGTATTACATTTCTCCTGAAAAACACGTATTCTTTAGGTTTTGCACTTTCAAGTTCTATTTACTGCTTTTAAATTATGTATAATCCATATTCATTGTATACATATTTCAAGTTGAAATAGACACTCCGGTTGAGCGCGTCTTAAGCTCGAGGTATCGAAGCAGACTTCTTTACAGAGTAAGCGATTCGTGTTATCTGTATCGAAGACGTCGCTATTTACAGTATAATACAGTTTATCGGTTCTACGTAGATTAAAGACAAACTGTACGTATGTTCCTGGATAAATAATGCGTGAGGTAGTCGCACTGAAATATGTTCTTGTATGTGCTCATACTTGTAACTTGAGAATGTTTGTGTGTCATTGTATTCTACTTAGATTCAGTGAAGTTTTTTTTTTTTCACTGAAAGAAATATTAATAAATGTTGCATAAGTAAACACGGTAAGTAAATGTACAACATATTGGTAGCATGTGAACCAACGAAGATGGCGCTTTATTTATTATAAATTAAAATTTTTGCTATTTTTATTATTTAATGATCTACTCGTTTTTATAAATTATTTACGATCTTATAATGAAAGTTTGTCTCATGTATCAAACTTCTTACTGGTACGGTAACAACTGGTTGTAGTTTTCATATTTTTTTACTATACGTTAGTTTTTAGTGCAAAGCAACACAATGGGTTATTTAGGAAAGGTTAATATACAAATGGTTGAGGTTATCTTAAGGTGATTTCTGAATATGAAAAATTAGCAAGTCACATTATAATCACAGTTGCCATGGAACGACTCGTATTGGAACAATATATGTATATATTTGGTTTTGTAGATCGTGTGGTATCACCGAATATTCATCGTGTATGTCAAGTAAAAACATAGCTCAAGAAGTGAATATATACAACTCGTGGTATCGAAGCAGATTTCTAGCAGTTAGGATTTCATGTTATATTTATCAAAGGTACTGCTATTTTAGGATAAAGTAGTTCTTTATAAACTGACAAAAGACTGTATACGTACTGCTGAAAAAATAACGTGTTAGATAGTAGAACTTAAAAATGTCCTTAAACGAACGTGTACATAATACTTACTTGAGGGAAATCTGGACCATCTTGAGGTACCAGGACTGTTAAAAAAGAGAACTACGACAAGTCGTACCCTAACGTGATACGTAAAATACGGAATCTTGTAACATATGAGAATCCTCAAACACAAATGTCAGTAGCAAAAGTCACGTGTACACGAATTGCTTTCATGACATATCCGTTTAACTCTTGCATATTCAAGCACCGAAGAACGAAACAGGTAGTTATGCTATCAAATATAAAGGTATACTAGTGAAACTGTAATGTAACAGCATGTACTAGAACTACGAAACGCTCATGACTTCACGTTTTGTTGGTAGTTTAATACCTCAGAAATGTAAAAGCTTTTTAAGACGGGTGTGTTACAGCCCTTCTGTCGTAAAATATTTCATAAAATCTGTTCAGATCTTTATTTAGAATTTCCAAGACGGGATATCTCATGTAGCTGATGATATTGTTAAACTAAATATGTAACAAATAACATCCCAGATGTGTTAACCAAAGAGTGTCAACTTGTAACAGTTGAGAATCAACCATTACAAAGGTCAGTGGCGAATGTCATCCATGTGATCCACACAATAGTTCGACACATAATTAAAGTGGATCTCCTTCTGGAAAAGATTCCAAAGTCATGTAGACTCACCAAAATAAAGCTTTCAGTCGCACTTTCTATTCTATTAAAAAGCAAGAGAATGAAACCGTTATCTATACGAAGACTTACTGATCAAATCGTTGAAGGTAGTATCTATGAATTTCTGTAAATCTCACAAGTGGAACAGACACTGGGATTTAAATGTCTTCATACATTGGATGGATCATGGAAAGTAACCATATTCGTTGGTAAGAAAGTAACCCAAAAGGTGGCGATGACTATCTTCCTTCTAGTCGTACACTGCTAAATTAGTAGTGGCTGGCACTAATAGCTTTCGTGTTACTTTGCGCGAAATTTAAAAAAAAAACAAGCAATCGTAACCCTACTAGATTTAAACCATTTTGGTAAGACTAGATTACTGTTTGGGCCCGGCATGGCCAAGCGTGTTAAGGCGTTCGACTCATAGTCCGGGGGTCAGGGGTTCGAATCCTGGTCGCACCAAACATGCTCGCCTCTTTTAGCAGTGGGGGCGTTATAATGTGACGGTCAATCCCACTATTCGTTGGTAAAAGAGTAGCCCAAGAATTGGCGGTGGGTGGTGATGACTAATTTCCTTCACTCTAGTCTTACACTACTAAATTAGGGACAGCTAGCGCAGATAGCTCCCGAGTAACTTTGCGCGAAATTGAAAAAACAACAAAAATCAAACAGAGTAGTGTTTAATGGGGAGGCTTAGATTTTTTTTTCAGTGAATTAAGACTTTGTGGTTCTTGCGTGTAGAGAGATACACGAAGTTAGATGAGTAATCAGGAACACGGGAAACGGAGGGTTTCATTAACAAACGTAGCAGTAATTAAAAGAAATGCGGAGATCTGCGACGTACAATCAAGAGTGACCAGACATCGAACATCAGTGTAATCAACATAGAAATCGATATCTGTTTTCTACCTACTTTACACTTACAAGCAGACAATACACAAATACACTTTGTGTAGACGAAGGTAACTTTTCCAAGTGGAAGAACCGTAATTATAAGGACTTACAACGGTAAAATCCGAGGTTTGATTTTCGTGGTGGACGCATCAAATAATGAAACGTTGCTTAAAAGTAACACACGAGATAGAGTACAACCATCGAAAGTTACTAAGGAAATCGACGTGTGAAAGGTATTGATTTAAAATCGTTTCGAAATGGATTTCTGAAACGACAAAAAATCTATCAATACAATTGAATTTTGAATAAAATAGAAATCAGCTTAAAAGAACGAGGATTTGTATCCAAGGAATGCCACAATGTGACACGTTATATTGAATTTTTACGATATACACTTGGTATGGGCAACATGAAAAGGAAGTAGTGGACCGCACGTGAGTTTATTTTCCAGCTGACAAGACCTTTGTGATTGCCCAAAATGGTTATAAAAGAGAAAATGAAATGCCCGTGACGGATTTAACGTCTGATTATGTGTTACTATAACAGAATAGAATCCACAAAATAGAAATATTTATTAGTCACAAAGACACGTCATGGGCTATTTGGAATGTGCCAACTGCGAGGTTTGAAATTCAAGTTTTAACATTATATGCCCTCAGACTCACTACAAGGGAGACAGGGGAAGGGTGGGGTAAGACTTAAAAACCCCTTACTGTTGCTTTACGCTACATATCGATGATTAGTTCATTATATGCAGATTTACAATATTTTTGTTTGTTTCAATAAGATAACCACATTTTGTTGTTGTAACCAAAAATTTATAAATTTGAACAACTCCGCTCCGAGGACCCGCTGGTCAGCTGGTCAGTTCTTACAGACTGTAACGGGTTTATACAGCTCTGGTGGGCATGTATAGTGAACCTAATAATAAAAAAATAAAACAGAAAATCAATTAATTAGTAAACGTAACACCTAGATTTAGGTACATTATTATGATAATAATGTGGACTTCGAGAACATGCTTTGATGAAGGTTACTGGCTCTATTGATATATATATAGACACACGCATACACATGTGTGTATATATAAATATTTATAAAGGTATCGAACGGTTAATGCGTGGAATTTGGTGTGACACTACAAATGTTGTTTTGGTTTCTCTCCATGATATTGACAAAGACAGAATAAAGATTCCTCGTTCTGATTCACATGGTGGGCGTCTACAAGGTACATTTTCCTCGTTCTGATTCACATAGTGGACGTCTACAAGGTACATTTTCCTTGTTCTGATTCACATGGCTGACGTCTACAAGGTAAATTTTCCTCGTTCTGATTCACATAGTGGACGTCTACAAGGTAAATTTTCCTCGTTCTGATTCACATAGTGGGCGTCTACAAGGTACATTTTCGTTGTTCTGATTCACATGGCTGACGTCTACAAGGTAAATTTTCCTTGTTCTGATTCACATGGCTGACGTCTACAAGGTAAATTTTCCTCGTTCTGATTCACATAGTGGACGTCTACAAGGTAAATTTTCCTCGTTCTGATTCACATAGTGGGCGTCTACAAGGTACATTTTCCTCGTTCTGATTCACATAGTGGACGTCTACAAGGTACATTTTCCTTGTTCTGATTCACATAGCTGACGTCTTCAAGGTAAATTTTCCTCGTTCTGATTCACATAGTGGACGTCTACAAGGTACATTTTCCTTGTTCTGATTCACATAGCTGACGTCTACAAGGTACATTTTCCTCGTTCTGATTCACATAGTGGACGTCTACAAGGTAAATTTTCCTTGTTCTGATTCACATAGCTGACGTCTACAAGGTAAATTTTCCTTGTTCTGATTCACATAGCTGACGTCTACAAGGTACATTTTCCTCGTTCTGATTCACATAGTGGACAGACAGCCCATTGTGTAGCTTTGTGCTTAATTCTAAACAACACCAACGACTTCTTACGTGACAGCGACATTCGCCAGTCCGTGAGAACAACTAATGAACATTTCCTTCGTCAACCAAACTGACGCCGGTTCTAAAATCATTAACACTTTTAACACAAGTGATGGTTTAACTTTAACAGTCGGAGACCTCTTAAGTACTTTTCTGTGTTGTTCAGGCATTAGTGTATATATTTCAAAGTGAACAGTTACAATGTATGTTTCAAATTACCAGTACTTCTTCAACGAATTACATTATTTAATGATTGTTTCAAAATTTTATCACATGAATTATATTGGCCCGTATTCAATATCAAACTCAGGAGCGAATAAGGAAATATTTAGTTTCTCACAACATGCATATCTATACTTAAGTATAGATAAATTAGACAAGAAACACACACACAGATGCACACTCGCGAACCACATTTGATAGTGTGTACATTCACACACCTTTACACTTTGAAGCTTCTAAACACATTGGTCCTGTTACATTTTATTCGCTATATGCCAGAGAAAAGTTAAGGTTTAAAGAGACGAATGAACCAAAACGGAATATCCAAGGATGAAGTAAAGAATTAACTTCATTTAAGACTGAAATGTCACGCTCTTCTTAGTGCACGTGATTTAAATGTGTCTTCCACTGCCGACAAAATGAGAGTAAAATTTGATTTTTCTGTCGTGCATTTTGACACCATAAGTTTGTTTTGGAATTTCACACAAAGCAACTCGAGGGCTATCTGTGCTAGCCGTCCCTAATTTAGCAGTGTAAGACTAGAGGGAAGGCAGCTAGTCATCACCACCCAACGCCAACTCTTAGGCTACTCTTTTACCAACGAAAAGTGGGTTTGACTGTGACATTATAATGCCCACATGGCTGAAAGGGCACGAACCCGCGACTCTCGGATTACGAGTCGAACGCCTTAACACGCTTGGCCATGCCGGGCCCAATAAAAAAGTAAGAGAACAACAGTCACACTACGGTATGTTTGCTTAGTTACGACGTTAGAAATTGGATTTCAATACCTGTGGTGGGCAGAATACAGACAGTCAAGGTTCTTGTACAGCTCTGTCCTTAATTAAAGACAAACATAAAAAATTGACAGGCTGTACTCACATTTAACAGGCCCGGCAGGGCCAGGTGGGTTAAGGCGTTCAAATCATAATCCGAGGGTTGCGAGTTCGAGTCCCATTGGCACCAAACATGCTCGTGCTTTCAGCCGTGGAAACGTTATAATGTGAGGTCAATTCCACTATTCGTAGGTAAAAGAGCAGCCCAAGAGTTAGCGTTGATAACTAGCTTCTTTTCCTCTATTTTTACACTGCTAAATTAGGATCGACTAGTGCAGGTGGCTTTGCACGAAATTCAAAACATACCAAACCACATTTAATGACAGCGACAGAATGTTGGTTTGTTTTGAATTTCGCGCAAAGCCACCAGAGAGCTGTTTGCGCTAACCGTCCGTATTTCAGCAGTGTAAGACTAAAGAGAAGGCAGCTAGCCATCATCACCCTTTCGTCAACTCTTGGGCTACTCTTTTCACAACGAACTGTAGGATTGACATTCCATTATAACGCCCGCACTGCTGTAAGAGCCAACATGTTTGCTGTGTAGTAGATTCGAATTCGCGATCCTCAGGTTACGATTAGAGCGCTACCTAACCATCTGACCTTAGAATGCTTGAGAATATTTCATTGAATGTATGAAACCATCTTTAAAAGTGAAAAGTCCAAACACTATTTAATAGTCTGTTTTATAGTTTGTTAAAAGTTCGGGAAGCCCTCCAGTTAATAAAACTGTCATTGCCAAAGTTCTGCTATTTATGTTTGGCGATTCTCTTTCTTCACGAGAAAATACTCATCCTATTTCAGTTAAAATGTTACTCAACGAGTTTCAAACTTTCAACTCTGACATTGACTAAAAAGAAAAAAAAAACATGGTTTATCACGTGAAAGTTAGTTTCAGTTTGTTGAAACCACGGCCATTTCAATTCTTCGTACTACCTGACACAATGCTAATCTGCCAATATCCATGCAAATCAAGCCTCCACTGAAACTTAAGTGTTGTGTCACCGTAATGCTCTTCTTACAAAACAAACTATCGTAAGACAACTGGAAATAAAAGCTTTCTGATGGAAGGCACTTTTCCGTCCGTCTGGGTAAAATGAGCAAACATCACACACACAAAAACCAAACAAGCAAATTGCTTTCTTGGATTTTGTATCTTTACTCTACCAAATGAAAACATATTTTAGCCTAACATATTTGTACGTTGGAATACAGGGAAAGTAGTTCTAAAAAGAATTAGTTCAGGTTTAATGTAAAATATGAGTGAAATCCGTAATTCTGCAAAATGGGTTTTGAAATTAGAGAGCATATGTTATTCTGAATGTTACATAATAAAAGTCGTGGTAAGAACAAACTAGATTCTGAGCGGGAAGTTAAGTATTTTGTACTTTATTAATTCCATACGAGGCAAAGATTCATAATTTCTTTCTTACTACTAGGCAAGAGTAATTTTATAAAACTTAAGAAATTTCAAGTGTAGCAAATGGCATAAAAACATGTTCATAAAAACACAATGTCCACGTTTTACCTAACGCTGTCTGAATTCCAAAATACAGGCGAGAGTAATAAAATGATCATAATATATTACGAGTACATTTTTCTGAATAATAAAAAAGAAGTTATTTAAACGAATAGAAACAAAAGCTATGTTGCCAGATATTTTCAAACTTGTATAAATTAAGAATTAATCACGTTATTTATTTATACAGTCACATACTGGAACTGGCTGTCTGTCTATGGATATACTTCAAACGATGAATAATCACGAATAAAGCACCTTTTAAGCATTATTGTCTCACCTTTATTGTGTATATTGAAAGCATGTTTGATATCCAATAAAAACAAAAACTATTAGTCGAAGTTTCATAAAATTGAACCAAACAGAACATTTGTGAAGAAGATACTTGGATATTTGCCTCAGGTTAAGATATTACAACTCTTATTGTTTGAACTTCGAGTATGTTTTTATTATATAGTTTACCAGTTGAAGTTTTGTAAGACTGAATTTGTCAAAAATAACAAAGTTGAGTAATGCGCATAGTTTTCCAAATAACACAGCGGTGGCTGATTAACTTACATAACAATTAAAATAAAGTCATTTCTACAACGTTTCTTATTTATTCTTGTTTCTTATTTACGAAATTTTTCGAGAATATGAGGAATTTCACAAATATATTTTTATTGTTGGGTAAAACTTAACACAAAAATAAATATTGCATAACCCCTTTAAACTGTCTTCATAGCGATGAATAAAACAAATAACAAGAAATATTCTAGAAACACCCACCCAATAAAATGAAATCTGTAGAGTTTATTACACAATACTTTCATGGATTTAGTGTGCCACAATTGATTACTTGTATGAGGGTTGATATTTTACCGAAAGAAATGTTGCTTTGTGTCATACAAGTGTTTGACACTAAAAAAAATTAGAATTTTTTCTGTAATAAAAATTGAACTCTTGTCTTCACTGACCAGGCGAGAACAAGCTGCTCGTGACCTGTATTACCTTTATGTCTCATACTCTCCAAAATTATCTTAACTGACAAAAAATACTGAAAAATACTAGGAGTTTCAGAATATTTTTTTAATTGTTCTAAGATACTTATATCGATTACATCTTTCTTTTTTCACTTTTAAAAATTATTTATATTATGATAGGTTTCGACAATAATTACACAAATCTCGCATCCGTTCATTGAAAGCTATGTTATTTTTTCCAAAGACATTAAATTTGAAGTGTTTGTAATTTACCACCAAACTACACAGCTACAGTTATTCAAATCCAGTTTCTAGTATTGTAAGACCGTGGACATGTTGTTGTGTTACAGGAGGGGAAATTTAAAATAAAACCACAAAAGCAATTACCTCCCCACGATAATAATGGTTTATTTTAGCAACATTTGTTAATTTTGAATTTCGCGCAAAGCTACTCAAGAGCTATCTGCGCTAGCCGTCCATAATTTAGCAGTGCAACACTAGAGGGAAGGCACTTAGTCATTTCCACCCATCATCAATTCTTGGGCTACTCTTTTTCTGATGAATAGTGGGACTGGCCATCACATTATAATGCCTCTTGGCTGAAAAGAAGAGCATGTTTGGTGCGACGGAGTTTTGAACCCGTGACCTTCAGATTACGAATCGAGTGCCTTAACCCACCTGACCATACTCAGCCAGATTATTAAGGAATGGTATAAAGATACGTTTCAAATATGAAATACAATAAACATTTTTTTTAAAGCAGAAGCTAATTTCACGAATGTGATAAACTGAGGGTACATATTTCATTTTTGGACTTCATTAAATGTATCATCTTCAGTAAATGTATCATCTTTAGTAAATGTATCATCATCAGTAAATGTATCATCTTTAGTAAATGTATCGTCGTCAGTAAATGTATTATCATCAGTAAATGTATCATCTTCAGTAAATGTATCATCTTTAGTAAATGTATCATCTTTAGTAAATGTATCATCTTTAGTAAATGTATCATCATCAGTAAATGTATCATCTTCAGTAAATGTATCATCTTTAGTAAATGTATCATCTTTAGTAAATGTATCATCGTCAGTAAATGTATCATCTTTAGTAAATGTATCGTCGTCAGTAAATGTATCATCTTCAGTAAATGTATCATCTTTAGTAAATGTATCATCTTTAGTAAATGTATCATCATCAGTAAATGTATCATCTTTAGTAAATGTATCGTCGTCAGTAAATGTATTATCATCAGTAAATGTATCATCTTCAGTAAATGTATCATCGTCAGTAAATGTATCATCTTTAGTAAATGTATCATCATCAGTAAATGTATCATCTTTAGTAAATGTATCATCTTTAGTAAATGTATCATCGTCAGTAAATGTATCATCTTTAGTAAATGTATCATCGTCAGTAAATGTATCATCTTTAGTAAATGTATCATCTTCAGTAAATGTATCATCTTCAGTAAATGTATTATCGTCAGTAAATGTATCATCTTCAGTAAATGTATCATCATCAGTAAATGTATCATCATCAGTAAATGTATCATCGTCAGTAAATGTATCATCTTCAGTAAATGTATCATCATCAGTAAATGTATCATCGTCAGTAAATGTATCATCTTCAGTAAATGTATCATCTTCAGTAAATGTATCATCATCAGTAAATGTATCATCGTCAGTAAATGTATCATCGTCAGTAAATGTATCATCTTTAGTAAATGTATCATCTTCAGTAAATGTATCATCTTCAGTAAATGTATCATCATAAATAAAGGTGTCATCGTCAGTAAATGTATCATCTTTAGTAAATGCATCATCGTCAGTAAATGTATCATCATCAGTAAATGTATCATCTTCAGTAAATGTATCATCTTCAGTAAATGTATCATCTTCAGTAAATGTATCATCATAAATAAAGGTGTCATCGTCAGTAAATGTATCATCTTTAGTAAATGCATCATCGTCAGTAAATGTATCATCTTCAGTAAATGTATCATCGTCAGTAAATGTATCATCTTCAGTAAATGTATCATCATAAATAAAGGTGTCATCGTCAGTAAATGTATCATCATCAGTAAATGTATCGTCGTCAGTAAATGTATTATCAAGAAATGTATTATCAAATGGTTGAAACATGTAGTAAAAGGAGAAATGCATCTTTTGTTATTTTATTCCTTCCGTTTCATACATTCCAAAAAAATTAACGTTCTTCCACTATTATGAACTCCTTCAAAGGTTATTTTAACAATTTACAATGTCTGTCCTTTAACCTTTTCACGAAACCAGATAAAACGTTGTGTAGATTTAAACCGAAAGCCAAAAGTATCAGTTTTTTTACGTCCTCATTTAATAATCAAATATGTCAGAAGAAGTTTTCGCTTGTGAGTGTGATAAGATTAAATTCTTGAAGGTTAAACGAGGATCAAGACATTTTGTAATTTTATAGAGATATATCCCTTAAATTAACCAACTTTCATTAAAAAGTACGCCTGGAACTTCGTGTTTTATTTAGTATCTACAATACAGACTTTGTCACTATTTGTACTTTGAAACCTTGCTTCTGGTGATGGCTGTAAAAACTTTTGTTATATGACAAAGCCATTATGATGCTGGATATTTTTGTTGTATTATGAATGATAGATTGACTAGAATAAACTATTACTAATAAGTTGAATGATTCGTCAAAATGTTACCATAAATCAGTAAATCAATGATTTTGTAACTACATGGTATGAGAAAAAATGTTCGATTTAAACTAAAACATTTTTATATTTAGCACATTATTGTATCACACAAGTCATGGTATTGTATTGTTTTCAGTCAGAAAGGATCTAGATACTTGATACATTTAAACAGTGGCGACGCTAGGATATTTTCGTTGGGGGGGCTGAGGTAAACTGTGGGGGCTTCCCAAAATGCCATCAATATGAAGTAAAGATGGTATATTATAATAATGTAAATGCCAAGGTACATTTCAGAAAGTGTGCTATTTTTTCAGTGCAGTTTTCATCGGAAACTCATACTCTGATTAATAATTCATGATTACAAATTAAAAATAATCTGTTTATGAAAATATACATAGATGTAAAATAGGAAGCTCACCTAAATTCCACCCAAGTTAATACATAATAATAAAGAAAATCAAGATTAGCTTAGATTGAACATTTAATATACCATTAAGAGTGAAGCTACAAATCAAAATAAATACAACATAAAGACAGTTTAAATAGCAGAAACGTTCAGTTCTACAGATCTATGTCTCTTTGATGTCAAATGTTAAGCAACAACAACCTCAAAATTACAAGAACCGACACACAATTCAAAACTGAAATCCACCAAAAAATCACCCATACTGGACTATACATTCCTTGGGACTCAGCACATGAAACAAAACGAAAACTCAACATACTAAGAAACCAGATAAACACAGCCATAAAACTATGCTCACCAGATAAAATTAACGATGAATTAGACAAAATAAAACAATACTTCATCAACATCAATAAGTTTCCTCCACAAAACATTATACGTACACATCTAGACAGAAAGCAAAATAAACCAACAAAAGTAAATATATCTCACGAATCAAAAAATCACGAAACCATATACTGCTGTATACCATATATTCCTGACATCAGCAGACAAATAACCAACATTTGGCAAAAACTAGTAAAAAAATATGACATTCCAGTTAATACCAAATTTATTCAAAAACCAGGCACAAAACTGAGGTCTATACTATGTAAAAACTACACTGACAAACACCACACCAACATTATTTATAAAATACAATGTGATAACTGCCACGACTTCTATATTGGAGAAACAAGTAGAAAAATGGAAACCAGATTCAAAGAACATAAAAAGTCACCTTCACACGTTTTCGAACACTGCAAGTCAAATAAACACAACATAACCATAGAAAACACTCAAAAACTAAATAAAGAAACAAACATAAACAAACGCAAAATTAAAGAAGCCTTACTTATACAACAACTTAAACCCAAAATAAACCAATACAAAGGAACACATTTACACCTGTATTAAAAATAATAAAATAAATAGTATAAAGTTATGTATTCAAACATCTAACACCGCCCTCTATATTCCGACACTCACTTACACAACCCCTTTCAAACATGTGGTCAGCTTCCGGTCAGTTACCTCTTTCTTTGTGAACCTGACGATGACCGAAGAAGGTCGAAACGTTGTTCGCTCTTCTATGTAAAATATTTTCTCAACCCAAAAGAGCCGTTTTTGCATATATATTCAACAATGACGATTGTGTTTTCCATATTTTATGAATATATGTAGATAACAATATTTGGGGGGCTGAGGGGGTAGGGGCTTGGCTCATTTGAGGGGGCTCAACCTTCCCTGGCACCGCCACTGCATTTAAACAAAAATTATACTCAACTAACGTTTGGAATATGCATCACTCGTAATGTTTGATTTGGTTATTGTTACAAATTTTGCCAAAGCTACGCAAGGACTGTCTGCACTAGCCGTCCCTAATTTAGAAGTGTAAACCAGATGGGAGGCAGCTAGTCATCACTTACCACCACCAACTGTGAGTTAGTCTTTTACCAACGAATAGTGAAATTGACCGTCACATTATAACGCTTCCATGTCTGAAAGGGCGAGGATATTTGGTGCGATGGGGATTCGAACCTGCAACCCTCTGGTTACAACCCGAGTGCCTTAACTATCTGGCCATGCCGGGCCTCTGCACTGGCCGTCCCTAATTTAGTAGTGATGATGTAGAGGGATGGCAGTTAATCAACACCACCATCCATCAGCTATTGCGCTACTCTTTTACCAATAAATAGTGGAATTAATCGTGACACTATAACTACCCTACGAATGAAAAAGCTAGCATGTTGAGTGACGGGTGTTAGAACGCGCGACCCTCAAATTGTGAGTCGATCGCTCTTGCTAGCAGGCCATCCATTCATCAGGAGTTCTCACCAGCAGGCCATCCATTCATCAGGAGTTCTCACCCTCAAGAGTAGAACATGTATTGTGTTTTTGTAAATTGTAAAAAATTAATTAATTAAATGAAAATATTAATCTCACTACCCAACTTGCAATATCTCTTTCTTTTCTTATGTTTAATTTGGCTACTGGTTTAGAACACAACTAGTTTTCTCGAAAATCATGATAACTTATATTGAGTGTTCAAATATAAACCACGGTGTCTTATTTCCTTTCATTCTGGATATACAGTAAGAACTGACAAGAGAAAATACCAAAGTAAATCTGAACATCAGGACGTCCACCTCAGAAACAAGTATCCTTTCACCAGAGCGTCTTCTCTATTCAGACTTATGGCATTTCCACTCCTGGTGTCGATGTTGGTGGGTGTCAGGGGTTTAACGGTGAGTAATGGCAGATCGTAAATTTACTAGAGTCAAATAGACCTTTATTTCCCAGATATCCACGATAAATAGAAGTTCCTACTTTTCGACAACTAAAACTTTTTTACTGTTACAATATATTAATATTCTGCGATTCCTTTTGTTGGTGTCATTTATAAACCCCCGAAGTAGACAAACATAGAGGTAGACAGACATAGAGAGCGACGAAACGATAAATAGATGAATGAATACACCGACGGACGAAGAAGTAGAGAGACAGAAAGGGGAAGAGATCACAGAATGAAAATGAAGAAAGAGAAATAGATACACAGATGTTTGTCGTAAACGAATAAATAATTTGAGACACATTCACCTCGGAAACTAGGATAGGAACAAATCCGTAATCGAACATTTTTATCACTTACATGACGTAAACTTCACAGTGTTACCGTGATACTATATATTAAAAACAAACCAGACCCATTCTAATCGATATAAATACAATAATTATCTTCCCGATGAGGGAGATGTTACAGTGATACTATATATTAAAAACAAACCAGACCTATTGTAATCGGTATAAATACAGTAGTTACCATCACGATGAGGGAGATGTTACAGTGATACTTTATATTAAAAACAAACCAGACCCATTCTAATCGATATAAATACAGTAATTACCATCCGGATGAGGGAGATGTTACAGTGATACTATATATTAAAAATAAACCAAACACATTCTAATCGATATAAATACAGTAAGTACCATCCCGATGAGGGAGATTTTACAGTGATACTTTATATTAAAAACAAACCAGACCCATTCTAATCGATATAAATACAGTAATTACCATCCCGATGAGGGAGATGTTACAGTGATACTTTATATTAAAAACAAACCAAGCCTATTGTAATCGATATAAATACAGTAATTACCATCCCGATGAGGGAGATTTTACAGTGATACTTTATATTAAAAACAAACCAGACCCATTCTAATCGATATAAATACAGTAATTACCATCCCGATGAGGGAGATGTTACAGTGATACTTTATATTAAAAACAAACCAAGCCTATTGTAATCGATATAAATACAGTAACTACCATCCCGATGAGGGAGATGTTACAGTGATACTTTATATTCAGTTTTTATATGTGTGTGTGGGTGTTTTCTTGTAGCAAAGCAACAATCTGCTGTGTCTCCCAAGAGGAATCGAACTGCTAATTTTAGCGTTGTAAATTCGAAGACTTGCCACTATCTCAGCAGAGGGACTAGTTTTTTATCTTTGAACAACTTTATAAGCTCCTTATTATGTCTTTCATTATGATAAAATAATCATAAGTCTCATTATTTTTAAACATCTTTATATAAACGCATTGATTATCCTAAGTTATCATTCGATCAACTTACTTAAGTGTTTCATTTTATCCTGATGCTTTTAAATTTTGTCTTGAAAATGGTGAAAAAGGGATTCATTTTTGTGCTCGGCATAACCAGGACGCTCCCCATCACACCAATTATTTTCGTCCTTTCAGCCGTGAGAGTGTAATTTTGTGACGGTCAATCCCGCTATTGGTTAGCAAAAGATTATCCCAAGAGTTGGCGGTTAGTGGTGATGACTAGCTACCTTAACCCAACTCTTACACTGCTACATTAGAAACGACTAGCATGGATAGCTCTCTTGTCGCTTTACGAAAAACTATAAAACAAACAAACCTACCTTTCAAATATTTATTGATATTTTTTGTACACTGAAAAATTTTTCTATTTAAATGGTGTTAAAGCTTATAAGTGTTGGTGTTTTCTAATCGTAAACCAAGTTCGGAAATGAATACTTGTTAAAGGCAATTTTCTAATACATTCATCAATGTTAAATAAAGGAAGTATGCACTTTAGATCAACTGAGTTCTCCTTGCGTCATTTCCGTTGTAACATCCTACTTTTTTAACATACAGATAAGTAGTTTTAGAGGTACTTTATTTTGAGCTATCTTTCACTTCTTTGTTAGAGAGATTTCTTTTACAAATTGTTCATCTGAAACTAGATTGCAAGAATATAAATTCTTGTAATTCATGTGTTTGACGTCAGTGTTTGTTTACCTTGGTAGATGCTGACGTCACTGGAGCCTCGCAATGTAAATTCATATAATTATAGGCCTAATTCAGGTCAGTATCTACCTTCACAAAGTCTCCTTTCTATAACTGTTTCTTTTAAGTGACGTCAGAAAAATAATTAAAATTATTTACTTGCACTACAAAGTCACATGACACGATAGTAGTTAAACGTTAGACTGGAAACGAATATTATCCATCACTTATAAAAAAAATCACTTTCAAATCGTAAAACTATCACACCTACTTACAGGGTTCTAAAAAACTTCCGATATAAAGAAGACATGATAACTCAAGCCCCTAACAATAACTTAACCAAGATAACAGGAAGGCTGTTCAAATTTAGTATTCAGTTTTGAATAGTCAAATTTACAGAAATATCCAATATTATTTCAAATAAAAGGAATTTATTTTGGTTGTAGAAAATAGGCTTCGGATAATGAAAGGTTACAAAAGAGAAAAGATTGACAAATCATCAAATGTAAAGTAACAACTAATTATCGCTTCTACTTGGAAGGACGCTAATAGCTTAAAAGTAACACCTCACATGATGGACATAATGGCTCTGTTGTGTTGTCGGCACGACCTGACACTGGCGTTGTATAGCAGAGAGTCTCTGTTGTGTTGTCGACACGACCTGATACTGGCGTTGTATAGCAGAGAGTCTCTGTTGTGTTGTCGGCACGACCTGACACTGGCGTTGTATAGCAGAGAGTCTCTGTTGTGTTGTCGGCACGACCTGACACTGGCGTTGTATAGCAGAGAGTCTCTCTTGTGTTGTCGACACGACCTGACACTGGCGTTGTATAGCAGAGAGTCTCTCTTGTGTTGTCGGCACGACCTGACACTGGCGTTGTATAGCAGAGAGTCTCTCTTGTGTTGTCGGCACGACCTGACACTGGCGTTGTATAGCAGAGAGTCTCTCTTGTGTTGTCGGCACGACCTGACACTGGCGTTGTATAGCAGAGAGTTTTTGTTGTGTTCTCGGCACGGCCTGACACTGGCGTTGTATTGCAGAGAGTCTCTGTTGTGTTGTCGGCACGACCTGATATTAGAGTTGTATAGCAGAATCTCTTTTGAGTAGTCGGAACGACTTGATAGTAACGTTCTATAGTATTGTCTTTGTTGTGTTGTCGAAACGACCTGATAGTAACGTTCTATAGTATTGTCTTTGTTATGTTGTCGGAACGACCTTATAGTGACATTATATATATTTATATGTAGAGTACAATGTCTTTTTTGTGTTGACAAAACGACCTGGTGGTGGCGCTGTGTGGCAGAGGATATTTGTTGTCTTGTCGGAACAGCGTTCGGCTGTGTTTCACCGACAATTCTTCACAATTTTTGCCCCTCATTTGTTACAGAACTTTGTTAAAAAGTTACTGCGGCTCGCACATGACAAGTTTTCATGACGTAACATGCCACCTTCGTAACATGCCACTTTTTGGAAAAACAAACAACATATTACGTCAATAATAGCATACCTACAAACTTGTATACGATTTATTTTAATGACAATACTTTTGTCATACCCAGAGAATGCGAACAAAAATCAGATTTCTTTACTTTGTATTTAATCTGTATATGATTTGGTATTTCACTCTCATTGCTTTTCAGTTAGGGAGACAATTATGCAGTGTAAACCCTTCGTCAGTAACTGTTTCAGTTAGGGAGACAATTATGCAGTGTAAACCCTTCGTCAGTAACTGTTTTAGTTGGGGAGACAATTATGCAGTGTAAACCCTTCGTCAGTAACTGTTTTAGATAGGGAGACAATTATGCAGTGTAAACCCTTCGTCAGTAACTGTTTTAGTTAGGGAGACAGTTATGCAGTGTAAACCCTTCGTCAGTAACTGTTTCAGTTAGGGAGACAATTATGCAGTGTAAACCCTTCGTCAGTAACTGTTTTAGTTGGGGAGACAATTATGCAGTGTAAACCCTTCGTCAGTAACTGCTTTAGATAGGGAGACAATTATGCAGTGTAAACCCTTCGTCAGTAACTGTTTTAGTTGGGGAGACAATTATACAGTGTAAACCCTTCGTCAGTAACTGTTTTAAATAGGGAGACAGTTATGCAGTGTGAACCCTTCGTCAGTAACTGTTTTAGTTGGGGAGACAATTATACAGTGTAAACCCTTCGTCAGTAACCGACACACGTGAACTGTTAATTTGGTAGTTGTTATTCATCGAGAAAGGTTTCACATAAAAACTCACAGACAACCTTGGTAAAGAAAATAAAACCAGTAAATCACACTTAGTGTATGTGGCTTAATTATATGTCATCTTTTTGCATATCCATTATGTGATTCATGGCGTTGTGTTTGTATTCGATTAATGTAATGGTTTTGAACGTTTGTATTCGATTAATGTAATGGTTTTGAATGTTTGTATTTTATTAATTTAATGGTTTTGAACGTTTTTATTCTATTAATTTAATGGTTTTGAACTTTTGTATTCTATTAATGTAATGGTTTTGAACGTTTGTATTCTATTAATTTAATGGTTTTGAACGTTTGTATTCTATTAATTTAATGGTTTTGAACGTTTGTATTCTATTAATTTAATGGTTTTGAATGTTTGTATTTTATTAATTTAATGGTTTTGAACGTTTGTATTCTATAAATTTAATGGTGTTAAACGTTTGTATTCTATTTATTTAATGGTGTTAAACGTTTGTGTTCTATTAATTTAATGGTGTTAAACGTTTGTGTTCGACTAATTTAATGGTGTTAAATGTTTGTATTCTACTCTCAGTATAAAATACGTGAATTAAAGCACTAAATAATACTAAAGACGAGCTAAGAAAATTTATGATCAGACTGGAACAGATCTGTTTAGTATGTTTTAAAACATAGCTTTAGATGTTTTTATCTCTTATCTAATAAAAGACATAAGAACTTAGCAACATTTTCAATGGCGGCCACTTTTTGTCCAACCCTGTAGTACAGACCTATAATAGTGAGTTTGATAATACTTACGAATTAGAAAGTTAATTTATAGATACTAACAATGTGGATACTTTTTATCATATTGACAGTAATGTAGTTTGATCTATAAACTACAGAGACGTAAATACATCCATGAAGTACAAAAGTTCTTAAAGTAACGAGTGTAGTAACAAGTAGGTCCAGCAAGTAATAACAGATCCATAACAGAAAGATATGACTAGTTGAGTAACATATCGAATAGTTTTATCAAATAACGTGTAAACCTGTGAAGAAAAATAGAATAATAAATATACCTTTCAAGAAAATGTTGATAAGCTATGTAAACCGTGAATAAATAGGGCAGTAAATAGATTCATAAAGTAGAAAGTTTCGATTGGTCAACATTTATCTTCAAAGTGTAACAATAGATAAACAATGCAGCTGATATGTATTGTTTAATTTCACACAATGCTACACGAGGATTATCTGTGCTAGCCGTTCCTAACTAAGCAGTGTAAGACTAGAAGGAAGGCAGCTAGTCATCACCACCCACCGCCAACTCTTGGACTACTCTTTTACCAACGAATAACGGGATTGACCGTAACTTTATAACGTCCCCACGGCTGAAAGGGTGCACATGTTTAGTATAACGAGGATTTGAACCTGCGACTCTCAGATGACGAGTCAAGCTCTTTAACCGCCTTGCCATGCCAGGAAAACAGTGTTGACAAGAGCTATGCGTAAAACTACGTAAATATCTAAGTAATGCACAACACTAAAGATTCATGGTGTAAGATGCATATCCATAAAATTACAGAGTTTGTAATAGATCTCTGGATTAGTTGATTGCTTGATCTATTGACCATAACATGGATTCGTACAATAACAAATGATTTCACAGTTACAGCTTAATATAACAAATATACTTGTATTATGACAGGTTTAATCCATCGATCCACGAGTGGAATATAGAGGGATTACTGAAATCAGTTTTTAATACCTGTTTTTGCTTAATGCAGTTGGTTTTATGCCACGTGATGTCTGCCACGAGAGATTAAAATATTCAATTTAATAAATACCAGAGCCAAATGGTTCAACTCCAATACAGCGGTGTATTGGTTTGTGTACAGACTATGCCTGAAAGCGTCATTAAAACAGTTGTAAGAAATTGATTGATTGCAATAGGAAGTAATCGTAATAAGAAGTGTAAGTAATGACAGTATTAGCAAACAGTGAAAGACTACTCACCATATTACATTCATACCGGAAAAGCACGTGTACGCCACGAGTGGAGCTCGAATTAGATACATGGCAAGGAATGAAGTTTACGAATTTGTTTGTTTAACAGGGACCACAATAGTCCCCCGCTGATTACGACACAATGACGTTTACCTCACGACGAGGTCTCAGCAGTCGTTTGATAAAGTAATGGAAGGTATAATTTCGGTCTTGTCAGTTATTGGGTAACCTTAATCAATCACTCACCAATACAGAAACGAGCACAAATTTTAATTCGCTGGAATAGCCTTCTATGAATCGCAGTACTTGACATCAGAAGAAATAAAAACAACAGCAGTGTACACAGAATTGTTTCAAAGTTTCGAACTAAATCAGGTCATAAAAATGGAAGGTTGATGGTAAGAAACGTAATCCAGATGAATTGAAATGTTGAGCTGCTAGGTCTGCTGTAGGTTACACATACTTAACGTTATTAACGTCATTTCTTCGTTAATTATAAGCCTTGTCAGGGTTAGGACATTGAGAATGTTACAGTTGGAATAATAGAACAATTCAAAGTACTACCATATGAACACTGTAGACTATCTTAAGTGTTAATCTGGAATAATTGGAGACTTCCAAGTGCCACCGTAAGAGAAAGTAGACACTCCCTAGTGCTATAACTGGAACAACTGGGCACTTGCAAATGCTACATGTGTAACAATCGGAGACCCCCAAATGCTACTTTAGGAACAAGTAGACACTCTCAAGTGCTACAGACGGAACAATTGAACACTTCCAACTGATACTGTAAAACAGGTAGACACTCCCAGTCGTTACAAATTGTACAACTGTACACTCCAAAATGCTATAGCTAAAACAATTGGACAATGCAAAATTATACAGTTTGAATAGCTTTTCACTTCAAATTGTTATAGTGTGAACAACAGACGCAGATGAAACACTTGACACTTTTAGGGTTGAAAGAAATCGACACTCCTATATTCTCATTCGCAATGAAAAACAGAAAAATGATTTGAAACCTAGTTTTGCTCTCTTGTCATGTATTTTGTGTTTATTTCCTGAAATCATTTTGTAAATGAATTCTGAATTTTATCATTGTATTGGCTTGGTTTGTTTGTTTTGGAATTCGCGTAAAGCTACAAAAGGGCTTTGTGCGCTAGCCGTCCCTAATTTAGCACTGTAAGACTAGAGAGAAAACAGCTAGTCATCATTACCCACCGCCAACTCTTGGGCTATTATTTTAACAACGAATAGTGGGATTAATCGTTACATTATAATGCCCACACAGCTAAAAGGACGAGCATGTTTGGTGTGACCCCTTTCAGCTGTGGGGTCATTACAATATGACGATCAATTCCAATATTCTTTGGAAAAAGATTAGTCCAACAACCAGCTGCCGTTCCTCAAGTCTTACACTGCTAAATTAGGGACGGCTAGCACAGCTAGCCCTCTAGTAGCTTTGCGCGAAATTAAAAAACAAACGAAACAAACTGAGCATTATGACGTGGTTAATCAGTCTCTTAATCAGAATGTTTTAAATAATAACAACTGAACTGATAGATAGATTAAGTCTAAATTGTTGATTACAAATTACTGACGATGATTTCTCTTTTATGTCCTTACGTAAGTAAGCTGTGATTAATTTTACTCTACTCGCTCCCTACAGTAAATCTTATAAAGCCTCCATTAGACAATCATTATGTTATCTTTTTCTACAATATGAACTGAGTTCCAACGAAAAGGTTCTGACTTGTAGTAATGACTGAATTTACCACAAGGCAACAGAGCTAATATTCTGACAACAAAACTGTGACCATTGAGAACAAAAATAACCTAAGTTAAATCTCTAGTAATCGAACTGTACCGTGCTTTCCAGCTGTCTGTGATAACAACGTATATAATTAATATGTTTCACTTATATTTCTTTTACATGAGCGTGTATAACTTCAGGTGTAATTATTATGTTTATTAAAACTATTTTTAAAACGTAATTTATAAGATATTAAAAATCAATTTATTATTTCCAGGATGCAGCTGTTGTAGATGTCAATGTCTTGCTACTTTCAACCAGTACGACACATTTCCAGGGTTTACCAGGTAATCACCAGTTTTAAACGTGAACCGTTTTGGCTAGAGTATCCTAAAAGCTGACCATCTCAGATTATTTGCCAAACATTCCCATGAGAGTAGAGAATGATTACTTCTTAATATTTGTGGGATTGGTGAAAGTTAAGGATAAAAATTGTCCTTCGTTGTCTTCTCTTCTTGTAGCTTGGATTTGGTCTCGGTTTCAGTACTATTTCACCCATCGTCTACCATAGTTTTGAGTTTTATAAAGTTAAATTGGATGCACGTCAAAATAAAAGTATTGTTAAACTAGATCAACGTTCAAAGTATTGTTGAACTGGATCCACGATAAAAGTATTGTTGAACTGAATCTACGTTAAAAGTATTGTTGAATTGGATCTACGATAAAAGTGTTGTTGAACTGGATCTACGATAAAAGTATTGTTGAATTGGATCTACGATAAAAGTATTGTTGAATTGGATCTACGATAAAAGTATTGTTAAACTGGATCTACGTTTAATTGTGAACGCTCTGGAGGTGAAACTGGTTCTAATTTTTTAATCATCAGTAACCTATTTTCCCTACCAGCCAGCTGTTTCTGAAAAAGTCTCTTGTTCTTGTGTTTGTAAATTAACTGTTTGTTTGCGTGTGTGTGTGATTCTCCAATCAGAAATGTTTGCGTGTGTGTGATTCTCCAATCAGAAACATTATAATATCAGATTTCTTTATTCCGTGCATTAAGACGTGAATTTAAAACTTCATATATGCCTTGTTCGACTACTTAGAGAGTCTGTGATACCATAACAAAAATCGTTCTAAATACAAAAAGCTTTAGTTATAGGCATTAAAAAGTAGTTATTGGCTAGAGAAGTGGAAGTCACCACGGTAAAGCACAAAGGGAAACTTATCGTTCGTATATAATGTACATTATATCTTTAGAGAAACATTCTTCAGTGTAGTTAAACGAAGGCTAGAAACATTCAAGTCTTTAGTATTTTGGATGGAATCTTACCTGAACAATTCAAGAGTATTGTTATTGTTTACATCAGGAACATCTAATTCCCAGTAGTGTAGGGAGTGACGCTGTCTCATTATTGAAGCTGTAAGGTCTGTGATCGTGTCCTATTGCTTTCTAAGTTCTTAAATGTAGCTTTTACATTTATTCTACCTTCTGGACATTATACAACCCGTTCTTGTTCCATTGTTCAGACTTACCTCTGGCACACCGGTAGACAGTAAGATTGACTCACTCAGACTTACCTCTGGCACACCGATAGAGAGTAAGATTGACTCACTCAGACTTACCTCTGGCACATCGGTAGAGAGTAAGATTGACTCACTCAGACTTACCTCTGGCACACCGATAGAGAGTAAGATTGACTCACTCAGACTTACCTCTGGCACACCGATAGAGAGTAAGATTGACTCACTCAGACTTACCTCTGGCACACCGATAGAGAGTAAGATTGACTCACTCAGACTTACCTCTGGCACACCGGTAGAGAGTAAGATTGACTCACTCAGACTTACCTCTGGCACACCGGTAGACATGAAAGCTCATTCAGACATATTACAATGAGTAGTTAGCGCGAGAGATATGTGATGCTTTTAACGTAATAATAACATATACCTGTTAAGTTTAAATACCTTTGTGTTATCCTGGAAAAAAATAAAGCTGAAATGATGGGTGTTATCCAGATTTTGAGGTTTCGGTGTATATATATATATATAAGTGTTCTAAACAGTCCTCGTAATAAGGTAACAAGAGTTCAAACTACTATTTTTCAGAGATGACAATGGTGCCGAGGAGCCATCACACATAGCTTGTGTGTTTGAAGTTATATTCAGAGCTTAACTTATTTAGTACTTATATCATATCTTCGTGAAAACGAGACATCTACACTGAATCTAGCACGCAGCGACAACACAATATCAATTAATGTGAAAGTTATGCATGCAGTTTTGAATAAAAGACAGCTAGCTCTTTTCATTAATTCTTGCTGTTTTAAGGTCGCATTTTGTGATCTATCTTCATTTACCACTGGAAGAGAATGCGTTTTAGAATCATCGACGTTCATTTCAGGTCCAGCTTGTTGTTATTAGGATGTACCGTGTGATAACAATATCCCAAATTAAGTTCTCTGATTTTTATCATACATTTGGAGAAATGAAATAGTAACTTTATTTGCATGAGCTATTCGATGTCTGGTCTCACAGATTAGATAACATGTTCTAAATGCATCGCTTTCTTACAGGGAGAAAACTTATCACCATTTTCATGGCGATCCGTATTTTCCAGTTGAACAAAGTCTTTTAACACAAATCTCAATATTTGATGGCGAGTTCTTCAAACAACCAAGGGATCACATATCAGTTGAGAAGTACAGATATTTCAACAGAGATGTAGTATTGACATATTATGACACGGAAACTGCAAATAGAAAAACGGATTCTGCTGTGAAGTTAACCCATCTCTCCAACTTTGAGAAATCAAGTTTAATTTAAGAACAGTGATACTTAATTAAGTAAATAAATTAGTTTTTAGACGAGAATCTTACACGTGGAAAAGGAACAGTAAACAAATAGTGTTTTTAACCTCGTTTCTTATCATCTTTACGCCTCAATTTTATATTATCATAAAGTTGTTTGTCCACCGAGGAAACAAACAATCCTAGTTTGGTTAATTGAGTTACCGTCACTTAAGTAAACACAGGGGAAAAAGCCTGACGTGTATGATTAATACGCAAGGGAAATCAATAACAGTTAAGTTCATTACGTCGTTTGCGAAAGATGGCGTTCTCACCGGATTGCACGTGAAGAAGGTGACGCTTTCGCGAAACAAATTTGTTAAAAATGGAAGTTCGAAGACTTGTTAGGCAGATCTCTGGTGTGTCCTGTTTACTTAAGTAGGATAAATAAAGAGACGCATAATTGATCGTGTTATACGGTTTGTGAGGAATGTGTTATGTTTTATTTCTGGAGAGGAACTAACTTATGTTTATCTTCAGCACATATGATACCACAAAGCAGCAATATGTAAATAATGAATATATGATTCTGCCATTATCTACCACATAAGAAATGTGAAAGAAGGTATTAAAATAACCACTTTTAAATAATAAGAATTATATAGAAACTTTTCTATATTTTCCTTCCTTTCTTTCAGAAGCCTCAACTCTGAATAACAACCCATAAATAGACTCAGAGAGACCAAATGCATTTACAATATACACGATGCTTTTGACATATGTATGAATATCGTGTTATAATTCTGAGAATTTATTTTCCATGGATAATTATTAACAGAAGAGAGCACATTCCAATGAGTGCGGAACACAGTGCTAGGACTCGTGGATAGCTACAGTCTTTGAAAAACAGATACATGTTGTCACACTACTCACATAGTTCAGTCTGCAACAGCAGAAATCCATTACACACTGTTTCCAACCTTATCAGAAAATCAGTCTTACAAAACTCATGAATATTTCAAAGACCTTGCATGAATATATCAGTAATTATTAATAATTTGGGTTACTTTATCATATCAAAAATAGAAGCTACTATGAGTGTTTTTCTTATATCAAAGCCACATCAGGCTATCTACTGAGCCTACCGAGTGGATTCGAACCCCTGATTTTTTGTGCTGTAAATTCGTAGACCTATCGCTGTGCTAGCGGGCGGCTACTAGTTTTAATTTTTAAATAATAAGGGTATTCGGTAAATATATGACTGTATGAGAGTAACCAGGTTTAAACAACGTGAACCAGTAAAATCTATGACCCAAAAACACTTTTAGTTATTATTTCTACTTCAACGTATATATGTTCTCAAGATTTGCCACAGGATAATGAACAAAGTGGCCATTATATTTTAGTTCCAACTGAATAGAAAATTGGATCATTTTCTTTCAGAAAAAGCGCGGCAAAGAATTCACAAGGTGCCAAAAATTGTCCAGCTCGATCGTAGATCATTTTTCGACAAGTGTTCTCAGATCTCATTGAAGATTTACAGTGTAAATGGTATGGTCTTTAAAAATTTGAACAATATAAACATAATGCAATACAGGCTTAGTCGCACTTGCGTGATTCTATGAAAACACAAGGTGCTTCAACTAGACTAACACCTACTCTCACCTAGTTTCTTGCAACTTAACCATCATGAAGGCTTCACGTTTGCTTCCGAGGATCTAATAAACTAAAGAGTTATTGAAGAACACATGTTTATCTAGGTGACCTGGATACAATATTCATATACGCTACACCTAAATAGTTACCTGCTAATAAACGAATATACTTTTGAAACGGAAATATTTTGTTATAATTTTACGAAACTATTTCAGGCCTGTAATGGCCAGGTGGTTAAGGCAATCGACTCGTAATCCGATGGTCGCGGATTCGAATCCAGGTAGCACCCAACATGCCCGTCCTTATAGTCGTGGGTGCGTTATAATGTGCCGGTCAATCCCATTATTCGTTGGCAAAAGAGTAGCTCAAGAGTTGACGGTGGGTTGTGATGACTAACCATCCCTAAATTTAGCAGTGTAAGACTAGAGTAAAGGTAGCTAGTCATCACCACCCACCATCAACTCTTGGGCTACTCATTCACAACGAATACTGGGATTGACCGTACCATTTATAGCGCCCTTACGACTGAAAAGGCGAGCATGTTGGTGCGACGGGAATTCGAACCTGCAACCCTCAGATTAAGAGTCGAACGCTTTAACCCACCTGGCCATGCCGGGCCTTTCATAAGCCAAAATAATCCACTGATGTATTGGTTTACTAATTTCATTAATTTTAAAATAATATTTATGGCAAACTCAATCATTGTTTGTTTGCTTGTTTTGTTAAATTTCACGTGAAACTATTCGAATGTAAAGAGATACATTACCTTGTGTTTTCAATTTGTAACTGTTACATAAAAACAAAATTACAGGTTAATTAATTTACTAATTATGCCAAACTTATAAATGAGCATTCACGATATCGCATCTCCAGTTATGGGATATTATTGGAACGGTTATAATTAAGTTTCTTTGAGTTTAGTGTCTAGACTTTAATTTCGTCTGGTTATATTTTTGTTAATTATGTTTTGTAAAATAATTAACACACATGTCAGTTTCAAACACCACACATTGTTACCATGTGAGCCCATTTTTTTTCAACAAGGTTGTTGTTGTTGTTTTGAATTAAGCACAAAGCTACACAATGGGCTATCTGTGCTCTGCCCACCACGAGTATCGAAAGCCGGATTTTAGCGTGTAAGTCCGCAGACATACCGCTGAGCCACCGGGGGGCTTCAACAAGGTGTGAGAATAAGATTGGTTTATTTTATGAGAAAACCCCTTTTGTGCTATTCACTGTATCCACCGCGGGGAATCGAATTCTGAATTTTAGCGATATAATTCTGTAAAGCTAATGTTGTTTCACCTTGGTACTCGGGAATAAGGAACATTATGGAAAGTGTCTCAAAATCAATAAAGTTATACAGCGTATAGATTTTGATTGTTTTCACCACCAATCAAATTACTTTCTACCATCAGAGTGTACCAATATTAAATTCACTATTTTGAATGGCATGACTAGACTTGTAAATTTTGCCTATTTGATTTTGCTTGAAAAGTGTGAAAAATGGGAACTAAATAGAGATACACGACCAAGGACGATACCAATATCGTATCTTTAAAACATGACAAAACATTTGAAGTTCATATATACATCAAGACAAATTAATTTTTAGACTTGATATTGCTTTAATTTCCACCATGATAGGTTAGTGTCCTCTTGCTTGTTAAGACTTTAACATGTTAAACGTGAGCACAGCTAAGATTTCGCTTACTATAAGTGGGAGAGATTTCGGTTGCTTTTAATATCTAGCTAAATATTAAACATATTATTGTATTTTAATACGAGGGTCAACGTGTTAACTGAGTGTTATAATTACAAGCTGAGGGACCCACAATTTGTCCGAGTGATGAATTTAAATAAAAATATGTTGGTGATTTTGTGATAAACAACATAAAAATCCTAACTTTCACGCAGTTTACTTACAACATAAAGTTTTTATTATTATCTCACCAAAAGTATCCTTCTACAGTGTTTTGTGGGACAAGGTTGAAAGGTCACAGGTCAAAATAGGAACTCAAGTAACAGCTTTTCTTAATGACCTTATGGTCGCTCTTGAAGTAGAAACTTCAGATGAGTTTATGTGTTACTGCAACAGTAGCGGTCATTTGTTTCATTACATTTCTCTATAGAGGGTGCACTATATATAAAGATATATAAGACGTTTGTGTGCTCGCCTCCCCCACACTGGGCGTATGTTGTGTCATTGAGAATTTTGTTTTAGAGAGAACGTGGTGCCATCTATGAACAAGTTAATATTAACTTATGTCTTACATGATAAATGCTCAAAAACACTCAAACGATGGATGTGTAGGTGGATTGTAAACCTTCAATAACATGTCTCTTGTTTTAAACTGTCATTACACAAAGTTTTGTTAAGATTGGTCTAGCGAACTAGGAGTAATTAGATAACAGACAGACACGCATATTTTTGTGCTTTATATGTAAATACAAGATAATTAAAACTAATATTAAATGTGATTAAAATTTATACTATGCGATAAAAATGTAATGAAATTAGGCTTACTAAAATATGTTTGCAAAACACGCCACAGCAAATTCAATTAAATTAGATATCAGGAAAACGTAACACAGTTTCTTCCTATTGTTTCAGTCTTTCCAGCTGCTTGATTTGTTCCAGATGTTAGCATGGGGATTAAGCTGAAATGGGCTGTCATCCGAGAGACAATTTGTCAACATTCTAGTCCTCTGGTGCTGGACTTCAGCATCGGTTCTCAAGTGCCGTCTTGGTATCTTATAAGTTAACCTTGACGGCATTTGTGTTTGTTAATTTTGTTTAAGAATTGCGCCCAAAGCTACACGATAGTTACCTGCACTAGTCGTCCCTAATTTAGCAGTGTAAGACTAGAGAGAAGGCAGCTAGTCATCACCACCCACCACCAATTCTTGGGCTACTCTTTTACCAACGAGTAGTGGGACTGACCGTTACATTATAGAACCAGACTCCTGAAAAGACGAGCATGTTCGGTGTTTCGTGAGATCGAACGGCCTAACCAACTGGTCATATTGGACCACCATTTATGTTTCGTTAAAAGAAGACGTCGATGGATTACAAGCTAATTTCATACAAATTGAATTGGAATGCACTGGTATCAAGAATATAAGCTGTAGAACAGTTTTCCTGCTATATTAGCGAACGAAATACTCCGGAGTTATATTGGTCTTCTGGTTTACAGCGAGTCTATGGATATCGATTTCATTTCTTGCAAGATAAATTTCCTTAAAACAACGTCTATATGCTAAAGAAATAATGCGACAAAAAGTCGTAACCCCTTTACGTATGACAGTAACATCACGCGAGATAACACTTGTATCCTGCAACATCAATATTTTAGTAACAATAATATTGTATTCAGTGTCGGTGTCACGACTTTAAAGGGTAACATCATCTCCTCTACCGACCGGCTTAGCCAGGTGTTTAAGGCGCTCAACTCGTAATTTGAGGGTCGCGGGTTCGAATCCCTGTCGCACCAAATATTCTTGCTCTTTGAGTTGTGATGGCGTTATATTGTGAAGATCAACCCCACAATTCGTTGGTGAAAGAGTAGCCCAAGAGTTAGCGGTGTGTAGTGATGACTAGCTACCTTCCCTCCAGTTTTACACTGCTAAGTTAAGGACGGCTGACGTAGACAACCCTCGCGTAACTTTGCGCGCTATTTGGAAACAAACAAACAAGGCACGTGAACAGTATTGAAGGATGTAGAGCCGTTTTTGTTCTGTTTTTTGCAGTTGCTGTATTTTCCCCCAAACAGAATTTCCACAACAATAAATAATGATTGTAAAATAAGGGGCTGATCCCTACTTAAAATGTTTAAACTATTCTATGCCTTTCAGGGCACATAGTATTTTAATAATAAGATTAACTCGAAGTATGTCTTTAGACTCGTAAAGTTTTAAAATAAACCAAAACTTCAGTTTTATCTTTCACAAATAATCTATGTGAAGTATGTAAATTATTTGTTTCTCTGTCGTGGCTGTTAAGTCTAATGTATTTCCTCTGTTACTCATTGTAAATATTCTGTTGATTTTGTTTTTAAAAGATTTCATTTTGTTTCAAACATGTATGAAGCTGATGTCAATCAATCATGGTCTCCGAAGACAAAACAGCACGAGAGTCACTATTGTTCTCCAGAAGTGGGCATAAATGAGTGATATGTGATTTTGTGCTACTTTTATGTCTTTTCTTAATGACACGAAGTGCTAGTACAGCGGTGTGTCTACGGATTTACAACGCTAAAACCAGGGGTTCGAATCCTCTCGATGTGCTATAAGAAAACACACGTTTTACAAATATGTTTAATGCTTCCAAACTGAACGAATTTCGTAAAAAAAGAAGTTAAAAAGCCAAAAATAACAAAGTGAGGTGGTTTTACTTTATTCTATCAAAAACTAATAAAAATGGTGGCTACTTTATTAAACGGTGTTTGTGTTATGAGTTTTCTGTCGATGTTTCAATAGGCCAGGGTTTTATTTGCTTGTTTGAAATCAAGCACAAAGTTACACGGTGTGCTATCTGTGTTCTGCCTGTAACTGATATCAAAAGCCGTTTCTGGTGTTGTTAAGTCCAAAGCTATAACGTTTTGTCACTGTGGGGTTCATTATTTATCGTAAGACTATTTTTACCATATTAACAAGATTAAAAACATGGTTAAAAAACGAAAAACGGCGTAACTGAGAAGTGTGTATTTTATCTTTACTGAATGAATATAATACACCCTAAATTATCGAGTGACAAACAGCTAACAACTAATAAATGTTACGTTTCTAACACGTTATGATTTACCTTTGGTTCTTCTTTGTGATACATTTTTGTAAAAATTCAAAGTTAACTTTCTACATCGTTTTCAAAAATCCTGAGATGGTAGAAAAAAGTTATGAGCCTAAAGTGAAGTTCAGAGTCCTTTCTGAGTGGGATATTCATTGTGCAACTGTAGCTCACCGAACAAATGTGTGTTTGTCCCCTGTTGTAGATTTGTCCCCTGAGACCTAGTTCAAAGAGACAGCTTCAAGCTAAGGTTTCTTATAACAAATGAAAAACACTCATATGTCGGGTGGTGGCGCTGTAAAAGAATAAAAAACAACAACAGATATTGGAAAGTAAACTGCCATCATTACTACTCTGTTGTGAAAGTTTTATGGTGTTTCATTGATTGTTCCCGAGAAAAATAAATCTTTATATGATGTGTACTGCGATCGAGAAATGAGTGGTCTTGAATCTAGCTGTACAAAAATAAACCTTGGAACTGTGGCATTAAATTACACCCTAATTATTAGCTCGGTATTTAAAGGTTTCTCAGCTTTTGTTCTTTGAAAAAGTGTAAGAAAATCTCTCCTCTTGCTTGAGTTTCTCTGAACTAGCTTCTTTGTACACATTTGTATGGGAAGGCACGCGCGAGGCTTAACGTAAGAAGAATGTTGAAGATAATCCTAAAACCACTTCCATACGTTTTGAAATTAACTGGCAATCGAAACGTAAGGACGTAATCTGGCTGGTAAATTACACTGAGAGTCTGAAACGTTATTTAAAATAAAACAATATTGTTTCCTTTTAAGGAATGCCAATTGATCTAAGATAACCAAAATAGAATAAAAAAATGAGAAAAAGTACCGGAAAAATCTTTTAACGAGTTAGATCTTTTGGTTTGAAGTATCCTTTCCAAGTCGCCAAAAGAACAGTCTCGAACGTAAAAACAAAAATAGCAGCTTAGACTCTTGCTTAAAGTGTTCAAACGTAAGTGCCATATAATCCCAAGCCATTCCAAACAATATGATATTAGACCACAAAACAACAATCGTACGTTCTAGTGTAGGAACCATATCACATCGATTCGTAAGAGGAAAATAACGCGGCAGTGTAATAACAGATAAAACAGCACGGTAATGTATCACTTTCGTTCAGAGTAGTACACTAGGTTTACCAAAACACCGATTTATGAAAAATACGTAAACATTTTTTTATAAAATTGAAAGCCATTAAAATACGTCACAGCAATAAAAAAGATAATGGTTTATTAGAAATAAAAACATAGAAATATCAACTTGTGTAAAAGTTACAGGAAAAAATGATGTTATTAAATCTATTTTGTTTTCTACATGTTACACACGTTACCCAAAAGGTTGTTTGTTTCGAATTTCGCACACAGCTACTCGAGGGCTATCTGCGCTAGTCGTCCCTAATTTAGCAGTGTAAGACTAGAGGGAAAGCAGCTAGTCATAACCACCCACCGTCAACTCTTGGGCTACTCTTTTTCAAGGAATAGTGCCCAGAAACATGCAATTACACAGGAACCCAGTTTACCAGGAAGTGCTCTGATAAAGATTTCCTATCTATTTTAGTATTAAAATATTTCTTGTGTTTCTATTTACACACTAAGCCTGGCATGGCCAAGCGCGTAGGTTGTGCGACTAGTAATCCGAGGGTCGCGGGTTCGCGCCTGCGTCGCGCTAAACATGCTCGCCCTCCCAGCCGTGGGGGCGTATAATGGTTCCGTCAATCCCAGTATTCGTTGGTAAAAGAGTAGCCCAAGAGTTGGCGGTTGGTGGTGATGACTAGCTGCTTCAATGTGCATGTGAACAGACTATTGCTTAAGTTGATAAAGATAAAAGAGATAAAGGTGTGGCCCCAGTAGAGGGAAAACAACGACAAGATAAAAAATGGAACAGCAGAGTGAAGAAATTCATTTTAATAGATTTATTTTTCATGAAGACACCAGAGGAACAGACCTCAGTCAGAGAGAAATACGATAACATCTCATATAATTAATATAAGTCCCAGCATGGCTAAGTGAGTTGAGGCGTGCTGAATTAGGGACGGCTAGCACAGACAGCTCTCGAGTAGCTGTGTGCGAAATTCCAAAACAAACAAACAAATTTACATACTATATTTCCATTCTTCATGAAATAAATGCTCAAACTTTGAATGTTGTTAAATATATATTATTTTACGTGAAAAAAACATTTTTTTTCTTAATTTCTCGTACAATTTTCTATTTCACGTATTTTTAATTTTTTTCCCTCAAAATTCGTCTGAGCAGAAATAGGCTTCATTCTTTAGGCTTCACTGTCAACCTTATCTTCGACCTTCATTGCTATAACAACGCTAGTTTCTAAAATAGCTTTTCAGTCATTGGCTACAGTTAATGGAACTACATATCATAACCATAGTCATTGGTGTATAAAATTAGAAAGACAGAAACTAATTTTTTTTCATCTCGACCGATTTCGTACAACTGAATTATTTATGTAATGATTTCTTATTCTTCTAACAAGTCTATAAAATCGGAAAAAAGAAATTATAATGATGTGTTATGCAGCTAGATAACATTACGTATATATATGTAATATTATTCTCGAGCAAACCAATGATCAATCTCATTCGTGCATAAAACACACTACACTGGTTCTCTACCAGTTTTTATATACACGCTCCTTAAAAAAAACAAGTTTTTGGTCTATGGCTTTCAAAAATTGTTCATTGGTAGTCCAAAACTAAGTGTTTCATCAAGTCTGTATAATCGTAGTTTTCTAGTTTCTTTCATTTAAATTCTTAATCGAACTGATAAAGTTCTCACATCATTATTTGCAATACTGATTTTGATTAATAAAATTATTGCATTAAGTAAAAGCGTTGTTATCAAGCGTTGACTCGACTTGTTAAGTCTAATGACACATTAATTACAAGTTTTGTTTGCTTGTTTTTGAATTTCGCGTAAAACTACACAAGGGCTATCTGCGCTAGCCGTCCCTAATTTAGCAGTGTAAGAGGGAAAGCAGCCAGTCATCACCACCCACCGCCAACTATTGGGCTACTCTTTTAACAACAAATAGTGGAATTGACTGTCACTTATAACGCTCCCACGGCTGAAAAGGCGAGCATGTTTGGTGCGACAGGATTCGAACCCGCGACCCTCAGATTAAGAGTCGAACGCCTTAGCCCACCTGGCCATGCCGGGGCAATGATTAGTTAACCTGATCGTATAGATTAGTAACCATTACAAAGATTCAAGGTCATCTCACGATCAATAGTTTATCGTCAAGTGAATTAAAGTCAAGATCCATATTGGAGTAAGTTTGTATATCACCAAGTGATTCGACAACGGTTACGTTCAGAGGCCAAGTAATTGAGTACCTATGAAATCAGTATTTGCTTGTCATTAATGAAAGTGTTTTCCTTCATCGTTGAGTCAGGTACCGACAGACATCTATAAAGATATAATCAAATTTACGAAACGGTGTGCTATCTGAACAATTAGTTACGTTTCGTGTTTCCTGAGCTTTAACAGAGCCGAACTCTAACCATGGTTGTGCGAGTGTTAAACCATCGTTTCAAATCGTTTTTTTTTCTGTTTTATTCGCCGATTTAATCGGTAATAACTTTGGTGGAAATAATGAGAAAAAAAAACACCAGTAGAGCTAACAGTTTTATCCATACTTGTTTTGTCTCAGGACAGTATTTTTAGTTTTGAAATCCGTTTTTTGTAACAAAGATAATGTCACGAACCAAACTGCGTAATGATGCTCCTACCAAGAGCCCGGATTACCCTTTCTTAATTATCTTGAATGTTATTCTTTCTTAATGGATTTATCAGAATGGAGTAATAGAGATACATCTTCAAGTTTGTTTTTGAATTTTGCGCAAAGTTACACGAGGGCTATCTGCGCTAGCCGTCCCTAATTTAGCAGTGTAAGACTAGAGGGAAGGCAGCTAGTCATCATCATTCACCGCCAACTTTTGGGCTTCTCTTTCACTAACGAATAGGGGGATTTATTATCACACTATAACACTCCCAATGCTGAAAGGACGAACACGCTTGGTGTGAAGGGAATTCGAACGCGCGACCCTCAGAGCAACCTAGCCAGATGGTTGTGCTGGGTACATTTTCAAGAATGTGGTTTGTGTTCGCACGTGTTTTTATAGACCTAGTTTTTAATATGAGTTCAACTAATTTGAATCCCCTAACTTGCTCTGTCAAGAAGATAAGTTTTATTTTTTCATATAAGGTTTAGCTGATAATTAATGTAAACAATCATATAATGTAAAACTAATAAATAGCCAATTCACTTCATTTTATAGAATAGTTTCAAACTACTACAGGTTAATTGTGGTTGTAAACAGTCTCATACCTTCTCTATGTGTGGCACTCACTTTGTGACAATGGCTACGAGATAAAGCTGTAAACAGTCAACCGTATATTTCTGAGGCATGTGTCAGTTTCAAGTATTTGCCCAAAGCTACACAAGAGACGTTTATTCCAGTATTCGTTATGTTACGAAAAACTAGTTAAAAGGCACCCATTGATTATCAAATACCAAAAATCAACGATTGTTCTAGTAGCTGAAACAAATCCACGTTGTTTGTCATAGAAGTGGAACATTTATCTAATAATTTGGACACACGTTTCATGACAATTGCCGTACGAACGTTTAAAAACTATTTAATGCGTTTCGCTGTTCGAATGGATTTGAGAGGAGGAGGGATTTTCATTGAAAATCTAAGTAAATAAAGATAATCACTTCAATATGCACAAATAAAAGTGTATGTATTTTATTATTGTGTATCATCAATATGGTATAATGGAACTGTTGCTCATATGATACTGAAAATACTTTTTTATTACATCATGCGAAACCCCAAACTTTGTGAAGTGTTTATCATGTGTGCATATAGATTTACAATAGGGTTACAGTTTTTCCCTTTCGCCTCCATTTCCCGTCACCGAGAACTTTATTTTCTCTATTCTCAAGGTGCATATATGACGTTATGAATACGTCATACACGAAGCTAATGCACCAGCACGACGGGTAATTGGCAGATTTATTTTCACCTAAGATGGTCGAAACGTTGTTCTATACTTTATTTTAATTAAAGTTTTAATATCCATACTTGAGAATACAACATTTCAATTGATTTAGCACTAAATAACTTTAATATTCTCAGGTTAGAAGTCTAATAGCTGTGAAGTAGGGTTACGTTATATACATGTTGTTTCTTATATCGAAACAATTATTTCTATCTACAAGACTTTTTCACTGGATTTCTTATGTGTATCTATAGGATTATCTGAGAAGAGTTTATATTGCTATTTGACTTCTATTATCCAATCCAAAATAGTTTCGAATATCCACATTTATCTAGCGCCTCCTTTTATTGAGACATGAAGAAGGGATTTAGTTTTCGTGTGCAGAATCTATTGACGTCTTTGGCCCAAGTGATGAGATACAAAAAGCTTTATATCGGCGTTTGGATGTATTTCATAAGTGCTTTTCAAGATGCCAAAATATACAACAGAACTAACGTTAAGATGGAGGTTCTGTATATACAAAGATATCCTTCTTTTCATAACCAGGAAATCCATGTAACTAGATGAATTTCCAAACAGCTGGTCCTGCATCTCTAACAAGCAGATTTCGCTGTCAATGAATACCGCCAGGGTATGGAAAATATCTGCGACTTATGAGGAGATCAGTTCCACCAATCACGAAACAGTTGCCTGTTGTTGCTACAGCTGTATATACATTACTCGCAAAAAAGATTACCACGTTCTGCCAATTTAACAGCAGAAATATAAGTTAAATACTAAAAAAAATAGGCTATAAAAATATTCGTTCTCGTCTATCCCACTATAATTATGAGTTTAGCTTTAATTCAGAAAGAAAAATGAAGACTTAAAGTAGCATTTGCTGAATAAAAAAAACAGACAAATCACAATGACAAACTAAACTATGTCATATTAGTACCAAGTTGTTTAGAAGTAGTCTCCGTGGAACATTGTTATAAATAAACACACACACACCTTTGTTTCTGTTCTAGTGCATAAGCTTTGTTTCCTTCTGGTAAAGCGACGAGTCTACGTATTTACAACGCTAAAATCAGAGGCTCGATTCCTCTCGATGGACTCAGCAGGTAGACAGGTGTGACTTTTCCATGAGGAAAATAAAAAAGAATGTTTAGAAATATATATATATTAAGTGTGGGTCTCTTTTTTTTTTTAGATCATTGTTGCCTTTAAAATATTTTATAAAGTTAAGGTACAAAAAGAATTGTAATTTATTTTAATTAATTGAATTACTTATCCACATTTGTGATACAATATGCTTCACTTTTATGTTGTTGGTGTTTTGAATAAAGTATTAAATCCGGTTTCTAGCATTGCAAGTTTGCAGACATGCTGCTCAGCCCAGGAAACCCGTTTTTGTGAAAGGTGTTTTTTAACTTCGAGCAATCTCCTGAGTCTACCAAGAAGAATCGATTTGGTGAAAAAAACTTTTTTTTTATTTCGCTTAAAGCTACGCGAGGGCTACGGCCTTAGCCGTCCCAAATTCAGCAGTGTAAGACTAGAGAGAATAGTTGGTAAAAGAATAGCCCAAAAGTTGGCGGTGGGTGATGATGAGTAACTCCCTTCCCTCTTGTCTTAAACTGCTAAATTAGGGACGGCTAACGCAGATAGCCCTCTTGAAGCTTCGTGCGAAATTAAAACCAAACTTTTCGGGAGTTATTGTCTCTATGCATGAGCTTTGCTGTTGTTGTGTTAGCTGTTTCATGCTTCATATTACGTAACTTTGCTGTTGTTATGTTAGCTGTTTCATGCTTCATATTACGTAACTTTGCTGTTGTTATGTTAGCTGTTTCATGCTTCATATTTCGTAACTTTGCTGTTGTTATGTTAGCTGTTTCATGCTTCATATTACGTATTCATGTGTCTCATAAAACGACTGCTTTTAGAACACGCCATTTGAACAGGGTGCTGAAAATAGTTTGTTGTTCACACATATCTATCCCTCTTGGCCACTTAGCAAGAATGAGTTTGAACTTCTAGAAATAAAAATAAAAGAAATCTGTTGCTAAAATCCTTTCACATTGTGTACATGTCCGTTACTATGACAACATGGTAACTATGTATTATTACCGATACATATACATTGTGTATATGTCCGTTACCATAACAACATGGTAATTATGTATTATTACCAATACATATACGTTGAGTACATGTCCCTTCAGTTGATACATGGTAACTATGTATTATTACCAATACATATACATTGACATATACATGTCCCTTAGTTGACACATGATAACTATGTATTATGATCAATACATATACATTGAATACATGTCCCTTAGTTGAGACATGGTAACGATGTATTATTACTAATATTCATAAAGTGGTGACCCGGCATGGCCAGGTGGTTACGGTGCTCGACTCGTTATCTGAGGGTCGCAAGTTAGAATCCCCGTCGTACTTTTGCCTTTTCAGCTGTGGGGGCGTTATAATATGACGATCAATCCCACTATTCGTTGGTAAAGAGTAGCCTAAGAGATGGTGGTGAGTGGCTATGACTAGCTGCCTTCCCTCTGGTCTTAAACTACTGAATTAGCAACCATAGATTGCCCTCGTGCAGCTTCACGTGAAATAAAAAACAAACAAATAATAAAGCGAAATATTTCGTTAAATTGATATACGCTATCAAAAGGAACGTTTATTGTTGTTACGTTTGTGATTTATAACATCTCTTTCTTTAGATGTAAGTTATATATTTTTGTTCTATTTTATGAAATACGCAAGCAAATAATTCGAACCTTTTGATGTTTTATTTCCAAACGTAAGATACTAATGTTACAGTGATTGCCCAGAAGATACAGTAAACACTTTTGGTTTCTTTTGCTGCAAATAGCTCTTATCTTCAGCAATCATGTTTTATGTTTACCTTCAGGAGACACGTTTCCTTTCAATGCGTTTATGAAGAAAGAAGCGTTTTCTCGAACACTAATGTATGATTTGTTTGTTTGCTTCCTTTTCGATTTATTTGTATGGAAGACATGTGTTTGGACGTGCTATGGTTTGTTTGTCTTTGAATTTCTCGCAAAGGTATACGAGGGCTATCTGCGCTAGCCTTCCCTAATTTAGTAGCGTAAGACAAGGAAAAAGGCGATTAGTCATTACCACCCACCACCAACTCTTAGGTTACTCTTTACTAACGAATAGTTGAATTGACCAAATCATTATAACGCCCACACGGTTGAAAGGTTTGTTTGGAATTTCGCCCAAAATTACACGAGGAATATCTGTGCTAGCCGTCCCTAATTTAGCAGTGTAAGACTAGAGGGAAGGCAGCTAGTCATCATTACCCACCGCCAACTCTTGGGCTACTCTTTTACAAATGAATAATGGGATTCACCGTAACATTATAACGCCCCCACGGCTGGGATGGGAACCCGCGACCCTCGGATTACGAGTCGCACGCCTTAACACGTCTTATAATTTTTACATTCCTAATCTAGAAACAAATGTATATAATTTTTACATTCCTAATCTAGAAACAAATGTATATAATTCTTACTTTTCTAAGAACTCATGTTCAGATTTCATTAAACTGCGATGGCTGGAATAAAAATAAATGGACCACTAGAGCCTGACTTTTTGAAAGGCGAGCTGGTGGAATTGTGTCTCAGTTGACAGCTTTCCGTGAAACACAACGACTGCAGTTACAACATAAATATTATACAAAGAAATGAATTATTCAAGGCGACATCTACCGTTTCTTTTATTGCTAATTTCTGTCACATTTTTCTACATCATTAACTGGAGTTTAAAGCAAACAAGTAAAGTGAAAGGTAAAGGTGACATTATTGTTTTTCTACGTGCATTATTATCGAAAACATACGAGTGTAATCTATAATAGTGAACTTTGTGTATAACGTCTGTAGAGAAATACAGGACATACAAGGGATTAGTTTCAATTAACAAAATGCTTCTAAAATACTAATTATGTTTCGTAGGGTCTTTCTTGGGTACTTGGAAAATTGTGAGCCATGGCCAGATGGTCAAGACATTTCACTCACAATAGGAGAGTCGAGGGTTCAAATCCTCGTCACACCAAATGTGTTCCACCTTTCAGCACTGAAAGCGTTATCATGTAAAGGTATATCTTATTATTCGTTGGTAGAAAAAGTAGACAAAGATTTAGGGGTAAGTAATGTTGGCTTTTCTGTAATCTACACTACTAAAGTAGGGAAGGCTCTATCCAGGTGTTGGAGAATGGTGACGTTGACTAGCTGACTTCTCTGTAGTCTTACACTGCTGAATTAGAGACGGCTCTATCCAGGTGTTGGAGATAGGTGATGTTGAATAGCTTTCTTCTCTGTAGTCTTACATCACTAAGTTATGGACGTCTGTATTTAGAGATAGATGATGTTGACTAGCTGACTTCTCTGTAGTCTTACACTGCTAAATTTGGACGGCTCTATCCAGGTGTTGGATATAGGAGATGTTGACTAGCTGACTTCTCTGTAGTCTTACACTGCTAAATTAGAGACGGCTCTATCCAGGTGTTGGAGATAGGTGACGTTGAATAGCTGACTTCTCTGTAGTCTTACATCACTAAGTTATGGACGTCTGTATTTAGAGATAGATGATGTTGACTAGCTGACTTCTCTGTAGTCTTGCACTGCTAAATTAGAGACGGCTCTATCCAGGTGTTGGAGATAGGTGATGTTGACTAGCTGACTTCTCTGTAGTCTTACATCACTAAGTTATGGACGTCTGTATTTAGAGATAGATGATGTTGACTAGCTGACTTCTCTGTAGTCTTACACTGCTAAATTGGGACGGCTCTATCCAGGTGTTGGATATAGGAGATGTTGACTAGCTGACTTCTCTGTAATCTTACACTGCTAAATTAGAGACGGCTCTATCCAGGTGTTGGAGATAGGTGACGTTGAATAGCTTTCTTCTCTGTAGTCTTACATCACTAAGTTATGGACGTCTGTATTTAGAGATAGATGATGTTGACTAGCTGACTTCTCTGTAGTCTTACACTGCTAAATTGGGACGGCTAGCGCAGATGGTTCTACTGTAGCTTTGCAAAAAATTCAAAACAGAACAAAATCAACAGATTGTGTATATTTATGGTTAGTTAATGTATCTCATCAAACGTTTTGTAAAATTAATTCAAGAAAAGCCTAATTGCATTGTTTGGAATAAAGTGTGTTTTGGTTATATCCCTAAGTAAGTGAACAAAGCAACATTTCATGGTTAGGTAGTAATTATCACTTCATTATAAGAATTGCCCGCCATCACTTCTCCTCCAGAAAACTTCCACAAAAGCCGAAGTAAAGTTCCCAAGACAAAAGGCAGAAAGAAATGCTACGAAACATCAATGTTTCCACGTGAACCACTTTTGTTGATGAGGCCTTCATAAAATGTCAATATGAACTAAACAGTTGCTGACCGTTTCAAGTTCGTTAATGTACCACGGACAACCTGCTCAAATCACCTGTAGGGGAATTGTTTGCTCGTTCCTGAATTTCGCACAAAGCTAAACGAGGGCTATCTGTGCTAGTCGTCCCTAATTTTGCAGTGTAAGACTAGAGGGAAGGCAGCTAATCATAAACACCCACCGCCAACTCTTGGGCTACTCTTTTACCACAGAATGATGGGATTGACTGTCACGTTATAACGTCCCCAAGGCTGAAAGGACGAACATGTTTAGTACGACAGGGATTCGAACCAGCGACCCTCAGATTACGGGTCGAGTGTCTTAACTCGCCTAGACATGCCAAGCCTCTATAGGTGAATAACACAAAAAGACAACCAAAAGACATCAGCACAGAAACTGTTTAATTCCAAGTTATAGTTCATTCACTTGTACACGTCAAATTTATTTACACTAAAAAGAAGTAAAATCATGTTAAAATAATTTAAATCATGATTTAGAATCCTAAAGTTCCATCTTTAATTTATTATTATCTATTTGGCTTGCGAAGTTTTCCCTATAAATCTTAAATACAAAATAATTTAATAACTATAACCATGTCATCCATTAAGTTTCTCATATTATAGGATATGTTTAAGTTGGCGAGTTAAACCGTTTAATGAATTAATATCACAACAGCAGTTGTTATTTTAACTTATGGGTGTGAAACATGTGGTAAATATTAAATAAGTTGTGAATGTTCTTCCTCTCTTATCCTTTGTACACCTTCCAACTGGAATTCAAAAGGTTTTGTTATCTGTAACAGTAGCCTTTATTCTAATACAAATATAACTAGTTTCTCAGTGGATGAAATAAATTTTCATTCAGAAGTAACATTAGTTAAATGTTTATCATATTTGTGTTGATATTTTGCAATATAACATTTTGATATTTTTAAGAAATAGTTTGAACTGGAATATTCAATTTATGACAAAGTTTTTTTCCATTATTTTTAATAGTTAAGGTGTAAATACACCTTGGTGTAAATGTGTTAATACGTTCAAGGTTGGTGGTAAGGTTCAACATTAATTTAGAATCAGGATATTTTATACAATATATGTAGAGTGTGTTGGTGAGTGAATCCTCGCCTTTATGTATGGTTGTTGTGTGTGTAATATTCAACAATCGAGGCATTTTTTGTACTATATTCAATTTGTCAGCTGATGATAAGCGTATAAACATATTTCGCGTAACTTCTACGTTTTTGTAACATCCACCGATAACTCATAGCTAGAGCTCTCTCTAATATAAAAGTAATAGACCAGACAGAAGTCAGCTAGTCAACATCATCCACCGCTAACCCATGGTTACATCTATCAATAACACAGAAGTGATAGGCTAGACAGAAGTCAGCTAGTCAACATCATCCACCGCTAACCCATAGTTACATCTGCCCATAACACAGAAGTGATAGGCTAGACAGAAGTCAGCTAGTCAACATCATCCACCGCTAACCCATAGTTACATCTGCCCATAACACAGAAGTGATAGACTAAGGATAAGTCAGTCAGTCAACATCGTCCACCACTAATTTTTGGGCTTCTCTTTTTACCGACAGATTGTGGGATTGACTCGCATGTTTTCACGTTCCCACAGCTGTAAGGACGATCATGATTAGTGAGGAAATTCGTGCGCACGACGTTCTTTTTCAAAGGCCCCCCGCTAGTACAGCGGTATGTCTTCGGACTTACAACGCTAAAATCAGGGGTTCGATTCCCCTCGGTGGGCTGAGCAGATAGCCCTTTGTGGCTTTGCTATACGAAAAACACACAAACACACTCTTTTTCAAGGTGACCAGACCGTAAAATGGGTTCCAAGATCAACTGTCGTGGTCAAGGAATGAGGTTATTCTAGAAGAGAGTGATTTAAAGTACGAAGACTAATGACCAATAGTCCATTGGAACATGATATGTTGTATTTAACCAGCGTTATAAGATATTAACAGGATTTTATAACAACGATACCCCGTGCTGACCTTTTACTATTTTCAGTAATGGTCATTATGATGGTCACGATGACATCCTATTGTATAAAACTACAATTTTCATTGTAACAAGCTTATATGAAGGACAGCGACAACACACACACACTCATGGACTCTGAAAATATTCCCTTGAATGTAGATGTCAGAATCCAAAGTAATAATTAAGTAGACCAAAGGGCCAGAATGTAGACCAAAGGACCAAAATGTAGACAAAAGGACCAGAATGTGGACCAAAGGACCAAAAATGAATATTTCCACTCCATCTTTCACTTGAAAACTGTCTTCAGTGTCCAGGTAAATGAGGGATATTTGAGCTTTCGTTAGATTAAAATAATCTATACTATTTTGCTAATGGCACCAAAAAGTATGCCCATATGAATAACAACAGCTAACTGGGCTAAGAGATTTTTTCCGTATAAATAACCTTCATTTCGGAAAGATGAAGGAGGTACTGTGGGTTATCGCTACACTGAACATTTCTGAGGGCTCTGGGCCTATATCCGTTAAAAGGATCTGTGATATGAATCCTGATATTCTAAGTGTTCCGTGGCATAATTCCAGGGGAACATCAAGCCAGTGAAGAGGTGGTAAACATCTGGTCACTGCAATAACGTTAAAAGTCGTTCACATAAAACTCTTTGCATAAGTTTCGAATTTGTATTATAATCACACACAAAAATATCAACATTGATGAATTCGTGCTTTGTTTTGGCTCCCTTTTATAATTTTACTCACAAGTTTGTTCTCGATGTTCAACCTTTCTCAACAAATGTGGCTGTGATAAGTGTTCTCATTGAAATGCAGAGCTGCCCACACATCCATTCTGGATGATGTTTGACGTTATTCTTCTGAGGATGTTTTGTGTCACTCTGTTCTATAATCACGTGCGTTGACTCATTGTGTGATCTGACTATCTAAACTAGCGCATGCTCTGTTTGTCGGTTGCATTACATATATCTCATTACCACCTCGTGGTGATGCGTTAAGTAACGAACGATTACTTGATGGTGGAATGAAATTCAAATCACCAAATAAGGTATGTTATAATTCACCTCAAAACAGTTTTTTCACAATGTTTTCGCATTGGTAAGCTACAACAAAGAATATTAAACCCATTTTTTTGAAATAACAGATGTCTATAATTCAAGGTTGGTGCGTGCGAAATATGAATCCTTCTGTTGAATGTTTGTGTCCTTTTGCTGCAAAGAAACAAATAAATCCTTTCGAAATGTGTAATAATCGGTTTGTTATGAGAGTAATGATCATATAATACTATCTGGTCAGGTGAGAGTAGCCCATGAGATGACGGTTGGTGCCTTTAACTAGCTGTCTAACTAACTAGAATTAAAGACACCTGGTGTGGCTTTATGGGAATCAAAACTTGAATCATGAAAACAACGACAAGAACAGTTTCATTGTTAAATGTTTCCAACATCATTCCTCAAACAGTAATCTCAGGATCAAGGGTACGAAACCCCTGCTACATGCTCGATCTTTCAACCGTAAGTGCATTATAATGTGACGATCAATTCCAATATTTATTGGTAAAATAGTAGCTCAAGTATTGACGGATGGTAGTGATGACTAGCTGCCTTCCCTCTAGTCTTACACTGCTAAATTAGAGAGGGCTAACGCAGACCGTCCTCGTGTCGCTTTGTGCGAAATTCAGAAACAAACAAACAATTCCTCGAACACGTTTTTTAAAATTGAATAGCTTGAGTCGTGAACACGAGGAACCTAACGCCATGTATAAACCATGAAGTTTGTCGCTAAGTTACAGGGCTTTAGTGATTTGATGGGGGGGGGGGTAAAATACTCGAAATGCAGTATGCAATGGAAAATCGTATTGGTTAAATACTTGAAGTGCAGTATGCAATGGAGAATCGTATTGGTTAAATACTTGAAGTGCTGTATGCAATGGAGAATCGTATTGGTTAAATACTTGAAGTGCAGTATGCAGTGGAGAATCGTATTGGTTAAATACTTGAAATGCAGTATACAATGGAGAATCGTATTGGTTAAATACTTGAAGTGCAGTATGCAATGGAGAATCGTATTGGTTTTTCTAAACCTTCATCTTCCGAGTTGGTTCCACTCTTGAACGTTTTATCGAAACGAACAGTTTTTCTTTGCCACTGGTTTGTTTTGAAATCCGCCCAAAACTACACGAGGACCAGCTTTCTCTAATTTTGTAGTTATAGACAAAAGGGTAGACAACTTGTCCACACCACCCACCGCCAGCTTTTGAGATGGTGTTTTAATAAAAAAGTGAGGGATTGACAGTCACATAATAAAGCCCAAACAAGGAGACAGTGCTAATCACCAGGCAGAGGTCGCTTGAATTGTGTTTTTTATACTGTTATTTTATCTACCCAGGATTATAACATCAAATCACTTGAATCTTTAAAATTCAAAACTTATCTGATAACATGTAAACATTCCTAATATATATTACACTGCTAAATTAGGGACAGCTAGCGCAGATAGACCTCGTGAAGGTTTGCGCGAAATTGAAAAACAAACATATTTTAGATATACGTCGTTGAATGAAATGTTTAATATTTGTCGTTGTTTTGAATTAAGCACAAAGCTACACAATGGGCTATCTGCGCTCTGCCCACCACGGGTATCGAAACCGAGATTTTAGTGTTGTTAGTCCGCAGACAATATTTATCATAACGGACGTTGTTGTTGGAGTTAATTGTCCTCGATAACTAATATCACACGTGCTTTTGATAATTTCATGTTAAGATTTGCAATAAATAGTAATAAACAACATATCAAAATGTGTTTGTGCTTTCTCGCGTTTCATGTGTCTAAACATAGCCGATAAGCCATAATGAAATGTGTTGTTGTACATTTCAGATTATTTTGATAATCACTTTATGAATACCTGTTAATCGTTGAGACATCTAACTTCAAGATAAATAAACACTTTAAACTATCGAACGTAGACTGCAGGTTTTACAGAAATATTTTGCAGTTGTGTTGCCAGTAAAAGGGGTTTAGTTTACAAGAACAGCTTTGAATTCATTTAAAACAATCACCCACTGTGTTAAGGATATGAAGGTTCAATCAGCGGTTTATTAAAGCCATACAGAATAAAACGTGTGTCTGATTTGGTAACTTCAACGTCATCCAGCCTGTATACTCCTTTCCTGGCTTACAATTGGCTAAAATCAAAACAAGAGCGAATTCATTTCTCCGGAGAGAGAACTTTGTGACGACTCAAGCATGTTTCATAGTACATGCTTTCCATATAACAACAGTCATGTCTGGTTCTGCAGGCAGAAAGCGAAACGAATTCTGCTCTCTCCGAGGTGTAACGCTGTGTAGCTTACTTTACAGTATGATTCCGCAACTACTTGTTTCTATGACAGAATCGTCAGTAAATGTTATTAGATTAACTAACTCTGTGAAAGTAGCAATAACAACGCGAAAAGCTCTTTATTGACTCAGCTATATAACAATCATTTCGAATTTAAATTTTACGAAATTAATCCGACCTTTTGAGGGATAAACATTTATTACATACAAAAGTTATAATTTTAACTGGACATTAGGTGTACATCTAATTAAATGGACTGTATCTTCCTTTTTACTTTTAATTAAGTGTTTGATAAACTGACCAACTTTTGCTGGTAGCACTCGGTAAAATACTTTTCTCATTTATATCACCGTATTTGACTAATTTCGGATACTTAATTTAGTCCTAAACGTAGGTACTAAGATAATGTTTATAATAATAAATTAATATGTATATACGTATTTATATATTAAGCATTTTTAATCAGTTTCTTATATGCAGATTCTGAACACGGAGATATATGTCTTTTGAATTTAATTATAATGTACAACGACGGTTTTTATGACCATAGTTCGTTTGTTGTGGACTGTTTAATTTAAACTAACATATCCTCGTTTATTTCAAGTTTACCAATCAGTGATAACCTGCATAAGTTGTTTTGAAAAACAACATGACCTTTGTAATTTATTTCCTTTTTGTGTGTTGGTTTTTGCGTAATATTTTTCTCACACTAATTACATATCTCGGGGGATCTCCACACTTGTGCACATGAAAAGAACAACTACAAATATGTGCGCTTTTTCTTTGAATTAAATTAGACTGTACACTCTAGCCAGAAAGAAATATTTATTTACTTACTTTTAGGATATGGAATAGAATGAATGTTTGAAGACCATTAGAGAAATATGGAAAGTGGTATAGTTCAATATTCGTTATCTGTTTGAAATATTGCTTTGATATGTACGAAAAGCCATTTCAAGCACGACTAAATCGACTGTTCTATGTCTCTAAAGTGTTTTTGGTGTTCAAAAAACAAACGTCGTCTTAATCATTTTTAAGATAGTATCAGCGTGACGTCATCGCTGTTACTATGGGTTTCTCTAAAATGCACTTATCTCTCGGCAATACACACGTGCACCGATCAGAAACGAAACTACGAAGTAACAACTGGAACACACAGTTGCCACAAAGAACAAACAGCATAGATACTTGTATCTATGAAACACTAAATGTACCTGTCAGCAGGAACTTACCTATTACATTACGAGGCACTTAAAAAAATTGTTAAATCAAGTACCATAATAACCCAACAATCTTGGAAAACAAAAAACACTCATATTTACTAAAGTAATTTGTCTTGAAAGGGTTTCTTGAGGTTACGTGACCTCAGTGATGAAATTGATTACACATCGCAACCGTTCTGTTTGTTGAGCGCTGTTTTATGATTTTTGTGTTCGTTCATGTTTATTTCTTCTCTAACAGGGATGGTAAACGTTTTTTGAGAGCATGTGTCCAAATTAGGAATAATATTCTAAAAAAAATTATCTCACGTGCCCACGGTAGTTTTCAGCAACATATTATAACATATTATTATTTTCAATTATTTTAAATGAAACAGCTTGAGTAATTACATGTTATTGATAACAATAAAATTATTGAAGTAGTGACATTAATAATGGACTTTTTTAAAGGAAAATAAGGAGTCCTCTTATTTATTTATGTTTGTTCATTGTTTTACTATTAACAGAAATCATTTTGTGAAGTGCTATGTTTGGTAACATAAAATAACATAAACCAAATGAAGGAAAATAAACATATTTTACTCTTGATCAGACTTTTGCTGCTGTTCAAACTATATGTTTTATATCAGACTTGTTTTGAGAACTGTGTGTCCAATACAGTACATGCTGATAAAAACACTGTTCACACTGATTTTGTGACATTTTTCAGACAGTCTAGAGTTTCAGAAATAAAATTCCAGAGTTTCAAAACCTCATTTTTTCTAATTTTCTGCGTTACTTCAGTCACTAATCGATCTATTTCAATATTTTCAATTCAGCTCTTAAATGTACAAATTTTTGCCTCCATATTGGGCTACTTTGTAAATGAATCTCAAAATTATCAACCTACTGCAACATTTCCAAGTTCAGTTTACCTAAAGCTAAACTGTCTGCATACTTTATGATTTTTTTTAGTATTTACAAATAATTTAAACTTATTAAATCTTAAAGAAAATTGTTCAAAAATTAAATTAATAATGGTTGAAAATTATATTTACAAGCTTCGAATGTTCATTTACACGTGGATTTCAAGATCTGTTATTTGTTGTTCTTTTTTAGGTCCGGGAAATATTAAAACGTGTCATTGTAAACATCTTGTTGAAAATGTTCAGTTTGATTTCAAAAGTTTTTATGTTATTAAACATAACATCACGTGTTTTATCAGATCCCTGTAATTTGGTGTTCAAGTCATTTATGTGTGAGCAGAAAACTGTAACAAGCCTCAATCTACAAATCCACACAACATCAGATAATTCTCGACAAGAAGGCCTGGCATGGCCGAGCGCGTTAAGGCGTGCACTCGTAATCCGAGGGTCGCGGGTTCGCGCCCGAGTCGCGCTAAACATGCTCGCCCTCCCAGACGTGGGGGTGTATAATGTGACGGTCAATCCCACTTTTCGTTGGTAAAAGAGTAGCCCAAGAGTTGGCGGTGGGTGGTGATGACTAGCTGCCTTCCCTCTAGTCTTACACTGCTAAATTAGGGACGGCGAGCACAGATAGCCCTCGAGTAGCTTTGTGCGAAATTCCAAAACAAAAAAAACATTCTCGACAAGAATATTTGTCATTTGTCAAAACCAGAATTTCATTCAAATTTCATCCAAAAATTCAACAAATCGTTTAAGGAGAGACAGAATCTCTACTTAGCCAACGAACATTGTCGTTAACTGACATCCTGACGAGCTGAAAATGGTAATTACAATTCACCATTACGATAACTTAACTCACCGTAACATAACTGCAAGTGAAAATTTATAATTAACTAATTGATTAAAGATATACGCAAGCCACGACACACAATATAATCTTAGCAACGTAATTCATTACTTGCTACGAAAAATAAATGCATATTTACCGTTGTTATCATTATTATTTCTGCTCAAATACTGATGTGTACAGTGTGTTTGCGAGGAATTCAAAACGTGTAATTCGATGTCACATGTTCCCACAACTGCAAAACTGGCCTCAAGAGGGCGTAAGACGACTTCTGTGAACGTTTCTCACTGCTCCCGATCACTGGGTGCTGCACTTGGCAGTAATGATAATCATTATATATGTTTATTTATTTATTATGGGTTAGCGTTAAAGTAAATCAATAGGCGGCACTGCATGCCGCGTGCTACAAAAACCTCTTCGCGTGGCACAAGTCTTCCATCACTTTTCCATGAAGTCCCCGTTTCTAGCATTTCTAGAATCAATGATATCTAACTAGTGAATCAATATTATTTGCTTATCTCTACGCTGAAGTTTGGACTTATCGAGATTATCGCGAGAGTTTATATAGCATTTGAAAACTGAATTCAACAACATTCGATATCTTATAACTCTGTTATTATTTCTGATTTATTCCTTCGTGTCAGTAGAGTTCAGAGTGATTATGTCTTCATACTCTTCAATTTAAAACATACAAAATGGTTGCAGAAGAAATACACTACCAAAGGTAAATAAGACACTTCCCCAACAAGTAGTTTCGTGTATAATTAAGGGACGCTTCCCCAAGAAGTAGTTTCGTGTATAATTAAGGGACACTTCCCCAAGAAGTAGTTTCGTGTATAATTAAGGGACACTTCCCCAACAAGTAGTTTTGTGTATAATCAAGGAACACTTCTCCAAGAAGTAGTTTTGTGTATAATTAAGGGACACTTCCCCAACAAGTAGTTTCGTGTATAATTAAGGGACGCTTCCCCAAGAAGTAGTTTTGTGTATAATCAAGGGACACTTCCTCAAGAAGTAGTTTCGTGTATAATTAAGGGACACTTCCCCAAGAAGTAGTTTTGTGTATAATCAAGAGACACTTCCCCAAGAAGTAGTTTCGTGTATAATTAAGGGACACTTCCCCAACAAGTAGTTTCGTGTATAATCAAGGAACGCTTCCCCAACAAGTAGTTTCGTGTATAATCAAGGAACACTTCCCCAAGAAGTAGTTTTGTGTATAATCAAGGAACACTTCCCCAAGAAGTAGTTTTGTGTATAATCAAGGGACACTTCCCCAACAAGTAGTTTCGTGTATAATTAAGGGACGCTTCCCCAACAAGTAGTTTCGTGTATAATCAAGGAACACTTCCCCAAGAAGTAGTTTTGTGTATAATCAAGGAACACTTCCCCAAGAAGTAGTTTTGTGTATAATCAAGGGACACTTCCCCAAGAAGTAGTTTCGTGTATAATTAAGGGACACTTCCCCAACAAGTAGTTTCGTGTATAATTAAGGGACGCTTCCCCAAGAAGTAGTTTTGTGTATAATCAAGGAACACTTCTCCAAGAAGTAGTTTTGTGTATAATCAAGGAACACTTCCCCAAGAAGTAGTTTCGTATATAATCAAGGAACACTTCCCCAACAAGTAGTTTCGTGTATAATCAAGGGACACTTCCCCAACAAGTAGTTTCGTGTATAATCAAGGGACGCATCCCCAACAAGTAGTTTCGTGTATAATCAAGGGACGCATCCCCAACAAGTAGTTTCGTGTATAATCAAGGGACACTTCTCCAACAAGTAGTTTTGTGTATAATCAAGGGACGCATCCCCAACAAGTAGTTTCGTGTATAATCAAGGGACACTTCTCCAACAAGTAGTTTCGTGTATAATCAAGGGACGCATCCCCAACAAGTAGTTTCGTCTATAATCAAGGGACGCATCCCCAACAAGTAGTTTCGTGTATAATCAAGGGACGCATCCCCAACAAGTAGTTTCGTCTATAATCAAGGGACGCATCCCCAACAAGTAGTTTCGTCTATAATCAAGGTAATAAAATGGTTATGAAATCGGAGTCTTGACAACAAACAGGAGCTAATGAAACATATATGTTATCTTTCAAATTATCTTCAGTAAAATATGAGGCTGTTGGATACAATAATTATCCCTGCAACATTTAAATTTTGTTAACAACGATAATTACATCCAAGAACACGAGGTTTTTTGTTTGTCCTGTATAATAGTTCTACCAGAAGTTACAGCAGAATTCAATACATGGAAATAATTAGAAGTTGTTAAAAATATAGATTAATAAAGAACATGCTATAACGTTCTCAATTTTTATCATCGTAATCGATGTGGCCCGGCATGGTCAGGTATATTAAGACTCGTAAACTGAGGTTCACGGGTTTGCGCCCGCGTCGCGCTAAACATGCTCGCCCTCTCAGCCCTGGGGGCGTATAATGTGACGGTCAATCCCACTATTCGTTGGTAAAAGAGTAGCTCAAGAGTTGGCGGTGGGTGGTGCTGACTAGCTGCCTTCCCTCTAGTCTTACACTGCTAAATTAGGGACAGCTAGCACAGATAGCCCTCGAGTAGCTTTGTGCGAAATCCCAAAAACAAACATACTTTGAGATAGTCCATTGCGCGTAACAGCAAGCACATAAGTAAGATAACTTATGTCTATTTATCTCCCTAGCTGGGACAGAGGTAAGCCTTCAGATTGAAATCGCTAAAACCAGGAGTTTGAATCCCTTCGGAGGACACAGCAGATATCCTTATGTGCCTTTTCTATAAGAGAAACACACACACGTCTATTTAGTCGTACAGTGGCAGACAGTTTACTGATTTGATTTGTTTTGTTTAATTCATACGAAAAATATCGTGAATTTAACTTTCCACCAAGAATTTGATATGTTTAATGAGTGATAATTACAAAAATAATCCATTCATAGAATTAACTGAATTCAACAAAAACTATGAAAGGAAATATATGAACCTATGAAAACGTAAGACGTACTCAACGACGTTAAACACCCCAGAAAAGAAGAAAGGGGTAATAATTATGGTATAGTCGTACTACATAATGAGTAGTGAACGTGTTGAAATAGCTTCCCATAATCTAATAATTATGGTATAGCTGTACTACATAATGAGTAGTGAACGTGTTGAAATAGCTTCCCATAATCTAATAATTATGGTATAGCTGTACTACATTATGAGTAGTGAACGTGTTGAAATAGCTTCCCATAATCTAATAATTATGGTATAGTTGTACTACATAATGAGTAGTGAACGTGTTGAAATAGCTTCCCATAATCTAATAATTATGGTATAGCTGTACTACATTATGAGTAGTGAACGTGTTGAAATAGCTTCCCATAATCTAATAATTATGGTATAGCTGTACTACGTAATGAGTAGTGAACGTGTTGAAATAGCTTCCCATAATCTAATAATTATGGTATAGTCGTACTACATAATGAGTAGTGAACGTGTTGAAATAGCTTCCCATAATCTAATAATTATGGTTTAGCTGTACTACATAATGAGTAGTGAACGTGTTGAAATAGCTTCCCATAATCTAATAATTATGGTATAGTTGTACTACATAATGAGTAGTGAACGTGTTGAAATAGCTTCCCATAATCTAATAATTATGGTATAGTTGTACTACATAATGAGTAGTGAACGTGTTGAAATAGCTTCCCATAATCTAATAATTATGGTATAGTTGTACTACCTAATGAGTAGGGAACGTGTTGAAATAGCTTCCCATAATCTAATAATTATGGTATAGTTGTACTACGTAATGAGTAGTGAACGTGTTGAAATAGCTTCCCATAATCTAATAATTATGGTATAGTTGTACTACGTAATGAGTAGTGAACGTGTTGAAATAGCTTCCCATAATCTAATAATTATGGTATAGTTGTACTACGTAATGAGTAGTGAACGTGTTGAAATAGCTTCCCATAATCTAATAATTATGGTATAGTTGTACTACATAATGAGTAGTGAACGTGTTGAAATAGCTTCCCATAATCTAATAATTATGGTATAGTTGTACTACGTAATGAGAAGTGAACGTGTTGAAATAGCTTCCCATAATCTAATAATTATGGTATAGTTGTACTACATAATGAGTAGTGAACGTGTTGAAATAGCTTCCCATAATCTAATAATTATGGTATAGTTGTACTACGTAATGAGTAGTGAACGTGTTGAAATAGCTTCCCATAATCTAATAATTATGTTATAGCTGTACTACATTATGAGTAGTGAACGTGTTGAAATAGCTTCCCATAATCTAATAATTATGGTACAGCTGTACTACATAATGAGTAGTGAACGTGTTGAAATAGCTTCCCATAATCTAATAATTATGGTATAGCTGTACTACATTATGAGTAGTGAACGTGTTGAAATAGCTTCCCATAATCTAATAATTATGGTATAGTTGTACTACATTATGAGTAGTGAACGTGTTGAAATAGCTTCCCATAATCTAATAATTATGGTTTAGCTGTACTACATAATGAGTAGTGAACGTGTTGAAATAGCTTCCCATAATCTAATAATTATGGTATAGTCGTACTACATAATGAGTAGTGAACGTGTTGAAATAGCTTCCCATAATCTAATAATTATGGTTTAGCTGTACTACATTATGAGTAGTGAACGTGTTGAAATAGCTTCCCATAATCTAATAATTATGGTATAGCTGTACTACATAATGAGTAGTGAACGTGTTGAAATAGCTTCCATAATCTAATAATTATGGTTTAGCTGTACTACATTATGAGTAGTGAACGTGTTGAAATAGCTTCCCATAATCTAATAATTATGGTATAGCTGTACTACATAATGAGTAGTGAACGTGTTGAAATAGCTTCCCATAATCTAATAATTATGGTATAGCTGTACTACATTATGAGTAGTGAACGTGTTGAAATAGCTTCCCATAATCTAATAATTATGGTATAGCTGTACTACATAATGAGTAGTGAACGTGTTGAAATAGCTTCCCATAATCTAATAATTATGGTATAGTTGTACTACGTAATGAGTAGTGAACGTGTTGAAATAGCTTCCCATAATCTAATAATTATGGTATAGTTGTACTACGTAATGAGTAGTGAACGTGTTGAAATAGCTTCCCATAATCTAATAATTATGGTATAGTTGTACTACGTAATGAGTAGTGAACGTGTTGAAATAGCTTCCCATAATCTAATAATTATGGTATAGTTGTACTACATAATGAGTAGTGAACGTGTTGAAATAGCTTCCCATAATCTAATAATTATGGTATAGTTGTACTACGTAATGAGTAGTGAACGTGTTGAAATAGCTTCCCATAATCTAATAATTATGGTATAGTTGTACTACATAATGAGTAGTGAACGTGTTGAAATAGCTTCCCATAATCTAATAATTATGGTATAGTTGTACTACGTAATGAGTAGTGAACGTGTTTGAAATAGCTTCCCATAATCTAATAATTATGGTATAGTTGTACTACGTAATGAGTAGTGAACGTGTTGAAATAGCTTCCCATAATCTAATAATTATGGTATAGCTGTACTACGTAATGAGTAGTGAACGTGTTGAAATAGCTTCCCATAATCTAATAATTATGGTATAGCTGTACTACATAATGAGTAGTGAACGTGTTGAAATAGCTTCCCATAATCTAATAATTATGGTACAGCTGTACTACATAATGAGTAGTGAACGTGTTGAAATAGCTTCCCATAATCTAATAATTATGGTATAGCTGTACTACATTATGAGTAGTGAACGTGTTGAAATAGCTTCCCATAATCTAATAATTATGGTATAGTTGTACTACATTATGAGTAGTGAACGTGTTGAAATAGCTTCCCATAATCTAATAATTATGGTTTAGCTGTACTACATAATGAGTAGTGAACGTGTTGAAATAGCTTCCCATAATCTAATAATTATGGTATAGTCGTACTACATAATGAGTAGTGAACGTGTTGAAATAGCTTCCCATAATCTAATAATTATGGTTTAGCTGTACTACATTATGAGTAGTGAACGTGTTGAAATAGCTTCCCATAATCTAATAATTATGGTATAGCTGTACTACATAATGAGTAGTGAACGTGTTGAAATAGCTTCCCATAATCTAATAATTATGGTTTAGCTGTACTACATAATGAGTAGTGAACGTGTTGAAATAGCTTCCCATAATCTAATAATTATGGTATAGCTGTACTACATTATGAGTAGTGAACGTGTTGAAATAGCTTCCCATAATCTAATAATTATGGTATAGCTGTACTACATTATGAGTAGTGAACGTGTTGAAATAGCTTCCCATAATCTAATAATTATGGTATAGCTGTACTACGTAATGAGTAGTGAACGTGTTGAAATAGCTTCCCATAATCTAATAATTATGGTATAGTCGTACTACATAATGAGTAGTGAACGTGTTGAAATAGCTTCCCATAATCTAATAATTATGGTATAGTCGTACTACATAATGAGTAGTGAACGTGTTGAAATAGCTTCCCATAATCTAATAATTATGGTTTAGCTGTACTACATAATGAGTAGTGAACGTGTTGAAATAGCTTCCCATAATCTAATAATTATGGTATAGTTGTACTACATAATGAGTAGTGAACGTGTTGAAATAGCTTCCCATAATCTAATAATTATGGTATAGTTGTACTACATAATGAGTAGTGAACGTGTTGAAATAGCTTCCCATAATCTAATAATTATGGTATAGTTGTACTACCTAATGAGTAGGGAACGTGTTGAAATAGCTTCCCATAATCTAATAATTATGGTATAGCTGTACTACATAATGAGTAGTGAACGTGTTGAAATAGCTTCCCATAATCTAATAATTATGGTTTAGCTGTACTACATAATGAGTAGTGAACGTGTTGAAATAGCTTCCCATAATCTAATAATTATGGTATAGCTGTACTACATTATGAGTAGTGAACGTGTTGAAATAGCTTCCCATAATCTAATAATTATGGTATAGCTGTACTACGTAATGAGTAGTGAACGTGTTGAAATAGCTTCCCATAATCTAATAATTATGGTATAGCTGTACTACGTAATGAGTAGTGAACGTGTTGAAATAGCTTCCCATAATCTAATAATTATGGTTTAGTCGTACTACATAATGAGTAGTGAACGTGTTGAAATAGCTTCCCATAATCTAATAATTATGGTTTAGCTGTACTACATAATGAGTAGTGAACGTGTTGAAATAGCTTCCCATAATCTAATAATTATGGTATAGTTGTACTACATAATGAGTAGTGAACGTGTTGAAATAGCTTCCCATAATCTAATAATTATGGTATAGTTGTACTACCTAATGAGTAGGGAACGTGTTGAAATAGCTTCCCATAATCTAATAATTATGGTATAGTTGTACTACGTAATGAGTAGTGAACGTGTTGAAATAGCTTCCCATAATCTAATAATTATGGTATAGTTGTACTACGTAATGAGTAGTGAACGTGTTGAAATAGCTTCCCATAATCTAATAATTATGGTATAGTTGTACTACGTAATGAGTAGTGAACGTGTTGAAATAGCTTCCCATAATCTAATAATTATGGTATAGTTGTACTACATAATGAGTAGTGAACGTGTTGAAATAGCTTCCCATAATCTAATAATTATGGTATAGTTGTACTACGTAATGAGTAGTGAACGTGTTGAAATAGCTTCCCATAATCTAATAATTATGGTATAGTTGTACTACATAATGAGTAGTGAACGTGTTGAAATAGCTTCCCATAATCTTACGTTACAATTACACGTGCCTGAAATTAGATATGATTCCTGAAATGGCTCCAGCTTAACTTTTTTGAAAAAGTATTAACTTTTTAGTGGTTTCAACTATTTATGAACTAAGAAGCCATCAAAAAATAATTATATGAGATGTTGCTATTTCAAAATAAAACATTTTTTTTTTCTGATTTCATTTCGAAATAGAAGTAAAAAGTGTATTAAATGAAATACCATGCAAGAGACTTCATCTCTGTAGATATTTTTCCAAAAATACGATATACACTTTTCTCCCTGATATCAGGTGTAAAGAGTTCAAATGACACCCTGTTTGTTCGTATTTAAACAGAAATCTGTAGGATTAGCTATCTGGGCACACCAAGGGTATCGAACCCCAATTTTTAGCATATAAACACTTAAGTTTACATCTTAGCTGCTGAAGAGATACAATAAAATAAAATATTTTGAAAAAAATATTATTTTTATCTCCAACATAATTAGTTGAGTGTAATTAACAGATGGTGGAAATGTCTAGTTAAACTTGCATACAAAATAGATTACCTTATGTAAGTTTAAGGTCTATTTCAAGTGTTAAAATAGCTCCACACCAAGCTAATTCCACACTATTTTTATGTATCACAAACTGACAAACATGTTCGCGAGTTTTTTAGATATGGAACACTTTTCACACGCTTATTAAATATACAAAATGTGAAGCCATCACTAGTATAGCTCAATTAAGGTTAACTAATAATAGCGTACAGAAAATTCTGAAAAACATACAATAGTAAATTTGTGTGCAATTTTAAGTATTTTCTTTGGTAGTCAAATATGGGATATCACAACTACACCTTCATTAACACAGTAACCAGGATATCACAACTACACCTTCATTAACACAGTAACCAGGATATCACAACTACACCTTCATTAACAATCACAACTGCACCTTCATTAACACAGTAACCAGGATATCACAACTACACCTTCATTAATACAGTAACCAGGATATCACAACTACACCTTCATTAACACAGTAACCAGGATATCACAACTACACCTTCATTAACACAGTAACCAGGATATCACAACTACACCTTCATTAACACAGTAACCAGGATATCACAACTACACCTTCATTAACACAGTAACCAGGATATCACAACTACACCTTCATTAACACAGTAACCAGGATATCACAACTACACCTTCATTAACACAGTAACCAGGATATCACAACTACACCTTCATTAACACAGTAACCAGGATATCACAACTACACCTTCATTAACACAGTAACCAGGATATCACAACTACACCTTCATTAACACAGTAACCAGGATATCACAACTACACCTTCATTAACACAGTAACCAGGATATCACAACTACACCTTCATTAACACAGTAACCAGGATATCACAACTACACCTTCATTAACACAGTAACCAGTAGAAGAAACATTTCTTGAAACAGTTGAATTGAAGTCATTCGAAACATTGTTGAAATTCAGTAATTTTTTAACATACTTATTCATAATTCAGAAAATCATAACAAAAAAAAAACATTAATTTAACTGAAACTAAAACAAGACAAGGTGACAAGGCCATCTAATAATAGGTAAGTCATGGAATGAATCTCTCAATTGAAATAATATCTCATTCTAAATGATAAACTCCACACATTGGAGTTAAACTGTCCATCCAAAATAATAAACTCGACACATTGAAGTGAAACTATTCATCCCAAATATCAGTCTCGACACATTGAAGTGAAACTGTCCATCCTAAATGATAAACTTGACACATTGAAGTGTAACTGTCCATCCTAAATGATAAACTTGACACATTGAAGTGAAACTGTCCATCCTAAATGATAAACTTGACACATTGAAGTGAAACTGTCCATCCTAAATGATAAACTTGACACATTGAAGCGAAACTGCCCATCCTAAATGATAAACTTGACACATTGAAGCGAAACTGTCCATCCTAAATGATAAACTTGACACATTGAAGTAAAACTGTCCATCCTAAATGATAAACTTGACACATTGAAGTGTAACTGTCCATCCTAAATGATAAACTTGACACATTGAAGTGAAACTATCCATCCTAAATGATAAATTTGACACATTGAAGTGAAACTGCCCATCCTAAATGATAAACTTGACACATTGAAGCGAAACTGTCCATCCTAAATGATAAACTTGACACATTGAAGTGAAACTGTCCATCCTAAATGATAAACTTGACACATTGAAGCGAAACTGCCCATCCTAAATGATAAACTTGACACATTGAAGCGAAACTGTCCATCCTAAATGATAAACTTGACACATTGAAGTAAAACTGTCCATCCTAAATGATAAACTTGACACATTGAAGTGTAACTGTCCATCCTAAATGATAAACTTGACACATTGAAGTGAAACTATCCATCCTAAATGATAAATTTGACACATTGAAGTGAAACTGCCCATCCTAAATGATAAACTTGACACATTGAAGCGAAACTGTCCATCCTAAATGATAAACTTGACACATTGAAGCGAAACTGCCCATCCTAAATGATAAACTTGACACATTGAAGCGAAACTGTCCATCCTAAATGATAAACTTGACACATTGAAGTAAAATTGTCCATCCTAAATGATAAACTTGACACATTGAAGTGAAACTATCCATCCTAAATGATAAATTTGACACATTGAAGTGAAACTGCCCATCCTAAATGATAAACTTGACACATTGAAGCGAAACTGTCCATCCTAAATGATAAACTTGACACATTGAAGTGTAACTGTCCATCCTAAATGATAAACTTGACACATTGAAGTGAAACTGTCCATCCTAAATGATAAACTTGACACATTGAAGTGAAACTGTCCATCCTAAATGATAAACTTGACACATTGAAGTGAAACTGCCCATCCTAAATGATAAACTTGACACATTGAAGCGAAACTGTCCATCCTAAATGATAAACTTGACACATTGAAGTGAAACTGTCCATCCTAAATGATAAACTTGACACATTGAAGCGAAACTGTCCATCCTAAATGATAAACTTGACACATTGGAGCGAAACTATTCATCCCAAATGATAAACTTGACACATTGAAGTGAAACTATCCATCCTAAATGATAAACTTGACACATTGAAGTGAAACTGTCCATCCTAAATGATAAACTTGACACATTGAAGTGAAACTGTCCATCCTAAATGATAAACTTGACACATTGAAGCGAAACTGCCCATCCTAAATGATAAACTTGACACATTGAAGCGAAACTGTCCATCCTAAATGATAAACTTGACACATTGGAGTGAAACTGTCCATCCTAAATGATAAACTTGACACATTGAAGTGAAACTGTCCATCCTAAATGATAAACTTGACACATTGAAGTGAAACTGTCCATCCTAAATGATAAACTTGACACATTGAAGTGAAACTATCCATCCTAAATGATAAACTTGACACATTGAAGTGAAACTGTCCATCCTAAATGATAAACTTGACACATTGAAGCGAAACTGTCCATCCTAAATGATAAACTTGACACATTGGAGCGAAACTATTCATCCCAAATGATAAACTTGACACATTGAAGTGAAACTATCCATCCTAAATGATAAACTTGACACATTGAAGTGAAACTGTCCATCCTAAATGATAAACTCGATACATTGAAGTGAAACTGTCCATCCTAAATGATAAACTTGACACATTGAAGCGAAACTGCCCATCCTAAATGATAAACTTGACACATTGAAGCGAAACTGTCCATCCTAAATGATAAACTTGACACATTGGAGTGAAACTGTCCATCCTAAATGATAAACTTGACACATTGAAGTAAAACTGTCCATCCTAAATGATAAACTTGACACATTGAAGTGAAACTGTCCATCCTAAATGATAAACTTGACACATTGAAGTAAAACTGTCCATCCTAAATGATAAACTCGATACATTGAAGTGAAACTGTCCATCCTAAATGATAAACTTGACATATTTAGTGAATATACTAATCCAAAGTAATGACTTCGAAACAGATTTATTAATCACATCCAATAGCAATCTTAGCACATTTGTTGGGAATAAATCAATTCTGAAAAACCTTTTAAAAGCGAGAGATATCTGTTGAACATTGTAAATATTGTAATGTTAGTTTATTGATTTACTCATGCGAAACATAACAGTTAAGGAAGTTTGTTTGAAAAAGAACGACCACTCATAACGATTGTGAAGAGTGGTTCTTATCATTAAATGTTTTTCTTGATCAGTCTGAACACAAAAAGACAATCGACAGGAGGCGTATTCATCAGTGACAAGCTTTTCGTCGACGTATTTTCACTAAAAGAGAAGTCGTGTTTTCGTAAAACCTGTATTCAAACTTATTGTCATCTTCGTTCATTGTTGTACGATAGAATTGAAAGACCCTCTCAAATGTAAATAGCTGTAAAATAACTTGCTAGTAATTAACTATAAATCATCAATCTTCCCCGCTTGAAATTGTTGTCTTTATAGAGTATCATATTAATTAGTTTTTAAATACGTCTCGTATTCCTGGCTGAAACTTTAAGTTTAATGTTCTTGTGTATTTCTTATAGAGTATCATATTAATTAGTTTTTAAATACGTCTCATATTCCTGGCTGAAACTTCAAGTTTAATGTTCTTGTGTATTTCTTATAGAGTATCATATTAATTAGTTTTTGTTAATACGTCTTGTATTTCTGGCTGAAACTTCAAGTTTAATCTTGTTATTTGTGTTTTTACAGAAAATCAAATTAATTAGTTTCTTTCTAAAAACTCGCCTCACGTTTCTGGCTGAAATTTTAATGGTAATGCTTTCTGTTGTTTACCACAAGACTACATAATACGTTGTATTCATCCTGCCCACCCACAGAAGTAAAACCCCCGATTTTAATGTTTAAAGTTTGTAAACTTACTGTTAACCCATCAGAAGTCATTCAGCGTAAAATATAAGCGACATAAACTTTTTTGTTCTCTATGTAAGTAAAGCTATATAATTTTAAACAGAATATCCTATAATCTGAAGGAAACAAATGAATGGTTTTTGAAAGTTCGTTTATTATTATTAATACTAGACTTGAATATTAAAACACGAGGTAGACACGCCACTTGAGGAAGCGTATATTTAAAGCGAGTGGGTACATGAGTGAACATAGAATAACATTTTATAAAGACGAAATATCAAGTATCGTTAAGCACTTCAGTGCTGAAAAATTAGCATTAGAGAATTTAAACGGTTGTCGTTCAAGTTGTAAACACACTTTGACCGCATTCGTTGTTTTTGGCTATGCGCGCATTTCTCACCGCGGGTCATAAGCCAAGGTGTTAATATTAGAAACCATATTTAAAATATGACGAAACGTTCGTCCAGAATATTTAAGTAACGACAATATTGCAATATTGTTATATAGCTCATATTCTCTTTTTCAAAGTTTGAACATCGGAGTACCAACAATATTATGTGTAATTTTAATGTTGTTTTGGAGATTAAATTGTATTTGTTAAGTTTGTTTATGCTGAATAAACAGGAATCAATAATATGACGTATAATTTTAACATGATTATCAAACAAATATTCTATTTGTCAACGTTTATCCAATATAAATTAGGCCCGGCATGATCAGATATGTTAAGACGTTCGACTCGTAAACTGAGGGTCACGGGTTCGAATCCATGTCGCCCCAAATATGCTCACCTTCTCAGCCGTGAAGGCATTATAAAGAAACCGTGTTTCGGTACATGTGGTGGGCAAAGCAGAGTCAGTACATTGTGTAGATTTGTGCTTAGCTGCAAAACAAACAAAACCGATGACTTATTGTGTTGGGACTCAATATTTAATCCATGAGGTCCATCTTCACAAAGAACTTTCTGGAATTCGCCGCAAACTAAAAATACAGATGCTAAGCATATTGCCTGTAGCACCACAGCCTGCATATTTGGTATCACGTTACATGTTACACAAAAATATACAAATCGTCCATACAGAAGGTGACTTTGTACATTTTGAAATGACGCTTCTCGAAAATTCCTTGTTTTAACACGTATGTTTAGTTAGTTTATATGGACAAAGAAAAGTAGAACAGAACCAAATGTTATAGATGTTTGTTAGACCGTATAAATGCGTTATTGTTCTTCCTAAGAACACCGCGCAGTACCAATGAAGATGTTTTGCTCACCAGGTGTGGTTAAAAGCAGGATAAGGATATTTACCAGATGAAATAATTAGTAACACGATAGTAAGTAGACGTGACAGTAAGAACAGCTGACAAACTTTGATGACCGTAAGCTCTCTTCTTTATAGAATGTAATGGAGTGTATCATTAAAAAAATGTCGTTTAGCCCCAGAGAGTTGTCATACAAGCCCTAAGAATAAGGTAGTGAATAAATAAAAAGAAACCTTCCGATTGAAGAAGTAGTCCGCAGACAAGCAACAGAAATCATTTTGTCTCTTCTGTCGAAACGTATTCGAATTTTCTCTCTGTCGGTATGGATCCCTTAATCTACTATATAAACAGATATACAAAAACAACACAGGAAAATAACTTATACCTATATATTTCTTTTCGCCGTATTGATAGTCCTTGTGTAGCCTTGTGCGAAATTCCAAAATACAAAAAACCAACAAAATCAAACAGCTATTTTGATCCCCCGCTAGAACAGCAATAAGTCTTTGGATTTATAATGCTAAAATCAGGGGTTTGATTCTCCTCGGTGGGTACACCAGACACCCCGATGTGACTTTGTTATAAGAAACATACAAACATTCAGGAATTTAGGGCTTCTGGTATACCTTTAGTATTTTGAAGAGACTCTCTGGTATACCTTTAGTATTTTGAAAAGATTCAGTCTCAGTAGTATTTCAAATCCATAAAGGTCTATTTTTTTAATACCGATGTCAAACTTAACTACAGTTGTATAATTATTATTCTCCCCTAAACACGAGTATTAGACGGAGTAAAGCACGTGCAGCTTTGTCCATTTCTCTGAGTACAATATTTATAAATGAGACGTAATTTGTCGGCCCACATGGCCAGGTGGATTAAGGCGTTCGACTCGTAACCTGACGGTCGCGGGCTCGGATCACGGTCGTACCAAACATGCTCGCTCTTTCAGCCGTGAGGGTGTTATAATATGGCAATCAATCCTACTATTCGTTGGAAAAGAGTAGCCCAAGAGATGGCGGTGGGTGGTGATAACTTGCTGCCTTCCCTCTAGTCTTACACTGTAAAATTAGGAACGGCTAGCGCAGATAGCCCTCGAGTAGCTTTGTGCGAAATTCCAAAACAAACAAACGTAATTAGTCACAATTGTATATACTTTGTATCTATAACACAATCAATTCATCTTTAGAAAGCAGACCAATAAGAATGCTAGAGAAATACCATCATAAGTGTGAAATTATTTTTAATATTTATCAAATGTATGTACATGATGACATACATGGTGTACATGGTGACATACATGGTGTACATGGTAACATACATGGCGTATATGGTGACATACATGGTGTACATGGTGACATACATGGTGTACATGGTAACATACATGGTGTACATGGTAACATACATGGTGTACATGGTGACATACATGGTGTACATGGTAACATACATGGTGTATATGGTGACATACATGGTGTATATGGTGACATACATGGTGTACATGGTGACATACATGGCGCATATGGTGACATACATGGTGTACATGCATATCACACCAAGATTTTCTTTTCTACATTTGAAAATCAAGTAATGGAATGAAAAACTAAAAGACTACAACAAACTCGTTTCTCATTTATTAAGACTATCGGTCAGTTTGCCCTGAAATTCCTGTTAATTTTGTTGTAAATGAATCTGTACTGCTTACATCAAGAGGACGGGTACTCCAGCTGGGTAACAAGGGGTACTCCAGCTAGATAACGAGAGGTACTCCAACTATTTAATAAGGGGTAAACCATCTGAGTAACGAAGGGGTACTCCAACTAGGTAACGAGAGGTACTCCAGCTGGGTAACGACGGATACTCCAGTTAGGTAACGAGGGGTACTCCAGCTGGGTAACGACGGTGTTATGTGAATGTCGTGTAAATATTTTGTAAACGACAACATGTCGTGTTGTGTTTAAATTTTCATTTCTATTATTCATTTTTCCATATTGATATTATTGTTTCGAAGTTTAAACTAATATTTTGTTATTTATTCAGGGTAACATTTAGAATTTTCTTGAATTAAGTAGAACAATCATGTGTTTGTAAATGAAGTGCTGGTGACTTCGTGTCTAGACGTGTAGTCTCGTGCAAGAACGGACCTGCGCGGATTGCTCTGGAGATCTGTAGAAATTTCGCGGTCTTTCGAGGAGTTTAGGCCTACAATATATAAACAGACGAAGATGCGAGAGAAGAGAGATTCAGTCATCAGTTTTTATTCGAAGAAAGAAAAAAGGAGTCAGACATTAGTTTTATTTCAAAAGAAGAGAGTCAGTTATTTGAGAAAGATTAAGTGTTTGCTGTGATTATTCAACTTGGATTTGTGACTAAAGTTAGATCTACGGAAGTTGTGATTTTATTTCGTCAGTCTCTACGATTCATCTGAATTACTGCTTGTGCTGAGAGACGGCGAATTTATTGAACTGTGAACTGTTTCTGAACTCCTTCATTTAAGCTTCGGAATTTCTTCGTGGGACCAAATTCACACCCTAGACTGGAATTTGAGACTTTCATTTCAGATCATTATATTAGATACAGGCCAGTAACATTTTGTATTGTGATTAATTTTGAAGTTTGAAACTAGTATTATTTTGTTTTGTAATTAATTTCGAATGTTGTAACTTAATATCTGTCACTGTTATTATATAATTTATGTTATATCTGTTATATTTGTTAATAGTTTAGTGTAATAAATTATACAAGCTGTTATCTGTGTTTTTCTGTTGCGTTTAGTCTACGAAAAACATAAAACATAAAAAATACGTAACAGACGGGTACTCCAGCTAGGTAACGAGGGATACTCCAGCTAGGTAGCGAGGGGTATTCCAGCTGGGTAACGACGGGTACTCCAGTTAGGTAACGAGGGGTACTCCAGTTAGGTAATGAGGGGTACTCCAGCTGGGTAGTGAGGGATCTCCAGCTAGGTAACGAGGGGTATTCCAGCTGGGTAACGAGGGGTACTCCAGCTAGGTAACGAGAGGTACTCCAGCTAGCTGATGAGTAGTACCCCAGCTGGGTAACGAATAAGAAAAATGTTTCTCGCCGTCTTTTATTTTTTTTTTAATTTGCGAATTCGTATTTTGCTTGTTTCTGTTCTTGTTTTTACAATTTCAACTTTGCGTTTATTTCTGCTTGAACCTTACAAATCTTCATGGTAAATCTCCATCTGCGGATAAAAAGAAAAAAAACGCAAAAAAATCGTATATACGCCCTCATTGGCCTACTTAACTTTCACACTATCTTGAATTATATGTGGACATACCACAAACAGTACTATTATACTTATATCGTTATGCTGGAGACAGAATGTTTTGAAATGACACGAGTTATGACACTTTTAAAGTAAAATAACTGATTTAAACCCAATGTTTCTATTTACTGAACTGTTTAAATGTCTGTCATTGGAAGATGCGTAGTTTAAATATTTGACAGGATTTTCAGACTTTGAGTGACATTTAAAGATTCAACAATACTTGTAGTCTGAGACTGACAATAGAAGAAAAAACACTTGTAACCTGCGATTGTTATGCAGAAATCAGACAACAACTGCTCTGTTAAACTGTCATTTAGGTATCAGACAGTACAGACAGTTTGTAATTAATAGTTAAACAATCATACAGTAAATATGTACTCTCTGTTACACAGAAAAACCCTGCATCAAAAGCTATTTATTTCAAATTAACTGTTTTACTTTCTGGAGTTATACAATTTATGGTTTAAGATATGTTTTCATTCCTCTGATTTGATTGGAAAATTTCAATAATTTGTAACAGAAAGACTCAAGTAATCCTTTTTAGGGGGATGTTTGTCAACAGATGTGGGCAGAACATACCAGGTCATTTATTCTATCTTAATGAAAGAGTTCAATTGGAATTGAAACATTTGCAACGTTCGTCGGTGAAAATGGATTAAATTTTGACGTTTCTTTTTTTGTTTAGATTTACTTATAATTAAAAATAGAACGTGAATATTTGTGCGAGTTTTCATTCAAAGTGCGATGTAGTTTCTAATGACATGATCAACTGGACATTCCTGTATGTTCTGACCATCAGGAGCTGTTTTGAATCAAGTTTAGGTTAGACCAACGTTGTTTACTTTCAATAAATAAGTGTATAGATAATAAATAAATATTGATAAGTGTATAAATAATAAGTAAATATTAATAAGTGTAGAAATAATAAATAAATATTAATAAGTGTGTAAATTGTAAATAAGTGTATAAAGTTGATCTCTTAGCTAAGTAAGCATAATTCTCATCATTCATGTGTGAAACATGAGAAACTACCATGTTATTTTTCTCCACCAACTATGAAGTTTAAACTCACGTCTAATTTTTCAATACTTTGGGGGAGCACGCGCTAATCGGAGGACTTGCAGGTATTTACATATCATAAGATTCTCTTTGAATTACCTACAGGTCTTCAGGACTTCGAGCAATCATGGTGACATAATCCCAATCTCTTCTATTGTGACCAGTAGAACACGCTAAAATCCAGGTTTCGATACCCGTGGTGGGCAGAACACAGATAGCCCATTGTGTAGCTTTGTGCTTAATTCTCAACAGCAAACAACAACAAGTGACCAGTCGAATGAGACTGTTAGCACGACTGTTGAACAAAGACTACCAGGTAGAGTTTTCTAATTTCTCAGGCACCGAATATGATATCACAGACTTATTTTCCTTTCACCAAAATCAAAACTTAACACATGTTTATGTTTATCATTAACGTCGTGCTGATTAACCTCGAATGGGAAATACTGCAGTCTAATTCTAGAATGGGCGAATAGGAAATGTATTAGAACTCTATGTTATGCATTATAATTTTCATTCTTATCTTTAGAAAACTAAAAAGGCTCAAATATTATCACCAAAAGAATAGTTCAGTGTATAATATTGACTAATAAATTTAATGTAATGCTGCTTAAATTATCAAATGGTGAGTTAGAAGGACGTAACACCTCCACAAATACATAGGTTAAGATTCTGATGCATACAAAAGCTTACATATCACGAGAAACATGCTATTACAGCCATAACACGTTCTAAAAATCTCTTTGTTTATTAGATCTTTAATTTAAATTTTAATGGTAACAGTAACAGTACTACCACAGTAACCTAGATATGACTAAACCTGGACACTATCACTACCTCAGTAACCTAGATATGACTGAACCTGGACACTATCACTACCACAGTAACCTAGATATGACTGACTGAACCTGGACACTATCACTACCACAGTAACCTAGATATGACTGAACCCGGACACTATCACTACCACAGTAACCTAGATATGACTAAACCTGGACACTATCACTACCTCAGTAACCTAGATATGACTGAACCTGGACACTATCACTACCACAGTAACCTAGATATGACTGACTGAACCTGGACACTATCACTACCACAGTAACCTAGATATGACTGAACCTGGACACCGTCACTACCACAGTACCCTAGATATGACTGAACCCGGACACTATCACTACCTCAGTAACCTAGATTTGACGGAACCTGGACACTATCACTACCACAGTAACCTAGATATGACTGAACCCGGACACGTTCACTACCACAGTACCCTAGATATGACTGAACTCGGACACTATCACTACCACAGTAACCTAGATATGACTGAACCTGGACACTATCACTACCACAGTAAACTAGATATGACTGAACCCGGACACTATCACTACCACAGTACCCTAGATATGACTGAACCCGGACACTGTCACTACCTCAGTAACCTAGATATGACGGAACCTGGACACTGTCACTACCACAGTACCCTAGATATGACTGAACCCGGACACTATCACTACCTCAGTAACCTAGATATGACGGAACCTGGACACTATCACTACCTCAGTAACCTAGATATGACTGAACTCGGACACTATCACTACCACAGTAACCTAGATATGACTGAACCCGGACACTATCACTACCTCAGTAACCTAGATATGACTGAACCTGGACACTATCACTACCACAGTAACCTAGATATGACTGAACCCGGACACTATCACTACCTCAGTAACCTAGATATGACTGAACCTGGACACTATCACTACCACAGTAACCTAGATATGACTGAACCTGGACACTATCACTACCTCAGTAACCTAGATATGACTGAACCTGGACACTATCACTACCACAGTAACCTAGATATGACGGAACCTGGACACTGTCACTACCACAGTACCCTAGATATGACTGAACCCGGACACTGTCACTACCACAGTAACCTAGATATGACTGAACCCGGACACTATCACTACCTCAGTAACCTAGATATGACGAAACCTGGACACTATCACTACCACAGTAACCTAGATATGACTGAACTCGGACACTATCACTACCACAGTAACCTAGATATGACTGAACTCGGACACTATCACTACCTCAGTAACCTAGATATGACTGAACCTGGACACTATCACTACCACAGTAACCTAGATATGACTGAACCCGGACACTATCACTACCTCAGTAACCTAGATATGACTGAACCTGGACACTATCACTACCACAATAACCTAGATATGACTGAACCTGGACACTATCACTACCACAGTAACCTAGATATGACTGAACTCGGACACTATCACTACCACAGTAACCTAGATATGACTGAACCTGGACATTATCACTACCACAGTAACCTAGATATGACTGAACCTGGACACTATCACTACCACAGTAACCTAGATATGACTGAACCTGGACACTGTCACTACCACAGTACCCTAGATATGACTGAACCCGGACACTATCACTACCACAGTAACCTAGATATGACGGAACCTGGACACTATCACTACCACAGTTACCTAGATATGACTGAACTCGGACACTATCACTACCACAGTAACCTAGATATGACTGAACTCGGACACTATCACTACCACAGTAACCTAGATATGACTGAACCTGGACACTATCACTACCACAGTAACCTAGATATGACTGAACCCGGACACGTTCACTACCACAGTACCCTAGATATGACTGAACCCGGACACTATCACTAACTCAGTAACCTAGATATGACGGAACCTGGACACTGTCACTACCACAGTACCCTAGATATGACTGAACCCGGACACTATCACTACCTCAGTAACCTAGATATGACGGAACCTGGACACTATCACTACCACAGTAACCTAGATATGACTGAACTCGGACACTATCACTACCACAGTAACCTAGATATGACTGAACCTGGACACTATCACTACCACAGTAACCTAGATATGACGGAACCTGGACACTGTCACTACCACAGTACCCTAGATATGACTGAACCCGGACACTGTCACTACCACAGTAACCTAGATATGACTGAACCCGGACACTATCACTACCTCAGTAACCTAGATATGACGAAACCTGGACACTATCACTACCACAGTAACCTAGATATGACTGAACTCGGACACTATCACTACCACAGTAACCTAGATATGACTGAACTCGGACACTATCACTACCTCAGTAACCTAGATATGACTGAACCTGGACACTATCACTACCACAGTAACCTAGATATGACTGAACCCGGACACTATCACTACCTCAGTAACCTAGATATGACTGAACCTGGACACTATCACTACCACAATAACCTAGATATGACTGAACCTGGACACTATCACTACCACAGTAACCTAGATATGACTGAACTCGGACACTATCACTACCACAGTAACCTAGATATGACTGAACCTGGACATTATCACTACCACAGTAACCTAGATATGACTGAACCTGGACACTATCACTACCACAGTAACCTAGATATGACTGAACCCGGACACTATCACTACCACAGTAACCTAGATATGACGGAACCTGGACACTATCACTACCACAGTTACCTAGATATGACTGATCTCGGACACTATCACTACCACAGTAACCTAGATATGACTGAACTCGGACACTATCACTACCACAGTAACCTAGATATGACTGAACCTGGACACTATCACTACCACAGTAACCTAGATATGACTGAACCCGGACACGTTCACTACCACAGTACCCTAGATATGACTGAACCCGGACACTATCACTACCTCAGTAACCTAGATATGACGGAACCTGGACACTGTCACTACCACAGTACCCTAGATATGACTGAACCCGGACACTATCACTACCTCAGTAACCTAGATATGACGGAACCTGGACACTATCACTACCACAGTAACCTAGATATGACTGAACTCGGACACTATCACTACCACAGTAACCTAGATATGACTGAACTCGGACACTATCACTACCTCAGTAACCTAGATATGACTGAACCTGGACACTATCACTACCACAGTAACCTAGATATGACTGAACCCGGACACTATCACTACCTCAGTAACCTAGATATGACTGAACCTGGACACTATCACTACCACAGTAACCTAGATATGACTGAACCTGGACACTGTCACTACCACAGTACCCTAGATTTGACTGAACCCGGACACTATCAGTACCTCAGTAACCTAGATATGACTGAACCTGGACACTATCACTACCTCAGTAACCTAGAGATGACTGAACCTGGACACTGTCACTACCACAATAACCTAGATATGACTGAACCTGGACACTATCACTACCACAGTAACCTAGATATGACTGAACCTGGACACTGTCACTACCACAGTAACCTAGATATGACTGAACCTGGACACTGTCACTACCTCAGTAACCTAGATATGACTGAGCCTGGACACTATCACTACCACAGTAACCTAGATATGACTGAACCCGGACACTATCACTACCTCAGTAACCTAGATATGACGGAACTTGGACACTGTCACTACCACAGTACCCTAGATATGACTGAACCCGGACACTATCACTACCTCAGTAACCTAGATATGACTGAACCTGGACACTGTCACTACCACAGTACCCTAGATTTGACTGAACCCGGACACTATCACTACCTCAGTAACCTAGATATGACTGAACCTGGACACTATCACTACCACAGTAACCTAGATATGACTGAACCTGGACACTGTCACTACCTCAGTAACCTAGATATGACTGAACCTGGACACTATCACTACCTCAGGAACCTAGATATGAGTGAACCTGGACACTATCACTACCACAGTAACCTAGATATGACTGAACCTAGACACTATCACTACCTCGGTAACCTAGATATGACTGAACCTGGACACTATCACTACCACAGTAACCTAGATATGACTGAACCTGGACACTATCACTACCACAATAACCTAGATATGACTGAACCTGGACACTATCACTACCTCAGTAACCTAGATATGACTGAACCTGGACACTATCACTACCTCAGTAACCTAGATATGACTGAACCTGGACACTATCACTACCTCAGTAACCTAGATATGACTGAACCTGGACACTATCACTACCTCAGTAACCTAGATATGACTGAACCTGGACACTATCACTACCACAGTAACCTAGATATGACTGAACCTGGACACTATCACTACCTCAGTAACCTAGATATGACTGAACCTGGACACTATCACTACCTCAGTAACCTAAATATGACTGAACCTGGACACTATCACTACCACAGTAACCTAGATATGACTGAACCTGGACACTATCACTACCTCAGTAACCTAGATATGACTGAACCTGGACACTATCACTACCACAGTAACCTAGATATGACTGAACCTGGACACTATCACTACCACAGTAACCTAGATATGACTGAACCTGGACACTGTCACTACCTCAGTAACCTAGATATGACTGAACCTGGACACTATCACTACCACAGTAACCTAGATATGACTGAACCTGGACACTATCACTACCACAGTACCCTAGATATGACTGAACCTGGACACTATCACTACCACAGTAACCTAGATATGACTGAACCTGGACACTATCACTACCTCAGTAACCTAGATATGACTGAACCTGGACACTATCACTACCACAGTAACCTAGATATGACTGAACCCGGACACTATCACTACCTCAGTAACCTAGATATGACTGAACCTGGACACTATCACTACCACAGTAACCTAGATATGACTGAACCTGGACACTATCACTACCACAGTAACCTAGATATGACTGAACCTGGACACTATCACTACCTCAGTAACCTAGATATGACTGAACCCGGACACTATCACTACCTCAGTAACCTAGATATGACTGAACCTGGACACTATCACTACCTCAGTAACCTAGATATGACTGAACCTGGACACTATCACTACCTCAGTAACCTAGATATGACTGAACTCGGACACTATCACTACCACAGTAACCTAGATATGACTGAACCTGGACACTATCACTACCTCAGTAACCTAGATATGACTGAACCTGGACACTATCACTACCTCAGTAACCTAGATATGACTGAACCTGGACACTATCACTACCACAGTAACCTAGATATGACTGAACCTGGACACTATCACTACCACAGTAACCTAGATATGACTGAACCTGGACACTATCACTACCACAGTAACCTAGATATGACTGAACCTGGACACTATCACTACCACAGTAACCTAGATATGACTGAACCTGGACACTATCACTACCTCAGTAACCTAGATATGACTGAACCTGGACACTATCACTACCTCAGTAACCTAGATATGACTGAACCTGGACACTATCACTACCTCAGTAACCTAGATATGACTGAACCTGGACACTATCACTACCTCAGTAACCTAGATATGACTGAACCCGGACACTATCACTACCACAGTAACCTAGATATGACTGAGCCTGGACACTATCACTACCTCAGTAACCTAGATATGACTGAACCTGGACACTATCACTACCTCAGTAACCTAGATATGACTGAACCTGGACACTATCACTACCACAGTAACCTAGATATGACTGAACCTGGACACTATCACTACCTCAGTAACCTAGATATGACTGAACCTGGACACTATCACTACCACAGTAACCTAGATATGACTGAACCTGGACACTATCACTACCACAGTAACCTAGATATGACTGAACCTGGACACTGTCACTACCTCAGTAACCTATATATGACTGAGCCTGGACACTATCACTACCACAGTAACCTAGATATGACTGAACTCGGACACTATCACTACCACAGTAACCTAGATATGACTGAACCTGGACACTATCACTACCACAGTAACCTAGATATGACTGAACCTGGACACTGTCACTACCTCAGTAACCTAGATATGACTGAACTCGGACACTATCACTACCACAGTAACCTAGATATGACTGAACCTGGACACTATCACTACCTCAGTAACCTAGATATGACTGAACCTGGACACTATCACTACCACAGTAACCTATATATGACTGAGCCTGGACACTATCACTACCACAGTAACCTAGATATGACTGAACTCGGACACTATCACTACCACAGTAACCTAGATATGACTGAACCTGGACACTATCACTACCACAGTAACCTAGATATGACTGAACCTGGACACTATCACTACCACAGTAACCTAGATATGACTGAACCCGGACACTATCACTACCTCAGTAACCTAGATATGACTGAACCTGGACACTATCACTACCACAGTAACCTAGATATGACTGAACCTGGACACTGTCACTACCTCAGTAACCTAGATATGACTGAACCTGGACACTATCACTACCACAGTAACCTAGATATGACTGAACCTGGACACTATCACTACCTCAGTAACCTAGATATGACTGAACCTGGACACTATCACTACCTCAGTAACCTAGATATGACTGAACTCGGACACTATCACTACCACAGTAACCTAGATATGACTGAACCTGGACACTATCACTACCTCAGTAACCTAGATATGACTGAACCTGGACACTATCACTACCTCAGTAACCTAGATATGACTGAACCTGGACACTATCACTACCACAGTAACCTAGATATGACTGAACCTGGACACTATCACTACCTCAGTAACCTAGATATGACTGAACCCGGACACTATCACTACCACAGTAACCTAGATATGACTGAGCCTGGACACTATCACTACCTCAGTAACCTAGATATGACTGAACCTGGACACTATCACTACCTCAGTAACCTAGATATGACTGAACCTGGACACTATCACTACCACAGTAACCTAGATATGACTGAACCTGGACACTATCACTACCTCAGTAATCTAGATATGACTGAACCTAGACACTATCACTACCACAGTAACCTAGATATGACTGAACCTGGACACTATCACTACCACAGTAACCTAGATATGACTGAACCTGGACACTGTCACTACCTCAGTAACCTATATATGACTGAGCCTGGACACTATCACTACCACAGTAACCTAGATATGACTGAACTCGGACACTATCACTACCACAGTAACCTAGATATGACTGAACCTGGACACTATCACTACCACAGTAACCTAGATATGACTGAACCTGGACACTGTCACTACCTCAGTAACCTAGATATGACTGAACCTGGACACTATCACTACCACAGTAACCTAGATATGACTGAACTCGGACACTATCACTACCACAGTAACCTAGATATGACTGAACCTGGACACTATCACTACCTCAGTAACCTAGATATGACTGAACCTGGACACTATCACTACCACAGTAACCTATATATGACTGAGCCTGGACACTATCACTACCACAGTAACCTAGATATGACTGAACTCGGACACTATCACTACCACAGTAACCTAGATATGACTGAACCTGGACACTATCACTACCACAGTAACCTAGATATGACTGAACCTGGACACTGTCACTACCTCAGTAACCTAGATATGACTGAGCCTGGACACTATCACTACCACAGTAACCTAGATATGACTGAACTCGGACACTATCACTACCACAGTAACCTAGATATGACTGAACCTGGACACTATCACTACCTCAGTAACCTAGATATGACTGAACCTGGACACTATCACTACCACAGTAACCTAGATATGACTGAACCTGGACACTATCACTACCTCAGTAACCTAGATATGACTGAACCTGGACACTATCACTACCTCAGTAACCTAGATATGACTGAACTCGGACACTATCACTACCACAGTAACCTAGATATGACTGAACCTGGACACTATCACTACCTCAGTAACCTAGATATGACTGAACCTGGACACTATCACTACCTCAGTAACCTAGATATGACTGAACCTGGACACTATCACTACCACAGTAACCTAGATATGACTGAACCTGGACACTATCACTACCTCAGTAACCTAGATATGACTGAACCCGGACACTATCACTACCACAGTAACCTAGATATGACTGAGCCTGGACACTATCACTACCTCAGTAACCTAGATATGACTGAACCTGGACACTATCACTACCTCAGTAACCTAGATATGACTGAACCTGGACACTATCACTACCACAGTAACCTAGATATGACTGAACCTGGACACTATCACTACCTCAGTAACCTAGATATGACTGAACCTGGACACTATCACTACCACAGTAACCTAGATATGACTGAACCTGGACACTATCACTACCACAGTAACCTAGATATGACTGAACCTGGACACTGTCACTACCTCAGTAACCTATATATGACTGAGCCTGGACACTATCACTACCACAGTAACCTAGATATGACTGAACTCGGACACTATCACTACCACAGTAACCTAGATATGACTGAACCTGGACACTATCACTACCACAGTAACCTAGATATGACTGAACCTGGACACTATCACTACCTCAGTAACCTAGATATGACTGAACCTGGACACTATCACTACCACAGTAACCTAGATATGACTGAACCTGGACACTATCACTACCACAGTAACCTAGATATGACTGAACCTGGACACTATCACTACCTCAGTAACCTAGATATGACTGAACCTGGACACTATCACTACCACAGTAACCTAGATATGACTGAACCTGGACACTATCACTACCACAGTAACCTAGATATGACTGAACCTTGGACACTATAACTACCACAGTAACCTAGATATGACTGAACCTGGACACTATCACTACCACAGTAACCTAGATATGACTGAACCTGGACACTATCACTACCACAGTAACCTAGATATGACTGAACTCGGACACTATCACTACCACAGTAACCTAGATATGACTGAACCTGGACACTATCACTACTACAGTAACCTAGATATGACTGAACCTGGACACTATCACTACCACAGTAACCTAGATATGACTGAACCTGGACACTGTCACTACCTCAGTAACCTAGATATGACGGAACCTGGACACTATCACTACCTCAGTAAACTGGATATGACTGAACCTGGACACTATCACTACCACAGTTGAATGAGGTAAAGCAAGTCCATCTACATTATTCATAGGTGTGGTAAAAGTTAATGCAAACTTTTTCGAAAAAAACTTTAAGCAGATATGAACTTGAGATAGTCGGACTTACTGTTCCAATATCTGATCTGGATGGAAACAAATATTTATTCGTTCTAGTAGACCTTGAGCAAAGGTCAATTTAGTAGTTTCGCCGCAGTCATAGGTGATTTGCATTGATGTACTAACCTGGTGCATTCAGAGGATAGACGGAGATCACACACAAAACTTGGTTACTTATGAGAATAATATGCATAACTTACTAGTGAAGACATGTCGCAATATGTGGAGGATAATAAAATCCTTATAGCTAAAGCTTTTTAACCAAATGAAACAATACAAAACCGGTTGGACGTTAGTGGTGGTGTGATCACAACTGTAACTTCAAACAGGTTGTAAGACAAAAAGAAACCGGCTGTAACTGCTGTAACACTATAGTTGTTACTATTTGTCGAGACTGTTGTCTGGAAGTGAATACATTATCGACAGCTTTACTGAGAGTGCAGATAAACTTTGGTACATCGAAACAGCTGCAGTAGAGTCCAGAGAGTGGACAAAACATCTCACATATCTACAGATAATCCAGTGAGTGGACAAAACATCTCACATATCTACAGATAATCCAGTAAGTGGACAAAACATCTCACATATCTACAGAAAATCCAGTGAGTGGACAAAACATCTCACATATCTACAGATAATCCAGTGAGTGGACAAAACATCTCACATATCTACAGATAATCCAGTAAGAGGACAAAACATCTCACATATCTACAGATAATCCAGTGAGTGGACAAAACATCTCACATATCTACAGATAATCCAGTGAGTGGACAAAACATCTCGCTTATCTACAGATGATGTACCGGACCTTCGAAGACAAATATTTTATTACAGACTGGTAAGTCATTAGGTGCAACAAAATGAATATAAGTTTCAGTTACAACTCACTGTTAAACACGCTCTTTATTTCTGAGTTACACCAATGCATGTCGAAGAGAAAAACTGCGATTACACTGAAAACAGATTATGTTCTGCCGGTTACTGTCAATAGAACATTTTACGTTATTACTGCATGTTCTGCTGATTAATTCAATACATCAAATAAAGTGCTTCTTGTCCAGAAGATAGGATCTAAGTGTTTGAACAGTCGTTTTGAAACTATGCAGGTAAGTAAACAATATCAGTCGTTACCGCTGATGTGAGGGTGGCTACATGATAAGTAAATTACATTAGCTGGTACCAAAAATGTACCGGTGGTTCCATGGTAAGTAAACTTACATTAACTGGTGTAAGGTATACTGTTGTGATTCCATGGTAAGTAAATGACATCAGCTGATACTAGTCGTGTAGTTGTAGTTCCATGGTAAATAAACTTACATTAACTGGTGTAAGTTATACTGTTGTGATTCCATGGTAAATAAACTTACATTAACTGGTGTAAGTTATACTGTTGTGATTCCATGGTAAATAAACTTACATTAACTGGTACTAGTTACACTGTTGTGATTCCATGGTAAGTAAATGACATCAGCTGATACTAGTCGTGTAGTTGTAGTTCCATGGTAAATAAACTTACATTAACTGGTGTAAGTTATACAGTTGTGATTCCATGGTAAATAAACTTACATTAACTGGTACTAGTTATACAGTTGTGATTCCATGGTAAGTAAATGACATCAGGTGATACTAGTCGTGTAGTTGTAGTTCCATGGTAAATAAACTTACATTAACTGGTGTAAGTTATACAGTTGTGATTCCATGGTAAATAAACTTACATTAACTGGTACTAGTTATACTGTTGTGATTCCATGGTAAGTAAATGACATCAGGTGATACTAGTCGTGTAGTTGTAGTTCCATGGTAAATAAACTTACATTAACTGGTGTAAGTTATACTGTTGTGATTCCATGGTAAGTAAATGACATCAGCTGATACTAGTCGTGTAGTTGTAGTTCCATGGTAAATAAACTTACATTAACTGGTACTAGTTATACAGTTGTTATTCCATGGTAAGTAAATGACATCAGCTGATACTAGTCGTGTAGTTGTAGTTCCATGGTAAATAAACTTACATTAACTGGTGTAAGTTATACTGTTGTGATTCCATGGTAAATAAACTTACATTAACTGGTGTAAGTTATACTGTTGTGATTCCATGGTAAATAAACTTACATTAACTGGTACTAGTTATACTGTTGTGATTCCATGGTAAGTAAATGACATCAGCTGATACTAGTCGTGTAGTTGTAGTTCCATGGTAAATAAACTTTCATTAACTGGTGTAAGTTATACAGTTGTGATTCCATGGTAAATAAACTTACATTAACTGGTACTAGTTATACAGTTGTGATTCCATGGTAAGTAAATGACATCAGGTGATACTAGTCGTGTAGTTGTAGTTCCATGGTAAATAAACTTACATTAACTGGTACTAGTTATACAGTTGTGATTCCATGGTAAATAAATGACATCAGCTGACACTAGTCACGTAGTTGTAGTTCCATGGTAAATAAACTTACATTAACTGGTGTAAGTTATACTGTTGTGATTCCATGGTAAGTAAATGACATCAGCTGATACTAGTTATACTGTTGTGATTCCATGGTAAGTAAATGACATCAGCTGATACTAGTCGTGTAGTTGTAGTTCCATGGTAAATAAACTTACATTAACTGGTGTAAGTTATACAGTTGTGATTCCATGGTAAGTAAATGACATCAGCTGATACTAGTCGTGTAGTTGTAGTTCCATGGTAAATAAACTTACATTAACTGGTGTAAGTTATACTGTTGTGATTCCATGGTAAATAAACTTACATTAACTGGTGTAAGTTATACTGTTGTGATTCCATGGTAAATAAACTTACATTAACTGGTACTAGTTATACTGTTGTGATTCCATGGTAAGTAAATGACATCAGCTGATACTAGTCGGGTAGTTGTAGTTCCATGGTAAATAAACTTACATTAACTGGTACTAGTTATACAGTTGTGATTCCATGGTAAGTAAATGACATCAGGTGATACTAGTCGTGTAGTTGTAGTTCCATGGTAAATAAACTTACATTAACTGGTACTAGTTATACAGTTGTGATTCCATGGTAAATAAATGACATCAGCTGACACTAGTCACGTAGTTGTAGTTCCATGGTAAATAAACTTATATTAACTGGTACTAGTTATACAGTTGTGATTCCATGGTAAGTAAATGACATCAGCTGATACTAGTCGTGTAGTTGTGGTTCCATGGTAAATAAACTGGTACTAGTTATACAGTTGTGATTCCATGGTAAGTAAATGACATCAGGTGATACTTGTCGTGTAGTTGTGATTCCATGGTAAATAAACTGGTGTAAGTTATACTGTTGTGATTCCATGGTAAATAAACTGGTGTAAGTTATACTGTTGTGATTCCATGGTAAGTAAACTGATATTAGTTGCTTCTAGCTATGCAGCCTTAGTTTCCCCGTATTCTTGCTTCTGATAAAATGGTGAAACACATGTGGTTGTTAGTTGATGATTTTGTAAGCAGTCTTGTTACAAAAACGTTTTTGAGATTCAATGCTGTATTTATGGTTGTCTGAGGCACACAATAATAAGTTGCACCCAAGTTTCATTAAGACGACTAACAAACTTTCTAAATTTAGAAAGTCTTGTTAATATTGAATCATTCAAATGATTTATGAGTTTCAAAAATCTGGAAAATCTATGTTGGTAATTTTATTGAAAGGTCAACGAATGCGGCATGTTCCTGGTTTCCAGGCTATGAAATGGTGTTTCACCAACGTGACTGTTTAGTCACATCACGTTGTTAACAATCATTATAAGTTTAGTTGAACACAATCTGCTCACCACGAGTATCGAAACCCGGATTATAACAGTGTAATTATAGAGACACACCTCCATGCCACAGGGGGCGGGGAATGTTTATTTAATTTAAATATTAATGTCAAGCTATCACGAATATCTAGTTTCAGTAAGAAGTGTTTGTAAGACGCTGCTCAGTTGTTAGACATCAGAGGGTGGAAACATACGTGATATTATAGGATGTTTTCACCCTTATTATCTGAGCTCGAGGGAATGAGTAACACCACATGGTTGTAGGACAGCGTGAGAGTCGTTACACACGTAGCTAGGATTTCTAATGTCATTAGACTTAACACACAGAACGTTTAAAGTTGGTGGGACTGCAAATGAAAGCTGAAAGATGGTTGTTTTGATTTGCAACCACTCAGTAGAAACCAACTGAAATCTCTTGTTTGTCTATATGTGTGAAATGGAGTGTCTTAACTTATGTGTATGAGAGATGTGTACATTTTCCAATGTACATTGAGGAACTTGTGTTCTAAATTGACACAAAATATGTTTCATAAATATTAACGGAAAAAGGTCTTCAGTTTTCTGTATTATCTCTGTTGTTATATCATCTGTATTGGCTTAATTAACTTACAGACCCATGTACGTGGTAGTTTGGTATTCGTAGACATTAAGATAATGAAAATATTCTACTGGCGAATATGTTATTTAACCTGTATCGGTCAGAATGTTATCTGGTACAGACTTTGGTGGAATGCAAGAATATTAGTTCTAGTTGAAGAAGAGTTAAGAATTCTGTTATATTCTATGTGCAATAATTTATTTTGTAGTTTCAGAAACAAATATAATTTAATAGTTGAGAGATCTTCATAAAGTCCTTCATAAATCAGTTAACGAATTAATTACAAAGATAACAAAGCCGTTAAGAAACCAACGAACAAAATAATAAAGAATTGATCCGAATGTTAACATGTTGTTTTGAAAGATAACTATTTGTCTTGTAAAGCATAACTTGAAATAATTAATAAACTTAACATTTTCGTGATACCAGTGGAAGTTTATTTTAAGTTTTGACTTCACAGGTATATCAGATTTGAGTAACGGGTGAACTCATATGTATTATAAAAACGTGTTTTTTTTTCTCAGTATTTTCATTAATTGCAGTTAATAATGAATCCATTTAAAGTATTCTCGGTTGAGCGAAGTTATTTGTAGAAGTTGAAATCTACCAACACATGTGTTATACCATCACCATCACATGTGTTATACCAACACCAACACATGTGTTATACCATCACCAACACATGTGTTATACCATCACCAACACATGTGTTATACCAACACCAACACATGTGTTATACCAACACCAACACATGTGTTATACCATCACCATCACATGTGTTATACCAACACCAACACATGTGTTATACCATCACCAACACATGTGTTATACCATCACCATCACATGTGTTATACCATCACCAACACATGTGTTATACCAACACCAACACCAACACATGTGTTATACCATCACCATCACATGTGTTATACCAACACCAACACATGTGTTATACCATCACCAACACATGTGTTATACCATCACCATCACATGTGTTATACCAACACCAACACATGTGTTATACCAATAGTGAACATGGTGTGTCTTCTGTTTCATTTGTTTTTCATGAAATATGTGCAGGTTGGTGTACTGTGTAAGTATGTAGGTTTACTGAACCTAAGCACTTATGTTTTGTACAAGTTTTAGTTAGAGTGCGAGCTTGTATGACTGTGAGGGTATGGAGCGAGGAAAAAAGTATTTAAATAACTGATCTAGAAACCAGTATGTCCAGGCTTAATCCCCATGATGAAGAGAACCAGTATGTCCAGGTTTAATCCCATGATGGATAGAACCAGTATATCCAGGCTTAATCCCCATGATGGAAGAGAACCAGTATATCCAGGCTTAATCCCCATGATGGAAGAGAACCAGTATATCCAGGCTTAATCCCCATGATGGAAAAGAACCAGTATGTCCAGGCTTAATCCCCATGATGGAGAGAACCAGTATATCCAGGCTTAATCCAAATGATAGAAGAAAACCAGTATGTCCAGGCTTAATCCACATGATGGAAGGAAACCAGTATATCCAGGCTTAATCCCCATGATGGAGAGAACCAGTATGTCCAGGCTTAATCCATGTGATGGAGAGAACCAGTATGTCCAGGCTTAATCCCCATGATGGAAGACTCACATGTGATTTGAATGAGAACTGTGTTATCCACAGATTTTGTCAGCAGCATATTAGAAGACATCACTACTTGAATCCCCTTAGGTAGCCCTCGGGTAGTTCTGAGCTAAATTCAAAACAAACTATTGTGTATACAACTGAGAGTGCATTGTGAGACATTATCTTCAATCAATTACTTAACAGTTAACATTTTGATTCTGTTCTTACAGGTTAATGATTATAATTTTGTCTGTAAATCACTGTCCTTTTTTCTATTATTATTTGTGGTAAATTAAAACACATCATGTTTGACCTTTAACCTTTCGTCTTTTGTGGCTCAACATTGATCAACATCATATTTGCCAACCATGTTTCTTTGTTTTGTTATTTTGCACAAAGTTACACGAAAGGCTATCCGTGCTTTGCCCATAACGGGTATCGAAACCCGGCTTCTAACAGTATAAGTCCGTATCAAAACGTCCGGCATAGTCAGATGGTTAAGACACTAGACTTGTAATTTGAGGGTCGCGGAATCGAATCCCCGTCACACCAAACATGCTCGCCCTTTCAGCCGTGGGGGTGGGGGCGTTATAATATAATGGTCAATCCTACTATTTGTTGGCGGTGAGTGATTATGACTAGCTGCCTTCCCTCTAGCTTTACACTGATAAATTAGGGACGGCTAGAGCAGATAGTTAGCCCTCGTGTAGCTTTGCACGAAATTCAAAACAAACCAAAGTAAACAAGCTATTATAACAGAAATTCAATTTATTTTGTAATTTGGCTGAATTATGAACCATATTTCTCACGTGCCATTACAAATAATTTTTGTAATGACATTTGGTTATAGAATTTTCTTTTCTAAGCCTGTGTTTCGGTGTGTAATTTATCGATGTTGCAATATATGGTAAACTTTACTTTATTTGAATTAAAGGTGCTTGAGATTTCAAATATTCATTCTAAAATTTACTTTTGTTTCTGTAACCTACTATAAAAACTCATCATTGTTGAAACGGATTTTGTTCTCCGCCGTTACAGCGGTAAGTCTACAAAGCTAAAATCAAGGTTTCGATTTTCCTCAGTGGATATAGCAGATATCCCGATGTGGCTTTGTTATACAAAAAAAAACCCCGCAAAAAAACATAAGAATGATTTTTAATATTATTATAACTTGTTATTATTATTAGAGTGTTGTGATTATCTGTCTCGGGAAGGCTTCATATTCAGAGTAGAGTGCTGCAGACTGTGACACCATGTTTTCATCTTTTATCATTTGACGGATTTTAAGTTATAAAAGGTATATTGGCTTCAAAATAATCTTAAGGTTTTAATAAGAGGAATTCGAGAAAATACATTGATTTTTTTCCTTTAATAACTTCGAAAAATAAACGTTAGCTTAGCTTGGAAATACCCCATTCCCCAGTGCTTGACTATAAACAAACAAAAGCCTCAGAAATGCACCCTGAGTACCAGAGTGCATGTGAATGTTCACATATTAATAAAAATACTATTGTTCAGTAACAATCTTACATCTCGCGCAGTAACCCGCTGGTAAGTCTTCGGATTTACAATGTTAAAATCAGGGGTTCGATTCCTCCGCGGTGAACACAGAAAATACCCCGATATGGTTTTGATATCAGAAAAACGCACATACCCTGGTGGTCAAAATCTTAAGGCCCAGGAACATAAAGAAAAAATATGCATTTTGCGTTGTTAGACTAAACCGCTTATTTGAATACAGCTTCGAAATATGAAAATAAAAATAATTTTTTTAGCATTTAATAGGGTACATGTGAACACTGTGAAATTAGCCTAAATACTAGCTGGTCAAAATTAAAAACCATACCAAAAAGAAGTCCTAAACAGGGTAGGGAATGCTCAACAAGAGGTCTCAGTAGTGAATTGCACGGCCGTCATTACGAATAACTGCAAACATTCGCTTATGACATGGTCGATACAAGCGTTTGCAGAAGGCTGGCTGGAATGTTATTCCAAGTGGTGAAGATGGCTTTACGAAGATCATGCACTGTTTGTAATTGATGTCCATTTCTATAAACTTCCCTTGCCATCCACCCCCAAACATTTTCAATGGCGTTCAGTTCGGGCGAACACTCTGGATGGTCCAAAAGAATCACATTATCCACCATGAAAAAGTCCTTTGTCCAGTGGGCATTGTGGATTGCAACATTGTTCTGCTGAAAGATCCAGTCATTTCTGCACAAGCGGAGGCCTTCAGTCAATAAGGATACTCTCTCCAACATGCAAACGTAGCCAGCTGCTGTTTGACACCCCTGTATAACCTGAAGCTCCATTGTTCCATAGAAGGAAAAAGCACCCCAGATCATGATGCAATATCCTCCACTGTGTCGTGTAGAAAGTGTCTCTGGTGGGATATCCTTATCGTACCAGTAACGTTGGAAGCCATCTGGACCATCCAGGTTAATTTTTTTCTTATCAAAGAACAAAATCTTTTTTCACTTTTCTACGTCCCATGTTTGGTGCTTCTCAGCAAAGTTTATCCGAGCTGTTTCGTGGTGTGAAAGGAGGCGTGGCCTTTGAAGACGTTTACGGTTTTTGAATCCTTTCTCTCGTAGATGCCGTCTTATTATTCTTGAGCTGCATTCTGCGTCCCTAAGGGCCTTAAACTGGTTCGACGATAGGCTAGTGTCTTGCCGGACAACCCGTCGAATCCTCCTGCTCAACATCGGGGAAATTTTCTTGGATCGACCACTTGAAATTCTCATTTCGTATCCCTCAGGGTATTTCAAGAAATTTGCAACAGCATTTTTACTACGCCCAATCTCGCCAGCGATGGCACGTTGAGAGAGACTTTGCTTTTGCAGCTCGACAATTCTGCCACGTTCAAACTCTGTCAAGTTTTCATCCTTTGCCATGTTTTTATCCAATGTAACACAGGTGATGTTAGTGGGAGTTGTTGACAACGATAATGCTTGAAAAAAATTAACTAGATTTCGTCACGTGTTTACCGATTAACGCTTCGTTTCAGTATGATCTTAAACTCTTGACCAGCTTGTATTTAGGCTAATTTCATAGTGTTCACATTTTCCTATTAAATGCTAAAACGTTTTTTATTTTTGTTTTCCCTTTCCTTATTTTCATCTTTCGAAGCTCCACTCAAACTGCATATTTTTTCTTTATCTTCATTGGCCTTAAAATTTTGACCAGTAGTGTATCTTGTTCTTGGCCATATCAATATTTTATAGTTCTTTATCACGATGGGTTCCAAAGGCTAAGCGGATTGTGTACCTGGAACATTGCCGTGTGCTATTTTAGAAACTTCTCGAGGTTATGTTATTCTTATATTATGTCAAGACCTATCCAAATGACGTGGGTCATACATGCGATTACAATGCTGATTAAGACCGGCATGGCCAGGTGGGTTAATATGTTTGACTTATAGTCTGAGAGTAGCGAGTTTGAATCTCCGTTGCACCAAACGTGCTCTCCCTTTCGGCCGTGAGAGCATTATAACGTGACGGTTGTTAAAAGAGTAGCCCAATAGTTGGCGGTGAGTGGTCATGACTAGATGCCTTCCCTCTAGTCTTACACTGCTAAATTAGGGACGGCTAGCACAGATAGCCCTAATGTAACTTTGCGCAAAATTCAAAACAAACAAGCAGAGCTGATCAAAGCGACCAAATATGTTTTCTTTTCTTTTTTCACGATATTGAATCGAATTTCGGATTTTAACACTAAATCTGAAAACATACCTGTCATCCACCTAGATATTACCTTGAGAGAGCTGAACCATATTCATTTAAGTTTAGTTCGGTCAGTCTTCTTTCAGAATATCTTAATCTTCTATCTTTGGCGTCTCTTATAGCTTAGGATGGTTGTGAAAAAAAATAAAGAAAAATTTGTCTTTCTTTTGTAACCATACTTGGTTGTCTTTATTCAACCGCGTCTGAATTAGCAATTTAGATTTAAGTATAATAATAGATTTATCCGTTTATATGCAAGTTCTTTATTGGTTTTGTTTTCAAGTGGGTCTTGACTGAAGACCCTGGCGGCAATATGAGGAATGACACAGAAAAGTTCAAGTGCTCTCTATTTTTCACGCTTGTAATCATTCAGCATTGCAAATAATGTTGAAATCTGCGTTATTAGAGCAATTTATAACACATTCTTAAAAATAATTTCGTAAATACTACTATATTATTTGAAAACGAAAGTCAAATTACACATTTTTTGTCCGCTGTTTATTGTGGCTAAGCCTTACTCATACAAAATTCAAATTTGGAGAAATAAGAACATTTGAAACACACACAACGTATTTTTGATTTATATAAACCTGTATCACTATCACTATAAAGATATCGGTGTTAAACAAAATGTAGAACGCTGTTCTTAACTTACAACGTGATTCCTGGTATAAGGCTTAGCACAATATTTCGAGCGACGCTGACAGCTAAAGACAAAAGACAAGACGTAAAATCGATCTTTGAAGAGGAGAATATTTCAGCATTCCGACTTTTCAAGTACTCTTGGCAATGTGCTTAACCTTTACAAATTTGAGAAGAAAGTTTTCTCGAGTTCTCGAGTGATGTAACACGATAGATAGATAAGTAACGAACGTGACTGCATGACTAGAATTGGAAACTTTAATTTTATTTTTTATTTCAACTAAACTTTTACCAGACAAAGTCACATTGAGTTATCATAATACCATTGTATCTTCTTCTCAATGTTGCTGAGATTTTAAATTTACTTGATAAAATCTTATTGTTTCTTATTGAAATCCCAAATTATAGATTTATTGCATCATTTGTATGTTGTTGAGATTTTAAAAGTACATTATAAAATATTATTGTTTCTTATAGAAATTCCAAATTATAGATTTATTGCATCATTTCTAATGTTGCTGAGATTTTAAAATTACATGATAAAATCTTATTGCTTCTTATAGAAATCCCAAATTATAGATTTATTGCATCATTTTTAATGTTGCTCAGAATCTAAAAGTACATTATAAAATATTATTGTTTCTTTTTGAAATCCCAAATTATAGATTTTTTGCATCATTTCTAATGTTGCTGAGATTTTAAAATTACATGATAAAATCTTATTGCTTCTTATTGAAATCCCAAATTATAGATTTATTGCATCATTTCTAATGTTGCTGAGATTTTAAAATTACATGATAAAATCTTATTGCTTCTTATAGAAATCCCAAATTATAGATTTATTGCATCATTTTTAATGTTGCTCAGAATCTAAAAGTACATTATAAAATATTATTGTTTCTTTTTGAAATCCCAAATTATAGATTTTTTGCATCATTTCTAATGTTGCTGAGATTTTAAAATCACATGATAAAATCTTATTGTTTCTTATTGAAATCCCAAATTATAGATTTATTGCATCATTTCTAATGTTGCTGAGATTTTAAAATCACATGATAAAATCTTATTGTTTCTTATTGAAATCCCAAATTATAGATTTATTGCATCATTTTTAATGTTGCTCAGAATCTAAAAGTACATTATAAAATATTATTGTTTCTTTTTGAAATCCCAAATTATAGATTTTTTGCATCATTTCTAATGTTGCTGAGATTTTAAAATCACATGATAAAATCTTATTGTTTCTTATTGAAATCCCAAATTATAGATTTATTGCATCATTTTTAATGTTGCTCAGAATCTAAAAGTACATTATAAAATATTATTGTTTCTTTTTGAAATCCCAAATTATAGATTTTTTGCATCATTTCTAATGTTGCTGAGATTTTAAAATCACATGATAAAATCTTATTGTTTCTTATTGAAATCCCAAATTATAGATTTTTTGCATCATTTCTAATGTTGCTGAGATTTTAAAATCACATGATAAAATCTTATTGTTTCTTATTGAAATCCCAAATTATAGATTTATTGCATCATTTCTAATGTTGCTGAGATTTTAAAATCACATGATAAAATCTTATTGTTTCTTATTGAAATCCCAAATTATAGATTTATTGCATCATTTTTAATGTTGCTCAGAATCTAAAAGTACATTATAAAATATTATTGTTTCTTTTTGAAATCCCAAATTATAGATTTTTTGCATCATTTCTAATGTTGCTGAGATTTTAAAATCACATGATAAAATCTTATTGTTTCTTATTGAAATCCCAAATTATAGATTTATTGCATCATTTTTAATGTTGCTCAGAATCTAAAAGTACATTATAAAATATTATTGTTTCTTTTTGAAATCCCAAATTATAGATTTTTTGCATCATTTCTAATGTTGCTGAGATTTTAAAATCACATGATAAAATCTTATTGTTTCTTATTGAAATCCCAAATTATAGATTTTTTGCATCATTTCTAATGTTGCTGAGATTTTAAAATCACATGATAAAATCTTATTGTTTCTTATTGAAATCCCAAATTATAGATTTATTGCATCATTTTTATGTTGCTGAGGTTTTAACATTGCTTGATATAATCTTATCGCTTCTCGTTAAAATCCTTGAGTTGAATACTAATTATTTGTAATACATGGTGGTTTAAATACAATACATTTAATAACTATACCATAATCTCTTTTTAATGTTTCTCCATTAATGTTATTGGCTAACTTATTTAACATGCCTGTAATTTTTCACATTACATTACTTATTTTGTATTATGGATTTAGGATAAAGCTAAATTTTCTTAGGTGATCGAATTTCGTCTGATAAATATCAAAATAATGGTTGAAAATACAACTAATAGAGGAGGAATCTAACACACAAATCAGACGAATATACTCGCAGAATAATAAAATACTAGCAGAAGGTTAGAAAGAACAATAAAAATAGCGTATTGACTGCGAAACACAACGAACCTGTTAATTTATACATTTATGAGACTTAGCATCTCTCGTAGTTAGCATAACTTCAGTAAAAAACCGAATAGAATCCTTAGTCCACAAATAGTTACATAGAAGAACTGTAGGAGAGTTGTTTAACACACGCGAGCTACTCTGTAATTCACGGGCATCAACTTTCTTTAGCGGTTTTCAAAGTGAGATAAACTTTACGGCTTCTCAAATCAACGTTAACTACAGCAAAAGTTACATGTTTAGCCGTTTTAACTTTTTATCATTTTGTTGTTATTATTCAAATTCCTTTCTTTTCTCACTCTTCTTGGAGAGAAGTCTGTGTGATAAAGAATGAAACTAGACATTGTTAGCTGAATCTCTTTGTATTGCTTCTTGCTGGTAATCTAATTTTGAATGTAAGTGTGAAGATTCGCGCCAATAAGTATGCAAATTTTTGCGAGTAGTTAATTCCTCGCCGTCAAAGGGCAATCACCTTAAAGAAGAATACATTGTGTTCTCAGAGCAGATAAATCGACTTCCAAGTCCAACAAAAGTCCGGGGATACTATTCACTGCTTCACAAGTTACAATATTCATTATTGCAACAAGAGATGTGAAGGCGGGGTTCACCCGTTTCTTTAACTATTGACTGAGTTCGAACACATCTAAATGTCTATTAACACGAAAGTAGAAGGATACAGTTTCGGAATTTTCGAATACGCATTGTTTTTACAGCTGAAAAATTAAACCAGTTGTTGTTAATAGTTTTTTTTTGACGGTGTTAAACCTCATCCAAATGATGCTTCATAAGTAACAGTTTGTCAGTTTAATAACAGTCAGAAAGAAACTTGGTTATCACATTAAAGAAATGGGAACTTTACTCTGTAGTGAGAACAAATTCACCAATCACGTTGTTTTCTTCACTCCAGTGTTTTGTAATTTATAAGCATTGAGTGGTTCAAAGTATTTTTTAAAAAAATAAACAAATTTTTATCACTTTATAATCTCTTTTGTACGCGTTTGATGATATAATACTAAACAAGAATTACTTGATGACGAGAAACCTACTTGAAATAAAACGTATCTCAGAACGGCTGGTATGGGTATTAACACTTTTATTGATAAGGAGAGACCAACGGCTGGTATGGGTGTTAACACTTTTATTGATAAGGAGAGAACAACGGCTGGTATGGGTATTAACACTTTCGTTATTAAGGAGAGAACAACGGTTGGTATGAGTATTAACACTTTTATTGATAAGGAGAGAACAACGGCTGGTATGGGTGTTAACACTTTTATTTATAAGGAGAGAACAACGGTTGATATGAGTATTAACACTTTTATTGATAAGGAGAGAACAACGGCTGGTATGGGTATTAACACTTTTATTGATAAGGAGAGAACAACGGCTGGTATGGGTGTTAACACTTTTATTGATAAGGAGAGAACAACGGCTGGTATGGGTGTTAACACTTTTATTGAAAAGGAGAGAACAACCGCTGATATGGGTATTAACACTTTTATTGAAAAGGAGAGAACAACCGCTGATATGGGTATTAAAACTTTCGTTATTAAGGAGAGAACAACGGTTGGTATGAGTATGAACACTTTTATTGATAAGGAGAGAACAACGGCTGGTATGGGTGATAACAAGTTTATTTATAAGGAGAGACCAACGGTTGGTATGGATACTAAAACTTTTATTGATAATGATATAAAACGGCAGGTATGAGATTCTCAGTAAGTATCTCGATGTGTTTTGTGGTTATTTTGTGTTTATCTGATTTCTAGTGTTCAAAACGTGTGATTGTGTTTTTGTTGTTATTTGAATCTAGTTTCTATTTTTCTGTTTGTTTTTCCAATATAGAATCCGTGGCACATGCTGTATTGTATTTTATAAATTATGCTGGTGTTGTGTTTGTCAGTGTATTTTTTACATCGTACGTACTTTAGTTTTGTATCTGATCTTTGAATAAATTTGATGTCATCTCGAATGTTGTGTTTTGTTAATTTGATGTCATCTGGAATGTTGTGTTTTGTTAATTTGATGTCATCTGGAATGTTGTGTTTTGTTAATTTGATGTCATCTGGAATGTTGTGTTTTGTTAATTTGATGTCATCTCGAATGTTGTGTTTTGTTAATTTGATGTCATCTGGAATGTTGTGTTTTGTTAATTTGATGTCATCTGGAATGTTGTGTTTTGTTAATTTGATGTCATCTGGAATGTTGTGTTTTGTTAATTTGATGTCATCTCGAATGTTGTGTTTTGTTAATTTGATGTCATCTCGAATGTTGTGTTTTGTTAATTTGATGTCATCTGGAATGTTGTGTTTTGTTAATTTGATGTCATCTGGAATGTTGTGTTTTGTTAATTTGATGTCATCTCGAATGTTGTGTTTTGTTATAAGTTGTTTGTTTTTTCAAATGTTGATTATTTTTCCTCTGATGTCAGGAACATTTGTTTGTTTGTTTGTTTTAGAATTTCGCGCAAAGCTACTCGAGGGTTATCTGCACTAGCCGTCCTTAATTTAGTAGCGTAAGGCTAGAGGGAAGGCAGCTAGTTATCATCACCCACCGCCAACAGTCCCACTACTCTTTTACCACCGAATAGTGGGATTGACCGTCATATTATAGCGCCTCCACGGCTGAAAGGTGAGCGTGTTTAGCGAGACCTTCAGATTACGAGTTGCACGCCTTCACGCGCTTGGCCATGCCGGGTCCGTCGGTAAAGCAGCAGTATCCGGCAGTTGTATGATGAAAATATCCGTACCAGTATATTGGTGGGTGTGAGGCTAAATTGATCGCTTGTGATTCAGTCTGTGTTATAAAAATGTTAGCTAGAACTGGTAACACAGGATTCCCCATAGTTAGGCCATTTATTTGTTGGTAGTTTTGGTTGTTGAACATGAAGTTAGGTTTGGTGGTGGTGAATTCTATAAGGGTTGCTAATTGGTTGCTGGAGATACGTATCAATGGGTTTGGGTTTTGGATATGAAGTTGTAAAGCTACTTTCAGGCTTCAGTTGTTGGAAATTTTGTGAACAGAGAGATTACATCAAAACATTAAGGATTTAGGGTTTAGTTGATTAAGGATGAAAGTCTCTAAAAAAGAAGCCGCTGATGTTACATATTTAGAAAATTCTCAAGCTGTATTTACCGAGGTTGTAGATAAGTGATTAAAATATCAAAACATAACCTCTAGAGACTTGTTTCACACACGGAAACTACAAAATATTTTAAAATATTAAAACAAAACCTCTATAGACTAGTCTGAGACACAAAAATTATAAAATATTTTAAAATATCAAAACATAACCTTTAAAGACTTGTTTCACACACGGAAACTACAAAATATTTTAAAATATTAAAACAAAACCTCTATAGACTAGTCTGAGACACAGAAATTATAAAATATTTTAAAATATTAAAACAAAACCTCTATAGACTAGTCTGAGACACAGAAATTATAAAATATTTTAAAATATTAAAACAAAACCTCTATAGACTAGTCTGAGACACAGAAATTATAAAATATTTTAAAATATCAAAACATAACCTCTAGAGACTTGTTTCACACACGGAAACTACAAAATATTTTAAAATATTAAAACAAAACCTCTATAGACTAGTCTGAGACACAGAAATTATAAAATATTTTAAAATATTAAAACAAAACCTCTATAGACTAGTCTGAGACACAGAAATTATAAAATATTTTAAAATATCAAAACATAACCTCTAGAAACTTGTTTCACACGCGGAAACTACAAAATATTTTAAAATATTAAAACAAAACCTCTATAGACTAGTCTGAGACACGGAAACTACAAAATATTTTAAAATATCAAAACATAACCTTTAAAGACTTGTTTCACACACGGAAACTACAAAATATTTTAAAATATCAAAACATAACCTCTAGAGACTTATCTCACACACGGAAACTACAAAATATTTTAAAATATCAAAACATAACCTCTATAGACTAGTCTGAGACACAAAAATTATAAAATATTTTAAAATATCAAAACATAACCTCTAGAGACTTATTTCACACACGGAAACTACAAAATATTTTAAAATATTAAAACATAACCTCTAAAGACTTGTTTCACACACGGAAACTACAAAATATTTTAAAATATTAAAACAAAACCTCTATAGACTAGTCTGAGAAACAAAAATTATAAAATATTTTAAAATATCAAAACATAACCTCTAGAGACTTGTTTCACACACGGAAACTACAAAATATTTTAAAATATCAAAACATAACCTCTATAGACTAGTCTGAGACACAAAAATTATAGAATATTTTAAAATATCAAAACATAACCTCTAGAGACTTGTCTCACACACGGAAACTACAAAATATTTTAAAATATTAAAACATAACCTCTAAAGACTTGTTTCACACACGGAAACTACAAAATATTTTAAAATATTAAAACAAAACCTCTATAGACTAGTCTGAGACACGGAAACTACAACATATTTTAAAATATTAAAACATAACCTCTATAGACTAGTCTGAGACACGGAAATTACAAAATATTTGTGAAAAGCGATTTGACGAATATCTTTTCTGAAAGTATGTATATGTATAAATATATACGTATCTGTAATGGTATTCTTTTCAAGAGAGAAAATATTTAGCTTCACTTATCTACTCCAGATATTTAAATGTAAGTGAGAGGATCGAGCTATATTTATTGCTTCTTCTGTATGTCATCTATTATTATCATGATTTATTAAGTGTAGCTTGACAAAACACTGTTAAATATTTTGTGAACCGAATATCATAAGTTTGTTGAAACGTATTAGTTCGTAACATCTGAAACTTTTGTTTCTAAATTCTTTATCATTCTAAGGTATTGAATATTTTATTAGAATATTAAGATGTTTTTTCTTGTATGGAAAGACTTTGTCAGAACAAAAAAGTTTCGTCGTTTTGTATTAAAGATTGTTACAATATTAGGTGTTTTACTTTTAAATTAAAGACTTTTGAAATATTAGAATATGTATTTTTTGGTATTGAAATCTGCTCGAATATTATGAGTTTTAGTTTTTTGCGATAAAGACTCAGAATATATTAGGAATTTTATTCTCTTGTATTAAAGTCTTTCGCATAAGATTCACTAAAAAGAAACATTTTTGGTTTTTATCAGTAGTCAGTGAAATAGATCGAACAACAAAGTAAATTGTATAAAAATAACACGAACTATTCGTGTTTAAAACGGTGGCACTAAAATAGGGTCATATGTTAGTCATTGATATTTTTGTAAGACACGTTGAAGAACCAATCCATGAAAGTTTACATCTTACAAAACTTCCCACGACCTGTTGATACCTAATGTGAAGAAAGTAGAAACTAACTTTGGATTTTATTTGTTGTTTGTACTAAGTGTTATCATCTCACTGAATATCAAGATATTGTGCTCAAAAGAAATCCTGGCAGACGTAAAAGTCTCGAAGTTTTGTCGCTTTTGGTGACGTTGTACAAAGTTAGAAATTATTGTTAACTAAACAAATACATTACTACCTTACCTTCTTTTGCTAATACCGATATCTATTGTTTGTACTCCGTTCTAGTTTTCTTATATTACTGAGAGGCAAAAACAACATAGAGGCTTAATAGCCGGTTGTTTGTAACTACTAAGGATACTTTAAAGCAGTGCTAACACTCAGTAAATAGAGTAAATATAACTATTAAACATATACAAGTTTTTAAAAAAATGTCTGTTCAGATTTGAAGAAAAAATTCTGAACTGCTATAGAAAAAACAAAACGTATACAAACAATGCTTCTAAGGTTCGAACCTCTGTGTCATTTATTTGTAATTAAGCACAAAGCTACTGTTACGTATTTTTTAAATGTTTTATGTTCTTCGTCCACTAAACGCAACAGAAAAACGCAGATAACAGCTTGTATAATTTATTATGCTAAACTATTAACAAATATAACAGATATAACATAAATTATATAATAACAGTGGCAGATATTAAGTTATAACATTCGAAATTAATTACAAAACAAAATAATACTAGTTTCAAACTTCAAAATTAATCACAATACAAAACGGTACTGGTCTGTATCTAATATAATGATCTAAAATGAAAGTCTCAAATTCCAGTCTAGAGTGTGAATTTGGGCCCACGAAGAGATTCCGAAACAGTTCACAGTTCAATAAATTCGCCGACTCTCAGCACAAGCAGTAATTCAGATGTATCGTAGAGATTGACGAAATAAAATCACGTTTTCCGTAGATCTAATTTCAATCACAAATCCAAGTTGAATATTCACAGCAAACACTTAATCTTTCTCAAATAACTAACTCTCTTCTTTTGAAATAAAACTGGTGTCTGAATCTCACTCTTTGTCTTCGAATAAAACTAATGACTGAATCTCTCTACCTCGAATAAAACTGATGACTGATGACTGAATCTCTCTCTTGTCACCGTCTTTTATACCGATAGGCCTACTTCTCGAACAATCTTGAAATTTCCATCAACTCCAGAGCTATCCACGCATATCCGTTCTTGCACGAGACTACACGTCTAGACAGGAAGTCACCAGCACTCATTTACAAACATATTATTGGCCTACTTAATTCGAGAAAATTCTAAAATGTTACCCTAAATAAATAACATATTTTAGTTTAAACTTCGAAACAATAATATCAATATGGAAAAATGAATAATACAAATGAAAATTCAAACACAATACGACATGTTGTCGTTTACAAAATATTTACACATATACATAACACTCTCCCCCTTAAAAGTAAAAAAAGTTTGAACTTGTGAAAACTTTTTTTGTTTGTTTATTTGTCTTTTTAAACCAACTTAAAAGGGTTAAATCCAGTAGATTCTGAAATAACCTCACGAACTTCAAACAATAACAAGGGAACACCCTCAATCCAGTGCTTTGAGTGTTTGTAGCAGTAATTTTGTGGAAACGATAAAAAATACCTTGTGACTCAGGATGGTATGCACTGGATGAAACTTGATGGTGGTTTAATTCATGTATGGCTTGTTCAAATAGTTTGGACATAAAATTTGTGTCTTGATCTGATTGCACAACTTTTGGAATTCCGAACATGGTAAAGGATTTGACAAGAGCAGTGATTTTTCTCAAAGGGATTGCCTCAGGGAAACGTGTAGAAGCACACATGATGGTCAAGAGGTATTCATTTCCTGCTTTGCTTTTTGGCATTGGGCCAACACAGTCGATAATGACCCTTGAGAACGGTTCTTCAAAGGCAGGAATAGGTCGCAGTGGTGCTTTTGGAATCCCCTGATTTGGTTTTCCAGTGATTTGGCAAGAATGACATTCCTTACAAAAGTCAACAACATCTTGGCGCATCTTTGGCCAATAGAAATGTCGTCGGATACGATCTAAGGTCTTTCTTACACCTAAGTGTCCCGACAATACTTGGTCATGAGCAAGACTAAGAATATCATTCCGATAGCATTTTGGAATGACGATTTGGTGAATAACATTCCACTCTTCATCAGCAGCAACGTCAGGAGGTCTGTATTTTCTCATTAACACACCTGACTTCTGGTAGTAACAAATAGGGACAGTTCCTATTTCATTTTCATCAACAGCCAGTTGTAGAAGAGAACGAGTTTCAGGATCATTGTCCTGTTCCTCAACAAGTTTGTTTCGATGAAGAGAGTTGAAAAATGACTTAGAGTCATCAGTATAATTTAAAGTTGAGTCAGAAATCTCATCGATGTGAGACATGAACGTATCAGATAAAGAGAAATCCTCTTTGGATTCCTGAGAACGTGTTTGAGAACGAGTAACAGCACAGGCGGGGAAAACATCAGGAAATTCTTCAACGAGTTGCTCTGTACTGGGAGTAACAACAGGTGCTTCAACAACACGAACCTCTGGTACCACCTTACTACCAGCCAAATCATTCCCTAAAAGCATAGACACACCTTCAACAGGCAATAAAGATTTAATACCCACAGTCACTGGGCCTGAAACTAAGTCCGAATGTAAATCTAATCTATGAAGAGGAATAGAAACGACGCCACCTTCTACATCAGAAATGAGCACATTGGCCCCAACAGATGACTTTTCAGAAAACGGAAGTACACTTTCCAAAATCAAACTCTGAAAAGCTCCAGTATCCCGCAGGATTTTAATTGGTTGTAGACGTGAATCGCCAACAAAAGAAACAAAACCTTCAGTCATGAAAGGCTTAAATTTGTCCTCAACAATATCTTCAGGTACATCAAGAATATTGGACTTCGAATCCACAGTGGACTGGACAGGGTCAAAATCATTGGGAACCAATGATGTATCAAACAAGGGCGAAATGAAACTATTGGGTGATGGCTTGTTTTTGAGCTTATAGCACTCAGAAATCAGATGGCCAGATTTCCTACAATAAGCACATGTTTTGGATGAGAATGACACGTTTTTAGTAGATGACGAGCTTTGAGAATGAGATGGAGTCTTCGTTTGAAAATTAGAAGTTTGCTTTTTCTTGTCCCTGTCGACATTCGCATAAAATTTGAATGAGTTATTGGGTTTCTTCGCTGTGTGATTTGTTTTGCTCTTGTACGAGAAATCTTTGTGAGTCAAAGCATACTCGTCTGCCAAGACAGCAGCATCATGAATTTTGGAAGCTTTTTGTTCATCAATATAAGTTTTTAGCTCTACGGGAATACATCTTTTAAACTCTTCGACTAACATGAGTTCTCTGAGTTTTGTATAATCCTCTTTAATTTCTCTGGAATCACACCACCTGTCGAATAGAGTTTCTTTTTCACGAGCAAATTCGACATAAGTTTGGCTGTCAAACTTTTTGTAACCACGAAATTTTTGTCTGTATGCCTCTGGGACCAATTCATATGCATTCAAAATGCATTTTTTTTACATGCTCGTAATCATAACTTTGCTCGGCTGTGAGTTTGGAAAATACTTCCTGGGCTTTACCCTTGAGAACACTCTGAAGTAATACTGTCCAATATTCGGTTGGCCATTTTAGCCTAAGGGCCAATTTTTCAAATTGCTGAAAATATTTATCTACAGCTTTTCATTGCATGGAGGTACTAAACGAATTTGTTTGGAAGCATCAAAATTATCCAACTGCATTTGGACAACCTTTTCTTCTGTCTGTGCCTTTCTCATATTGATTTCTTTATCAGCTTTAATGCGTTCCATTTGTATTTCGGCATCAAGGCGTTTGTTTTCTTGTTCTGCCTCAAGAACAAGGCGTCTGTTTTCCTGTTCTGCCTCAAGTCGTTTGGTTTCTTTTTCTGCCTCAAGTCGTTTAGTTTCTTTTTCTGCCTCAAGACGTTTGCTTTCAATTTCTAGACGAAATTTCATTTCCATTTCCATTTTTTTTAATTCGAAATCTGGGTCAAAATGAGTGACAGGCAATTGTTGTGCAACTGTTTGAGGTAAAACTTTTTGGCTGACCAAATGTTCAACAATAATTTGTTAAATATCTGCTTTCTTCAATGCTTGCTTCACTTCTAAATTAAAATGTTTACCAACATCAACCAATTCAGATTTTTTTAATTCACTGATTAATTCGAAAAAAGGGATTCCGATTAAATTCGTTTATAAAATCTTCAAGTTCGAATGCCATTTTAAATATACAAGCTGTCTATCTGTATAGAACATAAATCTTATTTTATAATAAAATTAAATTGTTTGTTCGAAATCCCGGACGGGCCCCCAATTTTCTGTTACGTATTTTTTAAATGTTTTATGTTCTTCGTCCACTAAACGCAACAGAAAAACGCAGATAACAGCTTGTTTTATTTATTATGCTAAACTATTAACAAATATAACAGATATAACATAAATTATATAATAACAGTGGCAGATATTAAGTTATAACATTCGAAATTAATTACAAAACAAAATAATACTAGTTTCAAACTTCAAAATTAATCACAATACAAAACGGTACTGGTCTGTATCTAATATAATGATCTAAAATGAAAATCTCAAATTCCAGTCTAGAGTGTGAATTTGGGCCCACGAAGAAATTCCGAAACAGTTCACAGTTCAATAAATTCGCCGACTCTCAGCACAAGCAGTAATTCAGATGTATCGTAGAGATTGACGAAATAAAATCACGTTTTCCGTAGATCTAATTTCAATCACAAATCCAAGTTGAATATTCACAGCAAACACTTAATCTTTCTCAAATAACTAACTCTCTTCTTTTGAAATAAAACTGGTGTCTGAATCTCACTCTTTGTCTTCGAATAAAACTAATGACTGAATCTCTCTACCTCGAATAAAACTGATGACTGATGACTGAATCTCTCTCTTGTCACCGTCTTTTATACCGATAGGCCTACTTCTCGAACAATCTTGAAATTTCCATCAACTCCAGAGCTATCCACGCATATCCGTTCTTGCACGAGACTACACGTCTAGACAGGAAGTCACCAGCACTCATTTACAAACATATTATTGGCCTACTTAATTCGAGAAAATTCTAAAATGTTACCCTAAATAAATAACATATTTTAGTTTAAACTTCGAAACATTAATATCAATATGGAAAAATGAATAATACAAATGAAAATTCAAACACAATACGACATGTTGTCGTTTACAAAATATTTACACATATACATAATACTACACAATGGGTCATCTGTGCAACTTCTCACCACAACTGTAGATATTCGGTTTCCAACATAGAAAATTCATAGACATTCTGCTGGGTATTTAGAACAGACTGCAATTGAAAATATGATAATTTTCTGAAATGGAACTGTATTGTTTCTGTTTTAATGTTCTTGAAGCTCCAGTTTTAGAGTTCCATGTCACACTATTTTCTTAATTATATTATCTTTATTCAACGGAGAGCAAGTAATCTAGCATTAATTAAATTACTACAATTCATATATAGTTAAGTTTTTGTTTGTTTGTTTGTTTTTGGAGTTTCGCACAAAGCTACTCGAGGGCTATCTGTGCTAGCCGTCCCTAATTTAGCAGTGTAAGACTAGAGGGAAGGCAGCTAGTCATCACCACCCACCGCCAACTCTTGGGCTACTCTTTTACCAACGAATAGTGGGATTGACCGTAACATTATACGTCCCCACGGCTGGGAGGGCGAGCATGGTTAGCGTGACGCGGGCACGAACCCGTGACCCTCGGATTACGAGTCGCACGCCTCACGCGCTTGGCCATGCCGGGCCCATATAATTAATAAATTAATTATAGCTTTAATATGTATATTAGTTAATCTATTATAGTAGAAAGTGTTTATAAAAATAGTATGTAAAATGTGAAAAGACATTACAGTTACACTGGTAGTGATTTTAATCAAGTATTTATTTACTAGTCCATTATTAATAATATTTTACAGATAAAACATAGTACGCTGTTGCTCATTCTCGCTTGTTTGTATAAATAATAATCATTTGTATAAGTAATCATTAGTGTGTAGAAAAACTGAATGAAAATTTTATTACACACTCTTCATGCCGGAAAGACATGTTGAATCTAATTCGAGATTAAATAACAAACATATTTCATTATTAATGAAAGGAATGTATTTTTGTTTGAAATGTTCGTTTTCAAACGACATAGATTTGGTTGAAGAGAAACCTCAATGTATTTTACATGCAAGTATTGGACTTGGGAAAATTCAGCAGATGACTGTTATTTCTAAATTAGTTGGCACTATGAAACCTCGTTTTCTCGTGAGTGCCGGAATAAAACAAAGGTAGGAATAATGATGGTATCCTACCTTCAATCCAAACGGTTATTTAATTAGACAACAAAATAAATTAGCTATTTGTTGAGCAAAGATTAAAATAATTGGCATATTTTTACATTTTTCAAGGTTATCGTTTACATGAACCCAACTTTATCAATCTAAACGATCATTTACATTAACGTTATGTTATCATTCAAATCACTTATTTAAATTAATCTACTCGTATTCTTGTAATTCAAATTAAGTATCTAAATTCATCTGTTTTCATAATTCAAATCAAGTATTTGCTTTAACATATTATTATCACTCAAAGCATATGTATTAAATTAGTGGGTTCTTAACATTCAAATGAAACGTTTCCACAAATGAAAGTCAGTTGGACGGACAATTCGTGACCTCCATTCATATATTTTCTAGAGGGTTCGTATGGGAATTTAAACTCTAAACTACGAATCACAAAAAGTAATATTACTCAGATAGTACTTACTTGAAACCATGTTATGTAAAATTAAATTGATACAAAATAAAACTGTAGAATTACATCAGAAAACCTCGAGCTTTGAAGCCTCGTCCTGGTATGATTATCTATTGATTATTACGTCAGAAAGTTAATTTCTGTTATCAACTGATGTATATATAAAACATTCCCTGCAATGTTAAAGAAGGGATTCATCCGTTATTCTCAGCAATGAACATGTTAATTTATGAAAATAAGAATCAACAATATATGAGGTTAAAATGAATAAATCATACTGGTAATTCTTAAACTAGTTATGAAGTGTTGTGACGTAAATAGAAATTGTTAGAACTAATAACTTCGTCCTGTTTACACTGTAACAGTTGTTGTCCAAAAAAACTTAATGAAATTATTAGCATCTCAAACACTAATACGTGTATATAATATTCCACAAAAAGGCCTCGTTCGGACCGAGTGTTTGATATATTATTATACAATCTTTGTTTTCACTTAGAACTTGTTATTAAGAATAAAGAACCTAAGAGAACTCATCGCGAGACAGTAAATTAGAACTGAAAGGAAGAGTGGGTTTAACAAATACACGTAACATTGGCCAGAGTATAAGCTTTAACAGAAATAGTAAGGCTCATTATTTACATGCTGTATTAATTATACATGAGTTGTGCTTAATACAGCCTGTGTATGAAAAGCAACATGGAATCAACGGATATTGCTTTACAATAGGAGACGTCATCTTATATCAAGTTTCAATTTTGCACTCTAGAAATTTTTGTTATCCTTAATGTTTGGATAATATACGAGATATTACTGGTGGTACTTATCAGTACGTGTTTCCAGACTGGGAGAAACTTAGTGATTTATCAAATAAAAGCCAGTCAATGGAAGAGGAAACACAGCCATGTAATCAGAAGAGGTTAGCTCCTTTACACACAAACACCTGCGACTTCTGCTGTATTGTTTTAAACGTCTCTAACTTTGGGTAGCTGAAAATTGAAGAAAACGAAATAACCTATTCTCGAATAATTCTCAGACTTTTGTTCTATGATAACATAAAAAAAATATATGTTACAGATGAAGTTAATTATCAAAGAAATGTCATGACGTTTTGTAAAGGTGAATGAACAATGATACACTGCCGCAGCGATTAGATTTGTAACTGGACTATATAAAAACCTTATTGATGAGAAACATTCATGATGCGAGATGTTTCACCTTCCTGAAGGCCAAATCCTGCATAAGGTGCAATGTTTAAGATGACGACAGTAAAGAGCTCCAAATTCTAAGGAAATAATATGATTACAGGGTCTGTTTCAATTGGATATCGAGATGACATATAAGTAACATTCGCTGTATACTATCATAATAAAATATAATAAATGCTTCCATTTTTCAACATATGACCTGACACACACTTCTCATAACTATGTATACATTTTTCTCTAGTTACTACAACAAAATTTACATAAACATTTGCGCTTTTTTTATACACATTTTCATTAAAAGTAACACTCACTATTTAAAGACTGTTTACTAACAAATGTTATTACACCATTCATCTTGCTGTTTTCTACACAAAACTGATGATATCCGGCTGAAAAACGTAGGCATCAATCTATACCATTAATAAATAGTAATTTGTTAATTTAAATCATATTAGTAAGCGTATTTTAATGTTTAAGAGTATATTTTACAGTTAAAATAAAATTTTAGCTAAGCCTAAAATATATGTTGTTGTTGTTGTTGTTGTTGTTGTTTTGAATTAAGCACAAAGCTACACCATGGGCTATCTGTGCTCTGCCCACCACGGGTATCGAAACCCGGATTTTAGCGTGTAAGTCCGCAGACATACCGGGGGGCCCTAAAATAACAGAAGAATAACAATAATTCATATGAATTACATTCACTCAAAATGGCAGCTCTTATTAATTATTGTTTTAGTTTTTACTCGTGAAAACTAACAATTGTTTAAATCTTTAGTCTCTAAACTACACTGCGCGTGTTAAAAAATGCACGACGTATTTTTCTTTCCCGAAAGCCCCCCAGTGGCTCAGCGGTATGTCTGCGGACTTACAGGCTAAAATCCGGGTTTCGATACCCGTGGTGGGCAGAGCACAGATAGCCCATTGTGTAGCTTTGTGCTTAATTCAAAACAAACCAACATCTTTCCCGAAAATATTGTATGGCAACACTTTCATAAAAATAAATCAGTTACCTCAAGTGTCTCCATTTTTATGTTCAACAGTGCGTTAAGCTCAAAATTAATATTTAAATATGCGTATTATGTATGCATCTTACATATGAAATCTATTCCCATGAGCATAATGTTTGAATTAAGCTTTTCATAAAACTTGTGCCACTGTGGGTTAAAAATATGTCGGCAAGATAAAAATCACAAACGTTTTAATGCTGTCTTTGCAAGGCAATACATCACACGTGGGATGCTAATTTTATTACACTCTGTACAAGGCCCTGCATGGTCAAGCGTGTTGAGGTGTTCGATTCGTAATCCGATGGTCGCGGGTTCGAATCGCGGTCGCACTAAACATGCTCGCCCTTTCAACCGTGGGGGCGTTATAAGGTTACAGTCGATCCTACTATTCGTTAGTAAAAGAGTGCCCCAAGAATTGGCGGTGGGTGTCGTTGCGCGAAGTTCAAAATAAACCAACAAACAAACAGACTCTGAACAGCGTCTACAAATTGGGCTTTTCCGCAAAGCCAAACTTTTAACCAGAAAAAGACTGGAGTTTGTGGAATTAATATCAAATGTTATTTTAAGACCAATATTTTGAAATAACAATGTATATATTGATTTTGTTTATTCATTTGACTTCACTTTAAAAAACGTGCATCATATTTTATTAAATGTTCACTAAACAATTTCATGTTAATGTGATTTGATTTATGGCTTGAATATTTTATGTTTACAATGTATATATATTGTGCGTGTTTGTGTTTTTCATGTAGCAAAACCACGTCGGGTTATCTGCTGTGTCCATTGAAAGAAATCGAACCCCGAGTTTTAGAGTTATAACTCGGTAGATTTATCGCTGTTCCAGCAGGGAGCACATGCATATTATCCTCTAAACCTACACGAGGGTTATCTGCGCTAGCTGTCACTAATATAGGTGTAAGACTACAGGGAAAGCAGCTAGTCATCACCACTCAACTCTTGGGCGACTCTTTTACCAACGAATAGTGGAACTAACCGTGACATTATAACACCACCACGGCTGAAAGGGCAAGCCTGTTTATAGTGACGGTGATTTGAACCCGCGACCCTATAATTACGAGTCTAGTGCCCAAACCACGTGGCCATGCTGGGTCAAACTTCCATGACACGACTCCTGAAAATGGTGAGGTGGCATACAAAGTTACATTTAACGTCGATTTTTGAAATATGTCTATAAACAAGAAGCTATCTGTAAGTTTAAGAAACTGACAGCTTGTGCTGATCTCTTTGTAAACTGGAAAAATAAACGAATTAAAAATATATTTAAAACAAAGAATGGAAACAACTTTTAATATTATTTAAGGAGAAGTGTCCATGTTTCGAACGGGTGTTTATTTTACGAGGACTTTATAACCTATACTTATAAATACAAAAAGGTTTTCAACCACGTGTACAGCGTCATCCCTGAAAAACTAAGATAAAGTAAATTTAATCGTTCTGTAGAGAACTCACGGTTTCTTTTTATAAAGCAATATACAGTAAAACAAGAGCTCTTTGAGCAGCACACAGCAAACATGTTAAATTATGTATGGCGATTGTGCCACACAAGATCATAAAAGTTTAGCTTACTTTGCTTAAGATCACAGGAAGTCATTCCGCTGTTGATCAGTGTGAGAAAAGGGGGAAAAAATACATGAAACTCTGAGTCATATAATTATATGTAACAAATATCGTGTTCTGTAATGCATTATTCTCGTTCATGAAATTAGGTTTAGAGTTTTATGAATTATTTACGGAATCAAAAATAATTTATTATTTGGATTGGGCTGTCATGGAGATATAGAAAGCTAGACAAAAATATGTGAAGCATATGAAAATGAAAAATAATATATTATTTTGAGTGGGTTTGTTTGGAACAAGTTGGAAAAAGACAATCGGTTCTCCGCCCCCCCCCCACGAGTATCGAAATTCAGTGTGAGTCTACAGACACACTGCTGTGCCACAGAAAGAAATATCTTGAAAACATAGAAGCCAGACAGAATTATGTGAAGCATATGAAAAAAAAAGATATATTATTTGGAGTGGGTTATATTAAGGATACATAAGCCAGACAGAATTATGAAACTCATGTCAAGCTTTTGAGGTTAAAAAATTACTTATTATATGGAGTGTGTTATCGTGGTGACACAGAAGCCAGAGAGGACTGTGTAACGCATGTGAGAATAAAAAATAATACATTATGTGGAGTGGGTTTTCTTGGAGACATAGAAGCCAGACGGAATTATGTGAAGCATATGAGAAAAAAATCCATTTATAACATTGAATGGGTTATCTTGGAAACAAAGAAAGCAGAAAGAATTATGTGAAACGTGTAAGAATAAAAGAAATATTATTTGAAGTGGGTTATCTTAGAGACATTGAAGCTAGACAGAATTAAGCACAGCATATGAGAATAAAAAATAATACATTATGTGGAGTGGGTTATCGTGGAGACATAGAATCCAAACAGAATTATCTGAAGGACATGAAAATAAAAAAAATAATTTGGAGTGGGATAAATTGGAGATACAGATGCCAGACAAAATTATGTGCCTCATGTCAAGCATATGAGAATAAAAAAATAACTTATTATGACCAGTGGCTTACCTTGGAGACAGAAAAGCCAGAAAGAATTATGTGAAGCATATCAGAATGAAAAAATAATTTATTACGTGGAGTGGGTTATCTTGGAGACTTACAAGCCAGATAGAATAATGTGAGGTATATGATAATAAAAAATTACTTATTACGTGGAGTGGGTTATCTTCGAGACAGAGAAGCCAGATAGAATAATGAGAAGTACTTGAGAAGACAAAAATAATTTACGTGGAGAATGTTATCTTGAAAACAGAGAAGACCAACAGAAGTATATGAAAATAAAAAATAACTCAATATGTGAAGTAGTTATCCTGGAGAAAAAGAAGGAAAACGAGATTATGTGACGCATATTTTAATAAAAGTTAATTTATTACGTGAAATTTGTTATCCTGGAGACCTACTGGCCAGATAAAATTACGTGAAGCATATGAGAATAAAAATGATTTATAATGTGTGTTGGGTTACTTTGAAAACATAAGAGGCCAGACAGAGTTATGTAAAACATACAAGTATAAAAAATAACTTATTATGTTGAGCAGTTTATCTTGATGACATAGCAGCCAGACAGACGTATGTGAAACATATGATAATAAAAAATAACTTGTTATGTTGAGTGGTTTTTCTTGGACACATGGTAGCCAGACAGATGCATGTAAAGAATGTAAAAAGAAAAATAATTTATCATGTGAAGTTGGTTATTTTGGTTATTTTTTTGTTATTTGTTATATTTATAATATTTAAAGGTTACAGACAAATTACCGACATTAATTGGCCATGTATTAAGTTCAACTTGTAATATTTTATCCCCTGTGCATCAGAACTAATATGTGCAACACAAAGGGTAGAAAATGAAATGATTTACCCCTAAAATATCACGTTCTTGTATTCATTTTTTGTGTCCTTTCTAATCGTTGAGTTCACAAAGAAAGAAAAAGGTAACTGATTAATTGGTGACCACATGTTTGACGGGATTGTGTTATTGGGTGTACGAATTTAGAGGGTTTCTTAGATGTTTGATTATATTTATTAATATTCATTTATTTATAATATTTATTAAAAGGTGTTCATTTATACTGGTTTATTTTGTATTGGTTGTATAAGTAAGGCTTCTTTAATTTTGCGTTTGTTTATGTTTGTTTCTTTATTTAGTATTTTAGTGTTTTCTATGGTTATGTTGTGTTTATTTGACTTGCAGTGTTCGAAAACGTGTGAAGGTGACTTTTTATGTTCTTTGAATCTGGTTTCCATTTTTCTACTTGTTTCTCCAATATAGAAGTCGTGGCAGTTATCACATTGTATTTTATAAATAGTGTTGGTGAGGTGTTTGTCAGTGTAGTTTTTACATAGTATAGACCTCAGTTTTGTGCCTGGATTTTGAATAAATTTAGTATTAACTGGAATGTCACATTTTGTTACTAGTTTTTGCCAAATGTTGGTTATTTGTTTGCTGATGTTGGGAATATATGGTATACAGCAGTATATGGTTTCGTGATTTTTTGATTCGTGAGATATATTTACTTTTGTTGGTTGATTTTGCTTTCTGTATAGGTGTGTGCGTATAATGTTTTCTACGGTTTGTGGAGGAAACTTATTGATGTTGATGAAGTATTGTTTTATTTTGTCTAATTCATCGTTAATTTTATCTGGTGAGCATAGTTTTATGGCTGTGTTTATCTGGTTTCTTAGTATGCTAAGTTTTTGTTTTGTTTCATGTGCTGAGTCCCAAGGAATGTATAGTCCAGTGTGGGTAATTTTTCGGTGGATTTCTGTTTTGAATTGTGTGTCGGTTCTTATAATTTTGAGGTTAAGAAATGATATTTGATTTCTTTCTTCCTGTTTACACGTGAAGTTAATCACATTAGCTCTATACATCCCTACTACTACGTTTTACTTAGGAATAATAAATGGTTATGAGAAAAATAATGAAATAAAGATGAGTTTCGTGGTCTTGTAACAGATACATCACATGCATTCTCTTGTTATATTTCATATCTCATTGATAACCTGATGAATTGGTAATAGCTGATGTCAGATTTAGTCTTTAGACGCACCGGTCGCTAAAAAATGTTGTTTGCTGTTATCGACGAAAGATATGCTTTACTGAAAATGTCAAATAAACCAAAGATAATCCTGAAATCATCTTATCCAGTTGATACGATATGTACTGATAGGGATACTGGCGTTCTCTGGAAAAAATTCTTTTCAGCTCTGAAACGACAAAAACATTCTGATAAAGTGCTGTCTAGGTTTTAGTTCTTCTGACCGAAAGCATAATTTGATTTTAAATCTAATGAGATAACTTTATAATAAACCAAACTTTTAGTTGTTTTTTGTAATTTCTCCTTTAACGAATAAATGTTTTCTATTTTTTGACAGTTATTCTTAAACAGTTTATCTTAGTTGAATCTAGTTATCTGGAAACACGTTACAACAGAACACATTCTTGATGTCGAGAAACCCACTTGTTGAGAATTTTCTATGCAAAAACGGCTGGTTTGGGTTGAGAGAATATTTTAAATAGAAGAGCGAACAACGTTTCGACCCTCTATTTAAAATATTTTCTCAACCCAAACGAGCCGTTTTTGCATTAAAAAAAAGAAAAAAGAAAACATTCTTATATTACTACCCTTTTAAATACCTCTTTTAATGTGGCTTCATTTCGAACTTTATGTCTTTTATTTAACTTGTATTAAGTCACTGACCTTATTATATTTCATAACATCATGACCAATAGTCTCTTGTTGTTGTGATGATCAAGTGACTATGCGCTTCACCTGTTCTGAATTGTTGAGTTGTTAATATGTCTAATAGTCTCCTGCTGTAAAAATCAGGTGACTATGCGCTTCATCTCTTCTGAATTGTAAAGTAATTAATAATATGTTTAATAGTCTCTTCTTGTTGTCATAGTCAGGTGACTGTGTACTTCATCTGTTCGGAATTGTAAAGTAGTTAATATCATGTCCAATAGTCTCTTGTTGTTGTTATAGTCAGGTGACTATGTGAGTGTCGGTTTTATGATACTTCCATAACTGAAAGCTGGGAATGTGCTGAGGAAAATCACGTCTGGAACTCTTCAATCCTCAACCCAATACACTAATCATACCAAATGATAAACGTTACCTTTTAACTAATTATCCTTTCTATATACACACTAATATATGTATATATGACATACTAAGTTAATATATAGAATAATAATATGCATACATGTATATAGAATATATATATATATATACATAGAATATTAATACCGATAGAATGAAGTAAATCAAAATAACAACAAATCCAAACCTCTGAAAAATTATATTAGTTTGTTATGACCCGAAACAAAAATAAATATTAAAAACAGCAAATCCAAAGTTCTGACTAATCATATCAGTTTGTTTTAACCCAAAACAAAAATAAATATTAAAAACAACAAATTCAAACATCTGATTAATTATATTAGTTTGTTAAAAACCAAAACAAAAATAAATTTTCAAAAACGCTTTGCTAATTGAAAGGATCCCAGGGTACAGATTGTAATATGAGATATAAAATGTACCCTGGGTTATGGAGTTGGCTAAACGTAAAACCCGCATAGCGGTGGGGATACACCGCCTATCAGTCTTAATGTTTGGAGCTGTTTTAACAGCTTAGACACGAACGTTCTTATAACCTAACATTTACGCGGATGGATAAAATCATTAATGGAAAAAGAAATGAATAAAAACGAAATAAAGAAAATTGAAACATTTATCTGTACGAGAGGAAAATAATTATTTTTTGTTAACCTATAATTACGCTATAATTTTCTTTTCATTTATTCGCCTTTACTTTTTAATTTGAACCATGTGGGAGTTATAATGTGACGGTCAATCCCATTATTCGTTGGTGAAAGAGTAGCCCAAGAGTTGGCGGTGGGTGATGATGACTAGCTGCCTTCTCTCTATCGTTACGCTGCTAAATTAGGAACGGCTAGCGTAGATAACCATCGTGTAGCTGTGCGAGAAATTTAAAACAAATCAAACCAAACTCTCCACCACGAGTATTGAAAGCCAGTTTCTAGAGGTGTGAGTCCGCAGACATATCGCTATGTTACAGGAGGACACGTGCGAAGACATATCTCTATGTCGCAGGGGGACAAGTTTAAAGGAAAAGAAGAGACTACATTGAGACCAATAGAAATAATTTTAATTTTCACTGAAATTGGAGTGTTTTGATGATATATGAGGGTTCTTTGTACACCTTTAATAAAATGTCGTATTTTGATGTATAAATGCATGAATGTAACTTAATGGACGCAATGACATTTGTTCCACCCTCCATGTTTATCCTAATGTAAATTATCAGAGCATCGTTTATAGTCTAAACTTTAGACAAAAGAGTTAAGGGACAACCTCAAGCTCAGATTTCTAAACTTCAATAAGAAATTTAAAACTGCAAAAGCTGAACTATTTTTTTTTTTAAGAATCGTTTTGGTTTTCAACTCTCGTGAAACGTTCTTTTTTAATTTACGAATTCTACAATCGAAAAAAACTGCATGAATATTCAGGATTCGTTAAAAATAGTCTATTTCAGTTACAGTGAAAGTGGTTGAAACCTTAAACTAGCAAGAACATAGAAAATAAATATTTCTCTCTTAAAAAATTTGAATCTCGTTTTTACTACTTTAAACCACGACCTCATATTTTTATTTCCGAAGAGATTTTTAGGCTTAGCTAACCAACAAAAGCTGGTTTTTGATATATATTACGAATTTAAACTCGTTCATTCGTAGCCACCGTGTTGAGAAAAAAATAACAAGTCTGAGCCACGGTTCGATTACGGTTTAAAAAACGAATAAAAGCTGATTTATTAGCACTTTGAATTTATTATCTGGAAGTCTCGATGTTCAAAGAATAAAAATATGGTTTGTGTAAAGATTTCCTGAAACATGAACCGAGTTACATGAATAAAACAACACTAATCAACTACACAACAAGCAAACAACAATAAAACTCACGATACAACAAACAAGCAACAATAAAACCCACGATACAACAATAAAAACCGTGATACAAGAAACAAACAACAATAAAACTCACGATACAACAAACAAGCAACAATAAAAATCGTGATACAACAAACAAACAACAATAAAACTCACGATACAACAAACAAGCAACAATAAAATCCACGATACAACAAACAAACAACAATAAAACCCACGATACAACAAACAAACAACAATAAAACCCACGATACAACAATAAAAACCGTGATACAAGAAACAAACAACAATAAAACCCACGATACAACAAACAAACAACAATAAAACCCACGATACAACAAACAAACAACAATAAAACCCACGATACAACAAACAAACAACAATAAAACTCACGATACAACAAACAAACAACAATAAAACCCACGATACAACAAACAAACAACAATAAAACCCACGATACAACAATAAAAACCGTGATACAAGAAACAAAAACAATAAAACTCACGATACAACAAACAAGCAACAATAAAAATCGTGATACAACAAACAAACAACAATAAAACTCACGATACAACAAACAAGCAACAATAAAATCCACGATACAACAAACAAACAACAATAAAACCCACGATACAACAAACAAACAACAATAAAACCCACGATACAACAATAAAAACCGTGATACAAGAAACAAACAACAATAAAACCCACGATACAACAAACAAACAACAATAAAACCCACGATACAACAAACAAACAACAATAAAACCCACGATACAACAAACAAACAACAATAAAACCCACGATACAACAAACAAACAACAATAAAACCCACGATACAACAAACAAACAACAATAAAACCCACGATACAACAATAAAAACCGTGATACAAGAAACAAACAACAATAAAACTCACGACACAACAAACAAACAACAATAAAACTCACGATACAACAAACAAGCAACAATAAAATCCACGATACAACAAACAAACAACAATAAAACCCACGATACAACAAACAAACAACAATAAAACCCACGATACAACAATAAAAACCGTGATACAAGAAACAAACAACAATAAAACCCACGATACAACAATAAAAACCGTGATACAAGAAACAAACAACAATAAAACCCACGATACAACAAACAAACAACAATAAAACCCACGATACAACAAACAAACAACAATAAAACCCACGATACAACAAACAAACAACAATAAAACTCACGATACAACAAACAAACAACAATAAAACCCACGATACAACAAACAAACAACAATAAAACCCACGATACAACAATAAAAACCGTGATACAAGAAACAAACAACAATAAAACTCACGACACAACAAACAAACAACAATAAAACTCACGATACAACAAACAAACAACAATAAAATCCACGATACAACAAACAAACAACAATAAAAACCACGATACAACAAACAAACAACAATAAAACCCACGATACAACAATAAAAACCGTGATACAAGAAACAAACAACAATAAAACTCACGATACAACAAACAAACAACAATAAAACCCACGATACAAGAAACAAACAACAATAAAACCCACGATACAACAATAAAAACCGTGATACAAGAAACAAACAACAATAAAACTCACGATACAACAAACAAACAACAATAAAACTCACGATACAAAAAACAAACAACAATAAAACCCACGATACAACAAACAAACAACAATAAAACTCACGATACAACAAACAAACAACAGTAAATTACAAGATACAACAAACTACACAACTTTACACTGCTGCACACCATATGTTCCTGACATCGGCCATAAAACTAACCAACATTTGGAAAACAAACTTAAAACACAAAATTCCATTAAACACCAAATGTATTCAAAAACCAAGTACAAATTTAGTATTAACTGGAATGTCATATTTTGTTACTAGTTTTTGCCAAATGTTGGTTATTTGTTTGCTGATGTCAGGAATATATGGTATACAGCAGTATATGGTTTCGTGATTTTTTGATTCGTGAGATATATTTACTTTAGTTGGTTGATTTTGCTTTATGTCTTGGTGTGTGTGTATAATGTTTTCTACGGTTTGTGGAGGAAACGTATTGATGTTGATGAAGTATTGTTTTCATTGTACGTGTTATGTCTGTATAAGTTTGAACAGCTTATAAACTTTCCGTTTTTTACTCTGCTAAGTTATAGTTATTAGCGGAGTTTAAAAACACGTTGATGGTTGGTTTATCAAGACATTATAAACCAATTTTCACTAGTGTGTGCCATTGAGTTTATTAACAGTTTAATAAACGGATGATAAACAAGCGTCTCTCACGGTTGCACATGTTGTTTGTTTCCCAGCAAACCCATATTAAATTATCTGCTTTGTCTGTCCACAGCAAGGAATCGAATTCCAAATTTTGGCTTTGCAACTACATGGAGTTGCATCTATTACTTCGGGGAACAAAATGTCGGTAAAATATCCGATAGGACGGATAAAGTGAATAAAAAATGAACAATTTGATTACATTGTGTTTCTGTGTTTTTGCTCAAAGGGGTCGGCTTCTCAAAACGGGAATATCATGTTACTTCACAGAATTACAAACTGCATAAGATCCATGAAAGAATACATGTTCTTGTTTCGGTTCTTTTAAAATAAAGCTCGTTTTATGTGTTCTTTAATTCCATTCAGTTTTTTATATATAAGGCAAAACGTTCGTATGTAATTATCGAATTCATATAAAACTTAATAGAATACGTTTTTTTAGTTAGCATATCTAAAAAAAATATTTATATATATTGTTTTATATACAGTTTTATGTCGTTCATTTTTATTTTGTCATTCTTTTCCTCATTGGTGTGTTAGCCTTACTTTATTTACATTGGTGTGTTAGCCTTACTATATTCTCATTGGAGTTTTAGCCTTACTTTATTCTCATTGGTGTGTTAGCCTTACTATATTTTCATTGGTGTGTTAGCCTCACTTTATTCTCACTGGTGTGTTAGCCTTACTATATTTTCATTGGTGTATTAGCCTCACTTTATTCTCATTGGTGTATTAGCCTCACTTTATTCTCATTGGTGTATTAACCTTACTTTATTCTCATTGGTGTGTTAGCCTTACTTTATTTTATTTAATCAAACTCTCCCAACATTCGTAATACAAGTTTTTGATATTTTAAACCCTTGTTTTATAATTTATTCATGGCTGATTCACATTCGTAACGACATCCATTTTTGAATTTCTTTCTCATAATAATTGAGAGATCTGGTCCTACATAAGTCGTCCCCCATCTGGGACAGCGGTAAGTCTACAGATTTACAACTCGGAATCCGGGGCTCGATTTTCATAAGTGGACGCATTTGATAGCCTGATGTTGCTTTGCTATAAGAAAACACACGCATGCGCACCTTACTTCAGTTCGGGCTAAAGGCTCTGAAGAACTCTTAATATAAGTCAGAATATATCGTTTTCACATGTCATTAATCTCTGTTTGCATGAGGGAAAATTAAACCTAGATAAAATATGAACGTTAATGTAAGCAAGCTCGTGCTTGTTGAGTGTCCATCGTCGTTAGTGATGGAGGTAATTAAACGAAAACTAATTTATTGCTCCAAGATACAAGAATATTGAAACCATACTGCGCGTGCGTGACTAGGGACTATTTTCTGAATGCATCAAGTTTTAGATCAGTGTACGAGTATTAGAAAACTGTGTGGTCATTAGAAATTTAAAATTATCCATTAAGTGCATTTAGAAATTAAGACACTTTAGCCGCTTGGGGACGAGAGAGACCATTTACACTCTCTGTGGTGTCCAAGGTAACTAATATCGTTTTATTAGAAAGGGCAACTCTTTAATTACGTGTGAAATATTACCAGGTGTCCTGGTGTCAGTACGTATACTGTAAATCTTTGTCAGCGGTGTACGTTGCTGTGTTTACGACGTTCAGAATATACTGATTTTAGAACGAGTAAAAGTTCAAAATTCTAATTTTTATATATAATAGCAACTAACTGTAGAATAAGAGTGAAAACAGTCATCAAAGAAAAGTTGTGCTCACTAACTGATAATATGTGAAACAAGTTAAGCCTTTTTACTGTTGTTATCATACTCCGAGAAACGAAACTTAATGCATTATTGATGACGGGAGTCCCACCTGAAATGTGTATCAGAACGGCTGTTAAGTTCTCAGATACAAAACGTAATTTACTTAATTTGGGAAAACTAATTAAGCCTCAAATTGTTTGGTCATTTCACTATATTTTCCAACCACTTACACATACGAAATCTATATTATATATATATATATATTATATTCAACACCAGCGCCAACTGCTGTTGGAAATGACGCGACAGAAAGGAGGTCGTTACGTCAACATTTAAAATGTTATTCATATTTTTATTCAACATACCGAGAGATTAGAATTGAATAAGAAACGTGACACTAGAAAATATAATTAAACCACGAAATGCTCCATGAATACATTAAACAAATCAACACTGAATCTATTGATTAGTTAGGTTTAATATATCACTAATATCTTATAGAGAGGATATAACATCTTATAGTAACAGAGAGGATATAACATCTTGTAGTAACAGAGAGAATATAACATCTTGTAGTAACACAGAGGATATAGCATCTTATAGTAATAGAGAAGATATAACATCTTATAGTAACACAGAGGATATAACATCTTATAGTAATAGAGAGGACGTAACATCTTATAGTAATAGAGAGGATATAGCATCTTATTGTAATAGAGAGGATATAGCATCTTATAGTAATAGAGAGGATATAGCATCTTATTGTAATAGAGAGGACGTAACATCTTATAGTAATAGAAAGGATATAACATCTTATAGTAATAGAGAAGATATAACATCTTATAGTAATAGGGAGAATATAACATCTTATCTTCCTTTCCTTTTTTGTTTTTGAATTTTGTGCAAAGCTACACGAGGGCTATCTGCATTATACAGTTCTAACGTACCACTGATCGACGAACAGTTTAGCACTGATAGACGAATTGAAGGAAAAGCAACCATCATCAACTTTTGGGCTACTATTCTACTTACGAATAATATAATTGACCGTTACATTATAACACCTCTAGAGCTGAAAGAGCGAGCATGTTTGGTGATGGGGATTCGAACCTGCAATCCTTTCTCGTCTTTATCAAACCGTTAACGATGAAGCTAATAATAACAGTAGGAACGACAGGAGCTAGTTTATAGACGTGCATTAAAACACGAGGTATAATTACGTCACACTTCACAGTGATCATACAGATTTTAAAATACTATAACAATGACAATAACAATTTATCTGACTTTTCAACACATACGAAACTGTAGAACTTGACACAACAGCAGATATACTCCTAGAGTAATCCTAATCAAAGATAGAACTTGACACAACAGCAGATATACTCCTAGAGTAATCCTAATCAAAGATAGAACTTAAATGAACCAATTAAATGCTGACACCTCTTAAAATCGTCTAGGTGCTTTCAAGTTAGTAATCTACTTCATTTCCACCCAATAAGATCATAACACAGCTCTCAAAAATGTATTCAGATTCGTGGACACACGACGCCTTACAAGAATAAATCCTAAAAATGTTAAACTTCTATTTATTTGTGCAAACCCACTTAGAGACTATCAGCACTAGGCTCTCATCCTTTGGACAGGTAGATTAGACAGAAGGCACCTAGTCAATAGCCTGTTATTTGGTTTTTCATGTCTTACAAAACAGGAGAATTTAACCATCAGCTTTGTATAGCATTCACTGCCCCAGAATGAGGAACGCATTTTTTTTTCATTACTACCATAAGGAATTGCAAATGGAGGTCTTTGAGTCACACAACACGGTACGTTAATAACACGCGATCCTTGATAGCGTAATCGTTAAACTTTAACCTTTTTCACCTCAGGATGACGCTCAGTCTAGTATTAATTGAAATTCAAAACTGAAACCAAAACTTCACACAAGAACCCGATGTAAACAACCATATTATGAGAAGCACAAAAGCAGAGACACATCTTGCAACTGACACCTCATATAATGATAAAGCAAGACGAGCTGAATTATTTGAACAATAATACCCGTGTCGTATCTACTCTCTTGGTATTGACAAGATAAATACAGACAAATAAAGATTGTGACTATACAATACTTAACTGGACAACACATCAAGACTTCTACACACGACAAACACTGTTTACCGAAATGATATGTTAAGAATGCTCTGAAAAAACGAACCTCTCCCAAAATGACTCAGCGATGAGTCTGAAGGTTTATCAGGATAAAAATTGGGTTTCTACATTCGTGGTGGGTAAAAAATTGAAGACTACTTAGATTCTCTAGGTGTACATTCTTGTATAAAGATTTATGTAGATGTGTGTTGGTATAATATTTATGATACATTCTACTTTCATTGTTCTGATCGTGCTACTTTTAGGTCATGAGCAAAAAAAACCACTCGGGACGCAGGGGTACGAAAACTGTCTGTCGTAACCGTATTCAGAGATCAATAAGATTAATCGTGTAGAGTTGTAATATAGAGTCTTTCTGTGTGACAACTGTCCAAAGGATGGACATGAGAATTATACATTACCATTACAAGTACGTTTGAAATAGCATCATGTCAGAAACACATTATAATTATTAAAACTCTGAGTAACATTTTCATTTGTGCTTATATACCTTCAAGTTTTCTCTGCCAACTTAGGATTTAAACAATTCTCTAATATTTTATTCACGTATATTAACATAAGTTACGACAAGCTAAAATAGTTATGTTTTACGGTAAACCAGTCGAGAGCTGTATGTTAGTTTGTTACACGAAATACAGTGTTTCATATTTCGGCTCAGCATGACCAGGTAGGTTAAAGCGTTTGACTGGCAATCTAAAGGTCGCGGTTTCGAATCCCCGTCACACCAAGCATGCTCGGTGTGACGGTCAGTTCCACTATTCATTGGTAAAAGAGTAGCCCAAGAGTTGGCGGTGGACGGTATTGACTAACTGCCTTCCCTCTAGTCTTACATTACAAAATTAGGGACAGCTAACGCAGATAGCCCTTGTGTAGCTTTGCGCGAAATTCAAAAGAAACAAACAAGCTTTATATTTATAAAATGATTACCAGCAGTTTGGAACTAATTGCTTTTCGTTACTTTTGTTGAAATATATTTTCAATACAAGTAGCACCGTTCGTATTAAACACATTTTTCAAACTTGTCTTTTCTAACCAGCATTGTTCTCAGTTCTTCCTTATGACTAGTTATGAAACACTAAAGAACTGATAAATATATATACATACATGTTTGTGTTTGACAAAGATTGTACGTATACGATTCTTAAGAGTTATCCTCACAACTGGTAGAAACATAAAAACAATTCAACCAGAAAAACTAGATGCAGTGTTATAGGTATTGTTTAATATCACCTGTTTTACACAGGCATCACTGAACAAGAATGTTTGTATCATCACGTGTTAGGTAGGTTTTATATCGACGGTTATTAAACAGTTTGAAGTAAAATATTTATTTATTTTCACTATTAGCCGCTTACGTTGTTTCATATAGTGTTATATAATCCCTTTGATATGATGATAATTTTTATTTTAAAACTATGACACTCTTAATAACAACAATAACAAATCTTAGAAGGACTGCCAGTGGGATAATGGTAGTTTCAAACAGTAGAAACTTAAAGGTGTAGCTGTGTTTCTATGAATTATGTCGTTTTAAATACTTTATATAGATAATTCATGAACTATAAAATTATAGAAATGTTAAAAATAACAACATCCGGTGAGTAATAAATTATTAGCTGAAACATTTGCTTTTGCAAGTCCTGTGATAATGTTTAAAACTACCATTAACCTACTGGCAGTCCTTCTAGGATTTGTTATTGTTCTTATGAAGAGTGCATAGTTTTAAAATCGAAAATATAATGATATCAACGAACTATGTAATATTTCGTACTTATTTCATATACATGTAGTTTTGGAAATAATAGTAGTATGAGAGAAAGTGGGCGGGTGTTAAAAATAATTCATTGAGAAGAAAAGAAGCTTGTAAAAATTAAACAATGAAGCTAGATATTCAGAACATATCAATCAAGATAAACATGACAGTGAAATATGAGATAAGAAAAACATTAAATCTTAAGATGAAGGAGTATTATGACGAGTACAGATAGACAATAACATTAAATCTTGTGGAAGTCTCCTAACGTTCTTGTATTTTATTCTGTATTGCTCTGTTTTAAAAAAAGGAGATATGTGTTCTCATTATATTTAAAGAAATAATTCATTATATACATATATCTATGTGAAGATATACCGTCATGGAGAGTATGAACTTCTGTTGGTAAAGCAAAATTGTTCCGTTAAAATATCAAACTGTTTCGAAATGATTTAGTCTTCCGAAGCTTTAGTTTACAATTCATATGAAACTGTTGATGAAGAAGTCGGTTGACAATGATAAAGATAGTGCAAGCTGTTGAAATATCAGAGAAGGCTTCAAATACATCAAGAGAATCAAAACTGAGGTCATATATTTGTTTGTTAATAACATGCAGAGGTCAACGTTTTAAAAAAAATACGACTGAACTTTGAGAACATGTTAAATGATGAAGAGATCACAGCTTAATGTAGTCCTCACGCCATGTTCGAAGACAACAAGTACAAACAAAGCTATAAAGCCATGCGATCAACAGACCATGTCCTCAAGCCAAGAAGATTACATTCAAGGAAATTTCATTCACAAACAGAACAAATATATCCCAAGGCGAAAATATTTCAACCGCTCAGAAATTTGGAAAGGACTTCAAACCATAACACCATCCATCCTCCTTTCTCTCCTTAATTTTTTTTTTAAATTCCTATTGCAATATACAAAAGAAATCTATAACTCATATAACCTCAGGTCACAAGTCAGCATCTTCACTGTAAAAGATGAAAATAAGACAAACACCAGTTCCTGGGAAAACATCTATAACCCCAGTATTGACTACATTTAGGTTTAGAGTACCAGCTGAGAGCATTAATACTTTAAGATATGTTTCTTGTAGAAAGAAATACACCAGCTCCATCTATTCAATAATTTCAAAGTCGTGCTGCGGAAATATTCTATGATAAATTTTCTTTGACGAACAAAAACTTAAGAGACTTATATTGTGATAAATTATACTTATGTGTGGATGAAATGTCAAATGAGTTAGTTTAATGAAACATTCGAGCTATTTAAACTCAAATGTCTCTTGGGTGTTGACTTGGCCGAACATTAATATATTTATAATATTTTTTTCATTAATTTCCAAAACACAGGTATTCATCTATTATTCCTCGCATTAAGTCTTTTTAAAATGCATGTACCAAATTTGACAACTTCTATTCGTGTCTTTAATTATTACTGATTTTATACAATATCAAACATCTAAAATTGTCTATTATTTCTGCATTTGCCACACAGTGATATATGATGCAAATTAGCTATTTAGTAATAAACATCGGTTTGATCCCTGGAGGTTTCAAGTTAACAACTTAACTGTGATATTACTTAGTTTGTAATCTATCAAGGACTAAAGTCCTGCTCTAAACCTCTTCTTGCTTTAAAAGTATTCGAAGCTTCCTTTTTTCACTTTTTTCTATTTATGTAAAATCAGTAAAGAAAAGGCTTAGTTAAATGAAATAGAAAAATGGTCTATAATTTCTGAAGAAATCAAGCTAAGCCTTTTCTCAAATTATTTTGTATGGATTACACATCTTAAAACAAGAACTTTTAAATACAACCAGTTATATTCGTTATTATTAAATGAAACCAGTTTAATTTTGAGAATGCTTAGATACCAACGATATTTTTGTAACTAATACACCAAAGGGAAATACATCACAGGGTCTCATAAATAATAAATATACCATTATATTTCTCGCTTAGACCGTTAAATAAATAGGATGTTTACCAGCCTTAAAATTTTGAGTTTATTTCTCAGTTATTAGTCTAATAAATACGAAGTTCTTTCCTTTTATCACAGCGACAAATAATTATACATTTTGATATCTAATAACGAACTTCAAAAGTGAATTAAGAAGACCTTTAGAACATAGTTAAAGATTCTCTAATAAAATATATTGTTCTTATTTTGTGTTTATTTTAATGTTATTTATTAAACAACAATCTGAAATATCACAGTTACACTTGTCTTTATGATACACGGCCCGTCACGGCCAAGTATCTTGGGCAATCGACTCGTGACGGAGATATAATGTGACGGGCAATTCGTTGACAGAGATGACAGAGTTCTAAATTAAATGTTTGCAGTTAAAAACACACACACACAAAAGCCCCATTCTGTGAGCCGTTATGCCATGACTAAAACTCTTAGGCACTTAACGCAACATTTTGAATGCACGTAAAAAGAGTAAAACTTTATAAGAGAAAGAGAATATTTAAATAAATAACCTATAAAACTAAGTCCTAAAAAGAACCATACGAAAGTGTAGAATTAATTGTAAACTTTAATTAACACAAAGATAATAAGTGTAGGTTATTTCACAGTTTTTTTTTTTAATATAAAAGCGCTAATATTGTAGATATTACGAAGGTGACTTTCAAGTAAGAGAGCAAATCATAGAATCATCTTTCTAATACAGTGAACACAGCATGTGTGTTTCTTTAAGTTTTTATTTGTTATTAAGCACAAAGAAGTAGTTGTGTTCTTCTCCACATGGGTATCGAAACCCTGTTTTTGGAGTACAAGAACAGAGATGTTCCGCGATGCCACTGGGGAAAGTTAGTTGTTGTTTATCAGAGCAGGACTTGTTATAAAAAATGAAATCACCTGCAGTTCTGTGATTCATTACAGATGCGAACGTTTCAAAATATGGTGGAAACTTTAAAATTCTGTTAACATTGCACAAGATAAGATATTTATTATTAGCGAATAGCAATACTTGGTGAACTGTAGGTGCTCCAGAGGTTACGTACTGAAGTGCTTTCCTAGAAACGTAGTAAACCAGTTTTATTAAACAGCTCTGTTCTTGAAGATTCATTAGTACTCATTAATTAGTAATGTTCTTTCGGTACAAACTCTAGGTCGAGCCTTACTCAATTAAGAACTTTGAAACTGTTAAGGGGTGGTATATGAATGTACGAGTACGGGATGTGAAACAATTTAATGATTTAAACAAAAAATAATCGAAAACTTCAAAATTTTAAGAACACCTACTGTAAGGGGGCGCTTGATAAAGTGACTATAACTGGCATTGAGGTAATTGCACGTGCATCTCTAGTGTATTCACGATAATGAAATTATTGGAAATCAGGCTGCGACGAAAATAATAAAGGATTTATTACTAGGAAATAATGTTTTCCAATAATTGTTAGGAATATTTTGTATTTTTACGTAATAAAGTGAATTATTATATTTCGGTTCAAATCTCAATATCAGTAGGCCACGTGGTTAAGACACTCGACCCGTAATCCAAGGGTCGCGGGTTCGAATCTCCGTCACACCAAACATGCTCATCCTCTTAACCATAATGGTGTTATAATGTGACGGTCAATCCCACTATTCATTGGTAAAAAAGTAGCTCAAAAGTTGGCGGTGGGTAGTGATGACTAGCTGCCTTTCCTCTAGTATTACACTGCTAAATTAGGGACGCCTAGCGCAGATAGCCCTCGTTTAGGTTTGCGCGAAACTCAAAAACAAACAAAATCAGTAAATGAAGTAGTTTTATATTTGTAATATATGACGTTTTACATAATGTATATATATGGCAGTGTTACTTAGTTTGCTTCTGTCTCGGTTCAAATGAGTGAGGTAGTTTCCTTGCAGTGTTATTTCCAATGAATACAACTCACTGTTGAACAGTATTACAATTCAGTAATTTTCGTTTCTCTATTTAAACAAGTGCTAGTTTGTAAATACATTTTTGTTATTTCTCAAGTCGTGTTTTCGTGGATACCTGACGTATAGAAGCATTTTAACGAAAAGCCGACATATTGGGGATTTACCGAGTTGCCAAAAGTGTTGATTATAGGACAGAAACCCATCCTCTGCGATACACCTTCTCTCATAGTACTCTTTTAATAAGAACGTTTCCGATTATTCTAGAAATACTGGAAAGTCTCACTTAACCTTTACAGTTGTGAGGATAATCGTGCTAATTATCCTCGATTGGACATCACTCCTAAACCTCCCTAATAATGTCATCAGTTAGAATGTTCATGTCGTGAAAAAATAGAAGGTAATTATGCTTGATTCGACGTTTCTTCCCGCTCACAAATAGATTTGGTTTCCTTATTACCTGAAGTCATTAATGGGATGCTGTCATTAATGGGAACTATTTTATTAGTTTTGTCTCGAATCAAGAAAGCGCTATGATACACTATCTGTTAACAGCCGTTTTACTAACTTCTTATATCTAATAACTACGAAGTGCTGTGATATAACTACTGTTAACAGCCGTTTCACTAACTTCTTATATCTAATAACTACGAAGTGCTGTGATATAACTACTGTTAACAGCCGTTTCACTAACTTCTTATATCTAATAAATACGAAGTGCTGTGATATAACTACTGTTAACAGCCGTTTCACTAACTTCTAACAGTTACGACAGAAAGTGTTCGTACCCGTGCGTCCCGAGTAGTTTTTGCTCAAAACTTAAAAAGTATCACGATTACGCTGATAGATGTACAATATATTATAAATATTATACCAATACACATCTACATAAATTTTATGTAAATTAAGTGATAAATAAACTGTTTATAAACAAATAACCAAACATAGAAAAGCAGAAAGTGTTCGTGCGTCTACTTGAATGGTCAGTTGTTTTGCCTTTCAGGTGAATTACTTGACGCAATCTCTCATCATAGCCCTCCATGATCGTTTGACAGAACTCGAATGGTATTTTATTCCATTCTTCTTTACAGAAGGCCTCCAACTCTTGCAAGTTTCTCGGGTGATGCTGATGAACCCTGGTCTTCAACTCATGCCAAACGTTTTCAATTGGGTTGAGGTCGGGTGACTACGATGGCCACTCCAGAACGCTTATATGGTTCCTCTGCAACCAGGATTGCACATATTTCGATGTGTGCTTTGTGTCATTGTTGTGTTTGAAGATCCAACGACACCCAAGCTGCAAGTTCCGAGCATCATTCTTGATACAAATGCCTAATATATAAACGTAATTTTCTCTTTTCATGATTCCGTTGACGCGGTGAAGACTGCCTACACCAGAAGAGCTGAAGGAACCCCATAGCATGATCGAGTCATCTCTGTATTTAACTGTAGGGACGGTGTTCTCTGGAAGATTTTGTTCCCCCTTGTTACGGAAAATATAGCGAACATCACTGTGGCCGAAAAGCTCGATTTTAGTCTCCTCTGACCATAGAATACTCTTCTAATAGGTAAAGGTTTTATCTACGTGCTTTCTTGCATACCTCAATCGTGCTTCTAAATAAACAGGCTTTAAATATGGAGTTCTACGAGGACGGTATGCTTTGAACCCAGAAGAGCGTAACATGTTCGTAACTGCAGGGGTGCTTACTTCAACCACAGTTTCCCTTATCAGTTTCTACATATCGTTGTGTGTTAAACGAGGGTTCCTACTAACTTCTCTGAGAACCTTTCTCTTGGTTCTCTCTGGAATGTTAGTGGGGCATCCAGAAAGAGGGAGGTTATCAGTTGATCCTGTGAGTTTAAACTTAACAATTATACTTTGAACAGTAGATTTCGACACATTAAGTTGAATAGCAATATTGGAAAGAGACACACGAGACTTGTATTTTACAATAATTCGGGTTTTAAATCACTGGACAGTTGTTTCCTGTTCGCCATGATGACCAAGCAGATAATGACACAGACGAAGCTAAATTGCCGGAAGTACATTTTTTTGCTGGCTAAATTCGAATAATTATGAACCAAGTGCTTAGTTCTGGAATGGTATAATGTAGTTTATTCACCAAACTAAACAAAATGTCTACGCGAATATCAGTGTTTATCACACGTTCTGAACTGTACGAACACTTTCTGCTCCTCCTATTTTTGGTTATTTTTTATAAACAGTTTATTCGTCGTTTAATTTACATAAAAGTTATGTAGATGAGAGTTAGTATAATATTTATAATACCAAATACGCCTATTAGCCTAATCGTGATACTTTTTAAGTTTTGAGCAAAAACCACTCGGGACGCAGGGTACGAACACTTTCTGTCGTAACTGTACGTAAAAGAAACAAAGTGATATGTAACAATATTGTTCATTTGGTTTTTGTTTCTTCCAATCAGTTCCAGATTCTGGACTCACTCAGTGATTGAAGGTGCTATACATTAACACAGCGGGTTCTCTGAGAGAAAGATGAGATGATAAACAACATTTATCTAATGAAAAACGTAATTTATACATTTTTTCCGTTCACTTTCAAACCATTTTACGTTTTGTATGTTTATCAGAAAATCTTCTTTCTCTGAGTGAAATTATGTTCGTAAGATGTAAGAGATATAAAAAACGTCGTCAGCACATCGATAGCTTGATTTCTACCTTTATAGAATAACTTTAGTTAGTTAGTATTCAAATCCTTATTCAAGAAGAATTACATCGTTTGGGGGAAGAAAAACCAAGCCTGAACTTTAAGAAAAAAATAAACCTTTTTTCACACTCTATACATGATAAAGATAAAAACAAACCTTTGTTCATACTCTATACATGATAAAGATAAAAACAAACCTTTGTTCGTTCTCTACAACGTTATGTCATTGATATATGTTATGTCATCTAGATACATGAGTACTAATGTATAGTGTAAAAATAACAAAGTAGCACAACGTTATGTCATCTAGATACATGAGTACTAATGTATAGTGTAAAAATAACAAAGTAGAACAACGTTATGTCATCTAGATACATGAGTACTAATGTATAGTGTAAAAATAACAAAAGTAGAACAACGTTATGTCATCTAGATACATGAGTACTAATGTATAGTGTAAAAAATAACAAAGTAGAACAACGTTATGTCATCTAGATACATGAGTACTAATGTATAGTGTAAAAATAACAAAGTAGAACAACGTTATGTCATCTAGATACATGAGTACTAATGTATAGTGTAAAAATAACAAAGTACATCAATAGTTATGTATACAGTGTAGTAGAACAACGTTATGTCATCTAGATACATGAGTACTAATGTATAGTGTAAAAATAACAAAGTAGCACAACGTTATGTCATCTAGATACATGAGTACTAATGTATAGTGTAAAAATAACAAAGTAGAACAACGTTTGTCATCTAGACATGAGTACTAATGTATAGTGTAAAAATAACAAAGTAGACAACGTTATGTCATCTAGATACATGAGTACTAATGTATAGTGTAAAAATAACAAAGTAGAACAACGTTATGTCATCTAGATACATGAGTACTAATGTATAGTGTAAAAATAACAAAGTAGAACAACGTTATGTCATCTAGATACATGAGTACTAATGTATAGTGTAAAAATAACAAAGTAGAACAACGTTATGTCATCTAGATACATGAGTACTAATGTATAGTGTAAAAATAACAAAGTAGCACAACGTTATGTCATTGAACGTGACTTAAGTGGAAGGAAAGTCAGCGTAACATTTCTGATTCATACGATTAATGCAGAAATATATTCTTTGAGGAAGACAGTGAAAAATGCGAATTCATGTAATTAGTCTTAATATATTTGTATATATCGAAATTAAAGTTAATTAAATAGCACAAATTGATGTAATTGTTCTGAGAAACACCTATGAACTAATGGAATATGGGAATGAAGCAGATTACTTTTAAACTTCGACGCCATCAGTATACCAGAATTATATCCCAACTGTTCTGTCCCATAGGAAATGTTTATTTAGCTTAGAAATTTAAAATCGTACTTTATCTCTGAAGCTGCCGTTTTGTAATTATCTGTTAAACAGATAAATAAACCAGACGTAAAATAATGCACAGAAACTAACTTGCTTCGTTTATTATGCACCAAAAATAGGTGTTTTTAACTCAGCCTTTTAATGGATAACAAAATGCTTAGAACACGAGATTCTTCGTTTAAAGGTCTGACATATCCAGATAGTTACGGCACTCGAGTCGTAATCCGAGGGTCACGGGTTCGAATTCCATTCACACTAAAATGTTCGTACTTTTAGCCGTGGAGGCGTTATAATGTGACGGTCAATCCCACCATTCGTTGGTAAAAGAGTAGCCCAAGAGTTTGTGGTGGGTTAACGATGACTAGTTGCCTTCCCTTTAGTCTTACACTGCTAAATTAGGGACGGCTAGCGCAGATAGCCATCATGTAGCTTTGCATAAAATTAAAAAAACAAAAACATTTCACAAGAAGTGTGTAAGTATTCGACTTCATTTATTGCGAATCCCCACTGAATTTAATTAATACGCAATAGTTAGTTTAATTACAAAGGAAGTAAAAACATAAATTTTCTGTATGAGAACTTAATGAGAAAACAAGAACTGGCGCGAAATGTCTCGGAATCCAAACATTTTATAAAATAAATAATAAAGCATCTTCCGTGAAGGATGGCGAAGTTAATATCTTATTAATAATGAAGAATCTAAGCTTTTGACCTCAGGATATTACCCATCATCCAATATCTCTTCTGATTTTGTATCCACCTTGTAATAATTTACGGTTTTCTGGGATCTTTAAATTATTCTGTAACTCTCGCGAAATGTCACTCTCGTTTCACGTCGTAAAGCCATTCTGTAGATCCACCAATTTCTCATTTTTTACCCCTAGGGGCTACCTTTCAAACTAAGCAGGAAACTAACACATATAAAGGAAGAAATGTGATTTAAAAAATAAAAAGTACGACTGCACTTTCTAGTGTTAAAAAGAAAATTGAAACCAAACAATCAGACCATCGCGGAGTCTGAATCAGTAGAAATCTGATCGGTTTATGTTCAGAGTTCTGTAAAAGATCAGTTTTACCATTACAAGAAACAACAAGGAATCGAACTGTGGAAGTGAAATCTTCACTTTACACAAACTCAAAACGACTAATAAAATGAATTGTATCCCATTTATTTAATGAATTAATGCTTGCTACATTTCAGTTGCTAAGCAATAAGTTTAGAGACTTATATCGCAATAAAACGGGTTTCGATACCCGTGCTGGGCACAGTACGGTAAGTCTATTATGCAGAATTGTACTTAACAACAAACAAATAAATAGAAATGAAATTTAAGAAGGAAAACAAAACTTTACAATGTGTAACACAAATGGGATAAATATTTTAGGGTTACTGATAACACTTACTAGCTTTATATGAAATACAAGTTTAATAATAAGTTATCCTACTCTATGAGGGCTGACAGAAACTGTTCTTTTGAAGATCAATCACATTCTCCAAATTCTTCTGCTACGATTCTTACAACTCTGGTTCAGGGTTATCTGCAGAAAGAATTATTATTTTATTTTCTTTACAATAAGAGCAAAACATTGTACAGCTTGGTAATGAAAACCTTCTACAAGTCTTAGGAAATTCGTTCTTTGGATCCAGGAAAGTGTGAGGTTTAATAGTCTACACAATTTCCAAGGAAATTGAGCTAAGTTTTATTACTGTCCATATTATACGTTTTATTGCTACTTTAGAAAGACCAAGAAATAGAGTACCATCATTTGATCATATTACGGTTGAACATTTAAAAAAAAAGCTTCTATCATCTCCAGAATGCCAGTAAGATTTCCACTTCAGCTGCACGTGCTTGCTGGAGTTTATAGATGTCGCTTGAGTTATTTCCAGACTTGCCATGGTGTTAGTCAACCACCGGAAATTGTCCGTTTTTATGCTACCAATAGAGATCCAGCTTATACGGTGATGTGAGAAAATTTCAGCTGCCAGCGACATCATGATTATCAAACTTTTGCTTTATTATATTACATTTATTATGACACACGTGCGAAACGCCCGAGTTCAGAAACATTTTCGTTAAAATATAACACATTTCTACGTACTCGCGCCCGTTACTGAGGATTATTCTTTACATGGAAGTTCGATTTATAATGTAAAGGCCAAATCTGTATAAATAACTCTATGTTTACGACTAAAATATCATAATACTTCAACCCAATAAAGAACATAAGATGATCACAGACTTATCTGTTCAACTGACTACACGTATGTTTGGTTTTGGGCCCAACATAACTACTAGAGATGAAGTACATTTATTACAGCATTAAAACTTGATTGAAGTCTTATAATTAGAATCACCAGTAACCTTAAATTGCATTTGACAAATACAAGCTCACATCTTTTTAAGATTAATCCACGATCGTAAACAAAATTACGAGTCGAGACTGGCACACTTATCCCTAACTTTAAACAGATCAGGCAACATTAATCTGGTATATTTTTAAAAAAGTCTCATCCATAATATAAAATTGAATTTATCCACTTCTGTGAGATTTATTCGTTATTTTAGACAAAAGAATTAAGAAAGGTCATATGACTTTATTTACATAACTTTAAAACCAGATAGGGCTCGGCATGTTTGATAGGGTGCTCGACTCGTACGTTCAGAGTCATGGGTTCGAACCCTTATAACAGCAAACACGATCGTCTTTTCAGCACTATGGGTGTTATAACGTAACGGTCAATCTTGCTGAATGTTGATGAAAGAGTAGCCCAAGAGTTGGCGATGTGTGGTTATAACTAGCTGTCTTCCCTCTAGTCTTACACCTGCTAAATTAGGGACGGCTAGCGAAGATAGACCTCGGGTAGCTTTGTGCGAAATTCAAAACAAACCAAACCTCAAGAGATATACATATGTGTAATGATAAATCTAAGGACATTACAAAAATGGTACGTTTAGTTATAACATTTAATTGTCATAAGGCTACATCCGGGTTCACCCAAAACTATCTAAAACCGTACAAAATAACACTTAATTTAGGAAAGACGAAAAGAATTGGATAATAAGTAATATTACAAAACACCAATAAGGAAACGAAATATATAGTAGAGGTTGGATAACAAGTAATATTACAAAACACCAATAAGGAAACGAAATATATAGCAGAGGTTGGATAACAAGTAATATTACAAAACACCAATAAGGAAACGAAATATATAGCAGAGGTTGGATAATAAGTAATATTACAAAACACCAATAAGGAAACGAAATATATAGCAGAGGTTTGGATAACAAGTAATATTACAAAACACCAATAAGGAAACGAAATATATAGCAGAGGTTTGGATAATAAGTAATATTACAAAACACCAATAAGGAAACGAAATATATAGCAGAGGTTTGGATAACAAGTAATATTACAAAACACCAATAAGGAAACGAAATATATAGCAGAGGTTTGGATAATAAGTAATATTACAAAACACCAATAAGGAAACGAAATATATAGCAGAGGTTTGGATAATAAGTAATATTACAAAACACCAATAAGGAAATGAAATATATAGCAGAGGTTGAAATGGTTTTGATTTATTTAAAACAATCAGTCCTAAGGTTTATATGGCTTCGCTGCTCAAAATTTACTCCAGATAATTTATGATGGTTTTGGTATTCCATGCGTATCATCAACAAAACAGCCCTAAATTAGTATCTGTATTGTGTGATGACACAATGTTTACCGCTTGTTCCCAGTATCAAATCTAAATGTTAAGTTTGGACTAAAGGCTTGTGTTTTACGACAAATTCGATGAAATATATGCTTACAGTGACCGAGCGACATAAATCAACCAATCTTTGTTCTTTATCTGACCAGAATTAAATATATAAAACGAATATCGGATACACGTAAAATAACCGGATGTACAAAGCTCTTCCGTTTAATTAACTCTTTATGTTCATAAATTTACATTATTTCAAACCTAAATCATTAATATCTCAGCCTTCCAATATTGTAGAAATAACTTTGTATCAGGAACACGAAATGCAGATGTTAAAAACACTCACAGTTAGTCAATAAAGGAGTAATACAATAATCAAAAATTAGAACGGTTTACTAAGTGACCATGGTCAAACACATAATGGTTGCTAAGTATAGTTTGTTCTGTCTTGAATTTCGCACAAAACTAGCCGTCTTTAATTTAGCAGTCAAATACTTGAAGGAAGGCAGCTAGTCATCAGCACCATTCGCCAACTCTTCGGCTACTCTTTTACCAACCAATAGTGAGATTGACCCTCATAATATAACACCTGAACGGCTGAAAGGGTGGGCATGTTTCGTGTGACGGGATTCGAAACAGCAACCCTCAGATTACGGGTCAAGCGCCTTAACCACCTGACCATGCCAGGGCCGTCTAAGTGCAGAAAACACACAAATTCAGATTAACTAAGTGTCAGGTAAACTGCCAATGAATCTTAAAAAAATAAATACGTCTGCGATAGTAGTTTGTAAGATAACAGTTATTTCTCTGCAAGTTTATTAATTAATTAAGTTAGTAATTAAGTGTATCCTCAAAGAACATTTATTGATCACATTATTCGTAATCGTAAAATACTGAAATTTTTTGAACCTTATCTTATCAGTGTACTTGGTGTACTATTAATGCCACTGTAGTCTAGCTAATTATCAGTGTACTTGGTGTACTATTAATGCCACTGTAGTCTAGCTACTTATCAGTGTACTTGGTGTACTATTAATACCACTGTAGTCTAGTTACTTATTAGTGTACTTGGTGTACTATTAATGCCACTGTAGTCTAGCTACTTATCACTGTACTCGATGTACTATTAATGTCACTGTAGTCTAGTTACTTATCAGTGTACTCGGTGTACTATTAATGCCACTGTAGTCTAGCTACTTATCAGTGTACTCGGTGTACTATTAATGTCACTGTAGTCTAGTTACTTATCAGTGTACTCGGTGTACTATTGATACCACTGTAGTCTAGCTACTTATCAGTGTACTCGGTGTACTATTAATACCACTGTAGTCTAGTTACTTATCAGTGTACTTGGTGTACTATTAATACCACTGTAGTCTAGCTACTTATCAGTGTACTCGGTGTACTATTAATGCCACTGTAGTCTAGCTACTTATCAGTGTACTCGGTGTACTATTAATGCCACTGTAGTCTAGTTACTTATCAGTGTACTCGGTGTACTATTAATACCACTGTAGTCTAGCTACTTATCAGTGTACTTGGTGTATTATTAATGTCACTGTAGTCTAGTTACTTATCAGTGTACTCGGTGTACTATTATTGCCACTGTAGTCTAGCTACTTATCAGTGTACTCGGTGTACTCTTAATGCCACTGTAGTCTAGTTACTTATCAGTGTACTTGGTGTACTATTAATACCACTGTAGTCTAGTTACTTATCAGTGTACTTGGTGTACTATTAATACCACTGTAGTCTAGCTACTTATCAGTGTACTCGGTGTACTATTAATGTCACTGTAGTCTAGCTACTTATCAGTGTACTCGGTGTACTATTAATACCACTGTAGTCTAGTTACTTATCGGTGTACTCAGTGTACTATTAATGCCACTGTAGTCTAGTTACTTATCAGTGTACTTGGTGTACTATTAATACCACTGTAGTCTAGTTACTTATCAGTGTACTTGGTGTACTATTAATGCCACTGCAGTCCAGTTACTTCTCAGTGTACTTGGTGTACTATTAATACCACTGTAGTCTAGTTACTTATCAGTGTACTTGGTGTACTATTAATGCCACTGTAGTCTAGCAACTTATCAGTGTACTTGGTGTACTATTAATACCACTGTAGTCTAGTTACTTATCAGTGTACTTGGTGTACTATTAATGCCACTGTAGTCCAGTTACTTGTCAGTGTACTCGGTGTACTATTAATACCACTGTACTCTAGTTACTTATCAGTGTACTTGGTGTACTATTAATGCCACTGTAGTCTAGCAACTTATCAGTGTACTTGGTGTACTATTAATACCACTGTAGTCTAGTTACTTATCAGTGTACTTGGTGTACTATTAATGCCACTGTAGTCTAGCTACTTATCAGTGTACTTGGTGTATTTTTAACGCCACTGTAGTCTAGTTACTTGTCAGTGTACTCGGTGTACTATTAATACCACTGTATTCTAGTTACTTATCAGTGTACTTGGTGTACTATTAATGCCACTGTAGTCTAGCAACTTATCAGTGTACTCGGTGTACTATTAATGTCACTGTAGTCTAGTTACTTATCAGTGTACTTGGTGTACTATTAATACCACTGTAGTCTAGTTACTTATCAGTGTACTTGGTGTACTATTAATACCACTGTAGTCTAGTTACTTATCAGTGTACTTGGTGTACTATTAATGCCACTGTAGTCTAGTTACTTATCAGTGTACTTGGTGTACTATTAATGCCACTGTAGTCTAGCTACTTATCAGTGTACTTGGTGTATTTTTAACGCCACTGTAGTCTAGTTACTTATCAATGTACTTGGTGTACTATTAATGCCACTGTAGTCTAGTTACTTATCAATGTACTTGGTGTACTATTAATGCCACTGTAGTCTAGTTACTTATCAGTGTACTTGGTGTACTATTAATACCACTGTAGTCTAGCTACTTATCAGTGTACTTGAGTTTCTCTAACTTCTCTAGCCGGTCTTCATATTTGTTCTTGTTTTTAGTTGCTTTCAGTTACTGTAGGTAGACCTTTTATTTTACAGTAGAAACGTATTACAAGGTATTCAAGATTGTTTCTAAGTATAATATATTTCAGTTGTTTTCTGAAATATTGTACAAGTGTTATCTCTGAATTTGTACCTATCAAAATGTGGACCGCATGGCCAAGCGTGTTAAAGCTTGAATAGTAACCCAGTATTCACTGGTTCCATATCAGTACTAACCTAGTTGGTGTTCGCATTCCCGTCGCGCCAAACATGCTCGCCCTTTCAGCCGTGGGGGCGTTAAATGTGATGGTCAATCCCACTATTCGTTGGTAAAAGAGTAACTCAAGAGTTGACGGTGGGTGGTGATAACTAGCTGCCTTCCCTCTAGTCTTACTCTACTAAATTAGGCACGGCCAGCGCAAATAGCCCTTGAATAGCTTTGCGCGAAATTCAAAACAAACTAAAAAAAACTTAAAATAGGCTGCAAATAATGAGCCCTCGGATTCACGGTTCAGGCTTATTAATCATCAGACCTCAATAAATTCAAAGAAAAAGGCAATTAACTGCCCTACTTTCTTATATTTAATGCGTGCTTTTCCCTCCAAATACCTGACGATAAACCTATATCGCGTTACATTCGCACACATTCAATTTTGTTCAATATTTTTCAAAAAGCAAAATCATTAATAGTTTCTTTGTTTTTTGAATTACGCGCAGAGCTACACGAGATCAATCTGCGCTAGCCGTCCCTAATTTAGCAGTGTAATACGAGAGGGAAGAAAGCTAGTCATCACCACCCACCCACCACTAGCTTTCTGGAGCTTTAAAAATTGTGTTTGGCGGTTAAAAAAAATCAATTTCGTGACGAAAAATAAAATGTTTAAAACTTCTGAGGAAAAAAAGAAAATAACATAACTGTGTCGCATTACGGTCTTGGCCCAAACTATAAACTTTAATAAACCTCACTGCTCTGTAAGCTGTAGTTATTTTCTGTATCCCGTAAAGCTAGGTTTCTTTTTTCTACAGGAAGAGTTTATTTAGGCCTTCAACATTGCTCAAGTAGCAGCCCGCACAAAAGACGGTTAACTTCAATATGACATCAATTTTCCTGGACAGAAGGATGGTTGAGGAGGTTTAGTCTCGGACTTCACGTTGTTATCGCTGGAAAGTTCTTTAAGCTTTTAGAATCTTCGGAGCCGACTGAAAGGAAAAAAACAACGCAATAGATTACGCGACCTTTGAGAGTGTAGACTGAGAAACTAAAATACAATGAGTGATACCCACAGACATTTTTGTCGTATCTGATGACGCCATAACCTTGTACGAAACGTTGTACATTTACAATAAATCTTTCTTTGTTACCCATTCAAGACATCTCGAAACATTCATTTAACGAAAAGAACTCTTTTCTTCATCAAGACCAGGCATGACCAAGTGGCTATGGCTCTCTACTCGTAATCTGAGGGTCCCAGGTTCGAATCCCTGTCGCACCAAACATGCTGTTCTTCCAGCCGTTGGGACGTTATAACGTAGCAATCAATATCGCTTTTTGTTGGTAAAAGAGTTACTCAAGAGTAGGCGGTGGGTAGTGATGACTAGTTGTCTTCCCTCTAGTCTTATAAATTAGGGATGGCTAGCGCAGATAGCCCTCGTATTCTTTGCGCGAAATACGAAACAAATCTCTTCATCAATGTTACTGTGAAGCCTTGTTTATAAGTCAGCAATGCGTTTTATGAAATAAAAGTCTGTGAAAATAAAACTCACTGTGAAACAAATCGTTAAAGTAAAGTGCAGAAAGTCGTAATGGAGACAAGCATGATGGGCCGGAGAAGTCGTTAGGAGACATTTTGTCTGGAAAATGAGCATGTTAATGGAATATTTCACTCCACAGTCATCCCGCGTTACTTCTCACAAGTCTTATCTCATTAAGGTCAAATAAGCATTACCGCCTAAAATAACTTAATGATGACATTCTAAAATGAAACCCAGAAGAATGAAGCATTCATTGAACAGGGGTGGCAGAAGACCCAGATGTGGCTAGTAATTGGTATATACAAGAGTAATGAAACTTTTCGTATCGCTAAGAAAGAGAAGTAACAACTACAGTACGTTAACATATTCATACTTTTATTTTTCATAAAACTGACAGCCATGACAATCACTTGATTATTTGTCGTTTATCTGCAGTTTAGCACTAACCCACACAGTGGGCTGTATGTACTGTGCCTACCTGAACACAAATGTTCCAGCATAGAAATGTGGTTAGAACGCTTGACTCTTAACCAGAGGGCCACGGATTTGAATTCCTGCCACACCAAACATGCTCATCCTTTCAGACGTGAATGTGTTATCATTTTCTGATTAATTCCACTTTTCTTTGATGAAAAAGCACTCAAGAGTTGGCGGTGGGTGGTGATAACTAGTCGCCTTTCCTCTAGTCTTATACTGCTAAATTAGAGATAACTAAAGAAAATAACCCTCGTGCAGCTGTGCGCGAACTACAAAACAATTAAACAAAAAACACGAACAAAAGTTTTAGCTTTGTGGACCCCTAGGTTTGCTACTGAGCCACAGTGAGTTTGCATTATCTATTGAGAATGAACCCGAGCCTCTTTAAGTAAAAATTATATCCGCCATTACAAATATTGCTTACACGCAAAACAGTATGTATTCATACATGTCAGTATTTCATATCTTTGGGCTTAAGCGCATTTCGAATATTTAATAAAATTACATGATGCAAACGGTAAAACACTGCTGTCCTTCACTTGTTTTCAAACCATAAAACACTGCTGTCCTTCACTGCTTTTCAAACCATAAAACTCTACTGTCCTTCACTGGTTTTCAAACCATAAAACTCTACTGTCCTTCACTGGTTTTCAAACCATAAAACTCTACTGTCCTTTACTGGTTTTCAAATAGTGGCTCAGTCTTAGTTACATCTGATGGATTATAATGCTGAAAACACAATTTCTATAGTAATGGCTGACAGAACACTTTTTTTCACAGTTTAGCTTATTTTTAGCAAAAACAAGCAAGTTTAGTGATATATTAGCTTAAAACTAAGTAATAGTTGTAGTTTAAAACTAAGTAATAGTTGTAGTTTAAAACTAAGTAATAGTTGTAGTTTAAAACTAACTAATAGCTGTAGTTTAAAACTAAGTAATAGTTGTAGTTTAAAACTAAGTAATAGTTGTAAGAAGACCAACCACTAATGTGGATCAGTTGTAATATCAAGACTTCCTGAGATCATTTTTATCAAGTGGTTTTCTAGTCATCACTTGCTGTAATATTAATTATTCAGTGCCTGGGATCAGTTTTAAGATCATTCAATGTTTAATTAAAGTGACTTGTTTCTTGATAATATGAGTAGTAACATTTAATATGAGTAGTAACATTTAATATGAGTAGTAACATTTAATATGAGCAGTAACATTTAATATGAGCAGTAACATTTAATATGAGTAGTAACATTTAATATGAGTAGTAACATTTAATATGAGTAGTAACATTTAATATGAGCAGTAACATTTAATATGAGTAATAACATTTAATATGAGCAGTAACATTTAATATGAGCAGTAACATTTAATATGAGCAATAACATTTAATATGAGTAGTAACATTTAATATGAGTAGTAACATTTAATATGAGTAATAACATTTAATATGAGTAGTAACATTTAATATGAGTAGTAACATTTAACATGAGCAGTAACATTTAGTATGAGTAGTAACATTTAATATGAGTAGTAACATTTAATATGAGCAGTAACATTTAATATGAGTAGTAACATTTAATATGAGTAGTAACATTTAATATGAGTAGTAACATTTAACATGAGCAGTAACATTTAAAGGCAAAATATTGATGGTACTCAATTAATCACAAGTAAAATAAATCACGTCCAATTTTAAACTGATCGCCCCATAGGAAGACAATTATTTAACAACACCCTCAGCCAAGTTTTAAGTTTTGTTTAACCGCATAGCAAAAAGTGACTGTCACTCTTATAACACGACTCCTAAATTCAGAGCTACTTATTTTCTTTTTGTCAATTCAGATTCGCAGTTTGTTATTCTACCGCTAGGCCACGCCACATTCAAATTTCTATGCATCTCCTCTGAGCTATATTTGAGCTTACTTTTAAATTTTTAACTGATTTCCATTTCTTTCCATCGTTATTCTGAATGTAGAACTACAAAAAAAATTAAAAAGAAATCCTAAACTGTTACTTCGTTTCCTCTGTAAGAAAAGTTTCTTGTGTCATTTTTAAACTCTACCGTATCCACACGCCGAGTGAGAGATTTGGCTAATAACACATATACTCTTTACTTGTTCCGGCTCGCTTCATACAAGTTAAAGTTAGTTTAATCACCTTTATCCGCTATCTCAACTTCTCTGGAATTTTCCTCGTGCCTTATCAACATTGTTTTCTTCTTCGACCATCAATCTTTGCTTCCGACTCTTACAAAAAATATGGTTAGTATGTGACACTTTTTATTGTTAGTATGGACAAGAGATATTTCGGTCCGTGTTTCTGGATGTGGTTTGAAGGTCTTAAAGATCGCGCATGCCTGGTAAGCTAGAAGTTTCTGATGTAGATACCAAATTTTATCTAAAAATGTATCTTAAGTAGTGTTGAAACTTTTATTAAACTTTTATTCACCTGAAGTTGACCTAAAATGTCTGAATAGTTGTTCACCCACGCCAGTCGTCTTTAGATACAGTTTTCACTTCAAGAGGGTTTTCTCGTCATCACGAAATATTATCTAAGTGTAATTGGCTCTCATAAGTCGATAAAAACTTTCAGTGTAACTCATGGAAAGACAAATCCAGAAATTATATTTGTTGTTTATGATAAAATTATTATTTTCTTTGTTTTAAGGGTTAATTTATACAGAGAAAATGGAAAACGAGATAGACCACTATTTCAAAACACGTGTCCTTAGATAGTCCACTATTTCAAAACACGTGTCCTTACACAGACCACTATTTCAAAACACGTGTCTTCAGATAGACCACTATTTCAAAACACGTGTCTTCAGATAGACCACTATTTCAAAACACGTGTCTTTAGATAGACCACTATTTCAAAAGACGTGTCTTTAGATAGACCACTATTTCAAAACACGTGTCCTTAGACAGACCTCTATTTCAAAACATGTGTCCTTAGATAGACCACTATTTCAAAACACGTGTCTTTAGATAGACCACTATTTCAAAACACGTGTCCTTAGACAGATCACTATTTCAAAACACGTGTCCTTAGACAGACCACTATTTCAAAACACGTGTCCTTAGACAGATCACTATTTCAAAACACGTGTCTTCAGATAGACCACTATTTCAAAACACGTGTCTTTAGACAGACCACTATTTCAAAACACGTGTCTTTAGATTTTGTCCATTTACTGACTTTTTGTTTCAAACGAAGCTTTTATAGAATGCGTAATATTTAGAAATATGTTGGAAAACCACGAACTTCTGTTTAGTGCGAGATAATTGTATCATGCAATAAATAAATAATGAATGTTTGTTCTTCCCTGTTTGAGGGATTGAAAGGACAGAGAAAAAGGAACAAAAAGCAGATATATACCGTAGACCTTTGATTAAACTAGAACAGAGTGTATTTGTGGAAATGGAGTTCTTTATTGCCACATACTTGTTTTTGACCCACGTGTATCAACTATTATGTAGGCCCGCTTATGTACTTCTCGCTCAGTTTAAAGAAATTTTCCTGTTTTCTCCATTCTTCACGTGATCCTTTCTCGCGACTGGTTGTAGACTTATTACGATACAAACCGGATTTCGATACCCGTGATGATCATAATAGAAATAGCTTGTTGTGTAGCATCGTGCTTAGACACCAACTAATAAAAAGCTTAACGTGAGCGCCATCTATAAACGGTTTCAGTCCTCGGCACATTGTTTATCATGACCAGATGTGATAATCATAAAAAGGTGGCGCTGGAAACTTTATCACATAAACTACATTAGGCTGTCAAAATTCGTCTTTTTTCATGTTTTAAAAAGCTCAACGTTTTCGTTTTGTAATTCAATTATAAATCATTCAAAAAACCCACTGAATAAATCTACATTAACTTTACATATCAACCAATAGAATAGCCGCTTTCTCAGTAGACTCAATTATCTCTTAGAATATAAGTCTTGTTGAGATCAGTAACTAACACACACGAACACGTGTGACTAAGATCAGTAACTAATACACACGAACACGTGTGACTAAGATAAGTAACTAATACACACGAACACGTGTGACTAAGATCAGTAACTAATACACACGAACACGTGTGACAACATTATTCATACTTACCATATTATACAACGTTCAGTCCATTAATCCTAACTAGTATTAACATAGAAAATGAAAACAAATTACCTAAAAAACATAAATAGTAATGAACACATACACATGTATGATAGTTATTAATTATCAATTACATGAATAGGGTATCCTATTAATTAGAAATACGATATACAATTAGTTATTCATTAATAATTAGTCTTAATTTATTGTAACTAACCAGGAAAACGAAATAATTTGTTTCTTTTTTAATTTCGCACAAAGCTACTCGACGGCTATCTGCGCTAGCCGTTCCTAATTTAGCTACTCTTTTACCAACGAATAGTGGGATTGACCGTCACTTTACAACGCTCTCACGGATGAAAGGGCAAGCATGTTTGATGTGACGGTGATTCGAACCTGTAACCCTTAGATTACGAGTTGAGTACCTTAACCACCTGGCCATGCCGGTCCAACAACAAAATCAAAAGTCTTTATACTCTCGAAACAGTTATCTTTTGATATCATACTTACTGGGCGATTTTATTGGGTTCTGAATGAAGTGTAGAGCCCGGCATGGACAAGTGTGTTAAGTGTGCAAAAATAAATAACTGATTTAAGTGTGTTTTAATTCTTTATTTCTTATAATACTTAAGTTATAAACACATAAAATACAACGTAAAATAATTTTAAAACACAGTGATTAGTATGAGATTTCAATTTGTTGACTTTCGTTTCGAACTCATATATGACGCATAAAAGTGCACTGAGAGAGGGGTAACTAAGGCTGCATTGTTCTTTTGTTTACACCATGTTTAATCGTCTTCAGGAATGACATCCATGGGAGATTGAAACATTTTCTCTGAAAGAATCCCCTTTTCTCCTAAAGCAACAACTGATGGACACGATACGTCTGTGAGATTTGAGAGAGGAAAAAAAAACCGGAACAAAGTAAATACAAGCAGCCAACTGCATCTTTATCCTTTGTAAGCTTTTGGTTGTACTAATCCGTTACCAAAGACCACCAACAGAAACAAACGGAAACACGTAAGAACTTCCTTCCCTTCCTGCCTTAGGAAACAATGCACTAGAGACTTCCTGATTCTTTGAAGAAATACTAGACAGGTCACTGAGAACAAATATTTTTTTTTCTTATCTGTACTAACTAGCGACCTCTAGGTACAACACGAAGCACTTGCGTTTCGACTGGTTCTTTTCTTCTTCAAGAATTAATTACAATAAAAAAAGAGTCGTTCTTAAATTAAAAATCCTCTTCATATCTGTATTTTATACAACCACGGTTTTGTTATTTCATCTCTCAAACAAAATATTCCCACAGGTAAGTAAATCCTAAGTGTTATAAGTGGTGTGGTATTTGATCAAAATACTTGGGTGTAATTACAACTGGATGTAAGCTGCCGTAACTGAATACTAATGAATAAATAAAGTATAGACACTAAATTACATTTTAAAGTATTGAATGTCTAAAGGGAAATAAAGTTTCTTTTTTATCAAATAATAAATAACGTAAGTAACACAAAGTCTTCTGTCGAGCGTGTGACGAAGATATAAAAATACGATTACGAGAATTCTAAACTGTATTATAAAATGCTATATTTCAAACGAAAATGGTTTTAAATTTATCTGTTTTTGGCTGTCTTTGTTTGTTTTCTTTTTTTAATTTCGCGCAAAGCTACTCGAGGGCTATCTGTGCTAGCTGTCACTAATATAGATGTAAGACGAGAGGAAAGGCAGCTAGTCATCACCACCCACCGCCAACTCTTGGTCTACTCTTTTACCAACAAATAGTGAGATTGACCGTCACATTATAACGTCCCTACGGCTAAAAGGGCGAGTTTGTTTGACGCGACTGGGAGGCGAACCCGCGACCCTCTAATTACGAGTCGCACGCCTAGACTCAACTGGCCATGCCGGGCCTGTAGGCTGTTTTAAGGCTTTAGAAAAAGGATAAGATATGGTTTTGGTTTCATTAACATAACAATATGTATTGAAACACCAGAAATACAAAAAGAAAGAACTAAGAGCGTTAAGCCTAAAGTGGGTATCTAAACTTTTACAATACAAACAACTGGTTTAATTTATTATCACTACAAAGTACTTGGTATTTTTAACCAAGGGCTAAGAGATCAGATTAGATGCTTCGTGACTCAAGCATAGTGATTTCTAATTCAATACTGTCGACCAAATGGCTTGCAGACGATCAGTAGCGATTAAGCAGCAAATAAAGTTGGATAATGCAAGTGACTTGTAACATCCATATTGAATGATTATGCAAGTGACTTGTAACATCCATGTTGAATTTACTGTTATATAACTATTTTAATACAGAGGTTTGTTTAAGTTAAATTTATGTTTATTAATGTACATAAGAACAAAACTCGAGACCCATTATTTAGATGTACGGTCTGTGAATTCCAAGATTAGTGGTTCATGTCCCGTTGGTGATCCAGCATGGCTAGGTGGTTGTGGGCTCGAATCCCCGTCACACTAAACATGCTAGCCCTTTCAGCTGTAGCGGCGTTATAATGTTACGGTAAATCACATTATTCGTTGATAAGAGAGTAGTCCAAGAGTTGTTGGTAGGGGGTGTTAGTAAAAGAGTAGCCGAAATGTTGGCGGTGGGTGGTGATGACTAGTAACCTTTCTTTCTAGTCATTCACTTGTTGCTGAGAGACAGCTAGCGCAAATAGTCCTCGCGTAGCTTTGCGCGAAAATCAATTAAACAAACCGTAGAAGCTGATCAACAAGATATCGGTGCTCGTATCTTGGATCTCTCGAATCGCAACCAAACCCATGTTTAAATACATAGAAACACGCGAAAAAAACGAGAAACTTTTGAATGATTGCTGAAGGTAAAGTCAGAGAAAGCACTTGCGAGCACTATTTTCAATGTACGTTTAATAATTAATGCGCAACACTGATATTTTCTGTTTTGTTTTTTGTATGCGTGTCTAAATAACAACTCTCTTCAAATAGTGATGGATGTTTGGAAATGCTAATTTTTGTAGAAAAAATGTTTAATACTAAATAATACATTTTGAAATATTAATGCTTTAAACATTAGTTTGAGATAAGAGGTTTAGATTCAGAGAAAATAAAAGATAAGAAAATATATTTAGGTTTCTTGATATTATTAAGAGAAACTAGGTTACTAACGAAATGTCATTGGGCCAAAAAAATGTGTATCACATTACATTATAATGCATGCATTATTAAAGTTCGCATTTAAAAATTTTCCCATAAAACATGATTTTACAAAAATCTTATATTAAAGAAAGTTACTGAACCATAAATTATTCATACCTCCTAGCGACCGATTCTCTTAAATATTTTTATTTTGTTTTGTATCAAACAAAAATAGTGAAGAATTCTGTTTTTTAACTTTCAGAATCATTACTTCAACTTACGAAATGCGTAGTTATAACTGTAAAACGTAAAACTTTGTATCGACTGTGGCTTAACTGAGATCTGTTCAAGGTACATGTAACTGTGTTAGGGATTAAAGATTGTACGGGTGAGTGTAAAGTTCAAGAAGTGAAGTGAAACTCGCCAAAGGGCAGTTTTGGTTGTGTCATTTATTATTCTTACAATGACCTATATTTAAATGTTTACGTGATCAATGTTAATAATACATTTAAAATTATTAGCAGCAACAAAACTGTTAGGATTTTTAGCATTGCGTTAACAGTTAGCTTCAGGCCTTTCAAAGATAACCATGAACGTAAAGCTAAAATTCGAATATCTGTTTCAACGCAAATGTTTTTTTATGCAAAGTTTGTTTGTTTTGTTTTGAATTTCGCGCAAAGCTACACCTAGGCTAGCCGTTCATAATTTAGCACTGTAAGACTAAAGGGAAGGCGGCTAGTCCTCACCACCCAACACTCTTGGACTACTCTTTTACCAACGAATAGTGGGATTGACCGTCGCTATATAAAGCTCCCACGGCTGAAAGGGCGAGCATGTTTGGTGTGACGGAAATTCGAACTCCTACTGGATTAGTATTCAAGTGTACCAGTGAATACTGGGTTGTATTCAAGTGTACCAGTGAATACTGGGTTGTATTCAAGTGTACCAGTGAATAATAGGTTGTATTCAAGTGTACCAGTGAATACTGGGTTGTATTCAAGTGTACTAGTGAATACTGGGTTGTATTCAAGTGTACTAGTGAATACTGGGTTGTATTCAAGTGTATCAGTGAATACTGGGTTGTATTCAAGTGTATCAGTGAATACTGGGTTGTATTCAAGTGTACTAGTGAATACTGGGTTAGTATTCAAGTGTACTAGTGAATACTGGGTTGTATTCAAGTGTACCAGTGAATACTGGGTTAGTATTCAAGTGTTTTACATTTTTATTTCCGACATCGTATCTTGCTAAATATTGAAGTGAAACTACAATAAAACTCATTTCACTTTTCTCTCAGAGCGTGTTACGTTTTTTTTTATGTTTTATGTTTTTCGTAGACTAAACGCAACAGAAAAACACAGATAACAGCTTGTATAATTTATTACACTAAACTATTATATGTATGTAACAGATATAACATAAATTATATAATAACAATGACAGATATTAAGTTTAAACCTTCAAAATTAATTACAACACAAAATGGTACTGGCCTGTATCTAATATAATGATCTAGAATGAAAGTCCAAAAGTTCAGATCAGAAATCCAAAATTCTGGTCTAGGGTGTGAATTTGGTCCCACGAAGAAATACCGAAGTCTGAATGGAGAATGACGAAGTTCTTTTTACGGTGTTTTCGATGAATGTTTCAACTTCTCGTTTTCCGCTTCGGTCTCCCCTTAACAGTCCTGTACGTGTTGATTCTCAGTATAACCAGTAATTCGAATGAATCGTAAATATTGACGAGACAAAATCACAGCTTCTGTAGATCTAGCTCTGGTCACAAATCAAAGTTGAATAAAATCACAGCAAACACTTGAACTTTCTCAAACGAATGACTGACTCTTCCTATTCTTTTCTTCGAATAAAAACTAATTACTCTTCTTCTTCTCGCATCTTCGTCTGCTTATATATTTGTAGGCCTAGACTTCTCGAACAATCGCGTAACTTCCCAACATTCCAGAGAAATCCGCGCATGTCCGTTCTTGCACGAGACTTGTCGTCTAGACACTAGGCCGCCACATTCCATTTATAGTCAACTGATTGATCTATCTAATTCTAGAAATTTCTAAATGTTATTTTAAATGAATAACAACATATTTTTAATTGGTTTAAACTTTGAAACAATAATATAAATATGGAAATATAAATAATAGAAATGAAAATTTAAATACAACACGACATGTTGTCGTTTACACAACATTTACATAACAGAGCCAAAACCAAAATTAAGTATTTATAAATAATTTATTTGTTTATTTATGTTATATATTTCAGTGTTTTCTTTGTCTTTGCTATCTAAAAGCACCCCCGCTAGTATCGCGGTAAGTTTACGGATTCACAACGCTAAAATAAGGGGTTCGATCCCCCTTGCTGGGCTCAGCAGATAGCCCAATGTGGCTTTGCTATAAGAAAACACACACTATCTACAAATTCATATTTACAGAAGGCAAAGTAAAATATAGACATAAAATAACAACACTTAGACTGTTGAAACAACATCAGAAAAATAATAATTCGATTAACAAAGTATAAATAACAATTGCTTGTATCGGGTATCTTTCATACATTAACGGTCTGGTGTGACCAAGTGGTGAGGGCGCTCGACTCGCAGTCTGAGGGTCTGAATCCTCTTCTCACCAAACATGCTACGAGGGTGTAATAATGTGACGATCAATCCCACTATTCTTTGGTAAAAGAGTAGCCCAAAAGTTGGCGGTGGGTGATGATGACTAGCTGCCTTTTCTCTAGTCTTACACTGCTAACGACTAGCGGAGATAGCCCTGGTGTAGCTTTGCTCGAAATTGAAAAACATCCGATATAGTAACAGGTAGGCTTTGCGAAAAATTAACTCAGCTATCAGTCTACTAAAATATATCATATATATATATATGAGTCATTTCATATCAAGCCTACTGATTTTTATGCAATTAATCATCGTGATCAAATGATTTAATCACGGGTAATCAATTTATGACTTTTGCCATCAATCTGAGAGATTAAAGCAGAGACGCATATAAGATATGAAACAAATATATCTGCTATAAGAAGCAAAAGTCTGCATTGAAAATCACTGAGACCAAATATTAAATACATGAGACGTCATGAGTTACACTGAGTTATGTATTATCTTTTTCGTTTTGTCCAGATAAGTAAAAACCTTTGCCTCCTTGAACAGGGATATAATATTTATTTTTATTACGTCGTTTACGTAAACACTTTGACGAGATCTCTTCTGTGAAACAGACATATGTCTTATTTAGTTTCGTAAGATAAATAAAGTGGTAAGTTGTGAGTAGATATATAAGTATAGACAGAACGAAACAAGTATTTTTAAAAGGTTTTAGTCTGTTTGAATTTCGCGCAAAGCTACAGGAGGGCTATCTATGCTAACCCTCTCTAATTTAGTAGTGTAAGACTAGAGAAAAGGCAGGTAGTCATCACCACCCGTCAACGCTTGGGCTTCTCTTTTATCAATGAATACTGGGATTGCCCCAAAATTTTATAACACCCCTACGGCTGAAAGGGCGAGCATGTTTGGTGCGACGGGGATTTGAAATTGCGACCATCGGATTACGAGTTGAGTGCCTTAACAACCTGGCCATGCCAAGGCCCTTTTAAAAGGTTTTTTTCTGTGATCATAGATGCACTTAACTCATCTTCATGTTAGCTGGTCGAATACAAGATATTTTCACTTAATAAGCTTAACAAGTAAATAAGGTACCTCTGCCATATTAAACAGTTGAAATAAAATTTCGAGTGAAATTGTTGTTTACTGAGACATGTTTTTAACTACAGCTTGATAACGTACGCCCCTCGATGGGACAACGGTAAGTTTACAGGTTTGCAGCATGAAAATACGAGGTCTGATTTTCCACGATAGACACAGCAGATAGCTCACGTGGCTTTGCTCTAAAATAAACGATGTAGCTTTTGAGCTCACTTAAAGCTATACAAACCATAAATGAAGTAGGCTTTAGCACGATCTCTCTTAACAACCAATTTACCAAATGTTGGGCATGGCCCATTCGTTAACACATTTGAATTGCAAATTCAAAGGTGTATGATTCATTGCCTGTTGCCATAGAAACCACAATCGTTAAATCTCACTGTTCGATCAGACCACAAGAGCCAAAGAGATTCTGGTGGATGCATTTGACCTTTAACATCTAGTCTGACATTTCAAAAATAGGGAAGGTTAAACGTAAGCGGCTTTTTATATAGCTTTACGGGAAAAATCATACAAACAATTCACCCCTCTTTATCAAAGGTCAACTAGTTGAATTACGTGTACGACTATATCAATATAGTCCTGTCATGACCGGCTGATTGTGGGTGCTCGACTCGGAATCAGAGTTCCGGGTTCGAAACCCCCATTCCACTAAACGTGCTTGTCCTTTAAACCGTTGTAATGTTATAACATATTAATCAAACCCGCTAATTATTGATAAAAGAGTAGGACAAAAGTTGTCGGAGGGTGAAGACCATTAGCTCCTCCCCTCTGTTCTTCTTAGTGTTAAATCAAGGACTGGTAAGTCCTCGTCTAGCTTTGCGCAAAATTAAAAAAAAACACACTAAAATCTTTAAGAAAAAGAGAGTCGTTTGTGGGGCAGAAGTTTTATTCATCAAGCTGAAGTTAGCCCTCAGATAATCATTTGTTTTATACCGTTCACAACTAATAGTTTTAATTCAGGTAATATGTGCTTATATGATTTTTTTTCTGTAGCTGAAATGTATAACTTATCACTGATGGTGGCCTGCAGAAGCCCGTAAGCCAAGACTTCATATCTCGATATTTACAGAAAACGATTCTTTTACGTTTTCTGCTTCTTGGTGACTACCTTAAATAGAATTATTTTGAGACCTTTCACGTATTATAGCTATATGTTCTTGAGTAAATATTTATAAACCGACAGGTGTGAGACAATTATTAAAAAGAGAAAAAAATATACTCTGTACTTTAAATAAAAGTCCAAAGACGCAATTATATATTTCGTCTTATGTCGAGACAAGTTTGTGAAAAATTGCTAAGGGAACAGAACATTAGTAGTTAGGAAAATACACCGATATATCCTTGTATGTTGAACGTGAAAACAATGCCTTTTTCCTTTTAACGTTTCACATTAAGTTACAACAATGCTGTAGAACGTAAAATATTACATCAATTCTTTAAAATGTTCACAATAAGATTCAACAATGCTGTCGAACGTGAAATATTACATCATCCTTTGAAAGGTTCATACTAAAACACAACAATGCTGTCGAACGTAAAATATCATATCAATCATTTGAAAGCTTTGTAGTAAGTTACAACAATGCCGTCGAACGCGAAATATTACATCAGTTATTTGAAAATTTCACCCGACTAATAATCTGAGTGTCGCGGGTTTGAATCCCTGTCACACAAAACATGCTTGCTCTTTTAGCTATGTAGGTGTTATAATGATTCGATCAGTACCACTGTTTGTTTGTAAAAAAGTAGCCCAAGAGTTGGCGGTGGGTTGTGGTGACTAACTGCTTTCCCTCTCGTCTTACACTGCTAAGTTACGGACGACTAGCGCAGATAGCCCTCGTGTAGTTTTGCGCGAAATTCAAAACAAACCAAATATAAATAATCCAGTATTCGATTGTGATAATATGAATGTGTATACAGAACTATAGACCTATTCAAAAACCTCGTGCAGCTGCAGAACTAATGACGTCATACTCGGTAGATAAAATGCCTTATTTTTAGCAGGAGTTAGTTGTGTTTTTTCTTTCTTACTGTGTATAAAAGTTAATCCCACAAACAAAATTTTGTAATGATTCGTATGAACAGTCTTACATAAAACAGCGAGATCGAAAAATTGAGTTTATCCACGTATTACAATGGAGATTAAAAATTTCCTTTATAACTTTGCCGGCCCAACATGGCAAGGTGGTTAAGGCACTCGACTCGTAATCAGAAGATCGCTGGTTCAAACCCCCGTCACATCAAACATGCTCGCTCTTTCAGCCGGAGGAGGGGGGCATTATACAGTCACGGTTAATCCCAGTATTCGTTGATAAAAGAGTAGCCCAAGAATTGGCGGTCGGTCTTACACTGCTAAATTAAGGACGGCTAGAGCAGATAACCGTCGTGTAGCTTTGCGCGAAATTCAAACAAACAAACCGGAAAGAACCTTTTTATGTTAAAACTAAAACCTTTAAAACCTGTATGAAGTTAGTACATGTACACTAATAATATAACGTTTAAAACATGTATGAAGTTAGTATATGTACACTAATAATATAACGTTTAAAACATGTGTAAAGTTAGTATATGTACACTAATAATATAACGTTTAAAACCTGTATGAAGTTAGTATATCTACTCTAATAATATAATGTTTAAAACCTGTATGAAGTTAGTACATGTACACTAATAATATAACGTTTAAAACATGTATGAAGTTAGTATATGTACACTAATAATATAACGTTTAAAACCTGTATGAAGTTAGTATATGTACTCTAATAATATAATGTTTAAAACATGTATGAAGTTAGTACATGTACACTAATAATATAACGTTTAAAACATGTATGAAGTTAGTATATGTACTCTAATAATATAATGTTTAAAACATGTGTAAAGTTAGTATATGTACACTAATAATATAACGTTTAAAACATGTGTAAAGTTAGTATATGTACACTAATAATATAACGTTTAAAACCTGTATGAAGTTAGTATATGTACTCTAATAATATAATGTTTAAAACCTGTATGAAGTTAGTACATGTACACTAATAATATAACGTTTAAAACATGTGTGAAGTTAGTATATGTACACTAATAATATAACGTTTAAAACATGTGTGAAGTTAGTATATGTACACTAATAATATAATGTTTAAAACCTGTATGAAGTTAGTATATGTACACTAATAATATAACGTTTAAAACATGTGTGAAGTTAGTATATGTACACTAATAATATAAAGTTTAAAACCTGTGTGAAGTTAGTATATGTACACTAATAATATAACGTTTAAAACCTGTGTGAAGTTAGTATATGTACACTAATAATATAACGTTTAAAACATGTGTGAAGTTAGTATATGTACACTAATAATATAAAGTTTAAAACCTGTGTGAAGTTAGTATATGTACACTAATAATATAACGTTTAAAACCTGTGTGAAGTTAGTATATGTACACTAATAATATAACGTTTAAAACCTGTATGAAGTTAGTATATGTACTCTAATAATATAATGTTTAAAACCTGTGTGAAGTTAGTATATGTACACTAATAATATAACGTTTAAAACATAGGTGAAGTTAGTATATGTACACTAATAATATAACGTTTAAAACATGTATGAAGTTAGTATGTGTACACTAATAATATAACGTTTAAAACATGTATGAAGTTAGTATATGTACACTAATAATATAACGTTTAAAACATGTATGAAGTTAGTACATGTACACTAATAATATAACGTTTAAAACCTGTATGAAGTTAGTATATTTACACTAATAATATAACGTTTAAAACATAGGTGAAGTTAGTATATGTACACTAATAATATAACGTTTAAAACATGTATGAAGTTAGTATATTTACACTAATAATATAACGTTTAAAACATGTATGAAGTTAGTACATGTACACTAATAATATAACGTTTAAAACCTGTATGAAGTTAGTATATTTACACTAATAATATAACGTTTAAAACATAGGTGAAGTTAGTATATGTACACTAATAATATAACGTTTAAAACATGTATGAAGTTAGTATATGTACACTAATAATATAACGTTTAAAACCTGTATGAAGTTAGTATATGTACACTAATAATATAACGTTTAAAACCTGTATGAAGTTAGTATATGTACACTAATAATATAACGTTTAAAACATATGTGAAGTTAGTATATGTACACTAATAATACAACGTTTAAAACCTGTTTGAAGTTAGTATATTTACACTAATAATATAACGTTTAAAACCTGTATGAAGTTAGTATATGTACACTAATAATATAACGTTTAAAACATGTGTGAAGTTAGTATATGTACACTAATAATATAACGTTTAAAACATGTGTGAAGTTAGTATATTTACACTAATAATATAACGTTTAAAACCTGTATGAAGTTAGTATATGTACACTAATAATATAACGTTTAAAACATGTGTGAGTTAGTATATGTACACTAATAATACAACGTTTAAAACATGTGTAAAGTTAGTATATGTACACTAATAATACAACGTTTAAAACATGTGTAAAGTTAGTATATGTACACTAATAATATAACGTTTAAAACATGTATGAAGTTAGTATATGTACACTAATAATACAACGTTTAAAACATGTGTAAAGTTAGTATATGTACACTAATAATATAACGTTTAAAACATGTGTGAAGTTTGTATATGTACACTAATAATATAACGTTTAAAACATGTATGAAGTTAGTATATGTACACTAATAATATAACGTTTAAAACCTGTATGAAGTTAGTATATGTACACTAATAATATAACGTTTAAAACATATGTGAAGTTAGTATATGTACACTAATAATACAACGTTTAAAACCTGTTTGAAGTTAGTATATTTACACTAATAATATAACGTTTAAAACCTGTATGAAGTTAGTATATGTACACTAATAATATAACGTTTAAAACATGTGTGAAGTTAGTATATGTACACTAATAATACAACGTTTAAAACATGTGTAAAGTTAGTATACTTACACTAATAATATAACGTTTAAAACCTGTTTGAAGTTAGTATATTTACACTAATAATATAACGTTTAAAACCTGTATGAAGTTAGTATATGTACACTAATAATATAACGTTTAAAACATGTGTGAAGTTAGTATATGTACACTAATAATACAACGTTTAAAACATGTGTAAAGTTAGTATATGTACACTAATAATACAACGTTTAAAACATAGGTGAAGTTAGTATATGTACACTAATAATATAACGTTTAAAACATGTGTAAAGTTAGTATATGTACACTAATAATATAACGTTTAAAACCTGTATGAAGTTAGTATATGTACACTAATAATATAATGTTTAAAACCTGTATGAAGTTAGTATATGTACACTAATAATATAACGTTTAAAACCTGTATGAAGTTAGTACATGTACACTAATAATATAACGTTTAAAACCTGTATGAAGTTAGTATATGTACACTAATAATATAACGTTTAAAACATGTGTGAAGTTAGTATATGTACACTAATAATATAACGTTTAAAACCTGTATGAAGTTAGTATATGTACACTAATAATATAACGTTTAAAACATGTGTGAAGTTAGTATATGTACACTAATAATATAACGTTTAAAACATGTATGAAGTTAGTATATGTACACTAATAATATAACGTTTAAAACCTGTATGAAGTTAGTATATGTACACTAATAATATAACGTTTAAAACATGTGTGAAGTTAGTATATGTACACTAATAATACAACGTTTAAAACCTGTTTGAAGTTAGTATATTTACACTAATAATATAACGTTTAAAACCTGTATGAAGTTAGTATATGTACACTAATAATATAACGTTTAAAACATGTGTGAAGTTAGTATATGTACACTAATAATACAACGTTTAAAACATGTGTAAAGTTAGTATATTTACACTAATAATATAACGTTTAAAACCTGTATGAAGTTAGTATATGTACACTAATAATATAACGTTTAAAACATGTGTGAAGTTAGTATATGTACACTAATAATACAACGTTTAAAACATGTGTAAAGTTAGTATATGTACACTAATAATACAACGTTTAAAACATGTGTAAAGTTAGTATATGTACACTAATAATATAACGTTTAAAACCTGTATGAAGTTAGTATATGTACACTAATAATACAACGTTTAAAACATGTGTAAAGTTAGTATATGTACACTAATAATATAACGTTTAAAACATGTGTGAAGTTAGTATATGTACACTAATAATATAACGTTTAAAACATGTATGAAGTTAGTATATGTACACTAATAATATAACGTTTAAAACCTGTATGAAGTTAGTATATGTACACTAATAATATAACGTTTAAAACATATGTGAAGTTAGTATATGTACACTAATATACAACGTTTAAAACCTGTTTGAAGTTAGTATATTTACACTAATAATATAACGTTTAAAACCTGTATGAAGTTAGTATATGTACACTAATAATATAACGTTTAAAACATGTGTGAAGTTAGTATATGTACACTAATAATACAACGTTTAAAACATGTGTAAAGTTAGTATATTTACACTAATAATATAACGTTTAAAACCTGTTTGAAGTTAGTATATTTACACTAATAATATAACGTTTAAAACCTGTATGAAGTTAGTATATGTACACTAATAATATAACGTTTAAATCATGTGTGAAGTTAGTATATGTACACTAATAATACAACGTTTAAAACATGTGTAAAGTTAGTATATTTACACTAATAATATAACGTTTAAAACCTGTATGAAGTTAGTATATGTACACTAATAATATAACGTTTAAAACATGTGTGAAGTTAGTATATGTACACTAATAATACAACGTTTAAAACATGTGTAAAGTTAGTATATGTACACTGATAATATAACGTTTAAAACCTGTGTGAAGTTAGTATATGTACACTAATAATATAACGTTTAAAACATGTGTGAAGTTAGTATATGTACACTAATATTACAACGTTTAAAACATGTGTAAAGTTAGTATATGTACACTAATAATATAACGTTTAAAACCTGTATGAAGTTAGTATATGTACACTAATAATATAACGTTTAAAACATGTGTGAAGTTAGTATATGTACACTAATAATACAACGTTTAAAACATGTGTAAAGTTAGTATATTTACACTAATAATATAACGTTTAAAACCTGTATGAAGTTAGTATATGTACACTAATAATATAACGTTTAAAACATGTGTGAAGTTAGTATATGTACACTAATAATACAACGTTTAAAACATGTGTAAAGTTAGTATATGTACACTAATAATACAACGTTTAAAACATGTGTGAAGTTAGTATATGTACACTAATAATATAACGTTTAAAACATGTGTAAAGTTAGTATATGTACACTAATAATATAACGTTTAAAACCTGTATGAAGTTAGTATATGTACACTAATAATATAATGTTTAAAACCTGTATGAAGTTAGGATATGTACACTAATAATATAACGTTTAAAACATGTATGAAGTTAGTATATGTACTCTAATAATATAACGTTTAAAACCTGTATGAAGTTAGTATATGTACACTAATAATATAACGTTTAAAACATGTGTGAGTTAGTATATGTACACTAATAATACAACGTTTAAAACATGTGTAAAGTTAGTATATGTACACTAATAATACAACGTTTAAAACATGTGTAAAGTTAGTATATGTACACTAATAATATAACGTTTAAAACATGTATGAAGTTAGTATATGTACACTAATAATACAACGTTTAAAACATGTGTAAAGTTAGTATATGTACACTAATAATATAACGTTTAAAACATGTGTGAAGTTTGTATATGTACACTAATAATATAACGTTTAAAACATGTATGAAGTTAGTATATGTACACTAATAATATAACGTTTAAAACCTGTATGAAGTTAGTATATGTACACTAATAATATAACGTTTAAAACATATGTGAAGTTAGTATATGTACACTAATAATACAACGTTTAAAACCTGTTTGAAGTTAGTATATTTACACTAATAATATAACGTTTAAAACCTGTATGAAGTTAGTATATGTACACTAATAATATAACGTTTAAAACATGTGTGAAGTTAGTATATGTACACTAATAATACAACGTTTAAAACATGTGTAAAGTTAGTATACTTACACTAATAATATAACGTTTAAAACGTGTTTGAAGTTAGTATATTTACACTAATAATATAACGTTTAAAACCTGTATGAAGTTAGTATATGTACACTAATAATATAACGTTTAAAACATGTGTGAAGTTAGTATATGTACACTAATAATACAACGTTTAAAACATGTGTAAAGTTAGTATATGTACACTAATAATACAACGTTTAAAACATAGGTGAAGTTAGTATATGTACACTAATAATATAACGTTTAAAACATGTGTCAAGTTAGTATATGTACACTAATAATATAACGTTTAAAACCTGTATGAAGTTAGTATATGTACACTAATAATATAATGTTTAAAACCTGTATGAAGTTAGTATATGTACACTAATAATATAACGTTTAAAACCTGTATGAAGTTAGTACATGTACACTAATAATATAACGTTTAAAACCTGTATGAAGTTAGTATATGTACACTAATAATATAACGTTTAAAACATGTGTGAAGTTAGTATATGTACACTAATAATATAACGTTTAAAACCTGTATGAAGTTAGTATATGTACACTAATAATATAACGTTTAAAACATGTGTGAAGTTAGTATATGTACACTAATAATATAACGTTTAAAACATGTATGAAGTTAGTATATGTACACTAATAATATAACGTTTAAAACCTGTATGAAGTTAGTATATGTACACTAATAATATAACGTTTAAAACATGTGTGAAGTTAGTATATGTACACTAATAATACAACGTTTAAAACCTGTTTGAAGTTAGTATATTTACACTAATAATATAACGTTTAAAACCTGTATGAAGTTAGTATATGTACACTAATAATATAATGTTTAAAACCTGTATGAAGTTAGTATATGTACACTAATAATATAACGTTTAAAACCTGTATGAAGTTAGTACATGTACACTAATAATATAACGTTTAAAACCTGTATGAAGTTAGTATATGTACACTAATAATATAACGTTTAAAACATGTGTGAAGTTAGTATATGTACACTAATAATATAACGTTTAAAACCTGTATGAAGTTAGTATATGTACACTAATAATATAACGTTTAAAACATGTGTGAAGTTAGTATATGTACACTAATAATATAACGTTTAAAACATGTATGAAGTTAGTATATGTACACTAATAATATAACGTTTAAAACCTGTATGAAGTTAGTATATGTACACTAATAATATAACGTTTAAAACATGTGTGAAGTTAGTATATGTACACTAATAATACAACGTTTAAAACCTGTTTGAAGTTAGTATATTTACACTAATAATATAACGTTTAAAACCTGTATGAAGTTAGTATATGTACACTAATAATATAACGTTTAAAACATGTGTGAAGTTAGTATATGTACACTAATAATACAACGTTTAAAACATGTGTAAGTTAGTATATTTACACTAATAATATAACGTTTAAAACCTGTATGAAGTTAGTATATGTACACTAATAATATAACGTTTAAAACATGTGTGAAGTTAGTATATGTACACTAATAATACAACGTTTAAAACATGTGTAAAGTTAGTATATGTACACTAATAATACAACGTTTAAAACATGTGTAAAGTTAGTATATGTACACTAATAATATAACGTTTAAAACCTGTATGAAGTTAGTATATGTACACTAATAATACAACGTTTAAAACATGTGTAAAGTTAGTATATGTACACTAATAATATAACGTTTAAAACATGTGTGAAGTTAGTATATGTACACTAATAATATAACGTTTAAAACATGTATGAAGTTAGTATATGTACACTAATAATATAACGTTTAAAACCTGTATGAAGTTAGTATATGTACACTAATAATATAACGTTTAAAACATATGTGAAGTTAGTATATGTACACTAATAATACAACGTTTAAAACCTGTTTGAAGTTAGTATATTTAAACTAATAATATAACGTTTAAAACCTGTATGAAGTTAGTATATGTACACTAATAATATAACGTTTAAAACATGTGTGAAGTTAGTATATGTACACTAATAATACAACGTTTAAAACATGTGTAAAGTTAGTATATTTACACTAATAATATAACGTTTAAAACCTGTTTGAAGTTAGTATATTTACACTAATAATATAACGTTTAAAACCTGTATGAAGTTAGTATATGTACACTAATAATATAACGTTTAAATCATGTGTGAAGTTAGTATATGTACACTAATAATACAACGTTTAAAACATGTGTAAAGTTAGTATATTTACACTAATAATATAACGTTTAAAACCTGTATGAAGTTAGTATATGTACACTAATAATATAACGTTTAAAACATGTGTGAAGTTAGTATATGTACACTAATAATACAACGTTTAAAACATGTGTAAAGTTAGTATATGTACACTGATAATATAACGTTTAAAACCTGTGTGAAGTTAGTATATGTACACTAATAATATAACGTTTAAAACATGTGTGAAGTTAGTATATGTACACTAATAATACAACGTTTAAAACATGTGTAAAGTTAGTATATTTACATTAATAATATAACGTTTAAAACCTGTATGAAGTTAGTATATGTACACTAATAATATAACGTTTAAAACATGTGTGAAGTTAGTATATGTACACTAATAATACAACGTTTAAAACATGTGTAAAGTTAGTATATGTACACTAATAATACAACGTTTAAAACATGTGTGAAGTTAGTATATGTACACTAATAATATAACGTTTAAAACATGTGTAAAGTTAGTATATGTACACTAATAATATAACGTTTAAAACCTGTATGAAGTTAGTATATGTACACTAATAATATAATGTTTAAAACCTGTATGAAGTTAGGATATGTACACTAATAATATAACGTTTAAAACATGTATGAAGTTAGTATATGTACTCTAATAATATAACGTTTAAAACCTGTATGAAGTTAGTATATGTACACTAATAATATAACGTTTAAAACATGTGTGAAGTTAGTATATGTACACTAATAATATAACGTTTAAAACCTGTATGAAGTTAGTATATGTACACTAATAATATAACGTTTAAAACATGTGTGAAGTTAGTATATGTACACTAATAATATAACGTTTAAAACATGTATGAAGTTAGTATATGTACACTAATAATATAACGTTTAAAACCTGTATGAAGTTAGTATATTTACACTAATAATATAACGTTTAAAACCTGTGTGAAGTTAGTATATGTACACTAATAATATAACGTTTAAAACCTGTATGAAGTTAGTATATGTACACTAATAATATAACGTTTAAAACATGTGTGAAGTTAGTATATGTACACTAATAATACAAAGTTTAAAACCTGTTTGAAGTTAGTATATTTACACTAATAATATAACGTTTAAAACCTGTTTGAAGTTAGTATATGTACACTAAAAATATGACGTTTAAAACATGTGTGAAGTTAGTATATGTACACTAAAAATATAACGTTTAAAAAGTAAAAAGTGTAAAATGAAACGGTAATACTTATTTGATTTAGAACAACACAGTGGACATTTTAGACTCTATCTATCTCAAGTAATCAAATTCTGGAGTTTAGCGAAATGTGTCGCTGAATTATTGCTGGAATTTTAATTAACTAATATGCTTCTAAGCTTGCTAGAATTTTCGCGCAATGTCGCAATAAGGGTAATTTTTAAAATTGAGTTTATAAACTAGACAGATGGCAAGGTGTTAAGGGCTTCCCACCCTCCTGTCAGTCTGTCCTAATAATAAGGACTGACTGCCATTTCTATCGTTCCAAATTGTGGACCACGCTTTGCAATACTGGACAGGAGTCACAAACCCTTTTGTATACATCCTGGTCAAGCTAACAGCTTAGACTACGTCCGGCTTATCATATTAGTTTAAGATAATTCTGTGGTGCTAACTTTTAACTTTTAATTTCAACTTTCAGTCACTCGCAGGTTTAAATTCTCGTCATCATTTTAACGGTCGTTATAATTGGAAAATCAGTCCAGCTTTTCGTTAAATGTGGAGAGTGGTGTTGAGACTTGGCATGGCCAAGTGGTCAGGGCGCTCGACTCTCGTAATTTGAGGGTCGCGGATTCGAATCTCGGACATACCAAATATGCTCACCCTTTGAGGCATATGGACGTTATAATATTTTAGTCAATTCCACCATTCGTTGGTAGAAGAGTAGCCTAAGAGTTGGTGACGGGTGGTGATGAACAGCTAACTTCCCTCTAGTCTTACACTTCTAAATTAGGAACGGTTCGCGCAGATAGTCCTCGTGTAGCTTTGCGTGAAATTACAAACATACCATAAGAGACTTTGAAATGATTGAAACCATAATGCACCGAATTAAGGACTTACAAGAGAAAGAAAAATAGATTATAAACAATTGTATAACCAAATTTAAACAGGTTTCAATTTGAAACCATTAAAGAAGTAAACATTATAACCATAGATACCCTAAACGGTTGGACGTTAACGATAGTGTTGATTTCCCAGACGATTTTCATGTATTCATTATATACCCTGACACGTCCTTAGTTTGTCTATGATATGTTGATATGGACTTCCTTTCAGTGTACCTTAAACATCGACTTCTTATTTGTCAGCTATTCAGCTGGCAGGAAGTTTAGACGTCATGGTGAAATAAATTTGAATAATTGTTTCCAGAAGGCGCGATAGGATGTTTACATAAGTATGATTCCTTGTTGGTGTTATCAAGATGAATGTGACATTATAACAATTAGTTGAACACTGTGGAACGTGCTTTATATTCACATACAGTAACTAAGCGCACGGACCAAGTAAAACATTTTATTCGCACAGAACTATTCTGAAAGAAAACCAAAGACAGTTATCAAACCATGAAATAAACATTAATAGTGCATAACGTATAATACACGTGAGTATCATTGTCTGTAATGAATAATTAGCGTGGCTCCGAATTATTTTAAGTGTATAAATATCTGGACGGTCGTGAACTAATGAATGGCGTTCTGGACAATTCCAAGGTTCGAGTCGCAATATACTGATGAATACGATAAGCTACTGAAGCGTTATAGAGGCGACAAGTAACCCAGCTTTCCTGTTAAAGGTAACATGTTTGCTAGCTCCCTGGCAGGAAGTTTGAAATTAGGGGTAGCTACGTCTGAGTTTCCAGGATCATTTACCTATGTTTGTCCGGGATAGATGTCTCTCATATGAAAATACCAAATATCATGTAATTTTAATCACACCTTAAGCGTTGTGCCTTTTAAAATGCATAACATTCATACACATTTCGAGCTCAGTAAAGGCTCTGGTAAGAAAGCCAAAAGCTCCTAATTAGATAAACGTATTTTAAGTAAAAAAACAGTGCTTGTATACGAGACATAAAGGACCTCGTGACACCAAAATGTTGTTTTTATTTAGTTATAACCTCTATGTTTCCCTCCACAGCTTTTTCTGAAACATTCATTAAAACGAAAACCGAAACAAACCTTCACAATTTTGAGCGAAACGTCGATTTTCTTATTAAATAAAAACAACATTTTGGTGTTATAAGGTCGGTTATTTCTAGTATTAATACACACCAGTAATTTCTAGTATTAATACACACCAGTAAACTCTACAGAAATCAAATAGTGCATGTATGTTGTTTAGATAAGGCTTTACGCATTATAAGTTAGTCGACCTGATGGATTATGGTGTTAAACAAAAGTCCTCATAGGCAGCGGGTGTGCAAAAACATAACACAACCGGAAATACTATTACATTCTCATACTGAAAACTGTATACTGTGATTAAAACCGATTTAAGGGCTATAACTTGGGATCTAAATTCATATCTGTAAGACAATAGTACTTTAAAAGTTAATTTCGTGTGTCCGTGTGTGTTTATGTACATATAAACTGGTGGAATGCTATAAACTCTCACGCTGTAAACTTATGTTTACAGGGGAGAGGGTTGCACGCAGAGCTGACTCACTATAACTGTCGTATACTTCCAGCTAATAGAACAGGGGTGAATACAACTCGTCAACAACACTGTCCTACAGCCAGTGGGTTCATCGTGTCTGACCAAACCTGGTGATCTGTTTAACTGTGATTTTCATTTCATATCTACTGCTGTAAATGTGCTCAGAGTGAATTTACAGTTCGTGCACATTAATCGTTAGGCCAACTTAACAATTTCTTTCCTCCAAACAGGTATTTATCTCTCTGTGTGTATTTATGAATAATTCATAACTACACAGCGAGGTGAAATACTACTGGTTGGCATGACCAAGTGGATAAGGCACTCGACTCGTAATCTCAGGATCGCGGGTTCGAATCCCCGTCCCACCAGACATTCATGTCCTTTCAGTCGTGGGGGCGTTATAATGTGTCGCTCAATCCCACTATTCGTTGGTAAAAGAGAGTCCAAGAGTTTGTGGTGGGTGTAATGACAAGCTGCCCTTTCCTCTTACACTGCAAAATTAGGGACACCTAGCGCAGATAGTCCGCGTGTAGCTTTGGGTGAAATTCAAACCGAACCAAAAAAATAATGAAGCCTATAAAACAGTAAAAAAATATAACATAAAATCAACTACCTAATAAAACCTTTTAACAGTTTCTGTCCTGCTAACCGAATACCTAGAACCTCATGAGTGTTTAACCTGTCTACGTGTGAATTTCAACCACGTGTTTTCTTCTAAAAATAAAATATCCATAAATAATACTATCGCTGGTCTGTTTTTTCGACAATCTGTGTTTTCTTCAGATTGAAAAAAGTTTGGTATACACATAGAAACACACAGTTATCCAGAGGTGAATTTATTTTCTGACGAAACGATTCTTTCTCAAATTGAATTTCACTGTTTGAAATGGGACAATATTTTTATTGCTGGAGACATTCTATCTCTCAAGTATCAAGACCTACAGAATTCCACAAACATTCATAGTTCATAACATTACCGTGAGTTCGCAGGTAAAAGGAAAACGAAATTCCCCAACTGAAGAACAGAACCACCTGGAATTTGTGAAGAAATTAGAAAACGGTATTTCAACAAAAAACGATTTTCTCCAAATGTGAGAAAGAATGTAAACAATAATCATAAAATATCTAAGAGATTCACCAAGTTCAAAAACGAAAAATTTCAGATTAGTAAATAAATGAAATTCAATCTTTCATCAATATGATCAATATTTTATTATAAAGACTCAATCTTTTCAATCAATAATGATCAATTTTTATTAATAAAGACTCAATCTTTCATCAATAATGATCAATATTTTATTAATAAAGACTCAATCTTTCATCAATAATGATCAATATTTTATTAATAATGACTCAATCTTTCATCAATAATGATCAATATTTTATTAATAATGACTCGACGTTTCATCAATAATGATCAATATTTTATTAATAATGACTCAATCTTTCATCAATAATGATCAATATTTTATTAATAATGACTCGACGTTTCATCAATAAAGATCAATATTTTATTAATAATGACTCGACGTTTCATCAATAATGATCAATATTTTATTAATAATGACTCGACGTTTCATCAATAATGATCAATATTTTATTAATAATGACTCGACGTTTCATCAATAATGATCAATATTTTATTAATAATGACTCGACGTTTCATCAATAATGATCAATATTTTATTAATAATGACTCGACGTTTCATCAATAATGATCATATTTTATTAATAATGACTCGACGTTTCATCAATAATGATCAATATTTTATTAATAATGACTCGATGTTTCATCAATAAACAATCGATATTTTATTAATAAAGACTCGATGTTTCATCAATAAACTCTGAGTATTTTAATAACAAACTTTCAATGAAGATCCGATGGAATCAAGTTATCTTTCATGGTAGTTAAAAAGGCGCTAAATATTCCGTTGGAACATTAATAATGATTAAACACACGAAGAAACGTTTTCTTCTTAATTACATGTAATTCGAGAGCCCCAGCCGTCCCTAGTTTAGCAGTGTAAGACTAGAGGGAAGGCAGCTAGTCATCACCAACCACCGCCAACTCTTGGGCTTCTCTTTTACCAACGAATATTGGAATTGACCATAACCTTATAACACCTCCACCGCTAGAAAGGCGAGCATGTTTGTTGTGACGGGAATTCGAATCAGTGACCTTGAGATTATAAGTGTAAAAAATGATTTTTAAAACAAACCTCAAACTAATCTTTCTTAATATGCAGAAATCGATTGGTGTCAGATCTGTCACGGTATAAAACAATTAGTGTTAGACTAATAATCATTTACGACGCTTTAGTAATTTTGAATTAGAAGAATTAAATTCAATAATCGATCAATAATACTGAATACGAAACAGAGTTAAAGCAATCAGTGTTACATAGAACAGTAAGAGCGTGTATCCATGCATATATATATAAAAAAAGTCTAAACACCATTAGTAAAATTATGAGCCTCAAAAAACTGACCAGTATATGAAATACAGGACAACAAATACAGAGCTAAATATGTAACTTGGGCCATGATATAAGTAAACTCTTTCCCTACTTAGTATCTTGGTGGTTTCTATGGTTACAATATAAACAAACGCAAAACCAAAGAAGCTTAACTTATACAACAACTTAAACCAAAATTAAACCAATATAAAAAAACACACCTTTATACCTATACAAACAAATAACCTAACATGTAGCTGCAACGCCCTCTACACTCCTGTACCCGTTTACACTTTCGCCCTTGAGACTTGTGCCCGGTAATGGTCAGTTGCAAACACTCTTCGTTAATCTGAAGATGATCTTAGAAGGTCGAAACATTTTTCTGTACTGTATTCTGATTAAAGTTTTAGTACCCTTAACACTTGTCTTGAAAATACATTTTTACTTCAAGCTGGTTTCTTGTCGTCACGAAAAGGCACTGTTGCTCCCGCCGGTATTGGACAACAATTTTCAGGGTTATAAGCCATCAAACTTTCCTTTGACTTACTGGGGCACGAGTAAGGGTCAGCTTTATTAATTCAGACATAAAAAATAAAACTCATCACAAACAATGGACACAACTAGGTATTGTCGGGGGGGGGGGGTGTATTCATATAAATTAAGTAACTTAAAGATTTATTTTTCAAAAAAAAATGTTTTTCATTCTCATTCATTAAGTTTTTATAAATTTTAATAGCAAACACTTTGCGGATTTTCGTATTAAAATCACCTGCTTTATTTTCAAATTATTTTTATAATACTTATAAATTTATTTTCCATGGGTTTTGAGTCTTACATCAACAATAATTTTGTGTAGGTGTCTGACTAACTTGTTACACCAAAGGCTGTCTCTTCTCTTCCAATCGTTGGTATCAGAATTTTAGTGTTTCAGAACTACTGATATTCATCAGGAAAAATATTGAATATTTATATGACAGAAATATTAGAGTCTATTAAAGTGATCATAAGATATTCAATACTACCCAATTAATCCTTTATTCATGACATGTTATCCTACCCAAATAGTCCTTTATTCGTGAGATGTTATCCTTCCAAAAAAATCCTTTATTCGTTAGATGTTATCCTACCAAAATAGTCTTTTGTATGTGAAATGTTATATTATTCAAATGTTCCTTTATTCGTTAGATGTTATCTTACCTAAATAGCTCTTTATTCGTGAGATGTTATCCTTCCAAAAAAATCCTTTATTCGTTAGATGTTATCCTACCAAAATAGTCTTTTGTATGTGAAATGTTATATTATTCAAATGTTCCTTTATTCGTGAGATGTTATCTTTCCAAAATAGTCATTTGTATGCGAGATGTTATATTACCTCAATAGTGCTTTATTCGTGAGATGTTATATTTCACAAACAATCCTTTGGTTGATAGAAGATATTCTAACAGGTACGTACTATATGGTTGTTAAAATCCTTTTAATGTCTAAGTGATATATAAATTAACGGCTTTAACATCTTTACTGTATGTCTAGTGGAGAGAGTGGCCAAACACAACACGTTTCGATAACTTATTTTGTCCCTTTTTAACTGAATTAACTAATTAACTTGTTCTTGTAGTATAACTTTGTTTGATACAACTTGGTTATCAGTATTTCTTAGTGTTTTTTCCTAATTAGATGTTGCGTCGGGACCTCGTTTTCACATTACGAAACTTCAAAGTGAAGAAAACACACTAGATACTACGATCTAATAAGATTGTACCTTTCTCAGTCAGTAGAAAAAGGAAAACAAAACCAAACAAGGCACGCTTCTGTAAACTCGTCCAAACATTACCAATATTCTTTCAGCACCTGTTTTCTGAATCTGAAAGGAAAATTTAGTAAAAATGTTTATAACAATTCGTTAATTTCTTGTTGTTTCACGTTACTTTCATTGTACAACAATACTAATAAAAAATTTAATATTCAAATGGCAAAATCCACTTTCCCTCCTGTTTCGAATTTCAGACACATTTGAGAGTCTAAATAAACACAAAGATGAAATAATTTCCTTTTTGTTTTTGTTTCAGAATTTTACACAAGCCTATCCTACTCAAGGACCATCCCCGCTGGGGAAGGTTGCCAGTCAGTAACACGGTCCGCCAACTCTTAGACTACTCCTGTTCGACCAGGTTTTCATTCTTAATTTTATAACGTACACACACACACAAAGTTGGAAGAGGGCGTTATAACATACACACACACAAAGTTGGAAGAGGGCGTTATAACGTACACACACATCAAGTTGGAAGAGGGCGTTATAACGTACACACACATCAAGTTGGAAGAGGGCGTTATAACGTACACACACACCAAGTTGGAAGAGGGCGTTATAACGTACACACACATCAAGTTGGAAGAGGGCGTTATAACGTACACACACATCAAGTTGGAAGAGGGTGTTATAACATACACACACACCAAGTTGGAAGAGGGTGTTATAACGTATACACACACACCAAGTTGAAAGAGAGCGTTATAACGTACACACACACCAAGTTGAAAGAGGGCGTTATAACGTACACACACACCAAGTTGGAAGAGGGTGTTATAACGTACACACACACAAAGTTGGAAGAGGGTGTTATAACGTACACACACACCAAGTTGGAAGAGGGTGTTTTCAGAAAACTGCCGCGAATCATAAATCCTCAGATTCAATCTACGAACAAATAAGTTACTGATGACAAAATATATAAATTAGATTTCTCTGTTACAATGTTAAATGTTAAAACTGAGACTATTTGGGATGGTTAAATGATGATTTATTTATCATTAATATATTTGTTAATTAAATATTAAAGACACAGTTTGTCATCAATCCAGACAAGTCCGAATTATTTAGAAAAAGTTGTTTGTTTTGAATTTCGCGCAAAGCAGCTCGAGGGCTATCTGTGCTAGTCGTCCCTAATTTAGCAGTATAAGGCTAGAAGGAAGGCAGATAGTCATCACCACCCACAGCCAACTCTTAGGCTACTCTTTTACCAACGAATAATGGGATTGACAATCACATTATAACGTCTCCACGGCTGAAAGGGTGAGCTTGTTTGGTGTGATGGAGATTCGAACCCGCGACCCTCAAATTACGAGTCAAGTGCGTTAACTTAACCACCTTCCCATGCCGTTTAAGTCACTTGAAGGAAGATTAACCGCCACAAGAAACAAAATAAAACACATGAACGAGTAAACAGAGGTACGAAACAAGTCACTTGTAGTAAGAGTTGTACGTTAAAGGAACAATAGAAACATCAAAGTTATTTTATGAAATCGTGTAGTGTGATTCCAATTGACCACCATTAGTTAGTACTAATACTGTAATAACGAAAGTTGGAAGCATATACAAGTTGGAATGAATTATTATTACAGTTGCTTTGTTTACACCCACAACACCAATAACCCCTTTGATTATTACAGTTGCTTTGTTTACACCCGCAACACCAATAACCCCTATGATACCTTTTGATTGAGTCGTGTTAATATTAAAGTAATAACTCTACCCATTTGATACCTTTTGATTGAGTTGTGTTAATATTAAAGTAATAACTCTACCCATTTGATACCTTTTGATTGAGTTGTGTTAATATTAAAGTACTAACTCTACCCTTTGATACCTTTTGATTGAATTGTGTTAATATTAAAGTACTAACTCTACCCTTTGATACCTTTTGATTGAATTGTGTTAATATTAAAGTAATAACACTACACATTTGATACCTTTTGATTGAATTCTGTTAGTATTAAAGTAATAACCCCGCCTCTTGATAACACTCATTGAGTTGTGTTAATACTAATGTGATAACCTTGCCTCTTGATAACACTCATTGAGTTGTGTTGATACTAATGTGATAACCTTGCCTCTTGATAACACTCATTGAGTTGTGTTAATACTAATGTGATAACCTTGCCTCTTGATAACACTCATTGAGTTGTGTTAATACTAATGTGATAACCTTGCCTCTTGATAACACTCATTGAGTTGTGTTAATACTAATGTGATAACCTAGCCTCTTGATAACACTCATTGAGTTGTGTTAATACTAATGTGATAACCTAGCCTCTTGATAACACTCATTGAGTTGTGTTAATACTAATGTGATAACCTAGCCTCTTGATAACACTCATTGAGTTGTGTTAATACTAATGTGATAACCTAGCCTCTTGATAACACTCATTGAGTTGTGTTAATACTAATGTGATAACCTAGCCTCTTGATAACACTCATTGAGTTGTGTTAATACTAATGTGATAACCTAACCTCTTGATAACACTCATTGAGTTGTGTTAATACTAATGTGATAACCTAACCTCTTGATAACACTCATTGAGTTGTGTTAATATTAATGTGATAACCTAACCTCTTGATAACACTCATTGAGTTGTGTTAATACTAATGTGATAACCTTGCCTCTTGATAACACTCATTGAGTTGTGTTAATACTAATGTGATAACCTAGGCTCTTGATAACATTTATTGATCTGATTTAAGACTAAAACATGTTTCTTCATTTTCCTTTGAGTCCTTGATAGACAAGTTCCCCATCCGAACAGAAGATTTGGCATAACTCTGTGACGGACACAGCATATAGCCCAGTGTGGCTTTGTTATGAAAGAAACAAATAATTCTGACCAGTAACTGAAAGTTAAGGCTGAGAGTATTTCAACGCTAGGGTGTTTTGCACGTGTACATAAAGTATGGTCTAGGTTCAAAATACCTATTACTGTTAGCGCCAATATTCACGTGGTGTTTCGCTTGTGTTGTGAATACAACCAGCCACGTCTGGAGACAAGCTACGAGTCATTTTTATTACTTACGTACCTATCACGTATGTAATGCACTTTTTCTCGAGTTTATCCACGTGCTATTACGTATTTTTACTTTATTTGAAAATGGAAGAATAAGAATAAGTGTACCTTATGTTTTAAGCTACAAAAGTAAGAATGTTTGTGTAAGATATAACATAATTGGGAAAATTTTGTTTTCTTGTGTAGAATTACTTTAATAGTGTTTTCAATAACATGTTTCATACCTTTACAATATTTTAATATTTTGTCACGTTTTAATTAGTTTCTAACTCTGATGTTAAGTATTTATAACGATACTGTTTCCTTTCTACCACAGATAATTATGGTGATTATTTTGTTTTGCGATATTACAAAAGGAAAATAGTAATAATAAAACATGCTAGTTCCTGGGTGAGATTGTGGTAAGTTTACTGGTTTAAAGTTCTTAAATTCAGTGTTCGATTCCCCTCGATGGATACAGTCTCAGTGCAACAAAAGAAACAGTAAAATATACTGATCTGTAAGCTCTCCAGTAACTCAGCGATATGTCTGCGGGCTTACAACGCTACAAAACCAGGTTTCGATACCTGTGGTCAGCACAGCACAGACGGCCAATCTGTGTAAATTTGTGTTTAACTTCAAGCAAATAAAGTGATATGTAAAAGCTACACAGGATTTGGTTAAATGTTATTTTTAAGGGGTGTTAGTTAAATCTTTTAAAAGTTAATCAAAAGAGAAATTCCTTCAACTTACCAAATGGCAATAGAGTCGCGCACCAACGTGCTCTGATGACAAAGTGACGAAATGTTGGAACTGGGAATAGCTCGAGCGAGTAGAAGATTTTCTAAGTTCTTGTTTTCGATGACCCTACGGACTAACCCTCGTTGATACACAATCAGATGACATAAATTTTCCAGCACAGAAATGGCTTGTTTTTAGTTTAACATAAAGCTACATAATGGAATATCTGTGCTCTGGTCGCTTCTAGCGTTATAAGTACACAGATATGTTACTGTGCGACTGGAGAGGGGCGGATACGGTTTCATTTGAATTTCGCGCAAAACTACTCTAGGGCTATCTGTGCTAGCCGTCCCAAATTTAGCAGTGTAAGACTAGAGGGAAAGCAGCTAATCATCACCACCCACCACCAACTCTTGGGCTACTATTTTACCAACGAATAGTGGGATTGACCATCACATTTAAACAATTTCATTGCAACAGGGATTCGAAACCGCGACCCTTGGATTAGGAGTCTAATGTCTTAACCACCTGGCCATGCCGGGTATGAATTATGGTAATATTAATGTATTATTAATAGAATTATAAAAGAGATAACAGATACAATAATAGGAATGTTAGTCTGAAGTAGCATCGTTAAAGAAATGTTGTGGTTGTTAAACACAATGTTATACAATGGGCTGCTTGTACTCTGCCCACCACAGGTGTCAAAACGCAACGTTCAGCATTGTATATCTGATGACCAACCCCCAAGATCAACTCGCAGTACAGCGTTAAGTCTGAAGATTTGCAACACTAAAAACCGGGCTTTGATACCCGTGGTGAGCACAGTACAGATAGCCCGTTGAATAGCTTCATATTTTATTACTAACTTACCGCTGAGCCACGGGAATAAGGGACTTATTTCACGGCTTAAGCTTCTCGCTTCTAGACAAACAGTTTCTAATAAATCACCTTTAAAAATGTCACATAACGTCTAACACTTTCGCCACGTTTCCTTCATATTACAACGTATAGAGAATAAGAGAAGTTAATAAAAGCTAACATTCCGATGAAATATGAAAATTGTATTCGTATTATAAAACAGCTTTGGAAGTATCGATGTTTGAACACAAATTTAAAAACACCTGAAGAAAATTATAGTAATTTCAATGTTTGTTATTAAATATACCTTTTCTTCTGTGCGTTTTTTTACTGAAAATTATCACAAAATGCTTTTCCCATGTAGAACGAAGCGTGCTCTGTTTCAGTCAGTTATTACAGTTTCTTTGTTTTATTTCAAAGGCTTAGGAACGTTGTATTAAACATGGGATTTGAGAGAGACATCTCAGTCAGGCAGTCCAAACGCAACAGAGAGATAAAGCACTAGGCCCTTAAAGACAAACAGAGCCAGCCATAACGACAGATTTATTCGTGGTCTGGAAATCGACAGATGGTTTGGGAATTTTGCTTTTCTGCTCGGTCGCAGTTATCCATAAGAACACACACTTGGATCCTGTCTTCTTACCGAACCTGGTTTCTCTTTCTTTGTTTCCAAATCGATCAACAACTAATTTTAGAGATACGTCCGGTTGAAGGATCCAAACAACAGTGTCGTTACCGTATTCGACGGTCAACTCTCCTATTAAAAAAAAAAGTTGAAACAGAAAACAGAGGGATACGTGCTTAAAATCATGATCCACACAATTGTCTTTCATAGAATTATTCAAATACTAATTTCTTGACCTCTTACAGAAGAAATGAAATCTTAAGAATTATCTATATTTTTAATTGAAAATTAATTATATATTGTGTGAAAATTGCTGGAAAAAGTGCCACCCGCTAGTATAGCGGTAAGTCTACGGATTTACAACGCTAAAATCAGGGGTTCGATTCCCCTCGGTGGGCTCAGCAGATAGCCCGATATGACTTTGCTATAAGAAAACACGCACGCACACACTCTTTGGGAAAAGTGATAGCAAAATAAAGAAGGAGACATGTCTTACACGTAGCCTAAACATGACGACTGGGATATATGAGTATGAAGTTATATGAGGAAAAATATTAGAAAAACATGGAAAGTTATCTTTGATTTGATTATCTTATATCGAAAACGAATCTGTCACTGAACAATCGTTTAATCGAATTAACAGCACGAGTGAGAAACTTTGCTTTGTAACAATTTTTTCATTACATTCCGAACGTATATATTTTCCATATTAAAAACAGTAATAACTTGCAACCAGAGTAAAATACCTACTTATAACAAAACTAAACATTAATCTAGCCACCAGTATAGATAATTAAAGACTGTTCTACGTCTATGTGTAGAAATATTAGAATTCTTTTTCCATATTCGACCGTAAACCTAATAATATCCTATGAGTTTTGGCTAGATGAGGAGATTAAAATTAGTTAGGCCCACTATCTTCAACAACGGATTCTATCAATGAAACCCTATATAAACATCACGGTATGTTTTTAAACTGAATGTAAAATGAGATTCGAATGGACCTCTTGTTCTATAAACTTACTTGTAAAAATATAGCTGAAAAAATGTGTCAGATTAAGGATAGAAATAAATAAATATTTTATTTGAATTTATAATCACTGATCTTCTTAACAAACTATTAATTTTCATAAAAGAAAATATTGTAACTGGTCTTCCCTAAATGTTAGAAAAACAAGTGAAGTGTCTATTCTAAACAAAATTAAAAACTAAAACATTTTAATTAAAAATTTAAAGTTTTCCATTTTAAAATTATAATCAACAATAAATTATTTACTGTGTGAGGTAATCAATCTCGCGACGTTCAAAACTTGAAATTAACGGCTACTTTAATTTGAAAAATTATCCAATTATGCGCCCTCTTTATTAATGATTTTGTGTTTTCCTAGGCCTAAACAGTTCCTACAACTACCAAATTAACGTATTTTGTGGCGCTGCTGCTGTCGAGCAGGAAAATATTAATAAAATGTTATATAACTAATTCAGTCATTTGTTTATTAGAAAATAATTTGAAATAGGAGAACTTTGGTGAATAATTATAGACCTTTTTTTCGGTAATTCTCAGATTCTGAAATCTTGATGTTCCTCGAACAATGAAGCTTAACAGGTATTGAAATTTGATGAGATTGTGCAAATCACGCGTTATTTCGCGCCACCACGATTTATATTATTAGAAGATTCTACGATGGACAGCGAGGACAGTTAAAAACCACGTGTTCTCTGCAGGCCCTCCACTTTACGTGGAAGAAAGGTTCTTAAAGCAAAATTTAAACTGCATTTGGAAGACGTGAAAATGTGTAATCGAATGAGATTGCTGCAATTCTCTGGTTGTCTTTCTTACGAAAACTGCCAAACAACCCTTGATTTTAAAACATGGCTGGATGCTTGAAGCCCTTTGTCAATATCAAATCTTCGTTTGATGGTTACCTAGAAACTACATCTAACTTCACTGTAATGGCTTTGTGGGTCGAAAGGTTTTCTTTATAACCATAACCTATTCGTCCACCAGTGGATACTAAGCATTGTAAGTCTGAAGACTATGCCAAAACAACAGAACGTTTTGGAAATAAGGGAATTTTTATGAAGTTTGTAGTGCAGTATTGAACACTATTTATCTACTAGCCAGTTCTCTGTACCAGTCTTCTGTGCCAGTTCTCTGTACCAGTCTTCTGTGTCAGTTTTCTGTACCAGTCTTCTGTACCAGTCTTCTGTATCAGTTTTCTGTACCAGTATTCTGTACCAGTCTTCCGTACCAGTCTTCTGTGCCAGTTCTCTGTACCAGTCTTCTGTGTCAGTTTTCTGTACCAGTCTTCTGTGCCAGGTTTTGAGCTTCTAAGGAAAATATGAAGGGCTCTTTACTTCATGGCGCTGTGTTCCTACAAAAATATCTCTGAACGAACGTTTTGTCACACAATATTCTCGCCACAAGTCCATCTGTGTTTACGTTGCATTCCCGAGGTATCAGAACTTTATGGCGAGCTAAACGTAACGCCCGTGACGTCACATCTCACGTTGCATTACCAATGATCAAACCTTTTCCTTAAACTAAACATATCGCCTTTTGACACCAGGGTCCATATGTCCACTGACATGCCACTATTTGTTTATTTGGAATATTGCTCAAAGTTACATGAGAGGTTTTCTGCGCTAGCCATCTCTAATTAAACAGTCATGACCACTCGCCGCCATCTAACTGGGTTAGAATTTTACGAACAAACAGTGGGATTGACGGAAACATAATGCTACCCTACGACTGAAAAGTCAAATATATTTGGTGTGACGGGAATTCGAATCTGTTCCCTTCAGATTGCGAGACGGTATGCCACTGTATTAGTGTTAAATTACAAAGTGTGAAAAATTTTCAATTAACCAAATCATCCACCGACTCTTGTCCATGTGTGTTCAAAACAGTTCCTTAATTTAAATGAAGCTAAACTGTTTTTAATGCCTATTATTAAAAACACATAGTAATGCAGTAACTGAAACATGGTTTATACGAAACAGAAACTCGAGATCACTTAATCTTCCAAATACTTTAGTTATAAAAACAAGAAGCTAGCTTTCCATTGTTGAAGTTCTCCAAACGTAACTTAAGAACTGTTAACCATGTTTTTAGAAAAAAGTGAAATTTCCTAGATTTTAAGTCGTTTCTAATATTGTGTTTTCTTGACATTTAATGAGTTAAATCAGTAACGAGAGAAGTGTTGGTTTGGTTTTGTTTGTTTTAAATTTCGCGAAAAGCTACACGAGGGCTATCTGCGCTAGCAGTCTCTAATTTTGCAGTTTAAGGCTTCCCTCTAGCCTTAAACCACCAACCAACTCTTGGGCTACTCTTTTACCAACGAATAATAAGATTGATCATGGCATTATAACGCCCCCACAACTGAAAGGACGAGCATGTTTGGAGTGATAGGGATTTGAAATCACGCCCCTCAGATTACGTGTCGAGTACCTTAACCACTCGGCCATGCCGAGCCAAAATTGTAGGACTAAACGTTTCAAATAAAGACTCATCTTTCCTTCTGTAACTTCTTTTTTAAATATCAGGCCCAACGTGGCCAGGTGGGTAAGAAGTTCGACTCGTAATCTGGGGGTCTGGCCTTCGAATCCCTGTCGCACCAAACATGTTCTCCCTTTCAGCCATGAGGGCATTATTAAGTTACGGTAACTCCCACTATGCGTTAGTAAAAGAGCAGCCAAAGAGTTTGTGGTGGGCGGTGATGACCAGCCGCCTTCCCTCTCGTCTTATACTGCTAAATTAGGGACGGCTAGCGCAGATAGCTCACGAGTACCTTTTCACGAAATTCAAAGAAAACCAAACTTTTAAATATCGTTCAAACTGGTTATTTTATCATGATAAATTACTAATCCCTTCAATATCTAAGTCTATTGCGCGTCGTAAATTATAGGCTTAGTTCTAACTTATTAAACGTCATAAAATATCGTTGTAATTATAAGCAAGATCATAAATCAGTTATTGATCTTTACTATACAGTGTATCCGGTTTATAGAATTTCTTTGGTAAATGTTATTTACGTTCCAAAAATATATAATCACCCACAATTCTCTTAAACTGTTGTCATAGTTATAACAATTTGATGACATCACCAAACAAAATGTTGTTGTGCATACATTCGACACCTTAAAGTTCTATTGATTAGATACATAATGAGTAGAAATAAGAGGGAAACATAACTTCTTTACCTAGAAACTTCATATGCGTGACTACACGTTTAAAGCAGTCCTGCAAATGAAAAAATACAAACTCCATCATAACATAAATTATTTATATCACTTAGATACGGTCTTAGCTTATGAAGCATTGCTGGCTTCGCCATATAAGCAGTGTGCTTTAGCAGACATATCATTCGTCACTAACCAACCAATTTAATGCATTTAATAACAGACGCTAGGCACGCACAGATATCTTCTTTCCGTATTCAAACGACAGTTTTTTTTTAACTCCAGGCATTCCAATCATATATCACGAATTACCAGTTTGAGCATTTCTTTTGAAGATAACTGTTTAAAAAAATTTCTACTTCCATAATTAAGCGAACATACCAATTACACAATGTATTAAAATTTCCTTCTTGGAACCGACCTGGCATAGCCAGGTGGGTTAAGGCGTTCGACTCCTAATCTGCAGACCGCGGGTTCGAAACCCCGTCGCACCAAACATCTTTGCCCTTTCAGCTGTGAGGGTGTTATAGTGTGATGGTCAATACCACTATTTGTTGGTAAAAGAAAAGCCCATGAGCTGGCGGTGGGTGGTGATGACTAGCTGCTTTCCCTCTACACTTACATTGCTAAAATATGGACGATTAGCGCAGATAGCCATTGAGTAACTTTGCGAGAAATTAAAAAACAAACCTTCTTTAAATGCTTTATGTTGTGACTGAAAATAGTATGTAATTCGTTCTTTGGATTTGAAACGCAGTTTTCTAAAATGTGACATCTTGCAGTTGTCATTACGATTTCCATCTGTATTCTTGTTGAAGGAATTTTTTAAATATAAGTACAACTGTTTCGTGTAAGTCAATGGTGCACAAAGTCCGGCCCACGACAAGTCGCCGAGTGGCCAGCTATGTCCAACTGGATAGTCAAACATAAAGAGTTCGCGCCTGCGCGAAAAGTAAGTACTATAGAAAAATATGCATCAGACTAGATACTGGATGGTTCTATATTTGTGTCGAGCAATAAAGAAAATTTAATAAGCAAATCTCGTTAATGCATAGGCATTTAATCATTGGTGCAATGACGTAATATTTCCGTAATTACGAAATCTCACGCGTTTCAAGATTTACTTACGAGCCCTATTTTGATACTATTTCGTCACAAAAATGGCAGCTAATCGTAAAAGGAAAGTTGACGACGTAAACCGACAGTTTCGTGATGATTGGACTGCACAGTACTGTTTTGTTTAACAACAGAAGAACGTGATTTGTCTGCTGTGTCATTCGACAGTAGCAGTGGCGAAGGTATTCAATATAAAGCATCATTATGAGTCGAAGCATAAAGATTTCCACAACGTTGTCGGTGATGAACGAACAGCTCGAATCGAATCTCTGCAGCGGTCGCTGAATCACCAGCAGAACGTTTCCTCAAAGCAGTTAGCAGACTTAAGTACAGCAGGTGAGGTCAGTTACGATATTTCCTTGATGATAGCGAAATCTGACCAACCGTTCACTGATGGTTATTTTGTCAAGCAATGCATGATTACTACATCGGAAAAGTTGTGTCCGGAAGCAGTCCGCAAGCTACAGATGGTGGCTTTGAATTGTACGACAGTGAAGAATTTCACACCTCTTAGCAGACGTGACAAGACAGCTTACAAATAAAGCAGCCAAATTTGTCTACTTCTCTTTAGCAGCAGACGAGTCGACTGACATCAGTTCAACAGCACAGCTACTAGTTTTTGTTCATGGTGTGTCGTCATCGTTTGATATCACAGAGGAACCAATCAGCATGGGTTCCATGAAGGGTCAGACAACTGGGTCTGCTCTATTCGAGGAGACAATACGACTGTATAGTAGTGTTTCATTGGATTTCACGAAACTGGTAAGTGTGACAATTGATGGAGCACCAGCCATGACCATAGAAAGTAGCGGGCTGGTAGCACTGTTGATGAAGCATTGAGGAAAGCAGAACAAATAGTTGGTGAAGTTGCACTGTATTATTCACCAACAGAACATGTGCATTAAAGAACTTCGTTTTCAGGCACTGATGGCGTTAGTGACGAAAACCATTAAATTCATCAAATCACGAGGACTCAATCACAGTCAATTTCAAAGTCTTCATGAAAAGATTGATTAAGACTATGGTGACCTTGTGTATCACCATGAAGTACGCTGGCTGAGTCGAGGGAAGATGCTCAGAAGATTATTGGAGTTGATTAATAAACTGATAGAATTCTTCAGAAGCAAGAACGAAGATAGAAATACTTTCCATGACTTATCCAACATGGTTAGCTGATTTGACCTTTCTGATCAACATGGCACAACACTTGAATGATCTGAATTTGAAGTTGTAAGACAAAAATCAGCTTGTCTGTCAGCTTGCAAATCACGTCTCAGCTTTCAGGACAAAGTTGCAATTGTTCTGGCAGCAAGCAACATCAGGCAACTTCGTGCACTTTCCCACTTTTCAGTCACAGCTACAGAAGAATCAGGACATTGACACACAAGTTTATGTTGGGAAGCTGGATACTTTGATCCAATCATTCAACTCACGGTGTCACTCACGACTTTGACCAATGCAGATTGTTGATGAAACTTTTTGCTGGTCCGATCAGTGTGTCAGAGGATGACTTTTCAGCAGAATATCAGCTCGAACTTACTGATCTCGAAGCATCTGATGAACTGCGTGCTATTTACCGAGAAAACAGTTTGCTTGACTTTTACAAAACGTTGCCTGATACATTTGCTAATCTGAAAGAGAACGCACTTGTCCACACCACCTGTGAACAGGCTTTCTCGTATATGTAACTGAATAAAAACAACACTCGCAATCAGCTGATTGATGATAATCTGGAAGCAATCTTGCGTCTTTCAACGTCAAGCATCAAGCCGGACATTTCTAAGCTCGTAGATGACATGCAGCACCATCCATCGCATTGACTTTGTGACAGTTGACGTATCTTGACATTTCTTAAAATAATATGCAAACTATTTGTGTGTTCTTAAATGTGATGTTTATTTTGTGTGAAACAGCTGTGGGACAATTTTAATCTTCACTTTTTGTGGCCCCCAACAGTTACAATAAGTCTGTTTGTGGCACCCAACAGTTACAAGAAGTCTGTTTGTGGCACCCAACAGTTACAAGAAGTCTGTTTGTGGCCCCCAACAGTTTCAAGAAGTCTGTTTGTGGCACCCAACAGTTACAAGGAGTCTGTTTGTGGCACCCAACAGTTACAAGGAGTCTGTTTGTGGCACCTGACTCAAAATGTTTGTGCACCACTGGTGTAAGTCGTTGTTTATTTTAGCAAAAAGCTAAACAGTCGGCTATCCGAGCTCTGTCCACTGCGGGTAACTGAACTCCGGATTTTAACGTAAACGTTTCTCTGAGATGCTGGAGTTAAAGTTTATTCATTGTACTTTTTGAATATTTTTCTCTTCTATTCTGCTTGTGTCAACTTCTCAGTAAAAGGCTTGACAGTTATGTAATGTCTGGTGTCTTTTCAAGGATTCAAACAAAACCTCTTAGAATTCTAAAACATGTACTATTTATTAGATAAGATATTATTTATTAATTCTGGGGATTCAGATCAATTTCCAAATTGTATTTGCAAAAGACATAAAACGTACCCTGGTAAATAAGACCGGATGTGGAATTTGTGTTTACAATAACATTACGAATCCCCCCAAGAAAGACAGAAAACCAAATAGTTTGATGAAAGTCTTCTGAGCAGTACTGTTGCATAATGAACAAAGCTAAGGACACTGTTGTCCTCAACGAATCACATGATTGTCTCTGAAGTTGACATCATATCCTTTGTATATTTTGTCTTTCATTGCAGGGATTCATGGTATCGTACGTTTCAGAAACATTTTCCAAAAATATATATGTTTTTCTCTAAAAATATCATAGACTAAATTATATGCCACATATTTTTTTAATGTGAATCAAATTAGAATTTATCGTATCTCAAGAGGGTTCGGAATAGCATATGGTGTATTTATATTACGAGGGTTAACATGTTTTTGTGTGTGTGTGGGTATTTTGAGATCTTCAAGGAATTCGTTCATTGGTATAGTATCCTCAATTTGTTTTTGTTATACTGTCAGTGGTGCTCCAATAAGTGCATCCAACATGAACTCTGAGAGAACTCTGTGTTATTTGATATGAAATACGTGGATTTATTAAAGCATAAAGAAAATTCCTCCTTTTAATTATTTGTTCAGACACTCCAATGTTTCTTGTTTCCTTATGAAACAAATTCATTCTAATTGGCTTTTTGTTCTACTTTCTGACATCCAAATCTGAGTCGGATGTACAGCTGGATTAGATGTCTGTCTTAAGGGTTTCCAATTTGGACTTACTGTTCTTAAATCATAACATTTCTCTGCTATTTAGTTTCATTGGATCCAATCAAATCCAACAATTTTTCCCTGAAATTTAATATTTTTTTACATCCAATCAAAGCCCATTCAATAGAAAAAGCGAAATCAATTGGTAGATTCAAGCCTTTCAACGTTCCAACGAGACTTAACTGTTCAATATACAATCATTCTTGTCTTCTTGGTGCTACATCTGGAATCCTCTTGTTTCCATTCACAGTTCACCTAACACTATTCACTCAAAACCTGTGTATTGTAATTACTCTGATGGCATTTGAGAAATTCAGTTATTTCTTTTCATCTGTCCTTCATCTGAGGAAGACATCAGAATCTTTCTCACTGAATCTTGTAAGTGGTTACAAGGAATTTGTCCATAACATCAACATCAGCTAATTATATGTTTGAAACCTTAGATGGATGGCCACATGATGTCACTTTGTGGTTGGCAACTTTTCCGAATTTATTCACACATATGGTTTTTGTAGTAAAACATATCCTCTGCTGTATAATACATTAGCAGTTTTGATAATACTACTTTTTACATACTAACTTCCTCTGTTTGTTTTAAATATCTCACTCATAGCTTTACTTAGCAAGTTTACCACCTTATGTACTTCTCTGTACTTTCCTTGATCACAGGGTTTTATTGGTGATGAACGTTCCGTTTTGAGATGTAAAACAACTCTAAACAACACTTTTATAACTTGTTTCCTCGTTCTTTAATTCTGCAATATGTACCATCTCTTCGCAACAGGTCAGTTTATTGCTAAATTACAAAGCAACACATCAGGCTATTTGAGCTTTGCTACCGAGAGTATGGAGGAGTCGACATCCAATTTTTATTGTTATCCAACCTTATGTAACACGAGGTATTCTGACGCTGTAAATAAACTGCTTCAAATAAATTAAATATTTTATTACAAGAAGCTCACGTGTTGTTACATCCTTTCTTTCTCTACACTTCCAAGGATTTTCTTCGGGTCATTTACAACTAGTTCAGACCGTAACAAAACAATAACCCAAGTATTCTTGGAAAGTTAGCTTTCCTTTGTTTGTTTTGAATTTCGAACAAAACTACATGAGGGCTACCGCGCTAGCCGTCCTTAATAATTTAGCAGTGTAAAACTAAAGGTAAGGCAGCTAGTCATCACCAACCACCGCCAACTCTTGGGCTATTCATTTACCAATAGGATTGACCGTCACAATATAACGCTCCCACGGCTGAAAGGGCGAGCGTGCATTGTAAAACGAGGATTCGAATCAGCGACCACGATTATGTGGACCTGATTATAGCTACACAGAGGAGTTATTTAGTCTGTTTCTGTGTTGTTATTTTTCACAAAGGAGTTATTTAGTCGGTTTCTGTGTTGTTTTTTTCACAGAGGAGTTATTTAGTCGGTTTCTGTGTTGTTATTTTTCACAGAGGAGTTATTTAGTCGGTTTCTGTGTTGTTATTTTTCACAAAGGAGTTATTTAGTCGGTTTCTGTGTTGTTATTTTTCACAGAGAAGTTATTTAGTCGGTTTCTGTGTTGTTATTTTTCACAGAGGAGTTATTTGGTCGGTTTCTGTGTTGTTATTTTTCACAGAGGAATTATTTAGTCTGTTTCTGTGTTGTTATTTTTCACAGAGAAGTTATTTAGTCTGTTTCTGTGTTGTTATTTTTCACAGAGGAGTTATTTGGTCGGTTTCTGTGTTGTTATTTTTCACAGAGGAGTTATTTAGTCGGTTTCTGTGTTGTTATTTTTCACAGAGAAGTTATTTAGTCTGTTTCTATGTTGTTATTTTTCACAGAGGAGTTATTTAGTCTGTTTCTGTGTTGTTATTTTTCACAGAGGAGTTATTTGGTCGGTTTCTGTGTTGTTATTTTTCACAGAGGAGTTATTTAGTCGGTTTCTGTGTTGTTATTTTTCACAGAGAAGTTATTTAGTCTGTTTCTGTGTTGTTATTTTTCACAGAGGAGTTATTTAGTCTGTTTCTGTGTTGTTATTTTTCACAGAGAAGTTATTTAGTCTGTTTCTGTGTTGTTATTTTTCACAGAGGAGTTATTTAGTCTGTTTCTGTGTTGTTATTTTTTGTGTAATTCAGTTTGTCAAAAATGATCTCTTAAACATACATTGACGTCAAGAAAATTTAATCCTGTCAAATAATATTGAAATGTGTATTTTACTGGTTCATATAAAAAAGTGCACATGTGATAATAAATCTGACTGAGAATTATGTGCTGGCTGTCCAAGTGAAAATGTGCCTTTAATTTGACGGAACGTTTATTTCAGGCCGTGAACGGGAGAGGGAGCTACTAGGACTACATAAATATTAATTAAAATTATAAATTTAAAGTTAAAAGTTTGAAAAAGTAGTGTTCAAATATCAGTAATATCATGTAGCGTGGCGTGTACAGTTGATTCACAAACAGGGGTTGAGGGAGGCCGAAAACACACGTTTAAAAAGGTGGTTGTAAAACTGTATAGTTTGATGTACAATCCCTATCCATAGTTGATTTTACACTTTTATCTTTTAGTGCTTATAGAAGTAGGGCAAATCTGAGTTATTTATCAATGTGAAAAAGTGTAGTTAAATTGATTATTTGATAACGTACTTTTGAAGATGTTTTATAATCTGGAGTGTTGGAGTAAAGAGATAAAACATCCATAGTGCAGAGAATACTTATAGATGGAATTATACATTAACACTAAATACTAGTAATGTCTTTGATATAAGAAGGAAGAACGTAGAGTTTGGTTTGGGTTTTTGAATTTCGCGCAAAGCTACACGAGAGCCATCTGCGCTAGCCGCACCTAATTTTGTTAAATATTTAATACTAGAGAGAAGACAGCTAGTCATCACCACCTACCGCCAGCTCTTCGACTACTTTTCTGCCAACGAATAGTGGGATTCATCGATACTTTATAACGTCCCCCCGGTTGAAAGGGAGAGCATATTTGGTGTGCTGGGGAATCAATCCTGCTAGTGTCTCTGTTATGTAGTGATCAAAATTAGCAACTAGTTTTCAGTTGACATGCTAGTTTTATTATCCACAGTCTGAGCTTATGGATTTTCTAGAAGTAGGTATGAATCTTTCTGAGTGGGCTCTTTTCAATGATAAGTATTCTAAATAATTCTTCCAAGTTTTGTTGATTTGTTTTAGTCTATCGTTAATGTTGTTTTTTTTATAAATTCAATATTTTAACGACAGGTGAATTCTTGGAAAGTTAGCTTTCCTTCGTTTGTTTCTTTTGAATTTCGAACGCTTCACAAGGGCTATCCCGCTAGCCTTCTATAATTTAGTAGTGTAAGACTAGAAGAAAGGCAGTTAGTCATCACCACCCATCGCCAACTTTTGGGCTACTCTTTTATTAACGAATAGTAGGACTGACTATAACTTTATAACGTCCCCACTGGGAGTCGAACCCGCGACCCTCAGATTACAAATTGAGTGCCTTAACCACCAGGCCATGCCGGGCGCATTCTTGAGGAACGCCTTCCCTAAAGGCCTGGCATGGCCTGGTGGTTATGTCCTCTAACAGCTTTGCGCTAAATTCAAAACAAACCTTCCCTAACAGTAAAAATGCTAAAATTAAGGGTTCGTTTCCTCTCGGTGGACTCAGCAGACAGCCCGATGTGACTTTGCTATAAAAAAAACGCACTTTCTAATAGTATTTGAAAGTATAATTTCTACTTTTACATATATAATTTAGAAAATTCAAAAAGTAAAGAACTGATAATCGCATGCAAACATGCATATATTCATGAAGAGAAAAATATAATATCCATAGTAAAGAAAGTTATCAAACTTGATATTTATGTTTATATATACCTGAAATTGTAGCATACAAGACAATCGACTGTAATGAATGCATAATGTAGTTATAAGATTCAATACGAGTCTGTGTGAAACATGTACTGTACACGTCATCACTTGGTTTCTGTTGAACGACTTATGTCGCATCAAACAGGCAGTCAAAATTACTTATGTATGAATCTAATTAACTAGATAGTGTATTAAATACATATACACTGTTTATGTATCGCAAATATTTCTTTCCCCAAGAAATTAATAAAATTATCACAGTTTGTAGTGAAGGTACTTTTGCCAAGTGTGAGGGCGCTCTCTGGTTCTTATATACTAAACTAAATTGCTTAACGCACGAGTTAGTACAGCAAATATACTAAACGTTTTTGGTTATGTAAGTTAGATTTCTTGAAAATTGCGTTGTGTGTGTGTGTTTTTTCTTACAACAAAGCCACAACGGATTATCTGCTGAGCCCACCGAGAGGAATCAAACCCCTGATTTTAGCGTTGTAAATCCGTAGACTTGCCGCTGTACTAGCGGGGAACGAAGGGCGTTGTAAATGACATCAAACGATTGTTAACACTACCACCCCCACACTATTCCACTGAAACATTAATATAAGACAAATTTAGTGTACTCAACGAAAACGAAAAAAACAAACACAAACAAGAATATGCCATTATTAGAATACAAGAAAGTTGGAGAAAATATCTATATAAGGCTTGGTAAAAACCTTATACATTCACAAGTATATCTTGAAATGATAAAATAATTTTACTCAACATGAGTGCAAACGACAACAAACCATTGTTAACACACGACATGAAACCATTGTTAACACCACCCCATCACTCACCTGTCGAAAACGTACAATGTAAGAGACTCAAAGTGATGGCAGCTGAGTTAGATACCACAGAACTTTTTGGTGGATTTCAGATGACTCAACCGTGCCTAAAGTAATAGGGCATAAAAATGAGTGAGACTTTTATTATTATGTAACAAACATATTCAATTAAATATAAGAAACAAAAATATTTATTTCCTATCTTACCCGAAAAGCCAATAACAGTTTAGTTTCTGTGTCTGCTCGGTATACATGAATGCAAAACCATGGAAGCAGAGAAATCTACCAAGATAAAATTTTATATTCTAATTTTTAAACAAAATCTGTTAGTTACGTTTGCATATAAAGTTTGAATCAAACAGTTTGGCATAAACATCTTTCTTGTATTCACTTTTTAGAAAAGTTTTTCCTTGAAAAAGAAGTCATTCTCACACGTTACCCGGAGGTAATTAAAATGTATTAATGTCAACATAAAACGTAGAGCGTTTTAGAAATACTGTGACATGAATAAATCCGCAGAAAAATATTAACATTTCTTCGAATCATTTGTGAAAAAATGGAAGACTTCTCACGCTTTGACTTTAATATAAAAACTTAATAAGACGAGCATTAGAAAGATGAAAACTAAGGCCGTGTGAATGTAATTCAATACACGAGGAATCTCTGAAGAACTCCAAGTTTATATAGTGTATCGAGAAACAGTGAGATAATTTATGTCGCGGTATGTGAACAACACAAGGATATAGATTAACATTTCTGATACAAACGATCTCGAGTTTCTCGAACACACCAAAAATAACAACAAAATATCCATGAAACTTGGCACCCTATTATTTATTCGAAAACTGATTGCATATATTGAAGAGTTGCATGAAGCAACTAATAAAAACTAACTTTTAACGTTGTTTCACTCTGACTGCTGTCTTTATTTTAACAACATCAAGCAACCTGTAAAACAGTTTCTACACTCACCAAGTTCACCAAATGCCTGTGATGTTCTGTTTTCCTCAAGCTCGAACTTTTAAACAGTAATTTTCCTCATGAAATTCTTTTTCCTTAATATCCTCAAAGGAAAAGAAACGTCACACTTAAGGATTTGATTTATTTTTAACCTTTTGAGAAATGGCTTTCTACAAGGAAACTTGTTATATTTAACCAATTAGACTTGTTTCTTAATTTAACAGAAAGTAAAATAAGCAAAGCTTCCTTGTTTGGCTTGTAAAATTAGACTAAATTACTTATTCATAGAGAAACAGCGCTTGTGTTATATTGTGTATATACAGATGGAAAATTAGGCTAAATCATGTATTTCTAAAGAAACAGCGCTTGTGTTATATTGTGTATATACAGATGGAAAATTAGGCTAAATCATGTATTTCTAAAGAAACAGAGCTTGTGTTATATTGTGTATATACAGATGGAAAATTAGGCTAAATCATGTATTTCTAAAGAAACAGCGCTTGTGTTATATTGTGTATATACAGATGGAAAATTAGGCTAAATCATGTATTTCTAAAGAAACAGCGCTTGTGTTATATTGTGTATATACAGATGGAAAATTAGGCTAAATCATGTATTTCTAAAGAAACAGCGCTTGTGTTATATTGTGTATATACAGTTGTAAAATTAGGCTAAATCACGTGTTCCTAGAGAAACAACACTTGTGTTATATTTTATATATACAGTTGTAAAATCACACTGAACATAAGAAGTAATCAATAGCTTTAAGAGATGTGACATTTGATTACTCACAAGTTTTGCGAGAAGTGACATTTTTATTCACAATCATGAGAAATGGGATTTGTTTCGAAAGGTTGTTTTTAAGATTAACCTTTTTAGAAATGATTTTACATAAAATATCTCTATTCACGGAGACTTCTGTAACTCAGATTATTTTAACTCCTTTAATCATAATAAACAACTGATTACAGAGACCCAAAAGTCATCTCTAGATTAGACAAATAAAAGGAGAAATGCATAATTATATAACTTTCGATATTTCAGCACACTGGTGAAACTTTAAAATATATCCGACAAGCAATCCACTTTTGGTTTCTTAAATCCGACCAAACATGCTCGCCCTTTCAGCCGTGGTGATGTTATAATGTACGGTCAATCTCATTATTCGTTGGTAAGGAAGTAGCCCAAGAGTAGGCGGTAGGTGGTGATGACTAGCTGCCTTCCCTCTAGTCTTACACTGCTAAATTAGGGACGGCTAGCACAGATAGCCCTCGAGTAGCGTTGGGCGAAATTCAAAGCAAACAAACAAACTTAACCCCAGATGAAGTGATGTCTTCACACATAGTTCCTCGCTCATGACTAATAACACAAAATACTTTAGAGATAACACATTATTACTCTGTACTCTTATTATTTAGTAACTTGTTTGTGAATTACATTTCCTCGCTAAAACACGGTGTTCAGTAAAGCAAAAATAACATGTCGCCTGATCTCTTCTTTGTTTCGCTACTTCCGTCACAGAAGAAGAGAATAAATAAAATAATAATATTTAGGCAGTATATTTTATGTATAATTATTATTAACTGAGACTATATTCTACAAAACCAAAAAAACTGCTTTGTATTCCACCATTATATGAGACCTACTTTCTTTCTTATCACGCTCTACCAAACAACACTCGCGAGCTGTAAGTGCAACGCAACTGGTCTGTTGCAGTGACAGTAGCGAATCAAAGAACAGATGGGGCCCATACGTCATCATATCTTTGCTTCAACTCGTGCTATAGTGGAGGAAAGAAATTCAAAACCAAGTTTCTCATTAAATCCATATAAGTAAGGTTTCAAATTCTACTCTGTTTGTTTATTAAGTTTAGTAAAAAGTAAGTCTCATAATTTTAAGTTCTTTGTTGAACAGCCCGTACAAAAATAAACGTAACAATCTTAACACATTTATTTGTCCGTTAAGTTTATCAAACATAAGATTCACTATTTCTTAAACATACGTCCGGTGAAAAGTGGTCGTTGTTATCTTAGTGAGTTTGGCTCATAAACTTTCCACGGAAAACGTGCTAAATCTATTGAAAGTCTGTTCCATCAGTTGTAAACAGTTGTGATTCTAAATCAGTTTATTCATTACAAGATAACTTACCCACAACGATACTTTTCATTCAAACTTCAACAAGCAATAGAACAAATAGTACAGTTGTCGTACACGTGAATTTTAAACGAACACTGCACGCGCGTTTAAACCATCTTTGTATAAGAGTTTGATTTCCTGCCTATACCGTGTTCAAAAAACAAACAAAAATGAAATATTTCTTTAGAAGACGCATGTTTTCCGAAAAGCTTGTTTGTATTCGTCAGGGTAACTAGCTCGCTGATCTTATGAATAAAAAAAAAGAAAGAATTTCCAACCAAATACGCCATCAGATCCCACCTTCCCTTTGTATATACCACACAATCTATTAGATTCAAAATTACTTTGAAATTTTTAGCCTTGAAACTGAAATTTCAAATAACTTTCCAAAGATTTGAAATGTTTAACTTTTTTTTTCTTGGGGATTGAATAAATGACATTTTTTAGATTATTTGTAACATGTATCATAACCAGCGGGTGAGCTAGTGTTATCAGTATAGGAATAGTATAACCAAAATCAAAGTAAGCACAAGTCCGAACGATGGTCGTACTAGAAAGTTTTGATGTAGTAGCCAATTATTCAGAACTACAAAAAACACCTGTTTCTCACTTCTTTCTTGATTACACTTAAATGATAGAGCGTTTCAGAACATCATGATTTTTATCTAATGAAATTATTAATAATAAATATTATGTATTAATGACACTATTAAGTACATGATGTATTTATGGTAAGCTGAATTTCTTATTTGTTAGGGTTATGAACTTACAAAAATGTAGAGTGGATGCTGTGTTAACTAAAACAATAACTTTTACGTAACTTATTTATAACAGAACGTAGCATTACAATTGAGATAATTACCTCATCAAAAGTGTGGTATAAGATTTAAGCATTCAATATGCAAACACTTAAAATGTCATACACTGTGCAAGGATCAAGATGACTTTGTAGGATGAGAGAGCGGCCAAAATAGTGGACGGATGGGTGCTTTACCCCCTTTTAACACCTAGCTTTTAATGTTCTTCCACAATGCTTGCTTGTTTTGAATTTTGCGCAAAGCTACACGAGGGATATCTGCGCTAGCAGTCCCTAATTTAGCAGTGCAAAACAGCTAGTCACAACCACCCACCGCCAACTCTTGGGCCACTCTTTACCAACGAATAGTGCGATGGCTCGTACATTATAACGCTCTCACAGCTGAAATGACGAGCTTGTTTGTTGTGACAGGGATTCGAACCCACGACCCTCAGATTACGAGTCAAGTGCCTGAACCGCCTAGCCATACTGGGCTACCACGGTACTCTACGAAATTAATTAATTCACGGACATTCGTCTCACTGGCCGAAGTTGAAAGTGAGTATAACTCACGAAATGGTTCTTCTTATCAGCCATATTGGAGTAGAAACTTCAGTTGATTATACGTAACATTACAACAGTGACGGCAATTTATAAAAATTGTATTTCTCCATAGAGAATTTTAGCAGTGCACTCTCTGGAATATATATAAAACTATTCCTTCACCCCACTAGGTATATGTTGTTTTATTCAAATTTTTATATAGTTTGTTGCTGTTTTTATTTTTAGTGTAAGGCACAGCGCCATCTGTGAATGTAAACAACGTATGTCACAGAAAATAAATGATTAATAACAGAAATAACAGAGGTGGAAAGGGTGGATATACAACAGACAGTACTGTTATATTTATATGGACAAGCTGTTACATGGACATACAATAGGCAGTACTATTATATTTATATATATTACTTAATACATTATCGAAATCTTTATTTAATTGTTGTTAAGTAAAAAGCAACACAACGGTATCGAAACCTGATTTTCAGAGTCGTAATATTGTAGATAAAAATGTATATTTAAACCCAACTTTTCTAATTATCATGCAGTGTAGCAACTAGTGCACGTCATTACAGATAAACAACGAAGTTTAGAAAGAAAGTGTTAACCCTAATACAATTGAAATTTAACAGACTTTTATTGAAATGTCTACAAAACGTTTAATACAAAGCTAAAAGATAATTTGTTTTTCAACAGTAAGGTCAATATTTCTAGCTTTGAGACTGGTCAAACAAAATACGGGTTCTAGGATTCATATGAGACACCAAACATTCATATTTCTAGTTATTTGACATGCTAATGATGGATTTAGGGGGCGCCCTACACCATCACTTTCTTTTACTTAATTAAGAAGGAATTATTCCGACTAATGTTCTTAGGCGACACCTAACGATCAAGAAGAAATTATTCCGACTAATGTTCTCAGGCGACACCTAACGATCAAGAAGAAATTATTCCGACTAATGTTCTCAGGCGACACCTAACGATCAAGAAGAAATTATTCCGACTAATGTTCTCAGGCGACACCTAACGATCAAAAAGAAATTATTCCGGCTAATATTCTCAGGCGACACCAAACGATCACTTTTTTTATTTTAACCAAAGTTTCCAAACTCATTTCATTGTTATCGCTATAATTGAAGAAACAACAACAACTGACAAAATAACAATTCTTATGTTTGTACCGTGTGTAAACAACAACAACTGACAATATAACAATTCTTATGTTTGTACAGTGTGTAAACAACAACAACTGACAATATAACAATTCTTATGTTTGTACCGTGTGTAAACAACAACAACTGACAATATAACAATTCTTATGTTTGTACCGTGTGTAAACAACAACAACTGACAATATAACAATTCTTATGTTTGTACCGTGTGTAAACAACAACAACTGACAATATAACAATTCTTATGTTTGTACCGTGTGTAAACAACAGCAACTGACAATATAACAATTCTTATGTTTGTACCGTGTGTAAATAACAACAACGGACATTGTAACAATTCTTATGATTGTACCATGTGTAAACAACAACAACTGACAATATAACAATTCTTATGTTTGTACCGTGTGTAAACAACAGGAACTGACAATATAACAATTCTTATGTTTGTACCGTGTGTAAAGAACAACAACTGACAATATAACAATTCTTATGTTTGTACCGTGTGTAAATAACAACAACGGACATTGTAACAATTCTTATGATTGTACCATGTGTAAACAACAACAACTGACAATATAACAATTCTTATGTTTGTACCGTGTGTAAACAACAGGAACTGACAATATAACAATTCTTATGTTTGTACCGTGTGTAAAGAACAACAACTGACAATATAACAATTCTTATGTTTGTACCGTGTGTAAACAACAACAACTGACAATAAAACAATTCTTATGTTTGTACCGTGTGTAAACAACAACAACTGACAATATAACAACTCTTATGTTTGTACCGTGTGTAAACAACAGGAACTGACAATGTAACAATTCTTATGTTTGTACCGTGTGTAAACAACAACTGACAATATAACAATTCTTATGTTTGTACCGTGTGTAAACAACAACAACTGACAATATAACAATTCTTATGTTTGTACCGTGTGTAAACAACAACAACTGACAATATAACAATTGTTATGTTTGTACCGTGTGTAAACAACAACAACTGACAATATAACAACTCTTATGTTTGTACCGTGTGTAAACAACAACTGACAATATAACAATTCTTATGTTTGTACCGTGTGTAAACAACAACAACTGACAATATAACAATTCTTATATTTGTACCGTGTGTAAACAACAGCAACTGACAATATAACAATTCTTATGTTTGTACCGTGTGTAAACAACAACTGACAATATAAAAATTCTTATGTTTTTACCGTGTGTAAACAACAACTGACAATATAACAATTCTTATGTTTGTACCGTGTGTAAACAACAACAACTGACAATGTAACAATTCTTATGTTTGTACCGTGTGTAAACAACAACAACTGACAATATAACAACTCTTATGTTTGTACCGTGTGTAAACAACAGGAACTGACAATGTAACAATTCTTATGTTTGTACCGTGTGTAAACAACAACTGACAATATAACAATTCTTATGTTTGTACCGTGTGTAAACAACAACAACTGACAATATAACAATTCTTATGTTTGTACCGTGTGTAAACAACAACAACTGACAATATAACAATTCTTATGTTTGTACCGTGTGTAAACAACAACAACTGACAATATAACAATTCTTATGTTTGTACCGTGTGTAAACAACAACAACTGACAATATAACAACTCTTATGTTTGTACCGTGTGTAAACAACAACTGACAATATAACAATTCTTATGTTTGTACCGTGTGTAAACAACAACAACTGACAATATAACAATTCTTATATTTGTACCGTGTGTAAACAACAGCAACTGACAATATAACAATTCTTATGTTTTTACAGTGTGTAAACAACAACTGACAATATAAAAATTCTTATGTTTTTACCGTGTGTAAACAACAACTGACAATATAACAATTCTTATGTTTGTACCGTGTGTAAACAACAACAACTGACAATGTAACAATTCTTATGTTTGTACCGTGTGTAAACAACAGGAACTGACAAAATAACAATTCTTATGTTTGTACCGTGTGTAAACAATTGTGGATTTTTGCCATGTCCAAAAATGACCAATAAGCGGATTTTCACACAAATTGTTCGAACTAATAATGTATTTTGAATTCAGTCTACTCACCAATTTGAATTCATGAAGACGTCACCAAATTTCTTCATTTGTGGATAGCGATAAAAAATTCTGGGCTCTATTGGTTTCACGGAACAGTGTGAAATATCTGTTTAACAAACGGTGTAGAGACTAAATTGTGTGTAGCAACTTCCGTTTAATAACACAACAACAGAAGACTTTCAGATGTGCAGTTTCTCTGCGGCACAATGCTACATGTGTGCTGTTTACTCAAGCGTGTCGGGATTTTGTTTTTCAGTGAACATAATAGCAACAAAATCATTCGTCAGCTGTGCTCTCTGGATCTTGTCATAAGTGTCTCACGTGGCCATATTTTGACAACATCATCACAAACATTTTGACAGTAATTATTTGCCTTATTGGTCATGTCTATAATGTGGTCAATTTTATATATATGAAAGAAATACACGCAGTTTTGATTTTGCTATTAAGTGAGTTCAGTCGAGAAATTTTGTGATGAGTAACCATAGTTACTGGTGTCTCAGAGGAGCAAAGCTATTTCACTAAATCCTCGCTAGTAAAGTCGAACCTCACCTAATCTCGTCGTTGTGAAAAAAAATACAGAACTTCATGCGAAATGACGACACAGCTACTAAGCTTCTATTTTAGTTTAATGTCAAAATATTCAAACCAATAGAATTTTTTTAAATTTAGGGCAACATTTCACTGCTTCGCGGTACCTAAAAACTTAGATGAAGTTTTAAAATTCACTTTAATTCATTTTTGAATGTTGCATTTAAAATAAATGCAGCCCCCCAGTGGCTCAGCGGTATGTCTGCGGACTTACACGCTAAAATCCGGGATTCGATACCCGTGGTGGGCAGAGCACAGATAGCCTCTTGTGTAGCTTTGTGCTTAATTCAAAACAACAACAACAACAAAATAAATGCAGACTCAGCATAGCCAGGTGGTTTAGCCGCTCAACTCGTAATCTGAGGGTCGCGGCTTCGAATCCCCGTCACAACAAACATGCTCGCCATTTGAGCTGCGCGGGCGTCATAATGTTACGATAAATTGAACTATAAGAGTAGCCCAATAGTTGGCGGTGTGTAGTGATAACTCTCTGCCTTCCTTCTAGTCTTACGCTGTTAAATTAGGGACGGTTAGCGTAGATGTCCCTCGAGTAGCTTTACATAAAATTCAAAAACAAATCAAACTACAAACTTTATAGCTGATGGATGACTAGAGGAAAGAAGAACGTGCTTTGGACATGGCAACCGAAACTTTTACAATTGAAACTACGTTGTAGATCAAATGTCAAGGTTCGTGGTCATCAGACTAGGCGTGGTGGACTGTAATAACATAGCGAGTTTTCACAGTAGTTTTAACAGATTCAACCTCTGTATTTCCATACGGTTGTTAATAAACCACAGACAGTGAAGTTAAAAACATATACACATTGTCTTTCACATCGCGGGTTTTCCATCATGTGCAAAAACACAACGTTTAGATACATTTTAGCTTTTGTTTTAAAGCAATAAAATTCTTACCGGTATTTTTCGGTTTTTCTTGTGATATTTAGTCGTTAACCGGTCCCTTCCAGCCATTAAAGGCACCATAATAGAGGAAATATTTTATCTTCCTGGAAAACAAACACGTCATTTGTTGACTTGATATTAAATTTAAAAAAAATGTATCGTTGGGAAAAAAACACTTTATTTATTCTGCAATTTCCTGTAATCTTTAAATATGAGCGAAATATAATTCTCAATTTCCCATCGATATTTTGAGGAATGATGAAAACCCCCATGAGAGCTCTTTATGGTTTATTTTTGAAATGGTATAAAATCATACTTTTATCAAGAAAGGTGGTGAAAACCCTCACGTAGCCTCTATATGTCCAATTTCTCCGTATTGCGAGAAATCTGTAAGCGAAACAACGATGTATTTGCCAAGGGAATATGAAAGAGATGGTTCTTCTTTTGTCTTTGTGAAACCTATATTTTTTTTACTTCGCGTTACAGCACACTTCTGAACAGTTAAGTTTCAAAGTCTTCATTTATAAGCCATTGTTCATCCATATCGCTACATGTGCCAATTTAAAAACGTGATTTTACTTCGTCAGATGCCTGCTGGAGACTCGGCAGTGAACCTGAGGACGTATTAAATTAAAATCTGGGTTCAGATACCCGCTGTTGGCACAACACAGATAGCCCATTGGACTTATCAGTAAACAAAGTTCACGTCACACTTCTCGTGGCCTAACATTACCAGATGGTTAAGGCACTCGAGTCATAATCCGAGGATCGATGGTTCAAATCCCTGTCATACCAAACATGCTGGCCCTTTCAGCCGTGGGGGCGTTATAATGTAACAGTCAATCCCATTGGTAAAGGAGTAGTCCAAGAGTTGGCTGTTGGTGGTGACGACTAGCTGCCTTCCTTTTAGTCTTACATTGCTTAATTAGGAACGGGTAGCGCAGATATTCGTCGTGTAGCTTTGTGCAAAATTTAGAAAAAACAAGAACAAACATTTCTCGCATGAATAGTTGGTTCTAGCTTACTCACCAGAAACAACCTCTTGACTCCAACTTACTCGTGAGAATCAAGTACCTGAGTCACTCCACATTTGTAGTCTCTGGCCTTTTAAAAAACTCTGTGCTTCACTCATCAAGAAGATGACAACCAAGTGAGGGTTTTGAAATGCCTTAACGAATCTTCCACTATGCGTTTTCGCAGATTTATCAAGATGTTCCTTACGCGCCGTAATTACATCGATTGGTGGACTCAAATCACAAATTGAATGTGATAATAACGTGATAAATCTTTACTTGAAAGTAATAAAATATTTTTACAAAGAGAAGTGTTTCTCCTAATTTCTCGTCATTATGATAACAACACAATGAATACAGTTAGTAGTATAGAATGAAGTCGTATACCAATTTATGTGAACAGTACTCCAGGTCTTTGGATAATTATATCCTGTTTGAAACGCTCATATTCTGATGGCCATGATTATTCACTGTTTGCCCTGTACCCCAATTTCTGTCAGAGCAAACTTCTGCTGCGGCATCACTATTTGGAAATCCATCTTGGTATCTTGGTAACGGTCACGTGTAACTTCCTACAAAAGTCCTCGACCTCCATACAAAGTGTAATTAATTTTAAGATAAATATTCTAGAAAAACACATGTTAACAAACCTGGTTTTGTTAACAAAGTTGATGTTTATACATGACACTTCACAGTGTTCAGGACTAGATGGGATCCTTTGGGCACTTTCAAGAACTGTTTAAAATCGACCACAATAATCCTTAGATCCTTGATCAACTGATTTGTATATGATCCTAGGATTTTAGACGTTTGTAATATAATTAGCCATTGCCATTTGGATGCACTGGTTTTGGTTGTTTTTTTATTTCAATTCTCTTAAAAACCCAAAATTAAAAGGGCTAAGGTTCGAACCCTGATATATCATTGAACACTGCACTTTCACCTGCAAAAGTATTATAGAGTCATAATAGTTCAGTTCCAACTATCCGATTAAGACTGGCTATGTAAGCTGTGGGTGTTACTTATGGTTGATGTCCGGTTGGTGAGCAGTTATAAATTGGTGATGGTTACACCGGAACATCAAACAACCAAGAAAGAAGCTGTATTATTATTTAGAACGAGTTGTGGAATATAATGGATGTCACTGTTTGTTTAGCTCTAAGCGTGAATCACGTTTCAGTGCGTAAAAATATTGAATTAAATTACATTGAAATTTTCAATATGAAAATCCCCCTCTAGGTGGCTTAGTTGTGACCTTTAGAGCTTATACGCTAAAATTAAAGGTTCGATTTTTCGTTTAAATTAAAAGATTAGCAGTCTCTACTCTTGACCTACTAATCAAGGGGTGGCGAACATAACCAGACATAATAACTCTTTGCTACAAAGACTTTGAACCGAATAACATGATCGAATCCCACCTGCCACAAGAATTGAAAATGTGGAGAGTGCATAAAGGTGTGATATCTCACTTCTCTAAATCTTCAATCTGCAGCTCTACAATCTAACCACTAGACCATGTATTTTTTATGGCAAATAAAAGATAGCTATCTCTGCTGTCCCTAATTTTAAACCAGATACTACAGAAAAGACAGCCTTATTTCACATTATCCACAGCAAAGAATTAACTGCCACTCTTATAACGCCACCATGACATGCAGTGTATACGTGTGTAGGGGGGGGGGTTGTGATGACTCATGAATTCGACTTCTAGTTGGCTACTTCGAAATCACAAGAACCAATCTTTACCATCACTTGGTAATCACCTAACATCTTCATAACTTATTGATGTATATTGTTTCTAAGTTACCTTCACAAGTAAATTGTTTAATAAGTGTTAACTGTTTCAAAGTGCCTTTAACAGTAATAGCATTTCAATTTTCACCAATTATACAACACTTAAACCTATTTTCTGCAGGGTTATTGCATTTAAAATAAATATGGGCTAATAAGATGAATCTTTCCAGCTGATGTGTCTGTATACATATAGGAATAATTAAACGTTCATTTATCATATGCTTTTTGATTTTAATAAAAGGACTGTAAGTTATTTCCAACATTTATTACTTTTAAGCTTCATTATCGTCATATTGATCTGTTATTAGTTTAAAAGATAATTTACATTTTAAGATGAATTATGACCATAATTTCATTCTACTGGTGACAGTACACTTGACTGAAATTAATCATTCCAAACTCGCTTCAAACTTCATTTCCTTTTCTACTTCCATCTAAACAAGTAACACAAGTGAAAACCACCTGTAGTATCCAGAGTTTCGTGACATTTCGGTTTAACCAGCTTTCGTACGATTGTTGTTTGTTTTATTTTTAAATTAGATTATTTATTCGTTTATTGCTCTTAAGCAAAAATCTACGCAATGGGCTGTCTATGCTCTGCCCACTAGAGGCATCGAAACCCAGTTTCTAGAGTTATAAGTTCACAGACCTACAGTTGTGTCGCTTGGTAGAGTATTTAAGTCTCGAATGATATCTTAAAAATCACGAACATAACAACATTCATGATTTGATACATACAAACTTTGTGTTCAGTTTAATAAAATGGTGACTAGCTCCACATGTAAACACGACACTTCACAACAATAAATAACAATATTTACAATTTGATACATACAATCTTCGTGTTCAGTTTAATAAAATGGTGACGAGCTCCACATGTAAACACGACACTTCACAACAATAAATAACAATATATACAATTTGATACATACAATCTTCGTGTTCAGTTTAATAAAATGGTGACGAGCTCCACATGTAAACACGACACTTCACAACAATAAATAACAATATATACAATTTGATACATACAATCTTCGTGTTCAGTTTAATAAAATGGTGACGAGCTCCACATGTAAACACGACACTTCACAACAATAAATAACAATATATACAATTTGATACATACAATCTTCGTGTTCAGTTTAATAAAATGGTGACGAGCTCCACATGTAAACACGACACTTCACAACAATAAATAACAATATTTACAATTTGATACATACAATCTTCGTGTTCAGTTTAATAAAATGGTGACGAGCTCCACATGTAAACACGACACTTCACAACAATAAATAACAATATTTACAATTTGATACATACAATCTTCGTGTTCAGTTTAATAAAATGGTGACGAGCTCCACATGTAAACACGACACTTCACAACAATAAATAACAATATATACAATTTGATACATACAATCTTCGTGTTCAGTTTAATAAAATGGTGACGAGCTCCACATGTAAACACGACACTTCACAACAATAAATAACAATATATACAATTTGATACATACAATCTTCGTGTTCAGTTTAATAAAATGGTGACGAGCTCCACATGTAAACACGACACTTCACAACAATAAATAACAATATATACAATTTGATACATACAATCTTCGTGTTCAGTTTAATAAAATGGTGACGAGCTCCACATGTAAACACGACACTTCACAACAATAAATAACAATATTTACAATTTGATACATACAATCTTCGTGTTCAGTTTAATAAAATGGTGACGAGCTCCACATGTAAACACGACACTTCACAACAATAAATAACAATATTTACAATTTGATACATACAATCTTCGTGTTCAGTTTAATAAAATGGTGACGAGCTCCACATGTAAACACGACACTTCACAACAATAAATAACAATATATACAATTTGATACATACAATCTTCGTGTTCAGTTTAATAAAATGGTGACGAGCTCCACATGTAAACACGACACTTCATAACAATAAATAACAATATTTACAATTTGATACATACAATCTTTGTGTTCAGTTTAATAAAATGGTGACGAGCTCCACATGTAAACACGACACTTCACAACAATAAATAACAATATATACAATTTGATACATACAACCTTTGTGTTCAGTTTAATAAAATGGTGACTAGCTCCACATGTAAACACGACACTTCACAACAATAAATAACGATATATACAATTTGATACATACAACCTTTGTGTTCAGTTTAATAAAATGGTGACTAGCTCCACATGTAAACACGACACTTCATAACAATAAATAACAATATTTACAATTTGATACATACAATCTTTGTGTTCAGTTTAATAAAATGGTGACTAGCTCCACATGTAAACACGACACTTCATAACAATAAAGTCTGACGCACAGATAACCCATGATGTAAATTTAAAAGCAAACGATTAAGCAAAATCACCTCCACGTAAATATATTACCTAATCAATAAGTTCAAAAGAATAATACGAGAAATTAAGATGTTGTCAAGATCATCAGACATACAAAACATCCTACAGGTCTGTCGTGTCTTTATATATGGAAACCAACACGTCCGAATTCACTGTACAGAAGGTACGAGAAATGTGAAAGATAAATTGAGATTTTTGTCCTAAGTGCATGATTTCACAGTCTGTTTCTTGTCTCTACCTGCCAAAAACTAAACCTCTTCAATTCCTAACTTATAAGAAAGAACACACAGCTCTCCTCGATGTCGTTTTGTTACTCTAATGACGTAAAATGACGTAGAAATTCAACTTCATGCGAGAGTCGTTTCAATATTTCAAACTTCAGAGACGAAGGTTTCAGACGTTAATAGTGGTGGAATGAGTGACGCGACATGTAAAAGGCTGTCTAAAAATAGCTACATGTTAAATCTGCGCCGACGTTACTATATGTAATAAATCTGAAGGAGGTGGATTTGTAACAGCCAACTGTTCCTTTCTTGATGCTACCCTGTATCCTAATTTATCATGCAGAAGTCACATCTGGAAAAGTAAAATTTATCATGCAGAAGTCACATTTGGAAAAGTAAAATGGAGTGATCAATATTTTAAGTTTCGAAGACTTTGTACAATAAAGTCACACTGTTAGTCACACACAGTCAATTTGGTTTTGTTGTTTTATATATCAGTGTACAATATGTCATGCATCTATTCTAATACCCTTCAGGAATAACACTTCAGTAAAAATGTTGAACAAAATTCGTTCATATCTATTCTTAGATGAATCATTGAATCTCCAGGTTTGTCTATTCTTAGATGAATCATTGAAGCTCCAGGTTTGTCTATTCTTAGATGAATCATTGAAGCTCCAGGTTTGTCTATTCTTAGATAAATCATTGAAGCTCTAGGTTTGTCTATTCTCAGATGCATCATTACAGCTCCAGGTTTGTCTATTATTAGATGAATCATTGAAGCTCCAGGTTTGTCTATTCTCAGATGCATCATTAAAGCTCTAGGTTTGTCTATTCTCAGATGCATCATTAAAGCTCTAGGTTTGTCTATTCTCAGATGCATCATTAAAGCTCCAGGTTTGTCTATTCTCAGATGCATCATTAAAGCTCCAGGTTTGTCTATTCTCAGATGCATCATTAAAGCTCTAGGTTTGTCTATTCTCAGATGCATCATTAAAGCTCAAGGTTGGTTTATTCTCAGATGAATCATTAAAGCTCTAGGTTTGTCTATTCTTAGATGAATCATTAAAGCTCTAGGTTTGTTTGTTCTCAGATGAATCATTAAAGCTCTAGGTTTGTCTATTCTCAGATGCATCATTAAAGCTCAAGGTTGGTTTATTCTCAGATGCATCATTAAAGCTCTAGGTTTGTCTATTCTCAGATGCATCATTAAAGCTCCAGGTTTGTCTATTCTCAGATGCATCATTAAAGCTCTAGGTTTGTCTATTCTCAGATGCATCATTAAAACTCAAGGTTGATTTATTCTCAGATGAATCATTAAAGCTCAAGGTTGGTTTATTCTCAGATGAATCATTAAAGCTCTAGGTTTGTCTATTCTCAGATGCATCATTAAAGCTCCAGGTTTGTCTATTCTCAGATGCATCATTAAAGCTCTAGGTTTGTCTATTCTCAGATGCATCATTAAAGCTCAAGGTTGGTTTATTCTCAGATGAATCATTAAAGCTCTAGGTTTGTCTATTCTTAGATGAATCATTAAAGCTCTAGGTTTGTCTATTCTCAGATGAATCATTAAAGCTCTAGGTTTGTCTATTCTCAGATGCATCATTAAAGCTCAAGGTTGGTTTATTCTCAGATGCATCATTAAAGCTCTAGGTTTGTCTATTCTCAGATGCATCATTAAAGCTCTAGGTTTGTCTATTCTCAGATGCATCATTAAAGCTCAAGGTTGGTTTATTCTCAGATGAATCATTAAAGCTCTAGGTTTGTCTATTCTTAGATGAATCATTAAAGCTCTAGGTTTGTTTGTTCTTAGATGAATCACTAAAGCTCTAGGTTTGTCTTTTCTCAGATGAATCATTGAAGCTCTAGATTGGTATATTTTCTTATTTTTAAATAATTTTAAACGCTATGTTCGTAAACAGTGTTTGTGGGTTGGAGAGTTGCTGATGTTACATTAAAATTCCTGTTTTAAAAATTGGTTATAAACGTTACGTTGGAAACTACTGATCAGTTAGCTTTATTTTTCGAATGGGAAACATTCCAGAAAATCTTATAAAAAAGCTACACAATACTTTTTAATGGAGTATGATTTCTCAGATAAAATCCAACAAGGATTAACCAAACAGAAATTTTATTGTACTGATACGTTTGTTACTTGTTGTCTGGGTAAAGTATGTGGATGTATTGTATTTACATTTCAAAAAAACGATTTCGTTTAAATACCACATAAAAGATTGGTTATAAAAATCACATTTTTGGAGATTTTGGGAAAATAAATTAATTAAATTGTATGCTTTGATGGTAAAACGCAAACATCTTATATAAATTGGGACCAAGCAAACTGAATACTCGTGACTAGTATGGTGATTCGAGGACCGTTACTCGATTTCTCTGGTATCTTATTTACATTCATTATATCAAAAAGCAAGTTAATTTTGGTGATGTTGCAATATTCCCTGAATCAGTTGATGAGTTAGGCCAGTAACTATAGTAGGTGGCAGTTAAAGCATTTGTATGGTAATAATTTGCATAGTGCATTAAATATAAGTGGTAACTTGTCCAATAGCGTGACAGATGTGTCACGCAAGCCAATCAGAGTACTGCTCTGAATCAGAATGTTATGATCTACTTACAAACGTATTGACTAAATGTCAAAACGTTACTTATTTCCCTAATAAAGTTACTAGTCATATTTTCTTTATCTAAAACATGATGTTTACTTATCGTAAAAGTTTTATAAGAGGGTTACTTGTATAACTAACTGGTTGTCAAGTTGGAAGGCTTATTTTTCAGTATGCTCTACCTGCACCTTGATAATGGTTTTGCATTAAAAAAAACACCTTGTCAGAATATTATTATGTCCAGTGTACACCCACCTTTCCTGCATGCTCTCTATAAGCCATTTAGTATACGAGGATATGTCAGCTTCTGGTTCAACAATTGTATGAAAATCCAAAAAAGAACTATATTCAGTGATTTAACTCTTATATTCCGGTATGGAATAGCATGGATACCCGTTTTATTCTCTAATTTTTAAAGTATGCAAAGGTTGAACAAATATGGCGCACTGGCATACTGCACATATATATGTGTGTGTGTGACTTTTGTCATTTTTTTCAGGTGGAGGTCCACGTTGATTATGTTGCGAATTGTCATCTGGGGCTTGTCGACGACTCTTACCAGTGGCATTTGTGTTCACGGATTTACATCTGTTACAACATTTTACAATTTGCTTATCACGACCGTGGTACGACTTGCTGCAAGTACCTTTCTGAATAGTCCTGGGACCTATGTTGATCCATATTCCTTTGTTTTCAAGTGCCATTAATTAAAAGGAGATATCCCAGTTTTAAAAACAATTAAGCGTATAAATACAGTATGTCTGAAAGGGCTTTTATACATCGGTACCTTAAAACAATCGATATTATTTTTATGTGGCATCAAGCTGACTGTGATACCCCCCAAAAAACTGTATGATACAATTCGTTCCACGTCGACTTTATATTGGCTGTTTTGTTCCGTTACTTAATGATTTGCATATATAAGTAAAAACGGCTGGTTTTTATCATATACAATTTTCTTCGACGTCACTGATCACTAATGATTTGCATGTCCAAAATTATTTCGATATAACAATAATCTTTATTCTTTCGTTAAAAATAGGATGAGAAATAATGTTCTTAAGGATACGAGACTTTCAGGAGAATCGACAGAATAAAAGCTTTCGATGTAACAACTAAAGATAACAGAACAAAAGGACACAAGTTTAGATCTCTACAATACAAACCAGGCTACAGTTAATAGTTTTATTTGTCTAAGAGAATAATTGGCTTGTGAAGAGAGTCGCCTTCAGCTACAGTGGAGGCCAGCTCTTTACAATAGTTTAAGAGAAAAATCGATGATTTCATGAAGGGCTTCAGTTGTGCACGTGGATCCTAAAAAGACGAAAAGATTTCATGTTGTCCGTAAGTTTTGTTACAGTTTCAAAAGTTTGTAATCCAATAGTTTTAGTTTCATTTATGATACAGAGTACTTTCCACTGGTCTAATTTAGTTTTCTTTGTAGGATTATCCTCATTAACTTTTAAGTTCCTTTCGTAGTTCTGATCAATATTTTTGACTTACCTCTGATAAATAATTCGTAAAAAGCTACACCAAGCAAAATAAAACCATAGTTGTCTTTGTTCGACACAAACCTTTATAACGGTCTAAGTGCTTCGCCCTCCACGACTGTCAGTATTCGTCGTTGGACGTTAAACACAAAGCTACTCAAAGGGGTTATCTCTGTACTCTGTCCACCGCGGGTATCTAAACCTTATTTCTAAACCTGTAAGTTTGCGGATAAACCGCAGTGTCACTGGCAAATTATGATCGTAAATCGGTTTTTAGCCTTATAATCTGCCATAAGCCGCTAAGGTCACTTCAATGTCAATAAACCTTACGAAATTCCACATATTTTATTCACTTTCAATTTTTCTTCTAGTTTTACACCTTTTGTAATATTTCAAATTCATATCATTCTAAGCGTTTAGGAAATAATTTAACAAATGTATGATATCTAAGAAAGGTGTCACTGATCGCTGTTATGGTGAAAGTTCTCAGAAATAATAGTAATGCATAACTGATTTTTAAGGTACCCTCTCACTATATCACTAAGGTAACCTCTCACTATATCACTAAGGTACCCTCTCACTATATCACTAAGGTAACCTCTCACTATATCACTAAGAAAGCTTCTAACTACATTACTAACGTAGCCTCTCACTATATCACTAAAGTAGCATCTCAATACATCACTGAGGTAGCCTCTCTCAAAATCACTAGAGTAGCACCTCACTACATCACTAAGATAGCCTCTCACTATATCACGAAGGTAGCCTCTCACTATAGCACTAAGGTAGCCACTCACGATATCACTGAGGTAACCTTTCACTACATTACAAAGGTAGCCTCTAACTACATTACTGAGAGAGCCTCTCACTACATTACTAAAATAGCCTTTCACTACATCACTAAGGTAGCCTCTCACTATATCACTGAGGTAGCCTCTCACTATATGACTGTTACGTATTTTTTAATGTTTTATGCTCTTTGTAGACTAAACGCAACAGAAAAACGCAGATAACAGCTTGTATAATTTATTACACTAAACTATAAAAAATATAACAGGTAAAACATAAATTATATAATAACAGTGACAGATATTAAGTTACAACATTCGAAATTAATTACAAAACAAAATAATATTACTTTCAAACTTCAAAATTAATCACAATACAAAACGGTACTGGCCTGTATCTAATGTAATGATCTAAAATGAAAGTCTCAAATTCCAGTCTAGGGTGTCAATTTGGTCCCACGAAGAGATTCCGAAGCTTAAATGAAGAAGTTCAGAAACAGAGTTCACAGTTCAATAAATTCGCCGATTCTCAGCACAAGCAGTAATTCAGATGTATCGTAGAGATTGAGGAAGTAAAATCACAGTTTCCGTAGATCTAACTTCAGTCACAAATCCAAGTTGAATAATCACAGCAAACACTTAATCTTTCTCAAATAACTAACTCTCTTCTTTTGAAATAAAACTGGTGTCTGAATCTCACTCTTTGTCTTCGAATAAAACTAATGACTGAATCTCTCTACCTCGAATAAAACTGATGACTGATGACTGAATCTCTCTCTTGTCAACGTCTTTTACACCGATAGGCCTACTTCTCGAACAATCTTGAAATTTCCATCAACTCCAGAGCTATCCACGCATATCCGTTTTTGCATAAGACAACAGGTCTAGACAGGAAGTCACCAGCACTCATTTACAAACATATTATTGGCCTACTTAATTCGAGAAAATTCTAAAATGTTACCCTAAATAAATAACATATTTTAGTTTAAACTTCGAAACAATAATATCAATATGGAAAAATGAATAATAGAAATGAAAATTAAAACACAACACGACAAGTTGTCGTTAACAAAACATTTACACATATACATAACAATAAATAACGTAGCCTATCACTATATCACTAAGGTAGCCTTTCACAATATCACAAAGGTAGCCTCTCACTACATCACTGAGGTAGCCTCTCACTACATTACTAAGGTAGCCTCTCACAAAATCACTTAGGTAGCCTCTAACTATATCACCAATGTAGCCTCTCACTATATCACGAAGGTAGCCTCTCACTACATCACTGAGGTAGCCTCTCACTACATTACTAAGGAAGTCTCTCACAATATCACTAAGTTAGCCTCTCACTACATTACTAAGGCAGCCTCTCACTACATCACTGAGGTAGCCTCTCACTACATTACTAAGGTAGCCTTTCACAATATCACTAACGTAGCTTCTCACTATATCGCTAATGTAGCCTCTCACTACATCACTGAGGTAACCTCTCACTATATCACTAAGGTAGCCTCTCACAATATCACTAAGAAAGCCTGTCACTACATTACTAAGGTAGCCTCTCACAATGTCACTAAAGTAGCCTCTCATTATATCACTAAGGTAGCCTCTCACTACATTACTAAGGTAGACTCTCACAATATCAGTAAGGTAGCCTCTCACTATATCACTAATGTATCCTCTCAAAACATCACTTAGGTAGCTTCTAACTACATTACTAAGAGAGCCTCTCACTACATCACTAAGGTAGCCTCTCACTACATTACAAAAATAGCCACTCACTACATCACTAAGGTAGCCTCTCACTACATTACAAAAATAGCCACTCACTACATCACTAAGGTAGCCTCTCACTACATTACTAAGGTAGCCTATCACTATATCACTAAGGTAGCCTCTCAATACATCACTAAAATAGCCTATCACTACATCACTAAGGTAGCCTCTCACTAAATTACAAAAGTACCCTCTCACTATATCACTAAAGTAACCTCTCCCTATATCACTAAGGTAGCCTCTCACTACATCACTGAGGTAGCCTCTCACTACATCACTAAGGTAGCCTCTCACTACATTACTAAGGAAGCCTCTCACAATATCACTAAGGTAGCCTATCACTATATCACTAAGGTAGCCTCTCAGTATATCACGAAGGTAACCTGTCACTACATTACTAAAGTAGCCTCTCACAATATCACTAAAGTAGCCTGTCACTATATGACTAATGTAGCCTCTCACTATATCACTAAGGTATCCTCTCACTATATCACTAACGTAGCATCTCACTACACCACTAAGGTAGCCTCTCAATAAATCACTAAGGTAGCCTCTCACTACATTAGTAAGGTAACTTTTCACAATATCACTAAGGTAGCCTCTCAATATATCACGAAGGTAGCCTATCACTACATTACTAAGGTAGCTTTTTACAATATCACTAAAGTAGCCTCTCTCTACATTACAAAGGTAGCCTCTCACTACAATAGAAAAATAGCCTTTCACTATATCACTAAGGTAGCCTTTCACTACATTACTAAAATAGGCTATCACTACATCACTAAGGTAGCCTCTCACTACATCACTGAGGTAGCCTCTCACTATATCACTAAGGTAGCCCATCACTACATCGCTAAGGTAGCCTCTCAATACATTACTAAGGTAGCGTTTCACTATACCACTGAGGTAGCCTCTCACTACATCACTGAGTTAGTCTCTCACAATATCACTAAAGTAGCCTCTCACTACACCACTGAGGTAGCCTCTCACTACATTACAAAAGGAGCCTCTCATTATATCACTCAAGCAGCCTCTCACTATATCACTAAGGCCGCTTCTAACTACATCACAAAGGTACCCTCTCACTACATTACAAAGATAGCCTGTCACAATATCACGAAGGAAGCCTGTCACTACATTACTAAGGTAGCCTCTCACAATGTCACTAAAGTAGCCTCTCATTATATCGCTAATGTAGCCTCTCACTACATCACTGAGGTAACCTCTCACTATATCACCAAGGTAGCCTCTCACTATATCACTAAGGAAGCCTATAACTAAGATAGCCTCTCACAATATCACGAAGGAAGCCTGTCACTACATTACTAAGGTAGCCTCTCACAATGTCACTCAAGTAGCCTCTCATTATATCACAAAGATAGCCTCTCACTACATCACTAAGGAAGCCTATAACTAAGATAGCCTCTCACAATATCACGAAGGAAGCCTGTCACTACATTACTAAGGTAGCCTCTCACAATGTCACTCAAGTAGCCTCTCATTATATCACAAAGATAGCCTCTCACTACATCACTAAGGAAGCCTATAACTAAGATAGCCTCTCACAATATCACGAAGGAAGCCTGTCACTACATTACTAAGGTAGCCTCTCACAATGTCACTCAAGTAGCCTCTCATTATATCACAAAGATAGCCTCTCACTACATCACTAAGGAAGCCTCTCAATACATCACTAAGGTAGCCTCTCACTACCTTACTAAGGTAGACTCTCACAATATCAGTAAGGTAGCCTCTCACTATATCACTAATGTATCCTCTCAATACATCACTTAGGTAGCCTCTAACTACATTACTAAGAGAGCCTTTCAATACATTACTAAGGTAGCCTCTCACAACATCACTAAGGTAGCCTTTCACTACATCACTAAGGTAGTCTCTCACTATATCACTAAGGTAGCATCTCACTATGTCACTAAAGTAGCCTCTCACTAAATCACTGAGGCAGCCTCCCTTTATATCACTAAGGAAGTTTCTTACTACATCACTAAGGTAGCCTCTCACTACATCACTAAGGTAGCCTCTCACTACATCACTAAGGTAGCCTCTAACTACATTACTAAGAGAGCCTCTCACTACATAACTATGGTAGACTTTCACTACATCACTAAAATAGCCTCTCACTACATTACTAAGGTAACCTCTCACTATATCACTAAAATAGCCTCTCATAATATCACTAAGGTAGCCTATCACTACATCACTAAGGTAGCCTGTCACTACATTACAAAGGTAGCCTCTCACTACATCACTAAGGTAACCTCTCACTATATCACTAAGGAAGCTTCTAACTACACTACTAAGATAGCCTCTCACCATTTCACTAAGGTAGCCTCTCACTACATCACTAAGGTAGCCTCTCACTACATTACTAAAGTAGCCTCTCACTACATCACTAAAGTAGCCTCTCACTACATAACTAAGGTAGCCTCTCACTATATCACTAAGGTAGCCTCTCACTACATCACTGAGGTAGCCTCTCACTATATCAGTAAGGTTGCCTCTCGCTATATCACTAAGGTAGCCTATCACTATATCACTAGGGTAGCCTTTCACAATATCACTAAGGTAGTCTCTCACTACATCACTGAGGTAGACTCTCAGTACATTACTAAGGTAGCCTCTCACAATATAACTAAGGTAGGCTCTCACTATATCACTAAGGTAGCCTCTCACTACATCACTGAGGTAGCCTCTCACTATATCAGTAAGGTAGCCTCTCGCTATATCACTAAGGTAGCCTATCACTATATCACTAAGGTAGCCTCTCACTATATCACGAAGGTAGCCTGTTAATAAATTACTAAGGTAGCCTCTTACAATATCTTTAAAGTAGCCTGTCACTATATCACTAAAGTAGCCTCTCAGTATATCACTAAGGTAGCCTCTCACTATATCACTAACGTAGCCTCTCACTACATTACTATAGTAGCCTCTCACAATATCACTAAGGTAACCTCTCACTATATCACTGAGGTAGCCACTCACTACATCACTGAGGTAGCCACTCACTACATCACTGAGGTAGCCTCTCACTACATCACTGAGGAAGCCTCTCTTTATATCACTAAGGTAGCCTCTCACTACATTACTAAGAGAGCCTCACAGTACATTACTAAGAGAGCCTCTCAGTACATTACTAAGGAAGCCTCTCACTATATCACTAAGGTAGCATCTAACCATATCACTAAAGTATTCTCTCACTATATCACTAATGTAGCCTATCACTATATCACTAAGGTAACCTCTCACTACATTACTAACGTAGCGTCTCACAATATCACTAAAGTAGTCTCTCACTATATCACTAAGGTAGCCTCTCACTATATCACTAACGTAGCCTCTCACTACACCACTAAGGTAGCCTCTCACTACATTACTAAGGTAGCCTCTCACAATATCATTAAGGTAGCCTCTCACTATATCACTAATGTAGCCTCTCACTACACCACTGAGGTAGCCTCTCACTATATCACTAAGGTAGCCTTTCACTATATCACTAAAGTAGCCTCTCACTATATCACGAAAGTAGTCTCTCACTACATTACTAAGGAAGACTCTCATAATATCACTAAAGTAGGCTGTCATTATATCACTAAGGTAGCCTCTCACTACATTACTAAGGGAGCCTCTCACCATTTCACTAATGTAGCCCTCACTACATCACTAAGATAGCCTCTTACTACATTACAAAGGTAGTTTCTCACTGCATCATTAAAGCAGCCTCTCACTACATCACTAAGGTAGCCTCTCAGTATATCACAAAGGTACCCTCTCACTACATTACAAAGATAGCCTCTCACAATATCACGAAGGAAGCCTGTCACTACATTACTAAGGTAGCCTCTCACAATGTCACTAAAGTAGCCTCTCATTATATCGCTAATGTAGCCTCTCACTACATCACTGAGGTAACCTCTCACTATATCACCAAGGTAGCCTCTCACTATATCACTAAGGAAGCCTATAACTAAGGTAGCCTCTCACAATATCACGAAGGAAGCCTGTCACTACATTACTAAGGTAGCCTCTCACAATGTCACTAAAGTAGCCTCTCATTATATCACAAAGATAGCCTCTCACTACATCACTAAGGAAGCCTCTCAATACATCACTAAGGTAGCCTCTCACTACCTTACTAAGGTAGACTCTCACAATATCAGTAAGGTAGCCTCTCACTGTATCACTAATGTATCCTCTCAATACATCACTTAGGTAGCCTCTAACTACATTACTAAGAGAGCCTTTCAATACATTACTAAGGTAGCCTCTCACAACATCACTAAGGTAGCCTTTCACTACATCACTAAGGTAGTCCTCTCACTATATCACTAAGGTAGCATTTCACTATGTCACTAAAGTAGCCTCTCACTAAATCACTGAGGCAGCCTCCCTTTATATCACTAAGGAAGTTTCTTACTACATCACTAAGGTAGCCTCTCACTACATCACTAAGGTAGCCTCTCACTACATCACTAAGGTAGCCTCTAACTACATTACTAAGAGAGCCTCTCACTACATAACTATGGTAGACTTTCACTACATCACTAAAATAGCCTCTCACTACATTACTAAGGTAACCTCTCACTATATCACTAAAATAGCCTCTCACTATATCACTAAGGTAGCCTATCACTACATCACTAAGGTAGCCTGTCACTACATTACAAAGGTAGCCTCTCACTACATTACTAAAGTAGCCTATCACTACATCACTAAAGTAGCCTCTCACTACATAACTAAGGTAGCCTCTCACTACATCATTGAGGTAGCCTCTCACTATATCACTGAAGTAGCCTCTCACTACATCACTAAGGTAGCCTCTTACTACATCACTGAGGTAGACTCTCACTATATCACTAAGGTAGCCTCTCACTTTATCACTAAGGTAGCCTCTCACTACATCACTGAGGTAGCCTCTCACTATATCAGTAAGGTTGCCTCTCGCTATATCACTAAGGTAGCCTATCACTATATCACTAGGGTAGCCTTTCACAATATCACTAAGGTAGTCTCTCACTACATCACTGAGGTAGACTCTCAGTACATTACTAAGGTAGCCTCTCACAATATAACTAAGGTAGGCTCTCACTATATCACTAAGGTAGCCTCTCACTACATCACTGAGGTAGCCTCTCACTATATCAGTAAGGTAGCCTCTCGCTATATCTCTAAGGTAGCCTATCACTATATCACTAAGGTAGCCTCTCACTATATCACGAAGGTAGCCTGTCAATAAATTACTAAGGTAGCCTCTTACAATATCTTTAAAGTAGCCTGTCACTATATCACTAAAGTAGCCTCTCAGTATATCACTAAGGTAGCCTCTCACTATATCACTAACGTAGCCTCTCACTACATTACTATAGTAGCCTCTCACAATATCACTAAGGTAACCTCTCACTATATCACTGAGGTAGCCACTCACTACATCACTGAGGTAGCCTCTCACTACATCACTGAGGAAGCCTCTCTTTATATCACTAAGGTAGCCTCTCACTACATTACTAAGAGAGCCTCTCAGTACATTACTAAGAGAGCCTCTCAGTACATTACTAAGGAAGCCTCTCACTATATCACTAAGGTAGCATCTAACCATATCACTAAAGTATTCTCTCACTATATCACTAATGTAGCCTATCACTATATCACTAAGGTAACCTCTCACTACATTACTAACGTAGCGTCTCACAATATCACTAAAGTAGTCTCTCACTATATCACTAAGGTAGCCTCTCACTATATCACTAACGTAGCCTCTCACTACACCACTAAGGTAGCCTCTCACTACATTACTAAGGTAGCCTCTCACAATATCATTAAGGTAGCCTCTCACTATATCACTAATGTAGCCTCTCACTACACCACTGAGGTAGCCTCTCACTATATCACTAAGGTAACCTTTCACTATATCACTAAAGTAGCCTCTCACTATATCACGAAAGTAGTCTCTCACTACATTACTAAGGAAGACTCTCATAATATCACTAAAGTAGCCTGTCATTATATCACTAAGGTAGCCTCTCACTACATTACTAAGGGAGCCTCTCACCATTTCACTAATGTAGCCCTCACTACATCACTAAGATAGCCTCTTACTACATTACAAAGGTAGTTTCTCACTACATCATTAAAGCAGCCTCTCACTACATCACTAAGGTAGCCTCTCAGTATATCACTAAGGTAGCCTCTCACTACGTTACTAAAATAGCCTCTCAATAAATCACTAAGGTAACCTCTCACTTCATCACTAAGATAGCCTCTCACTATATCACTAAGGTAGCCTCTCACTACATTACTAAGGTAGCCTATCACTACATCACTAAGGTAGCCTCTCACTACATTACTAAGGTTGTTTCTCACTACATCACTAAGGTAGCCTCTCACTACATTAATAAAATAGCCTCTCACTATATCACGAAAAAGGCCTCTCACTATATCACTAAGGAAGCTTCTCACTACAGTACTAAGGTAGCCTCTCACTATGTTACTAAGGTAGCTTCACACTATATCACTAACGTAGCCTCTCACTATATCACAAATGTAGCCTCTAACTATATCACTAAAATAGCCTCTCACTATATCACAAAGGTAGCCTATCACTATATCACTAAGGTACCCTCTCACTATATCACGAAGGTAGCCACTCACTACAATACAAAGGTAGCCTCTCATTTCATTACTAAGGTAGCCTCTCACTATATCACAAATATAGCCTCTCACAATACCACTTAAGTAGACTCTCACTATATCACTCAGGTAGCCTCTCACTACATCACTAAGGTAGCCTCTTACTACATCACTAAGGTACACTTACACTTCATCACTAAAGTAATCTCTCACTAATAACTAAGGTACCCTCTCACTACATCACTAAAATAACCTCTCACTACATCACTAAAGTAGCCTCTCACTACATCACTAAGGTAGCCTCTCACTACATCAATAAGTTAGCCTCTCACTACATCAATAAGGTAGCCTCTCTTTACATCAATTAGGTAGCCTCTCACTACATCACTTAGGTAGCCTCTCACTACATTACTAAAATAGCCTCTCAATAAATCACTAAGGTAGCCTCTCACTACATCACTAAATTAGTTTCTCACTACATTACTAAGGTAGCCTCTCACTGTTATGTTAATATCATGTAAATGTTGTCGAGAGTGTTATGTAAATGTCATGTAAATATCATGCATATGTTATGTAAATATATTGTCATGTCGTATTTGAATTCCCATATTTATTATTTAAAATTTTATATTTATATTATTGTTTTGAGGTTTAAATCGGTGAAATTTAAAATAACATTTTAGAATTAATTAAAATTCATTTAGAAATTTTTAAAACTAAATACATTGATGATTAGTATTGGCCTGGTGTTTGTGCTGTGGAATTCTGGGAGGTTACGCGATATGGTATATAAACAGATGGCGATGCGAGAGAGGAAATCATCCACTTTTACTCGGGTCAAGAAGTTTGTTTTGTTTGAGAAAGTTTAAACTGAATTTGTGAATAGAGCTAGATCGACTAAAGCGGTGAGAAATTTTATTCCGTCAATCTTTACAATTCAGTCGGATTACGGATTATATCGGAAGTCAATAGAATTGGGACTGTGAACTTTTGTTTGAAATTACCCATTCAATCTTCGAAAATTCTCCGTGGGACTGAATCAACGCGCTGGATTAGAACTTGGATTTCGGATTTGGGCACTTATCCTGGATCATATTATTAAGACACAGGCCAAGTACTTTTTTGTATTGTAAAAATTGTTTTGATTGTTTTGAAAATGATATCTGTTATTTTGCCATTGGATAATTTATTTTGTGTCTATCACATAAGTAGATAATTAAATAAATTATACAAGATGCTATCTGTGTCTTCGTTGCGTCAGTCACTTGATATACTATGCTCCACTACATCAGTCCACACATACAACATAACACTAATGTAGCCCTTACACATCACAAGAGCACATATCAAGTAGCCTCTCTATATATCATGAAATAGTCTCTCACTAAGTAGCCTCTCATATATTCTAAAATGCTCTCACTCATAGGTGCTATCACTAATCACTGTATACTCTCACTACATTATTAAGGTAGCCTCTTACAACATTGCTAAGAGAGCCTCTCACTACATCACTAAGGTAGCCTCTCACCAAATCACTGAGGTAGCCTCTCACCAAATCACTGAGGTAGCCTCTCACTACATCACTAAGGTACCCTCTCACTACATCACTAAAGAAACCTCTCACTACATCACAAAGATAGCCTCTCACTATATCACTAAGGACGCTTCTTAATACATTACTAAGGTATCCTCTCATTACATTACTAAGGTAGCCTCTCACTACTTCACTGAGGTAGCCTCTCACTACTTCACTGATGTAGCCTCTCACTATATCATTAAGGTAGCCTCACACTACATTACTAAGGTAGCCTCTCACTACTTCACTGATGTAGCCTCTCACTATATCACTAAGGTAGCCTCTCACTAAATCACTAAGGTATCCTCTCAGGATGAAGAGTTTGAATCTCTGTAGCACCAAATATGCTCCCCCATTCAGCCCCCGAAGCTCCCACAATTTTTGATAAAAGAATGGCTTAAAAGTTGGCGGTGGGTGATGATGATTAGCTGTTTTTTCTCTCTTATTTTAATGCTAAATTAAGAATGTTTAGCGCTGATAGCCTTCGTGCAGATTTACGCGAAAATTAAACCAAATTTTTCTTCCTCTACTGAGGTGATCTAACCAACAGTGGAAACCACAAATATTTAGTCACAATTAAATATAATAAGTGAATATTGTGAAAAATATGAATTTAAAATGAACACATTTCGTGGCATTCAGAAATTTAACTCAAGGTAAAAAACACAACCTCAGTTCTATGTGAATGGAGCTCTGCTTCAGACCTCTACATCTGGAAACGTTTTAAGAGTAACATACGTCTCTAAATTAACATAAATAAACAACATAAATAATATTAAAACAAAATGTTGGCAAAGAACAAACTATACTGGAAGACTAACTTGTAGAGATAGCACAGCAAGGGCATACAATATTTTAAAAATATATAAAACATGCATAACACCCATAATTGACTACGCAGCCCCTGCATGGATAAATAAAAGTAAGAAAGAGCTAATGTAAGCCAAACTACAAACAATACAAAATACACTCCTTACAAGAACGTATAAGGAACTGCGTCATCAGGATTCATGTATAAATACGCACACAAAGAAACAATAGCAAATAGACTTCTACAGAGTACAATAAATTATTTTGACAAAAATTGGAGAAAAGAAACGATTTAGTAGGCGAACTGGACAGATACTGTATACATGATGAGGGCAGTCCTAGACACAGAAGATATGTATACTCAAATTAAAAAAGCCATCTATAAACTGGACTCCACATTAGTTTTGATATTAACTTATAAACATTGAAAAGATATTGATGTAAATATTTTATGGTTTATGCTTATCTATCGATAATACAAATTGTTGTGGAACTTTTGAGAGAAATGATATATTTGCACGAAGTGTCTATAAAGATATTGCATGGACATTGTCCGGTTAGAGGCCTGAGTGAGAGCGGGTTACTTTGGTCCTCACGTAACATTTATAAATACACTTGCTAATACCAATGCAAGAAGAAGGAAAAGGTAAACAAAACCTGACCCTTTAGGGTATACAAACATAAATACCCAAACAACAGAGAGACAAAGATAATTTATTTTAAGCTCGCCATCTAGCGGCTGCTTCTATACTTATTTCTCACGCTTGTGTTTAACAACACTCGTAATTATGGGTTCAGAGACTTATATTACGAATGTTTCGTTTTTCTATTTATCTCACTTTTTTTATATATGAGGTCATATCAACTTGTAAAATAATCCGTTACTTGAGAACTGTTTACACTTTAGTGTGAATTAACACGAATAAGTAACTGTATTTACTGACAAATACAGTTCTCAGTGGTACTATAATTATTTGTAATATAACACAGGAACTTGTGTTATACCCTGATACTTGAAATTGTTTGTAGTAAACGTAAGAAGGTCTTATTACAAATATAATTTTTATTGAAGTTATTAAACGCGTAAAACAATAGTAATAAAGGTGGCGCTTTCTTTTACAGTTTCTTCTTGTTTTTCAAATACACATTGAATTTGTTATACACGCAGATTAGAAACGGTTATTTTCTGCAACAGAAACACAGTCAGTGTCTATCAAACCAGTCTCTTTGAGAAGTGAAGTTAACTAGTTTGAGCGTTTTTTTCAAGATGAGTGAGTCTTCACTATATATCTATTAAATTATTGTTTGTTTGTTTTTATAAAATACATTAATGAAAAACAACTGAAACGTTCACAGATTTTTTACGAAAAGCAGATAATCCGTGGATTCCAACTCTTGTTGTTTCACGTTTGTTAATATGTCACGTGATTCACTCGCGTAAACAGTTTCCACGAAATTTGAACTTAGAATTAATTAATTACTTAATTAATAAGTTATGCTTCGAACGATTTTGCTTGTTTTCATTTGCTCAGAAATGTTTCCACCTCAGTGGTCGATCGTAAAGCTATGGGCTTATTACGCTAAAGTCCAGGGTTCCAGTCCTCGCAGCGTACACAGCAAATAGATCAATGTGAATTTTCTCTGAGGGTCTGAAATAAAGTCTCATTTCAAGGTTACTTTAACAAGATCACACCCACCTAATTAAGTTCAAACGTAACATGTGAATATAAGGTTTGTTGTTGTTTTGAATTAAGCACAAAGCTACACAATGGGCTATCTGTGCTCTGACCACCACGGGTATCGAAACCCGGATTTTAGCATGTAAGTCCGCAGACATACCGCTGAGCCACTAGGGGGCGTGCAGCGTTTGTTAATCGTGACGTTTATAAGACGTTCTTACTTAAGTAAAAAGGAATGTTTTATATTAATGAGTTATAATTGTTTAATTATTTAACGGAAACTCTTTTATTCTTATGTGGGGAATAAATTTTCAGTACATCTGGCTACCCGCTAGTGCAATATTAACTCTACAGATTTACAACTCTAACATTTGGTGTTCGATTCCCCTCACTGGGCTCAGCAGATGTGGCTTTGCTGTAAGAAACACACACACAGTACACTTGGGAAAAGGCTTGAGCGTGCTAAACGTTACTCACCCAATGATTTAACTTCACATAAACTGTTCACTCTATAGTAACAGTAAGAACTGTAATATACTTACATCACTTTATTCTTGGAGATGTATTCATGAGCCTACAGTTTTTATGCAATGTCCTAGCACATAAAACATCTTTCACTGAACAACATCGATACGAAACATGTTTTTTTAACATAATGCCCATTTTTATCTTTTTAAAAATGAGTCAATGCGTAGCTGCGAGCTTTGGTCATGCTTAACTGTTCAGGGTACCGTTACCATAACAACAAAACCCCATTGGTCATGCTTAACTGTTCAGGGTACCGTTACCATAACTACAAAACCCCAGGGAAGGGAATTGCTGGATTGTTTTTATTATTAATTTTTTTTTTACATTTAATACCCAAAAACGAAAATGCTGACAAAAAGAGATCATCTATTCTCAGTTTGTTTACGTCAGGGTTAGGTAATTACTGTTATGATAAAATCAAATGGAAAACTAAAAAAAAAAAACTTCCTAAAATAAAGGTGTGTAACGCTGTGTGTTTTTGTAAGCATTCCTCTATAAATTAATTTACAAGTGAAACGTGTGATATTGAGTTATCTAAAATTCATGAAATTTCTTGTTTACTACTGCATTTTCTCCTGTGAAAAATAAACCACTGGATATAAAGTTTCAGTATACAATTACCAGAATTTTTTTTTAAAAAATAAATTATGCGTTACATATCAAACATCACCTGAGAATAACAGTGGGTAAATATCTTATAAAGGTTTTCGTTATACGAGGAGCTTTAATAGAATAGCAAAACAGAACATTTCTTATCTACAATGTTGGTATAAGTTGTGTATTTTGTAAGCCTTAATATGTAATGCAAGTGAAATTTTTCCTTATTTATAGTGTAAGAACCCCACCGTACCTGGTATCGTCAACTATCAATTGTGTAAAATATGTGGCACGTGTACATATTGAAGTTAAAAATTATTTACTCCAGCGAATTCGTTGTCTTGTCAATGGTCACTATCAATATGATAAATAGTTTCCTACAAAAACGTCCATGAAGCTAAACCGTAATATATTAACGGTCCCCTATCGAAAGTAGTCAAAGGGCAATCGTCTCTGCGTTCTCTTGTTGCTAAGACACATAAATAACCTCGTTCCGTTATCCATAAAAAAAAATGTTAGAAAAAAACCAGTGTTGGTAGAAGCCTGAAGTCCTTGGTGTGTGTAACATTTTAAAGTTCAGGATACATTTGTGTTGGATATCTCATTTGAATGTATTTTTTTGGCCTGAAAAAACTTATGCAAAACCAAGTAATGCACGCCAAAACTACAGTAAATTATCAAACACATGCTTAGTGGAGAGTGTGGAATGTTGCCTCTTTCAGTGCCGGAGACTTATAACGCAAGAAGTCGAGTTTCATAGCACTTTTAGCCTACTGCGCTTAGTTATAAACAAACAATAGAGTTTTAAAGTTTATATATTTATATCATTGCTAGCTAGAGGTCCATCATTCGAGGCATAATTATCATGACAAAATACGTGCCATCTTGTAGCACAGTGACATGTCTGCGGACTAATACTGCTAAAAAAACCACTTTAAAACACAAATAGCCCTTTTTGTAGCTTTTTATTCAGTAACAACAACAAAATACTCGTTGTTACATTTTGTATCGTGTTAGTTTCTATCTAAGTTCTAGAAAAACTAAATTAATCTCAAGATGTGTAACACCTTGGACAAGGAAACATAACCTGGTAACCAGTGCTTGATAAGATCAAACACGAAAATAAAACTAACAATAAACTACATCACAGTTTTGTTTACCTGATCTATACAGGTTTGTAAGACCGAAACCGATTTCCAGTTGTCTTTTGTCTTTCGGTTTGACACCAAAATTTAAACAAAAAGTTCATCAACATGCTAAATCTTTATTAATGTGTCGCATAGTTTTACTGTGTCACACTTAGGGGACGAACACTTAAATAACAAACAGCACAGGCATGATGTCGCACGACATTTTGACAAATAAGAGAAGGATGTGATCCCTAGTTACATAATCACTGCAGAAGCTGGCACGTCTAGTGTGTCACATGACATTAGCACGTCTTTCTCTGCGACTATCAAATCTTGGAAGGAAATAGTAGGTTTATTGTGTCACAAGACAAATTTTTGTAAACAATATGACACCTTATAGTATTATTAGACAATCTTTTTACTATGGAACGCCCTATTGTGTCACAGGCCAGTTTTGGTGAGGAATAGTATATTAACTTTGTTACGAGCTAATTTAATTAAACAGTAGAACGCTATATTATGTCACAGGCCAGCTTTGGTAAGGAATAGTACATTTATTATGTTACAAAGAAACTTTGTTAAATATTAGAATGCCCTACTGTGTCACATGCCACGTTTGGAAAGAACATCAGACCTCACCTTGTCCAGTCCAACCTTCCTGAAAAATAACACACTTTACTGCGTTACAAGTTGATCTTGCCAATAAATAACAAAAGATGGACATTTTTGGTATCAATGTCGTCTGAGAGGCAAGATGTGACGTAACACTCAATAGATGACCAACAATGAAAAGTTTCCTTCACTTATTGTGTGACCACAAAGCACGTTTACACTAACAATATGTTTGGTACTTTTCACAATGATATAAGTACAACATATCTATCTTTGGTTAACCTGTGTGCGGGGTTACTGCTGACGAATGGTATAACCCAGCAATGCCCATTGGTCAAAGTGTTGGTTAAACTAGACCTTCGTTGAAATTAGACTTCGAAATTAAATAATTTTCGGAATACAAAATTTATTCATTAAATACGTTTTACGCCTCAATAACAGGAGGAATGAAAAGATATGGCTTGGAAATGAATGAAGTTTGTTTGATTTTGAATTTCGCGCAAAGCTGCACAAAGGCTATCTGCGTTAGTCATCCATAATTTAACAACGTTAGACTAGAGGGAAGACAGCTAATCGCCACCACCCACCGCCAACTCTTGGGCTACCCGTTTACTAACGCATAGTGGAATTTACTGTGATATTATAACACCTCCATGGCTGAAAGAATGAGCATGTTTGATGTGATGGAGATTATAAAACAGTAAAGACAATACGTTTAACAAGGTTGGTTTATAAAACAGAATATACAATTTTCAACATCTCCCATGTAGCACAGTAGTATGCTTACCGATATATAGTGCTAAAAATGACCAGAATAAAAAATCAACTGAAATAATTTGAATTGTTGAATCTAGGTGTCCAACTTCCTTATTATTATGTCTCACACATAACTCAGCAGAACAGACTCTAAATCAACATATTTGCCAAACCTAAACCAACTTAAACCTAGAACGAATTATTCATTGTTGAGGTCCCCCCCGCTGGGACAGGGGTAATTCTTCGAATTTACAACGCTAAAATCAGGGGTTTGATTCCCCTCGCAGGACACAGCAAATAGCCTAATGGGGCTTTACTATAAGAAAGACACATTGAAAGATTCATTGTTGAATCAAAAAAATCTAACCCTTAATTTTCCGTCTTCAGTAAAACAAACATAATCAAAAGCAACTCTCCACTGGCTAAAACACGGTCATTATATTTAACTTAACTACTCAGTTTAAAGCAGGACGCTGACTTTATTTTACCTTGAATATGAGGCACTGTCTTGGATAGATGATTCATCTGGTTATTGGAACTTAAAACGCCTACAATAGGACAAGAAGAGCCTTACATGGATTGTAACATAGAAATTTTATCACCTTTTTCATACTGACTTAAAACCAATAAGTAAGGACATCTAATAACCAGAGATTGAAAATACGCGTGGCTTAAGAGTAGGCATACTATTTTAAATATCATTCTGCTAATAAACCTACAAATATATTCTGCAACTAATATAATGTTATTAAGTGTAAAATATGTTATTTTTTTATTATCCATAAGTAAATACTTTTTACAACTATCGCAATTTTTCTAAGCGCAGTGTTTGTCCATTGTTTTTCTTAGCGCAGTGTCTGTCCATTGTTTTTCTAAGCGCAGTGTCTGTCCATTGTTTTTCTAAGCGCAGTGTCTGTCCATTGTTTTTCTTAGCGCAGTGTCTGTCCATTGTTTTTCTTAGCGCAGTGTCTGTCCATTGTTTTTCTTAGCGCAGTGTCAGTCCATTGTTTTTCTTAGCGCAGTGTCTGTCCATTGTTTTTCTAAGCGCAGTGTCTGTCCATTGTTTTTCTTAGCGCAGTGTCTGTCCATTGTTACGCATTTCCATGGCAGTTCCATTGAGAAAATTTTGTTATTATTACTTAATTTTAAACGAACAATGTTAAATTAGAGTACAGTGATTTTCTAGTTATAAATATTACATCGAGGAGTTAATTCACTTCATGTTGACTGCTACTAAAACTGACGAGGAACGAATACATCAGCCGATAGAGCATTTGTTCGACTTCAATAACTTGAACATTAATAAAGTTAATTAACTCCAATCTTATATTATACTGTACATTTACGGATTATATTATCCCTCCAACGTTCCCATTCAAACCAACTTAATGTCGACTTGCTTTCCAGACAACTGACACAACGTACAGATACGGTTCCAACATCAGTAAGCTTCATAACTGATTTAACTGAAAACGACATTAAAATGGCTCACTTCTTTGATTTTTACTATTGTCTATACTTGATTATAAGTTAGAAAAAAAACAATACGTCGAGAGTTTGTGTAACTATCGTTCGTGAAACTGCGAGATGCGTTTTCTCAGTTAGCGCTAATAATATTTCGTCTGCTGCTACCTTGAGGCATGGTTAAAGATTTAGCTCGTTAGGGTAAAATCAACTGTAAAGGCTATTGTCTATTATGTTAATTAACTTTATTATTGTTCTCTGTAATCTGTATTCATTTGAATTTAAAGGGTCTAAACCGATCTGATTCACAGCTAATTACATCCACGCTTCATATATTTCTGCTGAAATACCATTTAAATGCATGCTCTATGTACAACACGAAATATTTCATTCACAAATTCAATTGCTTCTTTTTCCAAGGTTATCGACTGCCTTCGTAGGCACGTGCATGTGTACACTTGAGTTCCTTTCATTAGTGTGTATCCTATAACTCTTCATTTACTTTTATCTCCATATCTTACGCGTTGGTTGATTTCCCTCTTACACCTAAACGTCTTAACAATTTTCCAACCACATGCTTTTCTGTTTTATTTTCACGTGTTGTCTGATTAACTTTAAATTTGTTCAACGTAGTCATCTGAGCTTTTAGAAGTCGGTTCTTATCCAGTTTTCTGAGTTACATTTACTTTTTATTTCTATTTTTAATATAATCACACAGAAGTCGTCTACATTTCTTCTGCTTGTCTTCTACTTCTTTGGCCAATTTTAAGACTTATTTCGTCTTATTGTCCCACTTCTAATGCTAATTCATTCAGTTTTAAGACTTATTTGGCCCCCCAGTGGCTCATCGGTATGTCTGCGGATTTACACGCTAAAATACGGGTTTCGATACCCGTGGTGGGCAGAGCACAGATAGCCCATTGTGTAGCTTTTTGCTTAATTCAAAACAACAACAACAAGACTTATTTCGTCTTATTTTCCAAATTCTAAACCTAATATATTCAGTTTAAGACTTATTTCGTCTTATTGTCCAAATTCTAATGCTAATACATTCAGTTTTAAGACTTATTTTGTCTTATTGTCCAAATTCTAATGCTAATACATTCAATTTTAAGACTTATTTTGTCTTATTGTCCAACTTCTAATGCTAATACATTCAGTTTTAAGACTTATTTCGTCTTATTGTCCAAATGCTAATGCTAATACATTCAGTTTTAAGACTTATTTTGTCTTATTGTCCAACTTCTAATGCTAATACATTCAGTTTTAAGACTTATTTCGTCTTATTGTCCAAATTCTAATGCTAATACATTCAGTTTTAAGACTTATTTCGTCTTATTGTCCTACTTCTAATGCTAATACATTCAGTTTTAAGACTTATTTCGTCTTATCGTCCAACTTCTAATGCTAATACATTCAGTTTTAAGACTTATTTCGTCTTATTGTCCAAATTCTAATGCTAATACATTCAGTTTTAAGACTTATTTCGTCTTATTGTCCTACTTCTAATGCTAATACATTCAGTTTTAAGACTTATTTCGTCTTATTGTCCAACTTCTAATGCTAATACACTCAGTTTAACAAACTTTTTTATTATTATTGCTGTTAATTTCCTTTGGTGGTGAACAATTCTCTTGCTAAGGAATAATTCAAGTTGCCAATGGTAAACAATTTGACGTTTTCTACTAATGAACAGGACAGTGGTGATAAATTTCTTGTGTCTCAGTTGTATCTAATACTGCTGTATTTCTGTACTTTGACAGAACTTTCTCTCATTCTGTTGTTATTTCTAATACCCTCGGAACCAAACTTAAAGAACAAGAGAGACACTCTGTTGAGCTCTCTGCTGCTAATGGTTGATTATATTCTTTTCACAAAACGTACAAAAATGTCCTCTGGTACCTACTTTATGAATCATCATAATCACTTACCAACAATAACAAACTGTTATATCAAGAAATAAATGTGTTTCTAGTATCCGAACCGAGCGAATTACAAAGAATAAAAGAGAAGGAAACTCACTTAATAACAATAACGAAATTCGTCATCCGCTAGGATTATATATGTGTAATTATTACGTTCAGGTCATCCGTTAGGAATATATAATGATTATGTTCCTGTAATCCGTAAGGAATATATATATATATAATTATTATGTTCAGTGTTAACATGTTAAAGCATATGCTTCGAGTTTTTGTTTGCTGTTAACACACATCTTACATGTTTCAATGTTGTCAGTAATACAAAGTGACGTGCTCCGCGTGCTATTTTTTGTTATTAATATACAAAGTGACGTAATACAAAGTGTGACATAGTGACTATGGTGTCAGTGATAATTATTATGGCACAGGGCTATAACTACGTAAGACTTTCTTGTGACAAAGTAAGTTTGTTTTTTTAAATATTGGCTTGTGACACATTAAAATGTGCTTTTCCTAACCAAAATTAACCTCTGACAAATATATTAGTGGTATTATTTGCCAAGAATGACACAATAGGCCGTCCAATATTTTTAACAGAGTTTGGTTTTTGACACATTAAATTATGCTATTCCTCATCAAAATTAACCTGTGACACAAAAACATGATATTCCAAACGAAGATTGGTTAATAGTTCTACAATGTACGATGTAAGGTTAAGTGTTTAGAAAGGTTAAATAATAAACACACGACTAAAACAGCTTCTATAATTAAGTCCTTTAATTGAAACTATATATATGTATTAACCGTATTTATCAATCGAATTCTACTCTGTTTAAATTATCATGGCATTTGCGATTTATAATTCAAATTTTTCCCTCGTAAATACAAAAGTCACTTAGTTGTTAAACAGTCACTACTACAAAGAGTGTTGAATTTTAACGTCAAAAAACGTTTATGTCTATAGAAAGAAAACGTGCTTGTGCAGTAAATTCTCACTACTTCTTTTTGTTCAGTGAATTCCCACTGCTTCTTTTTGTGTAGTGAATTCTCACTGCTTCGTTTTGTGTCGTGAATTCTCACTGCTTCGTTTTGTGAAGCGAATTCTCACTGCTTCTTTTTGTCTAGTGAATTCCCACTGCTTTCTTTGTGTAGTGATTTCTCACTGCTTCTTTTTGTGTTGTAAATTCTCTTTGCTTTTTTGTTAGTGAATTTTCGCTCCTTCTTTTTGTGTAGTGAATTCTCACTGCTTCTTTTGTGTAGTTAATTTTCACTACTTTTTGTGTAGTGATTTCTCACTGCTTCTTTTTGCGTAGTGAATTCTCACTGCTTTTTTTTGTCTAGTGAATTCTCACTACTTCTTTTTGTGTAGTGAATACTCACTGCTTCTTTTTGTGTAGTGAATTCTCACTGCTTCTTTTTGTCTAGTGAATACTCACTGCTTCTTTTTGTGTAGTGAATTCTCACTGCTTCTTTTTGTGTAGTGAATACTCACTGCTTCTCTTTGGGTAGTGAATTCTCACTGCTTCTTTTGTGTAGTTAATTCTCACTACTTTTTTTGTAGTGAATTCTCGCTACTTCTTTTTCTGTAGTGAATTCTCACTGCTTCTTTTTGTGTAGTGAACTTTCACTGCTTTTTGTCTAGTGAATTCTCACTGTTTCTCTTTGTGTAGTGAATTCTCACTGCTTCTTTTTGTCTAGTGAATTCTTACCGCTTCTTTTCATCTTGATGGCGACCAAAAGTTCGATTTTCACGTGACATTGCTGCATAACGAAGCACTTAACCGACCAGGTTTATTGTCAAGTATCCACAGCTTAACAAATAATTTCTACTGTCGTATTCAAACGGGTAATAAATGTCACTTTCAGTCCGTCTATAAAGCCATCTTCCAACCTCATCAGAGTCAAAGGATTGTCTTCATTTGTCCTCAGGGACGAGTAAACAGAAATAAATCATTAAATGCATTTCCTTCTTCTTACACTGACAGCTACGTTCTAGTTTTTCATTAACATTTAAACAGAGGTCGCTGTTCGTAGATCAACGTTCAACAGACTCCACACGTCTTTAAAGAATACCAGGAATATGTGACGTCACCATTCGGCAATCGTAAACTTTTATCTTGTTCTTCTTTTCTTCTAAAGTTTTCTGAAAATAATATATGTCTTTCTATGTTAAATATTATTTTAGAATCTACACTAAATATGTATATCACAGAAAACGTTTATCCAGCAGAATAAGAAAAAATGGCGATTCGTTCAGATGGACACAAATGTATGAGGTTTTTTTCTGACAAACTCTCGCATGGAATTATCCTGATAATTATTTGTCGAAACTGAATAAACATAACTTGAAAAATATTATTGCACATTTATTAGTTAAGTACAGTTTAGATATAAATAGGTTTTTATTACGTATATATACTAAGCTGTTAACATGCAGGCAAGGTTTGCCATCTAGTGCATTCAATGGTAACTATTTTATAATACGAGGTCTGTTCAAAAAATGCGCGGTCTGTCGTCATAAAACAAAATGTACTTTATTTTGAAGTTACAGGTCTGGGACCCTTTCAAAGTACTCTCCTCCCTAACGCACACACTTATCCCAACGGTGTTTCCACTTGTTGAAACAGTTCTGGTGCGATTCTTTTGTAATGTCCTCCAGCTCCTTAGTCGCATTTGCTTTAATCTCGGGAATCGTCTTAAATCTTCTTCCTTTCAAGGGTCTTTTGACTGAGGGGAACAAGAAAAAATCGCAAGGAGCAAGGTCAGATGAGTAGGGGGTGGGGAAGAACAGTAATCGAATCTTTGGTCAAAACCTCACGAGTTCTGAGGCACAAATTTCGCAGCAACGCGTAGCATCTTCAGTTTTTCGGTCAAAATCTCGTAACAAGATCCAACTGATATCCCACACTCTTCAGCAAGCTCCCTGACAGTCATACGTCGATTTGCCCGCACCAGGGTGTTGATTTTGTCGACGTGGGGGTCGTCAGTTGACGTGGAAAGACGTCCAGGACGCTCATCATCTTGAATGGACTGTCGACCATCCTTGAAACGTTCATGCCACTTGAAACATGCCGTACGCTTCATAGCAACATCACCGTAAGCCGTGTTAAGCATAGCAAAAGTTTCAGTCGCAGATTTTCTAAGTTAACACAAAATTTCACAGCAAGTCGTTGCTCCTTCAGGTCATTCTTTCTGAAATCCGCTAAACGAAAAACACGCACTTCACTTAAAACCGCGTAGCTGATACCCAAATGAAGATATCTGCAATCGAGAAATGGCGTCGTAATCAGCTGATCTGTGCAAACCTAGCGACATCAAGCGGATTTCTCTGGAACCAACTGGAGCCGCGCAATTCAAACAGTTCGCGTATTTTTTAACAGACCTCGTATTTCGCCATAATAATTCTCTCCTTCTCAAGCTTCTCCTATGCTTTCAGACAGTACAGTATAAAGTACACGTTTTAGTTTTTTTAAATTTTACAAGTTTTATCGTTTTGATAACTGTTATTATTGTATTTCCTTAATTTTGCTTTCTTTTTTTTTCTTATTTGAGTTTCGTGTTAGTTTTTACAGCTCAGCACTTTGTAATTTGAGTTTGTACTTTTATCGTTTACGGAGTTATCCAGAAGACGGAGTAACTTCCAAAATGCAATCATCTTACTGCTGTATATAACACATGTTTATGTTCGTAGTTCAGGTGGCTTTCAAAGGTATCAATGGATCTTCTAATACATATAATGAAGGAATTCTAGATTTTTGCCCTAACTTGCGAGATTTTATGGTTTGACTAAGCAGGCTTAACGTTTAATATAAAGTTTCCAAGTTAGAGGTTTCGCTAAAATATGTTTTTGAAATCAAATCAATAATTTGTTTCACAAGACTCTTAATATGATTTGCTTGTTAGATATTATTATTAAACACTGTGATATTGGTGATAATTAACTGCATAAACTACGTTAAACAAATCGTGAACGTCAGATAAGAGTTAAATATCTGAGTCTGGTGAAACTTGTCTTTGTACTCTGAACATCAAGTGCTTTGAATCACTTACCATGATATTTTAATGAAGGAGTAGTCAAATAGTTGGCGGTGGGTGACGATGGCCAGCTGCTTTCCCTCTAGTCTTACACTGCTAAATTAGGAATGACTAGCGCAGATAGCTCTCCTGTAGCTCTGAGCGAAATTCAAACAAACAAGCAAATCATTCTCTACTGAGCGATATATGCTGTTTACCTCACACTCGTGATATATGCTGTTTACCTCACACTCGTGATATATGCTGTTTACCTCACACTCGTGATATATGCTGTTTACCTCACACTTGTGATATATGCTGTTACCTCACACTCGTGATATATGCTGTTTACCTCATACTTGTGATATATGCTGTTTACCTCACACTTGTGATATATGCTGTTTACACTTGTGTTATATGTTGTTTACCTCACACTGTGATATATGTTGTTTACCTCACACTTGTGATATATGTTGTTCACCTCACACTTGTGATATATGCTGTTTACCTCACACCTGTGATATATGTTGTTTACCTCACACTTGTGATATATGCTGTTTACCTCACACTTGTGATATATGCTGTTTACCTCATACTTGTGATATATGCTGTTTACCTCACACTTGTGTTATATGTTGTTTACCTCACACTTGTGATATATGTTGTTTACCTCACACCTGTGATATATGCTGTTTACCTCACACTTGTGATATATGTTGTTCACCTCACACTTGTGTTATATGTTGTTTACCTCACACCTGTGATATATGTTGTTTACCTCACACTTGTGATATATGTGTTCACCTCACACTTGTGATATATGCGGTTTACCTCACACCTGTGATATATGTTGTTTACCTCACACTTGTGATATATGCTGTTTACCTCACACTTGTGATATATGCTGTTTACCTCATACTTGTGATATATGCTGTTTACCTCACACTTGTGATATATGTTGTTTACCTCACACCTGTGATATATGCTGTTTACCTCACACTTGTGATATATGTTGTTTACCTCACACTTGTGGGATGGATTCTATTCATCATCTTAATTTTGTTCTGGAAGGTAAAATTGCCTTTACACATTAAATAAACTGCGAATTACACCTTTAAAAATCGTTATAATATGTAATCACATAGCATTACCACAAATCTCATAATATTTATAAATCGTATAATACATATAATCAGATAGCTATTAGAACAAATCCTGGTATAACAAATAACCAGGGATTATTAGAACAAATCCCAGTATAACAAATAACTAGACAGCATTAAAACAAATCCTAATGGTACATATAACTACACAGTATTAGAACAAATCCTAGTATAACAAATAACTAGACAGTATTAAAACAAATCCTAATAGTACATATAACTACACAGTATTAGAACAAATCCCAGTATAACAAATAACTAGACAGTATTAGAACAAATCCCAGTATAACAAATAACTAGACAGTATTAGAACAAATCCCAGTATAACAAATAACTAGACAGTATTAGAACAATCCTAATAGTACATATAACTAGACAGTATTAGAACAAATCCTAATAGTACATATAACTAGACAGTATTAGAACAAATCCCAGTATAACAAATAACTAGACAGTATTAGAACAAATCCCAGTATAACAAATAACTAGACAGTATTAGAACAAATCCCAGTATAACAAATAACTAGACAGTATTAGAACAAATCCCCAGTATAACAAATAACTAGACAGTATTAGAACAAATCCTAATAGTACATATAACTAGACAGTATTAGAACAATCCTAATAGTACATATAACTAGACAGTATTAGAACAAATCCTAATAGTACATATAACTAGACAGTATTAGAACAAATCCCAGTAATACATATAACTGGACAGTATCATAACAAATCCTAGTAATACATTTAACAAGACAATATTATAACAAATCCTAGTAATTCATATAACTAGACAATATTATAATAAATCCTAGTAATACATATAACCAGACAGTATTATAACAAATCCTAGTAATACACATAACAAAACAGTATTATCACAAATCCTAATAATACATATAACTAGATAGAATTACAACAAAACTAGTAATACATATAACTTGACTGTATTATCACAAATCTAATAATCCATATAACTAGACAGTATTATAACAAATCCCAGTAATACATATAACTAGATAGTATTATAACAAAACTAGTAATACATATAACTGGACAGTATTATAATAAATCCTTGAAATGAATATAATTAGACAGTATTATAACAAATCCTAATAATGCATTTAACTATACAGTATATAACAAATCCTCGTAATACATTTAACTAAACAGTATTGAAACAAATCCTAGTAATACACATAACAAGACAGTATTATCACAAATCTAATAATCCATATAACTAGACAGTATTATAACAAACTCTAGTAATACAGTATTATCAGTATTATTACTGTTTAGTAATAGACAATATTATCACAAATCTAATAATCCATATAACTAGACAGTATTATCACAAATCTAATAATCCATATAACTAGACAGTATTATCACAAATCTAATAATCCATATAACTAGACAGTATTATCACAAATCTAATAATCCATATAACTAGACAGTATTATCACAAATCTAATAATCCATATAACTAGACAGTATTATCACAAATCTAATAATCCATATAACTAGACAGTATTATAGCAAATCCTAGTAATACATTTAACTAAACAGTATTAAAACAAATCCTAGTAGTACATATAACTAGACAGTATTATCATAAATCTAATAATCCATATAACTAGACAGTATTATAACAAATCCTAGTAATATATATAACTAGATAGTATTATGACAAAACTAGTAATACATTTAACTAAACAGTATTAAAACAAATCCTTGTAATACACATAACAAGACAGTATTATAATAAATTCTAGTAATACATATAACAAGACAGTGTTATCACAAATCTAATAATCCATATAACTAAACAGTAATATAACAAACTCTAGTAATACAGTATTATCAGTATTATTACTGTTTAGTAATAGACAATATTATCACAAATCTAATAATCCATATAACTAGACAGTAATTATCACAAATCTAATAATCCATATAGCTAGACAGTATTATAGCAAATCCTAGTAATACATTTAACTAAACAGTATTAAAACAAATCCTAGTAATACATGTAACAAGACAGTATTATCATAATCTAATAATCCATATAACTAGACAGTATTATAACAAATCCTATTAATACACATAACTAGACAGTATTATAACAAATCCTAGTTATACATATAACTATATAGTATTATAACAAAACTAGTAATACATATAACTAAGCAGTATTATAACAAATCCTTGTAATACATATAACTAGGCAGTGGGTTTACGTTAGATTCTTGACAAGTCCAAAGCTTCTTAAACGTATATAAAACAAATATATTACATCTTGCGTATATTTAAAATATGCAAATATTTGAAATAATCTTGATTTAATACGAGGTTTTGAGCTCTGCTGCTGAAAACAATTTCCAGATCTGTGAAATTGAAGATGAGACAAAATTTACTCCATCTGAGTAAGTGTTTGTTTGTTTGTTTGTTTTTGTGGAATTTGATTTCGTTCTCTACGATAATTGCTCAGAAACATTTTTTTATAAAAGTGAGAAATACATTTACAGGAATCGTTGGGAAAATTTAATATTTTCTTCTAAAGTCTCAATATCGCGCTGTTTATTAAACAAGAATATATTTCAACATCATAATTCCAGTGGTGGAAAACGGTTTCTCTTGAGATGTGCCACTACAATAAAATCAAATCTAAAAACTTTATAACACATCAGCTAAGAAGTCAGTAGCGTGAAAAAAAACTTTTAACGACCTGCTTCCGAGATTAACTGATGTGGAAATGTCGAAATGCACGTGCGTAATGGAGGGCCTTAAAACCCTAATGCGCGAATATTATATATTTAACGCTACTGTTTTTACGACTTTTCATCATTTTAATTTTGCTTTCTTTAGGAGAATGCCTCGCCTTATCTCCTTCGTTTTGCGAAAAATTGTTGCCTTTCTTATATTTAACAAGGATATTTCCTTGTTTACGGTCTTTAAAAGTCTCGTTTTTAATTTATCACACATTAAACTGTGTTTCAGATACCAACATACAAGTTTAGTGTAACAACATTACATCTTGAGTTTCTCGGTTCCCATATAAATGTTAGGTCTCGTCTCTGATCAGAAACGAAGTGAAAAGAAGCTTTATTAAGACTCGTTTAATGAATATATTTGATTATTTTAGTCTTTAGTGTAATTTACATTCGTAGAGAAAGAAAAGAAATGCGTGACGTGGATTATCGAGGGACAAATGCACTAAACATATCAGAACTCAAAAATATTATAAGTCGGAAACATTTTTCCTTGTGGGATAAGCTCCATGTATCGCTTTTGATTCCATTACAATAATGACATATACTATATTATATTATATTTTTAAATAATTTAGTCACAAACTTTCCTTTATTTCCATGACTATTTTATGAAAAGATAATAATTATATTAATTTTGTTCGAAGTTAAGAACAAAGCTACACAAAAGTCAATGTATGTTGTGTTAACTATGGGTTTCCAAAGTTCTAAGCTCGAAGGGAGGCCCGGCATCACCAAGCGTGTTAAGGCGCGCGACTTGTAATCTGAGAGTCGCGGGTTTGCATCCCCTGTCGCATCAAACATGCTCGCCCTTTCAGCCGTGGTGGCGTTATAAGGTGCGGTCAATTCCACTATTTGTTGGTAAATGAGTAGCCCAAGAGTTGGCGGTGGGTGGTGATGACTAGCTGCCTTCCCTTTAGTCTTACACTGCTAAATTAGGGACGGCTAGTGCAGATAGCTCTCGTGTAGCTTCCCACGAAATTCAAACACAAACAAATTTACGCAATCTGCCGATCATGAACCAACGTCTGTTGAACATCCATAACAAACACAACTTTCGTTCACACAAAATAATTTTATTTTGTTTGTTTTGAATTTCGCTTAAAGCTACACGAGAGCTACTTGTGGTAGTCTTCCCTAATTTAATAGTGTAAGACTAGAGGTAAGTCATCACCTCCACCGTCAAGATTTTAACTTTCTCTTTCAGCATAACATGATAAAAATGATTAAATACTATATATCTGTGTGTGTATACACTATGAGACATCTATCTACATCAAAAGTAAATTGTGGTCGAGAATTAGATTATATACTATATTTATAGATCGTCAGACATTTGTTTGTGTCATCAGTAGATTGTGGTGGAATGTGTGATAATACAGTATATATGTATAGATCTTCAGACATTTGTTTGTGTCATCAGTAGATTGTGGTGGAATGTGTGATAATACAGTATATATGTATAGATCTTCAGACATTTGTTTGTGTCATCAGTAGATTGTAGTAGAATGTGTGATAATACAGTATATATGTATAGATCTTCAGACATTTGTTTGTGTCATCAGTAGATTGTGGTAGAATGTGTGATAATACAGTATATATGTATAGATCTTCAGACATTTGTTTGTGTCATCAGTAGATTGTAGTAGAATGTGTGATAATACAGTATATATGTATAGATCTTCAGACATTTGTTTGTGTCATCAGTAGATTGTGGTAGAATGTGTGATAATACAGTATATATGTGTAGATCTTCAGACATTTGTTTGTGTCATCAGTAGATTGTAGTAGAATGTGTGATAATACAGTATATATGTATAGATCTTCAGACATTTGTTTGTGTCATCAGTAGATTGTAGTAGAATGTGTGATAATACAGTATATATGTATAGATCTTCAGACATTTGTTTGTGTCATCAGTAGATTGTGGTAGAATGTGTGATAATACAGTATATATGTGTAGATCTTCAGACATTTGTTTGTGTCATCAGTAGATTGTAGTAGAATGTGTGATAATACAGTATATATGTACAGATCTTCAGACATTTGTTTGTGTCATCAGTAGATTGTGGTGGAATGTGTGATAATACAGTATATATGTACAGATCTTCAGACATTTGTTTGTGTCATCAGTAGATTGTGGTGGAATGTGTGATAATACAGTATATATGTACAGATCTTCAGACATTTGTTTGTGTCATCAGTAGATTGTGGTGGAATGTGTGATAATACAGTATATATGTATAGATCGTCAGACATTTGTTTGTGTCATCAGTAGATTGTGGTGGAATGTGTGATAATACAGTATATATGTACAGATCTTCAGACATTTGTTTGTGTCATCAGTAGATTGTGGTTTTCGTTTCTCACCATCTTATTCTACACACGCATATCCCACTTTGTTGGCAGATGTTTCTAATGTAAAGGTAGTGATGTATTTTATTTGCTCTGATGAAAAGCGCGTAACACGTGACCAATGAATCCTTGTATTGAATTCTTTGTTACCGCGGAAATTGACCCACTTAACAACTATCTTTAGTACACGTTTTTAATGTTTCAAATAATTTTCGATAAGATGTCTATGAAATCTTGCATCACCAAAAAAGAAAATTTCAATATTTGACACTCTGACCAGATCACCATGTTATGTGACGCGCGAGCTTACTCTGACCTGATCACCATGTAATGTGACGCACGAGCTCACTCTGACCTGATCACCATGTTATGTAACACTCGAGCTCACTCTGACCTGATGACCATGTTATGTAACGCACGAGCTCACTCTGACCTGATCACCATGTTATGTAACGCACGAGCTCACTCTGACCTGATCACCATGTTATGTAACGCACGAGCTTACTCTGACCTGATCACCCTGTTATGTAACACGCGAGCTGTACTGTCAAGTCTGATAACACTATGTAACAAAATGTTTACTAGTTCCTGGACACAAAATGTTATTTCATAATTCCTTATGACTAAAAAGAAAATGGAAAAGACCTATTTTTTTCTTAAAACTTTGCTTTTGTGACCTGGGAGCGTATAATTAAAACATGATGGCAGACTATATTTGGGGGCTGATACGTGAAAGTGATTTACATTACAGTCGCAAATCTCGAACAGCTAGTCACTTCTAAATACTTTTATGTAGTTTTAAAATAAATACAAGTAAATCTTGATTCATATGTTGGTTTATTCAGACCTTATGTAAATGAAAATGTACAAATTTTCCCATTTTTACGTAGAAAATAGGTTAATTTCAGGTCACAAAAGTAAAGTTTGAAGGGAATAATGGCCATTTTCTGTACTAATACTACATAAGCAATTAAGAAATAACACAAACTATCCAGGAACAAAATTTGTGTTACACGGTGTAATTTAAGACTTTGAGCATAACTATCACTAATTAAAAAGTTTGGTTAGTTTCAAATTTCGAGCAAAGCTGCACAAGAGCTATCTGTGCGAGCCGTCCCTAATTTTATAGTGTAAGACTAGAGAAAAGGCAGCTAGTCATCACCACCCACCGGCAACTATTGGGCTACTATTTTGCTAACGAATAGTGGAATTTACCGTAACTTGTAACGCCTCCACGGTTGAAAGGACGAGCATCTTTGATGTGACTGGTATTCGAACCCGCGACCCTCGGATTACGAGTCGAGTGCCTTAACCACCTGGCCGTGCCGGGTCTTTACTGGGCCTAACGTTTAGGTTTGATATGAATACATTTCCTTTGTGATGTTAATAATATCTTGTGGTATTAATAACTTATGGCGAATTGACTCCTATGTTCACACTATTTCTATTCAGTGGATGAGTTTCTGGGATGAATGTTAAAATGACATTCAAATTATCAACATGTAGCACAAAATAAAGAGCCTTGTCAGATAAAGGTAGAGGTAATTATGTAAGAATCACTGGAAAATAAAGACAGAAAGCCTGTCAACATTTATTGGACGATGGAGATAAAAAGTCATACGTAAGTATTCATTGAATACTTGGGGGGTGCACTGAAAAGTAGTATGATAAATATATAAGTATCCATAGGGATGCCGCACTGATAAAATATCTTAGCCTCGTTTTTACATTTGCACAAGTTTAAATGATAACCTGTCATGTGCAATGCATAGTAAACAAAGAAAAATGTAGAGCACTTGTGCGCCATCTTTCGAGAAGACCATCAACTATACACAGCGTATCACAAAAACAAATGTATAATTTATCTGTATTACGACCCATTAACTCAACTTGTAGACGTGTAATAGCAGCTGAAGATATTTTTCGAAAAGAACAATATTAGGAGGGTGTATATATGTATATATATATATTTGAAAATGTATATTTCTCTTTCAAAATAATACTTAAATTTTTGAAAATTCAGCGCAAAATTGCAGATTAGTGACAGTTTAAAATTCAAGCATTTTCGTTGAACATTCGCAAAGGAAACTTTTTGTTTGGTTTTGTTTTTTTTTAGCTTTTCCCAACGTACCATCATAACGCTGCAAAAATACAAACCGAAAATAGTTGTTCGTTTGTTGGTTTAAGGCAAATGTTTTTCAAATTACCCACTATCACAACAGCAACCTTAAAAACTGGGTTTCGATACCTGTGACAAGCAGAATGTTTCTAGCCCATTGTATAGTTTAGTCACAAACAAAGCTTTTCAGTGGTTTATCAGCCTTCTTTCAACAGCGGTGATGGAACTTGGAATTTTTGTGTTATAAACCCTCAAATTAGTAGTTCAACCGCGGAATGAGGAAAGACAGAAATTAGGGGGAAGTAAAGTAAAAACTGTCGGTTACGAACATAGGTTCACACACTTTAACGACGTGACGTCATCAGTGATCTAAGCCTTTTCAAGAAAATAATGACTTCCTGTCATCACGCAATGAATTTTATTTGTGACTAGTGAAAATAAAAAAATCAGATTATAGACATGAAAAATTCAATACATATAAAAATATATATTGAACATGAATTTGACAAACAAAACCATTTCATTCCTTAGTATTAAACATTTTGTGAACGAAGTGAGTTGATGGATTTATTTGTAAGCATCCCTACCTACAAAAAAATTCATACGTAACTTGAACAGTAACTGTATTCAAGCGAAAATAAGCTGTCAGTTCCATCCTATACAAGCTGTATAAAGGCATCAGAAACTCACAGCTGTTTTTTTTTAATAGCAATAGATAGATAGAAGATTTTGTCAAAATATATTTTTCATTTTTTCTCTCATTTCCTGTTAACAGCTAAAATTGAAGAGAAAAACTAGCACTGTCATAGCCTTTGTCCAAATCCAGTTTGTAATTTCCTGAAAAATAATTAGAAGCATATTAGGGTCATATATGTTGGTTAGCATTCCATTCTGAAACTCCATACACAACACGTCTGCTTGATTCTACAGTGAACAAACGAAATTCACAAACTAAAGTTTGGACAGAAGCCAATTGGTTTCCCAGCAGGAGTTCAAAACACTCACGTCACGTGAAAATCCATTTCAAGTACAGGATTTGTCGAAGAAAAAAATGAGACCTCCAAAACTTTATTCAATAACATCACGTAACCGTCACGTAGGATCGGTATTAATTAATACGTCTTCAAGCCAGGTAGAGATCCAATTGTTACGTTGGTTAGATATTCGGAAGGACGTGTTTTTTTTTTACATTTCACACAAGTTTTTATCTGTTGTACACAGTAAAAACTTTTGTTGTTGTTGTTGTTTTATTTCAGAGCGTTTCACCAGGCTTACCTGGCATCATCAGCTAGTATACAATAGATAAGCCTAACAGAAACGTTCCGAATTGTTAGCCTTAAATTGTTTTCGTTCAAAAGTATTTTTACTGCGCATGCGTACAAGTGTCTCACTTAATGTGATATTTTAATCTTGCCGAATGTAACATCATAGTTAAGACGCTAGTTGGTAAGAGAAATAGAAATCAAACTTTTTTTCTATCACCTTTTAATACGTGCATATTTAAACTTACTCAACAAAACTAGATTGTAATTATTTACTAAATAGTTTCTTTTATCCTAAAAGCTTGTTCTTTTGCGCTTGGTAGTTTTTGACACTCGCGTAAAGTTACATAAAAGTGAGATGACCAATCTAATTATGAAATGACAGATTACAGAAGCTCTGGCATGGTCAGGTAGGTAGTTAAGGTTCTCGACTCGTAATATAAGGGTCGCGGGTTCGAATCCCCGTTACACCAAACATGTCCGTCCTATCAGTCGTGGGAACGTTACATGAGTCGGTCAATCCCACTATTCGTTGGTAAAAGAGTAGCCCAATATTGGGGAGTGGGTGGGGATGACTACCTAGTTCTCTCTAGTCTTACCCTGCGAAATTATGAGCTGCTAGAGCAGATAGCCTTCGTGTAGTTTTGCTCGAAATTCAAAAAACAAACGAAAACAAACTATAGGGAGGGAAGCTCTTAAACTTTAGTGGATTCTTTTGTGTTTGTTTTTGAATTAAGCACAAAACTTAAAAATAAAGACAACAAAATTACAAGTATTCTAGACAAGACAAATGTTCTACTTATATTTGGATAATAGATGGCACTACTTGAAAAGTGCTATTCAAATGACTGAAATGAATAGTTGTTTTCTTAGTGCAAAGCTACCCAGTGGCCCAGTTTCACGCTTTCTATCGCGAGGAATCGAGCCCCAGATTTTAAACCATTTGCTCATTCGCAGAAAAAAATGCAGGAAATAAAAAAGTGATCATTTTAAAGCAAGATAATTAATTAATATTCCTACTATAATATAACACACATTTATACTATTCCGAATACCAGTTATAACACCGGGAATAGTATAACCAATATAAAAGAGTTAAGATTATTTGTAATACATCGCGCAGTCAGTTGTTTTTCTGCAACATCAGTGCTGATACGTTACTGTGGATCTCGGAAAATTAGGGTTTTTTTACAATTTTAATTTATTTTGAACAAATTGGACATGTGCCTTTGTAATACATGGGTCCACTTAAAATTGTCTATATCTTTGTTTATTCCGTTTTTATAGCAAAACTAATTGGACTATCAGCTGTGTCCATGACAGAGAATAAATTCCCGGATGTATGGCCGTATATTTACTGGAGGACATGTCTGTAACAGTCTAAAAAAACGTTTTTTTAATGTTATTTTTCATTCGTCATATTTATTGGATTTCTGGCGTGAAATGGTACCCAGCTGTAAACATGGACCTGTTTGTTTTTAATGAAGATTGGGGAATTCTGCACATCAATCACTCTTACTATACAATACGGTCAATGTTTGAACATATTTTCTGTTTGTTTATTTTTGGAATTTTGCTCAAACCTACTCGAGAGCTATCTGCGCTAGCCGTTCTTAATTTAGCAGTGTAAGACTAAAGGGAAGGCAGCTTGTCATCACCACCCACCGTCAACTCTTGGGCTAATTTTTTACTAAAGAATAGTGGGATTGACCGTAACCTTATAACGCTCCTGCGACTGAGAGGGCGATCTTGTTTAGTGCGACGGGGTCGGGGAATCGAATCCGCGACCTCTCAGATTACGAGTCGAACGCTTTAACCCATCTGGCCCTAATTTCTACAATCGTATTTAACAAATAAACGTGTAAAAGGTGTCTACGTGGACGCCAAATAAAAAGTGTTTTAGTATCAGTTAAGTGTTTGTAATAAAATAATACATAATCAAGGGTATTAAATATTTTCATGTTTACAATGTTCGTGGAAATAATGTCTTACATATTTACACACTACTCCCACCTTTTGGCAAGTATTGGTACTAATTTTCACTGTCCTTTAACTCTAATGTTAGAGTACGAATTACTTAATGAAAATTTTAATAACCAGGGAACGTTTGTTGATTTTACTTTGTTTTATATGGACATTGAAATTATCAGTGATAAAGTTATACTTTTTAACTAAACGCCACGATAAACGAGACGTTACCTTACCCCAAATTGTCCAGAGATATTTAGACTAGTATTTATAACATGGCGTTTAGTTCTGATGCAGTGACGTTTATGTCTCTCTATCAGTTTCGTAGCTACACCCTGTATTACACAAAATTTGTATTGTTATTTAAAACATTACTGATGTAAATTAAGATTCAACGTGAATATAAGTTTATTGTTGAATATAATATTTAGTTATATTTTTCATACTGACAGAGTTTATTGCTGTTTTATAGGCCTAGAATCACAGCAGTGGTTATCGTTTGCTGTATCTTCTACTCTTATAACAACAACACTTAACGGTTGAAAACGTCTGAGGAAAATATTGATAATGTAATGGATATTAAAATAACTCAGAATAGTACATATTTGACAATCCAGCATAACAAAGTCAATAGAAATGCTGAAAATTACGAATCAATATACCTGCTAATTGAAATTGTGATTGTTAGACACATAAAACCTAATATAATCGCAAAATTTACTTTTATAAATTGCTTTGATAAAACACTTGTCCATGCTGTTTAATTCTGACGTCAATGTGTTTTGAAAACAACAGACTTTCGGCAGAGATTCTGCTTTATTGTTTGTTTTGAATTTCGTACAGAGCTGCACGAGGGCTATCTGCGCAAGCCGTCCCTACTTTAGTAGTAAAAGGTTAAAGGGAAGGCAGCTAGTCATCACCACGTAGTGCCAACTCATGGGGTACTCTTTATTAGCGAATAGGACAACTGGCCGTCACTTATAACGACCCCACTGCTGAAAGGTATTTATTACAACCAGAAACCGGATTTCGCAACCTGAAGATCACAGGTTCTCACTGAACACACTCATTCTGGTATTATGATGTATGCTTTGTAAAACAGACCACGAGATATTACAAAACTAACTAGTTTTTCTAGTTTGAAATAAACTACAAGATGGTGGTTCTGTTTTTATGATGTGCACTTTATGATGTTCATTGTGAATAAGAGAACAAACCTTTTCGTATTTTCTATCGATTCAATACCCCCATAATAATAATTCTTCTACGTAGTGTTATAAAACTCTATCTATAGAGATAACTTGCTTTAGTTTCTGTTAGTTTTCTTTCAACTGTGTAAGTGGGGTAAATGACCAAGTCAAAGGTCCTCAGATTTTAAGATCATTCGTTCCTAATTTTGAAATACTGGCTGAAAACAAAGCAGCCCCTGTTTTCTGGAACTTTGGACCAAATAGCTGGATTTGCTGTCACCCTTAAACGTACCCACAACGAAGACTGCAGGGTAGTCCGCAGAGTCAAACGTCGAATCTTACTTTTCTATCCACATTTTGTTCCACATTACAGCGTCTTAACTGGACCTGACCTTGCTTATGAAAGAATATATCAAAACACTACAGAACACAAATTTTAGCTCAGTATATTTGGGTTTTGCAAATTATCAGTTTTTATATACATATATATATATATTACTGAGTTTAATAACTCATAGATAAATATCATTTTTCCAAATTTTGTCTTTTTTTTTAGTTTCTGAGAGAATTAAAATCAATGAAATACGTTATTATTGATGACTGAAAATACCAACAAATAAGGGCCTGGCATGACCTAGCGTGTTAAGGCGCGCGACTTGTAATCTGAGGGTCGCATCCCCTGTCGCATCAAACATGCTCGCCCTTTCAGCCGTGGTGGCGTTATAAGGTGCGGTCAATCCCACTATTTGTTGGTAAATGAGTAGCCCAAGAGTTGGCGGTGGGTGGTGATGAGTAGCTGCCTTCCCTCTTGTCTTACACTGCTGAATTAGGGACGGCTAGCACAGATAGCCCTCGAGTAGCTTTGTGCGAAATTCCAAAACCAACAAATACCGAACTTTATCTGAGTTCTGTTACGCGGGCCTTTGATGAGTTTTATTTTAAATCATTGTTTAGCTTTCACATCACAACTTGTAACGAAATGTTAACATTTTCCAGACTACTGACATGATCCTTCTTATGTGGGCGTTCTTTTTATTGCAAAGCCACATCGGGCTGTGTCCACTGAGGGTAATCGAGCCCCTTGTTGTCAGCGTTGAAAATCCGAAGACTTTCCACTTTCCCAGTGGGGTACTGATCGTTCTTGATTACGAGGCGCGCGTGAACAACTCTTGCTACTGACCTACGCGTTCATGGATTCTCATTTGTTACAATCTTGTAGATTCTCTCTGGGTGGTCTTCAAACAGCTGCTAATGTATAATGCTAACCACCTTTAAATATAAATCAAGATAAAATGAGAAAGAAAAGACATTTTAACACAATTAGATATATTTAAACAAAATCTAAAACGGTATAAACATACGTTTGTATTTCGATATGAGTAAATTGATATGCAAGGTTTACCTTTACTCTAACATTAATAAATAGAGCTTAATTTACTGAAACAAACATTCTTGAAGAGTAATTGTAAACTCTTAGAAAGACCAACTCAATATCAAATGTTGAAGATATGACAATTTAAAAGAATTACAGATATTCTAAGAAAAGCTGATTCCGAGACAACATCCAAGTGATATAACAGCACGTGTATATTTTAATATACATAAATAGATATGTAAATTTTTACATATTCTCTAAATTCAATGAGATACAAAATATGAAATCAACCATTACTTGTTGAAAGTGCTAAACTGGATAAGAAACTGAGGCACACGTTCCACACATTGTCTATCTAAACAATACAAACGTATTAATTAGTACAGATATATAACCCTATCCTTAAATTTAATGTATTGAACTTTAAGGAAATAATTCATATGATACACACAAGAACAGTCTATAAGCTATTTCAAAACTCACGATTCATTTTCCTTATTTGTATCGATTGCTATTTGATACGAATTGACTGAATGATTTTACCCCACGACTTGGTACCCGATACGTCGAGACAACCTACGGTTGTTCCCGCCCTTAATCCTGGACCGCCTACCCAAAGACTTCCCCCTCTGTCACTTATCCGCCTTTGTCAATAAACACAAGTCTGAAGCCTCACTCCATCTGCAAAAGATCAGAATCTGACGTAGAGGCGGCATTTTTTTGTACAGCCGCTGACTTCCACTACTTGAGAAGCCCATGAAACCCAGCCCCTACAGAGCACTATCCCTCATAGTGTCATATAGGTCATTGGTCTAGGATCCACGGATCACCACCACCCTGATGGACCATATCGGTCATTGGTCTAGGATCTACGGATCACCGCCGCCCTGATGGACCATATCGGTCATTGGTCAATATGGTGGAAAGGCCTGTCACACTTTTTTTTCTTTCAGAATAATTTGAGGAATTCGTAAACCAGATACCACTGAATAAACTACGTAAACCAGATACCACTGTATAAACTACGTAAACCAGATATTACTGTGGAAACTATGTAAACCAGATACCACTGTATAAACTATGTAAACCAGATACCACTGTATAAACTACGTAAACCAGATACCACTGTATAAACTACGTAAACCAGATACCACTGTATAAACTACGTAAACCAGATACTACTGTGGAAACTATGTAAACCAGATACCACTGTATAAACTATGTAAACCAGATACCACTGTATAAACTATGTAAATCAGATACAACTGTATAAACTACGTAAACCAGGTACCACTGTATAAACTACGTAAACCAGATACCACTGTATAAACTATGTAAACCAGGTACCACTGTATAAACTATGTAAACCAGATACCACTGTATAAACTACGTAAACCAGATACCACTGTATAAACCACGTAAACCAGATACCACTGTATAAACTACGTAAACCAGATACCACTGTATAAACTACGTAAACCAGATACTACTGTGGAAACTATGTAAACCAGATACCACTGTATAAACTACGTAAACCAGATACCACTGAATAAACTATGTAAATCAGATACCATTGTATAAACTATGTAAACCAGATACCACTGTATAAACTATGTAAACCAGGTACCACTGTATAAACTACGTAAACCAGATACCACTGTATAAACTACGTAAACCAGATACCACTGTATAAACTATGTAAACCAGATACCACTGTATAAACTATGTAAACCAGATACCACTGTATAAACTACGTAAACCAGGTACCACTGTATAAACTATGTAAACCAGATACCACTGTATAAACTATGTAAACCAGGTACCACTGTATAAACTACGTAAACCAGATACCACTGTATAAACTATGTAAACCAGATACCACTGTATAAACTACGTAAACCAGATACTACTGTATAAACCACGTAAACCAGATACCACTGTATAAACTACGTAAACCAGATACCACTGTATAAACTACGTAAACCAGATACTACTGTGGAAACTATGTAAACCAGATACCACTGTATAAACTACGTAAATCAGATACCACTGTATAAACTATATAAATCAGATACCACTGTATAAACTATGTAAACCAGGTACCACTGTATAAACTACGTAAATCAGATACCACTGTATAAACTACGTAAACCAGGTACCACTGTATAAACTATGTAAACCAGATACCACTGTATAAACTATGTAAACCAGATACCACTGTATAAACTACGTAAACCAGGTACCACTGTATAAACTACGTAAACCAGATACCACTGTATAAACTATGTAAACCAGATACCACTGTATAAACTACGTAAACCAGATACTACTGTATAAACCACGTAAACCAGATACCACTGTATAATACTAAACCAGATACCACTGTATAAACTACGTAAACCAGATACTACTGTGGAAACTATGTAAACCAGATACCACTGTATAAACTACGTAAATCAGATACCACTGTATAAACTATATAAATCAGATACCACTGTATAAACTAGGTAAACCAGGTACCACTGTATAAACTACGTAAACCAGATACCACTGTATAAACTACGTAAACCAGATACCACTGTATAAACTATGTAAACCAGATACCACTGTATAAACTATGTAAATCAGATACCACTGTATAAACTACGTAAACCAGATACCACTGTATAAACTATGTAAACCAGGTACCACTGTATAAACTACGTAAACCAGATACCACTGTATAAACTACGTAAACCAGATACCACTGTATAAACTATGTAAACCAGATACCACTGTATAAACTATGTAAACCAGATACCACTGTATAAACTACGTAAACCAGGTACCACTGTATAAACTATGTAAACCAGATACCACTGTATAAACTATGTAAACCAGGTACCACTGTATAAACTACGTAAACCAGATACCACTGTATAAACTATGTAAACCAGATACCACTGTATAAACTACGTAAACCAGATACTACTGTATAAACCACGTAAACCAGATACCACTGTATAAACTACGTAAACCAGATACCACTGTATAAACTACGTAACCATAATACTACTGTGGAAACGTATGTAAACCCAGATACCACTGTATAACTACGTAAAATCAGATACCAACTGTATAAACTATATAAATCAGATACCACTGTATAAACTATGTAAACCAGGTACCACTGTATAAACTACGTAAACCAGATACCACTGTATAAACTACGTAAACCAGATACCACTGTATAAACTATGTAAACCAGATACCACTGTATAAACTATGTAAATCAGATACCACTGTATAAACTACGTAAACCAGGTACCACTGTATAAACTATGTAAACCAGATACCACTGTATAAACTATGTAAACCAGATACCACTGTATAAACTACGTAAACCAGGTACCACTGTATAAACTACGTAAACCAGATACCACTGTATAAACTATGTAAACCAGATACCACTGTATAAACTACGTAAACCAGATACTACTGTATAAACCACGTAAACCAGATACCACTGTATAAACTACGTAAACCAGATACCACTGTATAAACTACGTAAACCAGATACTACTGTGGAAACTATGTAAACCAGATACCACTGTATAAACTACGTAAATCAGATACCACTGTATAAACTATATAAATCAGATACCACTGTATAAACTAGGTAAACCAGGTACCACTGTATAAACTACGTAAACCAGATACCACTGTATAAACTACGTAAACCAGATACCACTGTATAAACTATGTAAACCAGATACCACTGTATAAACTATGTAAATCAGATACCACTGTATAAACTACGTAAACCAGGTACCACTGTATAAACTATGTAAACCAGATACCACTGTATAAACTATGTAAACCAGATACCACTGTATAAACTACGTAAACCAGGTACCACTGTATAAACTATGTAAACCAGATACCACTGTATAAACTATGTAAACCAGGTACCACTGTATAAACTACGTAAACCAGATACCACTGTATAAACTATGTAAACCAGATACCACTGTATAAACTACGTAAACCAGATACCACTGTATAAACTACGTAAACCAGATACTACTGTGGAAACTATGTAAACCAGATACCACTGTATAAACTACGTAAATCAGATACCACTGTATAAACTATATAAATCAGATACCACTGTATAAACTATGTAAAACAGGTACCACTGTATAAACTACGTAAACCAGATACCACTGTATAAACTACGTAAACCAGATACCACTGTATAAACTATGTAAACCAGATACCACTGTATAAACTATGTAAATCAGATACCACTGTATAAACTACGTAAACCAGGTACCACTGTATAAACTATGTAAACCAGATACCACTGTATAAACTATGTAAACCAGGTACCACTGTATAAACTACGTAAACCAGATACCACTGTATAAACTATGTAAACCAGATTCCACTGTATAAACTATGTAAACCAGGTACCACTGTATAAACTATGTAAACCAGATACCACTGTATAAACTACGTAAACCAGATACTACTGTATAAACCACGTAAACCAGATACCACTGTATAAACTACGTAAACCAGATACCACTGTATAAACTACGTAAACCAGATACTACTGTGGAAACTATGTAAACCAGATACCACTGTATAAACTACGTAAATCAGATACCACTGTATAAACTATATAAATCAGATACCACTGTATAAACTAGGTAAACCAGGTACCACTGTATAAACTACGTAAACCAGATACCACTGTATAAACTACGTAAACCAGATACCACTGTATAAACTATGTAAACCAGATACCACTGTATAAACTATGTAAATCAGATACCACTGTATAAACTACGTAAACCAGGTACCACTGTATAAACTATGTAAACCAGATACCACTGTATAAACTATGTAAACCAGATACCACTGTATAAACTACGTTAAACCAGGTACCACTGTATAAACTATGTAAACCAGATACCACTGTATAAACTATGAAACCAGATACCACTGTATAAACTACGTAAACAGATATACTGTATAAACCAGTAAACACAGATACCACTGTATAAACTACGTAAACCAGATACCACTGTATAAACTACGTAAACCAGATACCACTGTATAAACTACGTAAAAACCAGATACTACTGTGGAAACTGTAAACAGATACCACTGTATAAACTACGTAAATCAGATACCACTGTATAACTATATAAATCGAGACCACTGTATAAACTATGTAAACCAGGTACCACTGTATAAACTACGTAACCAGATACCACTGTAAACTACGTAAACCAGATACCACTGTATAAACTACGTAAACAGGTACCACTGTATAAACTATGTAAACCAGATACCACTGTATAAACTATGTAACCAGGTACCACTGTATAAACTACGTAAACCAGATACCACTGTATAAACTACGTAACCAGACCACTGTATAACCACGTAAACCAGATACCACTGTATATACTACGTAAACCAGATACCACTGTATAAATACGTAACCAGATACTACTGTGGAAAACTATGTAAACCAGATACCACTGTATAAACTACGTAAACCAGATACCACTGAATAAACTATGTAAATCAGATACCATTGTATAAACTATGTAAACCAGATACCACTGTATAAACTATGTAAACCAGGTACCACTGTATAAACTACGTAAACCAGATACCACTGTATAAACTACGTAAACCAGATACCACTGTATAAACTACGTAAACCAGATACCACTGTATAAACTATGTAAACCAGATACCACTGTATAAACTACGTAAACCAGATACCACTGTATAAACTACGTAAACCAGATACCACTGTATAAACCACGTAAACCAGATACCACTGTATAAACTACGTAAACCAGATACCACTGTATAAACCACGTAAACCAGATACCACTGTATAAACCACGTAAACCAGATACCACTGTATAAACTATGTAAATCAGATACCACTGTATAAACTACGTAAACCATACCACTGTATAAACTATGTAAACCAGGTACCACTGTATAAACTATGTAAATCAGGTACCACTGTGTTTATTTATAAATAAGACGTCTATAAAGACCTGTCACTCAACTTGGTAGTATGGTCGTATGTAACATGTCAGACTTTCTTTTTAACAAGCTCAAGATTTTATAAAATACAGCTTTGAGAAGCTTACCCACAGACAGTTACGACAACAAGTGTTCGCACCACTGCGTCGTGAGTATTTTTTCCTCATAACTTAAAAAGTATCATGATTAGGATAATGAAAGCAAAGCGTATTATAAATATATTAATAACACACATCTACATAAATTTATATGCAAATTAAGCGACAAATAAACTGTTTATAAACAAATAACCAAACATAGAAGAGCAGAAAGTGTTCGTGCGTCTACTTTAATGGTCAGTTGTGTTGCCTTTCAGGTGAATTACTTGTTGCAATCTCTCCTCATAGCCCTCCATGATATTTTGACAGAACTCGAATGGTATTTTATTCCATTCTTCTTTACAAAAGGCCTCCAACTCTTGCAAGTTTCTCGGGTGACGCTGATAAAGATTCAATGACACCCAAGCCTCAAGTTCCGAGCATCATTCTTGATACAAATGCCTAATATATAAACGTACTTTTCTTTTTCCATTATTCCGTTGACGCGATGAAGACTGTCTACACCAGAAGAGCTGAAGGAACCACATAGCATGATCAAGCCACTTCCGTGTTCAACTGAAGGGACGGTGTTCTATGGAAGATTTCGTCCCCCCTTCTTAAGGAAAATATAGCGAACATCAATGTGGCTGAAATGCTCGATTTTAGTTTCGTCTGACCAAAGTAGATTTCGGCACATTAAGTTGAGTAGCAACACCGGAAAGAGACACACGAGACTTGTATTTTACAATAATTCGGGTTTTAAAATCACTGGACAGCTGTTTCCTGTTCACCATGATGACAAAGCAGATAAATTGACGGAGCTAAATTGCCGGAAGAACATTTTTTCTGGCTAAATTCCAATAACTATGAACCCAGTGTATAGTTCTGGAATGGTATAATGTAGTTTATTCACCAAACTAAACAATGGTATAATGTAGTTTATTCACCAAACTAAACAATGGTATGATGTAGTTTATTCACCAAACTAAACAATGGTATGATGTAGTTTATTCACCAAACTAAACAAAGTTTTTAAGGGAATATCAGTTTTGACACGCGTTCTGAAATGTACGAACACTTTCTGCTCCTTTTATTTAGTTATTTGTTGATAACACAGTTTATTTGTCGTTTAATTTACAATCTATGTATATGTGTGTTAGTATAATATTTATAATGTATTACACTTCCATTAGTTATGATCATAGAGCTGCTCGAGGTACAGGGGTAGGAACACTTTATGTCGTAACTGTACACCTCTGTTAACCATATTAATATTGTTAGCGACAGTTCACCAATCAAAGATACAATTATCAAATAGTTTGTTTGTTTATTTTGAATTTCGCGCAAAGCTACTCAAGAGCTATCTGCGCTAGCCGTCCCTAATTTAGTAGTGTAAGACTAGAGGGAAGGCAGCTTGTCATCATCACCCACCGCCAACTGTTAGGCTACTCTTTTATCAAAGAATAGTGGGATTGACCATAATTAACATTATAATGCCTCCACGGTCGAAAGGGCGAGCACCTTTGGTGAGATGGAGATTCGAACCCGCGACTCTAAAATTACGAGTGAAACGCCTTAACCCACCTGGCAATGGCAGGTCTTATCAAATAATTTCTGAATTTTATATAAAAAAAAATTGCTTAACAGAAACTCTCTACTGAAAGAGTTTTACAACACTCTCTCAACATGGTACACCTTCAGTTTTACAACACTCTCTCAACATGGTACACCTACAGTTTTACAACACTCTCTCAACATGATACACTTACAGTTTTACAACACTCTCTCAACATGGTACACCTACAGTTTTACAACACTCTCTCAACATGGTACACTTACAGTTTTACAACACTCTCTCAACATGGTACACCTACAGTTTTACAACACTCTCTCAACATGGTACACTTACAGTTTTACAACACTCTCTCAACGTGGTACACTTGCAGTTTTACAACACTCTCTCAACATGGTACACCTACAGTTTTACAACACTCTCTCAACATGGTACACTTACAGTTTTACAACACTCTCTCAACATGGTACACCTACAGTTTTACAACACTCTCTCAACGTGGTACACCTACAGTTTTACAACACTCTCTCAACATGGTACACTACAGTTTACAACACTCTCTCAACATGGTACACTTACAGTTTTACAACACTCTCTCAACATGGTACACCTACAGTTTTACAACACTCTCTCAACATGGTACACTTACAGTTTTACAACACTCTCTCAACATGGTACACTTACAGTTTTACAACACTCTCTCAACATGGTACACCTACAGTTTTACAATACTCTCTCAACATGGTACACCTACAGTTTTACAACACTCTCTCAACATGGTACACCTACATGTCACAACTTGCTGAATTTAATGTTCATGTGACTTTATATTTAATATCTTTGTTTTAGTTTTTAGTTTAATCATATTGGTTATTTTGAACACTAAAATGGGATTTTCACGGAATACTCCCATTTTTCTTCTTTTCCAAATTTTGGGCATTACGATACATCGATTCGAACCCAGGGTATTACGATTTATCGATTCGAACCCAGGGTATTACGATTTATCGATTCGAACCCAGGGCATTACTTGTTTTTTTCATTTTGATCTCCATGATTATCCTTGCTGGTTTGCTTCAGAGCCCATTTATTTTTTAATTGTATATTACCGTGTAATTGCTTTTCTTACGCTCTCTCTTAACCCTTAAGATGCTCTTCATATTATGTCTTTTGCGTAATTTCAAGTCAAGTGTGGGATGAATAGAATTTTTTTTCCTGAACACCTACAATTGTTTATTTATCTCAGGAAAAGTAAGTAATCATCACCACCCACCACCATCTCTTGAGCTATTCTTTCACCAACTAACAGTGGGATTGACTATCACTTATAACATACCCACAGCTGAAAGGGCGAGCGTGTTTCGTGGGACTGGAATTCAAACCCACGTCTCTGAGGTTGCAAGTCGAGTACCCTAACCAACTATCCATATCGAGCCATAATATTAATGATAATTTTAAAAGTAATGTCAAGTACATTCTTAAAATGTCAATCATTAGGTTCTAAATATGTTTGTTTGTTTTGAACTTCGCGCAAAACTACACGAGGGCTGTCTGTGCTCGACACGTGATCTAGCTAGCGCAGACCACCCTCGTGTAGCTTTGCGCGAAATTCAAAAGCTAACAAACAAGTTTAAGATAAAATCGTTGAACATTTCACCATTTTATTCAGCACGTGAAACTTGCCTCGCTTCTTTACAATGTATCCTGTTGGGAGACTCAACATCCAGATTGAGAGCTTGTAACGCTGAGATCCTGGGATCGATAACCGCCAGAGACACAGTTTTGATTTAAAAACAAACGAACAATAGATTCATCTGAAACTGTGCAGTGATGAAACACATCTTTCTGTCTCTTTATCTTCCTATCTCTCTACGTATGTATTTATGTACTGGTTAGAGAGAATAATTACGTTTTAATGTCGTTCAATAGAAATAATAAATGATAAGTTAGAATTGTGTTAAAAACAGCAAATCCAAACCTCTGATTAATTCTGTTATTTTAACTGAAAGGAAATTCGAAACAAAAACAAATTAAACAAAAACCCAGCATCAACTGAAAAGATCGCATGCTACAAACTATAATGTAGGATTGTAAAATGTATCCTAGGGTTTGGAGGTGACCGCAGAAGTAGGAATCACAAAGACGGTGTATCCCCACCGTTATATTCATATGTGTATCTTTATATATATAGTTTTGTCATATAATAACTGTTTTGTCAATTTCATATTTATCATATTTTGCATAAGTTACCGCCTTCATGTGAAAACGAAAGGATGGACAAATCATTCTCTAATATAAACAAACTGCTTTTTTAAAAGAAAAATAACCGTGTTTCCACTTGTAAAAAATAGTGACTATATGTATATATTAAACATGTCTTTGTTAAATCGTAACAAACTACAAGTGTCTGTTTCATTATTACTCCCTAACGTTCTATAAATGTTTCCTTTTTTATCAAACTGATAAAAGTGCTGGAGATTTTCAACACAAAACCACGTGTTTTAACTTTGAGAAGAACTTTTCAACCTCTGAAGTATTAAAAACATAAACTTATTTCTAACCCTTCGTCAAATAGAACAAGAAACATGATATAAAACATTATTTTTCTATCTTTATTTTCTCCAACGAAATACACACGAAACATAAACGAAGTGAGCTTGAGGTGTTCGTTAACTTCAGTCTGCATAAGATCTTCTGATCAAGGTAGTCAAACTGGTCATTGATCAATGGACGATTATTAGACCAAATGTGGAGCTAATAGTGACCATGAGACAGATGTCTGATTATTTGTTATTATCAATCAAGTTAACTACAAAGCTACACAATGTGACATCTGTGCTTTGCCCATGACGGGTATCGAAACCCTGTTTCTTACGTTACCACACAGTATTCCATAACCTTAGGCCCGGCATAGCCAAGTGGTTAAGGCACTCGACTCCTTATCCCAGTGTCCTTGGTTCGAATCCCTGTCACACCAAACATGCTCGCCTTTTCAGCCACAGAGACGTAATAATGTTATGGTCAATCCCATTCTTCGTTGGTAAAAGAGAAGCCCAAGAGTTGGCGGTGGGTGGTGATGACTAGCTGCTTTACTCTAGTCTTACACTACTAAATTAGGGACGGCTAGCACAGATAGCCCTCTTGTAGCTTTGTGCGAAATTCCAAAACAAACAAACACTTTTAGGTGAAGAATAATTTATGTAACAATACTTTAGATAAAAATAATTATTCCAACTTTAAGTGAAGGTTAGAGGAATTTTGAGAATAAAAATATAATGAAAACTAAATCTTCAGAACTAAACTTCTGATACTGTTATGTACCAGTCAGAAATATCTTTATCCGCGACGTTAATATTCATACAAAAGATCTGGATTTTTTTTTCAAGTACAAACTTTTAGTTCACACGTTAACCTCTTTACCGATTTGAGCTCTAAGTACAGCCATGGTTACTGAGAATTCCCTCTCGTTTCGATAAGAAACAACTATTGTACCTGACAAGCAATTGAAAGGTTCTTTTGATTAAGCATGGAAACTAACTTTGTGTAATTGCACGAGATTCATACATCAAGTATTTTCAAACAAATACTTTCATTAACACTAGAGTGTGCGTGTAAGAGTTTATCTTTGGGTAGAACATATTGACTCCAGTCGACATGAGGATATACAATGAATATGGTTAAACGTCTGTTTCTCATCGCAAACAGAAGAATTGTAAATACACACGTAAGGCATTCATAGGTACTGTTTGTTAGCCCTAAATCAAAATACACTCGTAAGGCATTCATAGGTACTGGTTGTTAGCCCTAAATCAAAATACACTCGTAAGGCATTCATAGGTACTGTTTGTTAGCCCTAAATCAAAATACACTCGTAAGGCATTCATAGGTACTGTTTGTTAGCCCTAAATCAAAATACACTCGTAAGGCATTCATAGGTACTGTTTGTTAGCCCTAAATCAAAATACACTCGTAAGGCATTCATAGGTACTGGTTGTTAGCCCTAAATCAAAATACACTCGTAAGGCATTCATAGGTACTGTTTGTTAGCACTAAATCAAAATACACTCGTAAGACATTCATAGGTACTGTTTGTTAGCACTAAATCAAAATACACTCGTAAGACATTCATAGGTACTGTTTGTTAGTCCTTAATCAAAATACACGTAAGGTATTCATAGGTACTGTTTGTTAGCCCTAAATCAAAATACACTCGTAAGGCATTCATAGGTACTGTGTGTTAGCCCTAAATCAAATAACGAACCTTTTAAAGATCCATCAACAAAGGAGGTTGAACCCAGGATTTTACTGATAGAAGACCATAAACTGCCAATTTTAAGGATGTCTTTTACCAACGAATAGTGAGATTGACCATGACATTATAACACCACCATTATTGAAAGGGTACGCATGTTTGGATTCGAACCAGCGACTCTCACATTACGAATAGAGGGTTTTAACCACCTGGCCAAATCGAAAAGAAAATGGGAGTTAAAATTAAACAGACACTTGTAGTTCTTCAGGCATTAAAACTAAAGAATCACGTGTAGTTGTTGAGGGAGTTAAATTAAACAGACACTTGTAGTTCTTCAGGCATTAAAACTAAAGAATCGTGTATAGTTGTTGAGGGAGTTAAAATTAAACAGACACTTGTTGTTCTTCAGGCATTAAAACTAAAGAATCGTGTGTGGTTGTTGAGGGAGTTAAAATTAAACAGACACTTGTAGTTCTTCAGGCATTAAAACTAAAGAATCGCGTGTAATTGTTGAGGGAGTTAAAATTAAACAGACACTTGTTGTTCTTCAGGCATTAAAACTAAAGAATCTTGTGTAGTTGTTGAGGGAGTTAAAATTAAACAGACACTTGTAGTTCTTCAGGCATTAAAACTAAAGAATCGTGTGTAATTGTTGAGGGAGTTAAAATTAAACAGACTCTTGTTGTTCTTCAGGCATTAAAACTAAAGAATCGTGTGTAGTTGTTGAGGGAGTTAAAATTAAACAGACACTTGTAGTTCTTAAGGCATTAAAACTAAAGAATCGCGTGTAGTTGTTGAGGGAGTTAAATTAAACAGACACTTGTAGTTCTTCAGGCATTAAAACTAAAGAATCGCGTGTAATTGTTGAGGGAGTTAAAATTAAACAGACACTTGTTGTTCTTCAGGCATTAAAACTAAAGAATCGTGTGTGGTTGTTGAGGGAGTTAAAATTAAACAGACACTTGTAGTTCTTCAGGCATTAAAACTAAAGAATCGCGTGTAATTGTTGAGGGAGTTAAAATTAAACAGACACTTGTTGTTCTTCAGGCATTAAAACTAAAGAATCGTGTGTAGTTGTTGAGGGAGTTAAAATTAAACAGACACTTGTAGTTCTTCAGGCATTAAAACTAAAGAATCGTGTGTAGTTGTTGAGGGAGTTAAAATTAAACAGACACTTCCAGTTAATTGCAGATAATCAATTAAAAAGGCAGTTGTATTTCTTTAGTTATTAACAATTAAACACATACCACAAGTTCTTTTAGGAGTCAACAATTAAACAGTCTTATTTGATATATGTATTTCACATATTTATTGTACACGAAAAAAAAATACAATTTACAGAATGTTTTATCAGATAGTTTATTTAGAATATAAGTTGACTTCTATTGTCCATATTCAGAGTGTAAGTTGACTTCTATTTTTCATCTTCAGACTATAAGCTGACTTCTATTTTTCATCTTCAGACTGTAAGTTGACTTCTATTTTGCATCCTTATGTTTTCACGGCCACGAGATGACTTCTGCGAAGATGATGACAAATATAACATTAACAAAACATTAGTTTCGCACTTGATACAAAGTACGTATATATAATGAATGAAAGATAGACAAGTCTGCTTTGTTTTGGAATTTCGCACAGAGCTACTCGACGACTATCTGTGCTAGCCGTCCCTAATTTAGCAGTGTAAGACCAGAGTAAAGGCAGCTAGTCACCACCACCCACCGCCAACTCTTGGGCTACTCTTATACCAACGATTAGTGGAATTGACCGTCACTCTATAACGCACCCACGTCTGAAAAGGCGAGCATGTTTGATGCGACTGGGAATCGAACCCGCGACCCTACGACGAGTCGAATGCCTTAACCCACCCGTACATAAGATAGACAAATTAGAAAGTAAAATAATACATAAATAAAATACATCAGTATATTCCACAAGCTCAGACTTTCTGGTGTTATAAGTTCGAAGACTTACCGCTATGCCACAACGAGGAGGCTATCACAAGAAACAAGTTTTTTGTTCTTCCCATGAAAGCTACACAATGGGCTATCCTATGTCATGTCATTCACAGAAGCTGAGCCCCTCATTTTAGCATTAAGTCCCCAGAAGTCGTAATTATAAAGAATCAAAAGGAGTTTTTGCACCTCAAAAATGGGTCTCGGGAACAGGGGGACCGGATATTGTTTAGAAGCCCAAGACTGCATGTTTGTTTTTTGTTTTTTGAATTTCACGTGAAGCTACACGAGGGTTATCTGCGCTAACCGTCCCTAATTTAGCAGTGAAATACTACAAAAAAGCAACTAGTCATCACCATCCACCGCCAGCTTTTGGGCTACTCTTTTACAAATGAATAGTGGGATTGATCGTAACGTTATAACGCTGTCACGACTAAAAGAGCGAGCATGTTTGGTGCGACGGATTAAATGGGGTAATAAAATATTTAGAAATAAATTACAGTTATAAGTTTAATTTCTCGTTTGGCTTTCAGTATTATAATATATTATGTATGTTTAGCTACACTGTTATTAACACACATAATCATTACATTAAATAGCTGTCTTATCCTTACAGGGTAATGATTTAATAAGGTTTGTAATGTTAAAACTATCCTACCAACTAACAAGCCAGGACGTAAGTTAACTTACCATAAATAACTTTAGGCATGTCGACCTAGCCATACTAGCGACCATATCCTGTCCCATATCCTCCACCATATCCTGCTCCAAATCCACCACCTTGTCCACCGCCTTGACCACCGCCGAAGCCGGCACCAAACCCGGCACCATGGCCACCCCCGCTACCACCACCGAAGCCGGCACCAAAACCAGCACCATAGCCAGCTCCGCCACCTCCTCCTCCTTGGCCAAAACCAACACCACCTCCAAATCCACCTCCAACTCCGCCACCAAACTTATTTCCGAATCCTCCATACCCTCGACGAGGATACGACTCTACTAAAGTTGTGGCCAGAACAACGACGACCAAAGTCAGAACAATATTTAGTTTGCTGTTCATTGTGTCTGAAACGTAGAATAAATAACATTAAAACTTAATCCTAACAGACATCGTAAACCGAAAACATTCCCACTCTGTTACATTATATTTTTCACATATAATTCCTAAATGACTGTTTTATGTTGTTTTTGAGTTTGGAAGCTTGAATTTACAGCGTTTCTATACACTTGTAATCCTTGCTACAGTTAAACTTTTGAAGTTTGCAAACTTCAAATGAGACATTAGATATAACACACACGTGTTTTAGTCTCATTATGTTAAATCTAACATGCTACTCATAAGAATTTCGGAGACAGTTTTCACATTCGTATGAGGTCTTTATTTGGAGTTTATTTATTTAAGAGAAACAGCTTAACTAACATTTTGTTGTTTACTTAAACAATTAAACAGCAACAACGATTACGTCGCTTTTACAACAAAAAAAATACTTTGAATAGCTTGAAAAACATTAAAAACTGTTTTCTGTTTTTTTTCCCAATTATTTTGTTTATAATTGTCACTATTTTACCTGATATCTCAAGTTATTATCTGTTGGTTCTCAAAAATTTTAGTACAAGTTAAATTGCCCTCGTTTCAATTTAAACTTATATATTATCCCTAATAACGTATAAGATCACATTACCTCCAGAAAGCGGACTTTGTTCAGATGAGAAACTTTCGATTTTGCTCCGGGTGTTCGTACCGCTGACGAGTCAACACCTTCTTTTATACCTCTGGTCTCCATTTTTTTATTCCTTATCCTAGACCTGTATTAGAGGGATTTTCCATTTTACAAGCTAAAATATTCTCAATTCTTTGAACATTAAAGATGGAATTTTCTTCGTTACGAAAACCACATCCAACTTAGTCACAGGCTTTCCCACCGTTTCCCTTGCTAACCTCCGGGCATAAAACAACAGTTTAATGTTATGTTAACATTTGAGAAGAGATCTGAACACGCAACTCATCGAGCTAGAAGGAAGAGGGGTGTACACGACGAGGACGATATATGTTTTTTAACGAGTCGGACGGCTTTGGTTAAAGGTCGTGACGCAGCCTCGAGTAATCACCGAAACGCGTATCTCAGAATGGTTGGTCTGAATATTAACACTAAGGAAAAAACAACGTTTCGACATAACTGGGTCATCTTCAGGTTAAGAAAGAGTTTGCAAGTGACTTTGTTCAAATTCCAGATACAAAACTGAAGTCTACACTATGTAAAAACTACATTGGCGATCACAAAACCAACATAATTCATAAAATACAATGCAACAAGTGCCGGTACGTATATATTCGAGAAGCAAGCAGAAAAATTCAAACGAGATTCAAATAACTCAAACCTTCACACGTTTCTCAATACTTCAAATAAATAAAGCACAACATAACCATAGAAAACACCCGGATTCTAAGTATGGAAACAAACATGCACAAACCTTCACACGTTTCTCAATACTTCAAATAAATAAAGCACAACATAACCATAGAAAACACCCGGATTCTGAGTATGGAAACAAACATGCACAAACCTTCACACGTTTCTCAATACTTCAAATAAATAAAGCACAACATAACCATAGAAAACACCCGGATTCTAAGTATGGAAACAAACATGCACAAACCTTCACACGTTTCTCAATACTGCAAATAAATAAAGCACAACATAACCATAGAAAACACCCGGATTCTAAGTATGGAAACAAACATGCACAAACCTTCACACGTTTCTCAATACTGCAAATAAATAAAGCACAACATAACCATAGAAAACACCCAGATTCTAAGTAGGGAAACAAATATAAACAAACGTAAAATCAAAGAAGCCCTAATTATGGAGCAACTAAAACTAATATAAATCAACACCTTTACTGTTTGCGCTCACCGTCCCTAATTTAGCAGTTTAAGACTAGAGGGAAGGCAGCTAGTCATCACAACCCACCGCAAACTCTTGGGCTACTCTTTCACCAACGAATAGTGGGATTGACCGTCACATTATAGATTGAAAGAGTGAGCATGTTTGGTTTGACAGGGATTCGAACCCGCGACCTTCGGATTACGAACCACTTGGACGTGCCGGGCCAAAAACACCTTTTTTACCTATACTAATTAATAACCTAACATCCACCTGCAACGCCCCCTACAATTCCGTACCTGTTTATACTCTCATGTCTGAGACTTGTGTCCGGCAACGTCACTTGCAAACTCTCTCTTTCTTAATCTGAAGATGACCTACGAAGGTCAAACGTTGTTCTTTCCTTATCAATAAAAGTGTTAGTATCCATACCAGCCGTTTTGAGGTACGTTTTTATTTCAAGTGGGTTTCTAGTCATCAAAAATTACTGAAACAAAATGTAGTAGTCTGATTTGAATTTCGCATTAACCTTCACATGAACATGCCAGATTTCAACTTACTATGAATAAACCTTCACATGAACATGCCAGATTTCAACTTACTATGAATAAACCTTCACATGAACATGCCAGATTTCAACTTACTATGAATAAACCTTCACATGAACATGCCAGATTCCATGTGCATCTGTGGTTCCAGTCATCAAATATTTTCTAATAATTGTTTAGTTGCAGTTAAGGACTCATTGAAAACTTTTAATATGTGAGTTTAGATTATTACTCTCATTGGGTCATTGATATTAATCATTTAAGTAGATCTTATAAATAAAATATGAGGACCCTAATTTTGGTCGTCATTTCTTGGTGTCCCTTGCGAAACTTTTTCTTCTTTTTGTAAGTTTATATTCTGTGAGGAATTAAAGTTCTTTACGTTTGTTTTAGAACACGACCACACGGGAAAAAGAGCACCTGCATTTTGTTTTATGAGTTCGTACATTGACACGTGAGAGTTAATAACCCTATTGTACAACCGAAATCATTTATTAAATTTTAGTGGTCAAATTCATATTCTGCGTAAATACCAAACATAGATATGTACTTATCAACAAATTCAAGTTACTACATAGACGCGTGTTTTATTACCAATGTTTGTTAGAAAGAGTTGTTATTTTATTTTTATAATATCCACATATGAATCGTTTAATTACAATACATAGCATGGGCATTCTCCAAATTTGTAACATCAGCCAGCTCATTCATCAAAGACTCTTAATTTTAAGTCTAATCTAAATGAATTTAATCATAAAGCCTTCATGGCCAGATTCGTCGTTATATTCCTCTTAACAGAAGTTCCAACAACAGAAGCCTGCAAGATAGCCTTAGAACTCTGTATCCGAGACCCTAACCCAACTATAGACATTCCCAGTAAACAGTTAGCAACCCTCATAGAATTCACCTCGATAAAGACAAACTTCATGTTCAACAATCACAACTGTACACAAACAAATGGCCTAAGCATGGGCAACCAATATCACCAGTTCTAGCCAATATTTTTATGACACAAGTTAAAACACAAGCAATTAACACAGCATTACATCCACCACTATACTGGTACAGATATGTAGATGACACAGTTGCAGGATTCACATCTATAGAACACAAACTTAATTTTTTCAATCACATTAACTCTATACATCCCAACATTAACTTCACATGTGAACAGGAAGAAAGCAATCAAATATCATTTCTTAACCTCAAAATTATAAGAACCGACAAACAATTCAAAACAGAAATCCACCGAAAAATCACCCACACTGAACTATACATTCCTTGGAACTCAGCACATGAAACAAAACAAAAACTCAACATACTAAGAAACCAGATAAGCACAGCCATAAAACTTTGCTCACCAGATAAAATTAACGATGAATTAGACAAAATAAAACAATACTTCATCAACATCAATAAGTTTCCTCCACAAACCGTAGAAAACATTATACACACACACACCTAGACAGAAAGCAAAATCAACCAACAAAAGTAAATACATCTCACGAATCAAAAAATCACGAAACCATATACTGCTGTATACCATATATTCCTGACATCAGCAAACAAATAACCAACATTTGGCAAAAACTAGTAACAAAATATAACATTCCTGTTAATACTAAATTTATTCAAAATCCAGGCACAAAACTAAGGTCTATACTATGTAAGAACTACACTCACAAACACCACACCAACATTATTTATAAAATACAATGTGATAACTGCCACGACATCTATATAGGAGAAACAAGTAGAAAAATGGAAACCAGATTCAAAGAACACAAAAAGCCACCTTCACACGTTTTGAAGACTGCAAATCAAATAAACACAAAATAACCACAAAAAGCATTGAAATACTAAATAAAGAAACAAACATAAACAAACGCAAAATTAAAGAAGCCTTACTTATACAACAACTTAAACCCCAAATAAACCAATATAAAGGAACGCCTTTATACCTATATTAATATTATAAATAAAATTATATATTCAAACATCTAACACTGCCCTCTACATTCCGAGACTCAGTTACACAGCCTCTTTCAAACATGTGATCAGTATCCGGTCAGTTACTTCTTTCTTTGTGAACCTGACGATGACCGAAGAAGGTCGAAACTTTGTTCGCTTTTCTATGTAAAATATTTTCTTAACCCAAACGAGCCGTTTTTGCATATATATTTCTCTACAAGTGGGTTTCTCGACATCACTGATGAATAACCTTCTGTTATCACTGGGAAAGGCCCTGCGTGACCAGGTGGTAAGAACGCTCGACTCAAAAACAAACGCCACTAAAGTATCTCATTACTATCGCTAGATGTCGCTACAAATTCTTTAAGCGTCTCACCTTATCTTTGTCGAATTTTAAGAAACTGAACTGTTTTCACGTCAGAGTTAGGGAGTGAGTATATTAATCGAAGTATTTTTTAAAGCGATAACAAATGAATATGCAACAAGTGAAACGATGTGCAGAGTTTCGGTTTGTTTTATAATTTCGAACAAAGCTACACAAGGGCTATCTGTGCTAGCCGTCCCGAATTTAACAGTGTAAGACAAGAGGGAAGGCTGCTAGTTATCACCACCCACAGACAACTCTTGGGCCACTTTTTACCAATGAATTGTGGGATTAACCATTACTTTTAACGCCCCCACGGCTGAGAGGGCGAACATATTTGGTGTGACGGAGATTCGAACCCGCTACCCTAAAGATTAGTGGTCGAGAGCCATAACCATCTGGTCATGTTGGGCCACGTGTCCGCAGAAAGATTTCCAGAGTGAAAATTAGGGGATGATGGACCCTCCTTCAAAGTTCTGTTATTACAGTCAAGAGACAACGTTTTGATTACCTTAATGAAAACTGCCATGTGCAATGTCCGAGGAGCCACCGTGGTAGAGACGTTTTTACATATTTAGTTACATGGCAAGTATTTAGAGATGTGCAGTTGCTACCAAACCTGGTGGCTTCTATTAGAACTAGAAATGAAGTGTAATAAAGGTGGTGTGAAATTGGTAAGTGAATTAAAAAATTAATTCATATACGTATGTTTTTTGAGAGAATATATATTCGTCTGTTTCTTCGACGCAGAGCTACAAAACGAGCTATCTGTGATCTGCCCACCACGGGTATCGAAAGCTGGTTTCTAGCATCGTAATTCCGCATACATACTGGGAGCTGAAATAAAAACAGAATTATGTTTCCCATTTTCCAGAGGAGGGGATAAATATCTCTTTTCCTCCCCCTACTGACACCCACACAGAATAAAAACCCTGGGGTGGGAAATGAAAACACAACATAACGCTCCTCTTGATACAGCGGTAAGTCAGGGGTTCGATTCCCCTTTGTGGGCTCAGAGGATAGTCCGATGTGTCTTTACTATTAGAAACAACACACACACCTTTGTTTCAGTTCTAGTGCACAAGTTCTGGCCCCCGTTGGTACAGTGATAAGTCTACGGGTTTACAACGCTAAAAGCACGTGTTCGATTCCACTCGGTGGGCTCAGCAGATAGCCCGATGTGGCTTTGCTATGAAAAACACACCAATACTCTCTTGATACTCCAGATATACATTAAAGTTCGCTCACAAGGTATTTTTAGTGATTACGTATTGTCGTGTCATCACCATTCGACGAAACTCGCCTGTCTCGTTGATAAACAAATATCGTCTCGTCTCCCCTAACCCCCTATCCAGGTGTTCCCTAAACCCCTCCAGGTGTCCTCGAACCCTCTGCTGGAAGGTTTTCGAACTAAACGTTGTTCCTTCTATTCATTTCTTCAATAAGTTGCATAACGAATAGCTTGATCTCTCGTGAACGTTAACACCAGACTGTTGCTTTATGCCCAGAGGGCAATAAACTGATGCCTGGAAAAGCCTATGACTAACGTGGAGGTTACATACTTAAGGAAGTAATTCAGCCTTTAAATTTCAAAATTTATTTAAAGGTTAAAAATTGGTAAGATGGTAATCCCCCAGAGGAACAACAGGGTCAAATCACGTATATAAAAGGTGTTACACACTTTGTCCGATTTCGTCGTGAGAGGTTCCTCCATTTCTATAAAGCTTTCGTTGTCGAGGTATCGTGAGGTTATCAGTACGATTATGTAAGTATGAGTTTAATTCAAGAAAATTATACATTTAACGAAGTTCAGAGAGAATATAATGTTACAGTGTCATGTAAAGTGAGAATATAATATTACAGTGTCATGTAAAGTGGCTGAAACTATTCATGTTGTGAAAAAAATATTGTTTGAAAAATTGTCAAGAGATATGAAAAAGAATGTGTCACAACGCAGTAAAACTAATAACAGAAAGAATGTGTCACAACGCAGTAAAACTAATAAATTTTTAGATACAAATTAAAAGAAGGCCTGGGTGTATTATAAGAACGACCCTAAGACTGAATATAAATCTATTTAACATTGTTGCGTCTTACAAATAAAACATCCAGCTAAACATTAAAAATATTTTTATTTTTAGATACTGGTTAGTGATTGATTATAATAAGTGACGTATTTGTTGTGGTGTGTTTGTTGTTATTGTTTAACTCTGCATGTGAACCGAGACGAAATAAATTTTAAATGTTTTAACTCGTAAGATGATAAACTCCTGAAACTAATGTGTTTCTCAGGATCTTACCAGTAGCATATCAGATGTAGCATGATAAAATTAAAACATTAGCTCCAACCTTTCACCTCAAGTTTGTAAAGTATACAAATGTAACCACAAGTTAAAACTTTCAAGCTCATAAAATAGAGAAAGTAAGAAATTAATGTTAACGATGTAAAACTACGTACGGGTATCATAACTTGAGTTTTATCACCAAAACTGAAGGTAAATCGAATTACTTAATTTGAAAGTTACATTAGGTAATTAATGAATATAGAAAGTGTTACGTTTTACGTTGTCTGTTAGGCTTAAGTTTTAATGTTATTTATTCTACGTTTCAGACACAATGAACAACAAATTAAATATTGTTCTGACTTTGGTCGTCGTTGTTCTGACCACAACTTTAGTAGAGTCGTATCCTCGTCGAGGGTATGGAGGATTCGGAAATAGGTTTGGTGGCGGAGCTGGAGGTGGATTTGGAGGTGGTGTTGGTTTTGGCCAAGGAGGAGGAGGTGGTGGAGCTGGCTATGGTGCTGGTTTTGGTGCCGGCTTCGGTGGTGGTAGCGGGGGTGGCCATGGTGCCGGGTTTGGTGCCGGCTTCGGCGGTGGTCAAGGCGGTGGACACGGTGGTGGATTTGGAGCAGGATTTGGTGGAGGATATGGAACAGGATATGGTCACTAGTATGGCCAGGTCGACTTGCCAAAAGTTATTTATGGTAAGTTAACTTACGTCCTGGCTTGTTAGTTGGTAGGATAGTTTCAACATTACAAACCTTATTAAATCATTACCCTGTAAGGATAAGACAGTTATTTAATGTAATGATTATGTGTGTTGATATCAGTGTAGCTAAACATACATAATGTTATAAAAAAACCAGAAGAATGAAGCTAGATTAACAACTGTGAACATTATAATTTGGTAATCATATTTGTTTTAGTATTTTAATATTTTGCCTAAAAGTAAGTATTAAACTAACATTTTAATTGGTTGCTAGTCAGGGACACAACCAATCACATCCTCCAATACTTCTTGTGTCTTTTCTTTAAGAGCTTATAAGATCCTGAGTTTGGTCCCTGTCATGGGGATAATATAGTGAGCATGTTGCATGACTTTATGTTTAAGAAACGAAATGTTCCTTGTGATAAACTGTAATTCTGGACTCATTAAACTTGCTGGTCACTTTCATTAAGTTCGCTACTCTATTGAATTTTATCTTCTTGTCTCACAACGTCTTTCTCCTTCTTTTGATATGTACGTACTTTGTATCAAGCAGTAAACAAGAGTTTTGTTAATGTTATATTTCTCATCGTCTTTGTAGAAGTCGTCACATGGACGTCAAAAGAAAAGTATGGACAACAGAAGTCAACTTACACTCTGAAGATGGACAATAGAAGTCAACTTACACTCTGAAGATGGACAATAGAAGTCAACTTGCACTCTAAAGATGGACAATAGAAGTCAACTTACACTTTGAAGATGGACAATAGAAGTCAACTTATATTCTAAATAAACTATCTGATAAAACATTCTGTAAATTGTATTATTTTTCATGAAGAATAAATATGTGAAATATTTATATATCAAACAAGAGTCTGTTTAATCGTTGACTCCTAAAAAGCTTCTAATATCAGTTTAATTGTTATTTTTGAAATAACTACAAGTATCTGTTTAATTGTAAATTGTAAAGAACTGTGTGCGTCTGTTTTATTGTAAATTGTAAAGAACTGTGTGCGTCTGTTTAATTGTAAATCCGTGAAGAACTGTGTGTGTCTGTTTAATTGCAAATCCGTGAAGAACTGTGTGTGTCTGTTTTATTGGTAATTCCTAAATAATTACAAGGTTTTCTTCTTTGATTCTGAAATATAAGTTCTAATATTTTTGAAAATAAACATTACACACAAATAATTTATTTCATCAAAGGATTTCACAGTAAAAAAACGAAAGATTTACATCAATTGAACAATTTTCACAATACCAATCGATATTCATAAAGAAATTGCCTTATAAAATATGACAGGAAGAACTAATTTCTACCTGTCATCTGCGCTACGATACAAACACGAAACATCTAAAAAACGTAAGCTTGAAATGTACGTTAAGGGTATTCATATGGCATGTGTGATCTGTTTAACTGATATCAGAATCTAAAATTGTAATTTTAATTATGTTTACTTGTTTTATAAACAAGAGTCAGAATTACTATATACCAATTGAATATTTTAAACTCTGAAAAATCTCTGTGATTTAGAAACGGGTATTTTGATTAACTTAAGTTATTTTAACCCGAGTACAAGTCTTAAAAACTGTTTAAGATGAACTAATACACAAACCCCGACCCCTCAGTGGCTCAGCGGTATGTCTGCGGACTTACAACGATAAAAATCGAGTTTCGATACTCGTGATGGGCGTATCACAGATAGCCTATTGTGTAGTTTTGTGCTTAATTCAAAACAACAACGACACAACCTTCGGTTTTTGTTCAACCCAGAACAAAATACACACTTCTAGTTTGACAAATTTCCTTCAGATATCACCTTTTTAAGTTTTCTCTTTTTTCCTTATTTTCTTTGTTTCTGTTGAATTAATAACATTAAATACTGTCAAACATTAGCGAACTTCACCAGTGAAATTAAGGTTTTGGAATACGTTTGGTACCAATTTTTGTCGGCATCATTTCCTTCACTTGTTCACGTGATATCTCGAGATTATTGTCACACCTATATCGCATGAGAAACGTGGGTTCGTTAGTTGCTCTGATAAAATATTATGTTTCTTGTGAGCTGACAAACATTCGATTTACATTGCAAGAGTTTTTAGAACATCCAAAAAAGAAAGTGATAGTTTGTATCTGTCTTTGTATTCACTGTTTTAATAATGACTGCACCTTTATTACTTCACTTCTCTTTTATCCCATTTTACATCAAGACTCAGTTCACTCAGAAAATTAGTTTTCCCTCGTAATAAATACCCTAGCAGAAAGTCCTGCTATGAAGCAGACCTGTCTAACCGCTTGAAGGTTAACCAAGTTTACATTTCAATATAGCTCAGGGTGGACAGAAATGTGAAGAAAGTCCTGCCATAAAGCAGACCTGTCCAATCTCTTGAAGGTTAACTAAGTTTACGTTTCAATATAGCTCAGGGTGGACAGAAATGTGGAGTACATTAAGTAAGACGTTTTTTTATCTTCGTGGTGTTTAACATAACCTAATCCTACTCTTCGTTTCTTTTAACAACTAATGAGAGTTGCATGAGAAAACCGTATGATTCTGGGTTTGACACATGTAATAAAGTTAACAGATGTAATGAAGTCTACACAAAATATTAACAGCTGTTAATGAGGCAGTAGTTTTGGAAGCATAACAGGATTATAAATATTTAGCTTACAGTTAGGATAAAATTCGGTTGACACTCACCAAGCTTAACCTTAGTGACACTAAATGACAAACAAGGAATATCTGTAATTCATATTTAAAGTAAAGTTGTAGCACATCATTATCTGTATAATAAGGTTCGGTATCTGTGCGTGTGTGTGTCACGTAACTCCTTCAAACGGATCGTTTTAATTTCAATATTTACATAAAGGCAGAAAAATCCACCCCACCTCTAGAGAAATCAGGGGCTTTTTCGAAAACCCCTTGTCCTAATCTGCTGGCTACACCAACTTCTAAATAATGCTAAAAACATCGTCTTGGCCGGAAGGTTTATACAGGGGTATACCATTTTCATCAGCCCCTTAGGAAACTCGTGTGTTTCGCGAAAACACTTTTGCAGGAACTGCCCGAAAGATGACTCCAAATTTAACACTGACTTATATTGGAGCATGTAAATAAATAAAATAAGTACGTCTGGTAATTACCGTTCATAATTCGGTTAGATAAATTAAATTTACATCATGGTGGCAGTGGCCCGGCATGGCCAGGTGGTTTAAGGCGTTCCATTCGTAATATGAAGGTCGCAGGATCGAATCCTCGTCGCACCAAACATTCTCGCACTTTCAGCCGTGGAGTCGTTATAACGTAACGGTCAATCCCACTATTCGTTGGTAAAAGAATAGCCCAAGAGTTGGCGGTGGGTGGTGATGACTAGCTACCTTCCATTTAGTCTTACACTGCTGAATTAGGGAGGGCTAGCACAGATAGCCCTCGAGTAGCTTTGTGCGAAATTCAAAACAAACAAACAAACAAATCATTGTGAGACTGATCATCAAGCTGAAGAAGAAGGAACTAGTAGTGGAAGTATTATAGAGGAACTATAAGGAACTAGTAGTGGAAGTATTATAGAAGAACTATAAGGAACTAGTAGTGGAAGTATTATAGAGGAACTATAAGGAACTAGTAGTGGAAGTATTATAGAGGAACTATAAGGAACTAGTAGTGGAAGTATTATAGAGGAACTATAAGGAACTAGTAGTGGAAGTATTATAGAGGAACTATAAGGAACTAGTAGTGGAAGTATTATAGAGGAACTATAAGGAACTAGTAGTGGAAGTATTATAGAGGAACTATAAGGAACTAGTAGTGGAAGTATTATAGAGGAACTATAAGGAACTAGTAGTGGAAGTATTATGGAGGAACTATAAGGAACTAGTAGTGGAAGTATTATAGAGGAACTATAAGGAACTAGTTGTGGAAGTATTATGGAGGAACTATAAGGAACTAGTAATGGAAGTATTATACAGGCCTTCCATATGTGTGCCATAAGGAACTAGTTTTGGAAGTATTATAGAGGCCCTCTAAATGTGGGCCATAAGGAACTAGTATTGAAAGTATTATAGAGGCCCTCCATATGTGGGTCATAAGGAACTAGTATTGGAGGTATTATAAAGACCCTCTATATGTGGGCCATGGGCCCATGATTTCGCTAGTCTCCAGGTAAACATTCCATTTATTTACATCAAACCATTTTTATGATTAATTAGATACAATAAACTTATCTTGTAACTTATGAAAACAATCGTTCTATTTGTGATTTCTGGAGTCTCGGATATTATCATATCATATCAAGCCTCGAAATCAAATCACTACATGACTTTCTTGAAGGATTACATCTAAGTTATGAACATCAGTGGTTCCTACACTTGTACTTATTCTGTTTTTATATCAACAAATCAATGTTGTTGTGTAAGTTAGTAAAAGTAATTATCGACATCTTTATTGTTACTTACCATAAACACTATGCTTGTACTCACTGTTTTAAAAATGTGGCGAGATATGTCTGTATGCTTGTACTGGTACAAACCGTGTTTTAATACCCGGGATAGGCAGATACTTTTGTGTATCTTTGTGTTTAACAACAACACTTATTTTTAAATAGATAAAATGTGTGCATTCCGTTGATGTTATTTGAAAAGTCGTTTTTAAATATTGACAGTTATGGCACTATTATTTTTTAATAGGGTTTGTGTATATTTTAAGACGTAGTGTTATCATAGCTTGCGGGGAAATATTTGCATCTACAAGTCACCTGGTAGCTAAGCAGTAAGTCTAAGGGCTTATAATGATAGAAGCTGGATTCAGATACACGAGAAGAGCAGATATGAGATAGTCTTTAGAGTGGCTGCGAACAAAATAGAAAACTGTTTAAGAAGCGAGATTTTATATAAATACAATTGAAATATTTGACTGTGCCGTATTTGATGATTTGAATCTGTACAAGGAATTCATTAATTAGAAACATCAATTTGCGTTCATCTAGTCTCTGAGTACACCACTGATTTACATATTATTCAGTAACCCTAGCTTTAGGGAAGACTTCCTGCTGTGACGCAACCTTGAAAAAACGCCAACTGTCACGTGAAGAAGCAGGTCTTGTTTCGATTTTTATAGCGCAAGAAGAATGCACTCTGTTCGTCAGCTTTTGTTCTCACCCTGAGGCAAAAAGTATACTGGAAATTCTCTACTTCACCCATTCCTGTTCAGATGCTGCGTCACAAGTACGAGGAACGTCAATCAAGAGATATTACCCAATGTCCAGAAAACAAGGAAAAGAGAATCGAGGAAGACCAAAACAAATATTGAACTGGCAAGCCTTGTAAAATTTTACATATTCAAATTAGTTAAATTTAAAGCTGGAATTATGGATGTCTAGGCCTGGAGTCAAGAAGGATGGAAAATCCCAAATTAGGCCTAAAGTTTAGAAGGATGGAAAAACCCAGATTTAGGCCTAGAGTGTAAAAGCTTGCAAGGACTGGTTATAAAAGAAGATGTCAACTCCTTCTGCAGTAACATCGAAACCATCCAAGCTTCCCGTCAGTATTTTTTTTCGTTTCAACAAAGACTGCATTCCTCGAGGTAAGATTCTACCTTTTTATTAATAATACCTGAACATAACTGATTTTTAACTGGTAATAAAGCTTTCTTGGAAAAAATTTAAAACACGGGGCGAAATAATGAAACCTTTCTTAAAGATAAACCAGTAGAACATCTCACGAAGATAGATTTACAATTTTCACGATGTGAATGTAGCGAAAGGTTCTTAAATGAATGTGAAACGTTTGTTGTGGATCTGGTTCCAAAGTATCTAAAGTTAGAAATTTTGTACATATGATCTTACAACATGTTTTATATAAAATAATAATTTTGAAAACAATTTCCTTACAAGAAATATAACATCTATAGAAAATATTTACAAATATATTCTCAAGGTACACTATTTGTGTGGCTCGGCATGGCCAGATGGGTTCGACTCGTAATCTGAGGGTCACAGGTTTGAATCTCTATCGCACCAAACATGCTTGCTCTTTCAATCGTGGGAGCGTTATAATGTGACAGTCAATCCTACTATTCGTTGATAAAAGAGTAGCCCAAGAGTTGGCGGTGTGTGGTGGTGATTAGCTGCCTTCCCTCTTGTCTTACACTGTTAAATTAGGGACGGCTAGCGCAGATAGTCTTCGAGTAGCTTTGTGCAAAATTCCAAAACAAACAAACAAATTTAGAAATGTAACCACAGTAACGACTACAAGTGTATAGAATCACAGAAAGTTCAAACTTTCAAACTAAAAAAAATTAGATAAACTAACGAATCAAAAACTACATTTTGATGTTTGTCTGTTTTGGAATTTCGCACAAAGATCCACAACAGAATTTCAGTGCTTTGTCAACCACGAATATCGTAGCTCGAGTTTTATCACCGATACTAAAAGTAAATCATATCATTTAATTTAAAAATTAAATTAGGCAATTAATGAATATAGAAAGTGTTTCGGTTTACTTTTTCTGTTAGGCTTAAGTTTTAATGTTATTTATTCTACGTTTCAGACACAATGAACAACAAATTAAATATTGTTCTGACTTTGGTCGTCGTTGTTCTGGCCACAACTTTAGTAGAGTCGTATCCTCGTCGAGGGTTTGGAGGATTCGGAAATAGGTTTGGTGGCGGAGTTGGAGGTGGATTTGGAGGTGGTGTTGGTTTTGGTCAAGGAGGAGGAGGTGGTGGAGCTGGCTATGGTGCTGGTTTTGGTGCCGGCTTTGGTGGTGGTAGCGGAGGTGGCCATGGTGCCGGGTTTGGTGCCGGCTTCGGCGGTGGTCAAGGCGGTGGACACGGTGGTGGATTTGGAGCAGGATTTGGTGGAGGATATGGAACAGGATATGGTCGCTAGTTTCGACAAGTGAATTTGTTTAACGTTATTTATGGTATGTTTACTTATATTCTCATTACAGAGCGAGCAACATTAAAAAGTCTTAATAATACAGTTATGCTGTAATGATAAATAAAGATAAATAAACGAAATATATTGTAAACCCGAAACTAGAGTGCGAAACCCATAACTATAAATACATCAAGTGACATAGTTTGCTTATTATGAACAGTAGAAACAGGGCTTTGATACCCATGTCGAGCAGGAAATAGATAACGTTTTTGTGTAGCTTTGTCCTTAACCACAAATTAACTCTAAACACTTTGTCATTCAGAAAGTCATAAGTAACTAGCTTTTAATTTCCTGGTTGGAGAGTATGTTTAAAAGTGATGAAATGACACCCGATGATGACTGAAAATTTAGAGTTTATGACGCGAAGTCAGTCCACTAGAAAGACAGAACACAGATAGCCAGTCCACTGGGAATACAAAACACAGATAGCCTGTTACATAGTTTTCATGTTGAGAAAATAAAAAATATTCTTCCTTATGGTTAGTGCGACTCGTAATCTGAGGGTCATAGGTTCGAATCTCAGTCACAAAAAAGAACGGTCTTTTCAGCCGTTGGTAAAAGAGTAGCCCAAAGTTGGCTGTGGGTGGTGATAACTAGCTGCCTCCTCTTACGCTGCTGAGTTAGAAACGGCTAGCGCAGATAGCCTTCATGCAGCTTTGATTGAAATTCAAAACAAACCGAACCTTATGATAAACTAAATTTCTGTTCTCATAAACTTACTGATTTATAACAAAAATCTAAAGTCTTATTTGTCTATCGTTTACTGCATAACTGCTTTTTATCAGATAATAAATTACTGATTTCTTGCTATCATATGCACCACCATTTTTGCAGAATTCATCTCGTGAACAAAACGACGAGCATTCGAAGTCAACTTCTGCTGTGAAGAAACAAGTTGATTAAAAATTGTGTATATTGTATTTTGTGTCTCATGTGAAATAAATACGTTAGATATATACATCAAAAAGACTGTTTATTTATTGGTCCCTAAATAACTACAAGTGTCTGTTTAATTATTAATTTGTAAAGAACTACAATGTTCTGTTTATTTATTAATTCCTAAATAACTACAAACGTCTGTTTTATTGTTAGTTCCCAAAGAACTACAAATGTTTCTCTTTTAATTCTGGAACAGAATTTCTAAGAATTTTCAAAACAAAGACAAACAATATATTTCGAGTGAAGGTAATTACGTTAACTCTGCGTATTTAATTACATCAAATTAGTGTTAAAATATAAATATTCTTTTAATTCTTATACAATATTATATTTCATTATATATTATACATTATTATACAATATTATATTTCATTATATATTATACATTATTATACAATATTATATCAAATATTAATTTCTACCTCTCATCTGTGCTAAGTGATAAACAAGAAACATGGAGGACATTAAAAATCAATTATTAACAGACAATAAAAGGTGTATCCTGTTAGTACAGCGAAATGTCTCCAGATTTACAATACTAAAATCAGGCGTTCGATTCCTTTTGCTGAGCTCAGCAGATAGCATGATGTGGCTTTTCTATACGAAAAAAACACATAACTGTATAACTTAGGTAAGAGCCTTTAAAAAATGATTGTTATTTAATTTATTTTTGATTACTGACGCCACAAGTGTTAAGAACAATAAAAGTTGGTCTTTAATGAATATTAAATTCAAGTCTTAAGCACCAGCGAAAAAGTGAATAATTTCTATTTCTTTGTTTTGGGGGTTCCGCGCAACACCACACAAGGGCTATCTGCGCTAACTGTCCGTAATTTAGCGGTGTAAGACCAGAGGAAAGGCGGGTATTCAGCACCACTCACCGCCAACTCTTGAGCTATCTTTTTACCAACAATAACGGAACTGAATGGGTAAGAATTTTTTATGTGACAGGGATTCGAACCTGTGATCTTCTGTTAGGAGACGAGCGCCACTAAACACCTAGCCATGCTGGGCTCCATACGGATTGTAAAATTAAAAGGTATAAAGAAAAGGTGAATAAAAACAAATAAAAAACACGTTAAACTGCACGTGGTAATAATAATTCAAAATTTATTACACACATTTAAAACTGACCAAACATCAAACATCTGTCACAAGTTTGAATTTAGTGAAGTAGTTAAACAGTCCATGGGGTCACTACAGCTGTGAACTGACAGCTAAATTAATTGTTATATAATTCTAAGGTCAAGTTACAGCACAATCTAGTTGTATTTTTTATATGCAAAAACGGCTCGTTTGGGCTCAGAAAATATTTTAAATAGAAGGTCGAAACGTTGTTCGACCTATAAAAATTCTCAACAAGTGGGTTTCTCGACATCACTGAATCTAGTTGTATGTTCTGTCTTGTTACTGACGTACGTACTAAAATAACTTACTCTCTTCTATCTCGCATTTTAATAAATATTTATGTACTTGACACAACTATACCAGCCCAACGAAAAAACTTTATATCAGAAAAGGGCTATAAACAGATAACTCGTCTTCTGTTTTAAGATGGCGTTAGACTATGTAAGTATCAACAGTGTCTTCTTAGTAACGACAGTTAAATAACCTAAAATCACATCCGACCACAAACTGTGAAGATAAAACGTGTTAAGATGAATCATGTCGTTCTTAGTAAAACTTCTTTTATTGGAAGTTTATTGTCACCATCGAGGTTCAAAGAGAGTAAAATATAACATGTTGGATCGTAAACAGTCTTTACTGTTTTTATACGTGGTTTTGTGGATAAGTAATTTCCGTTTCTGGATATCCGTTAAAAAGAAGAAATATAAAGACATTCATTTGTCTATTAATAAAATATTATATAATTAGCAGGCATTATTTACTGTGTAATTTCTCCTAAATGTTCACAAAATGTTTACAATTTGCTCCACTTTGTTTTAACTGGAAGATATGTGTTATTTATCTCTCTTTTCAAGACTTAGAGATACTTTACTGAACATTGTGAACTGGACACATCAATTTTAATTAGACTCAAATCATATATTTAATCGGATGATCGCGCGAGACATGCAACAAGTAGAACCGAAGCTCATCTCCAAACATGCTTCCCTTTCAGTCGTGAGGGCTTTATAGCTTCAACCACACTGGTTGTAATAACGTACGCCATTAAGCGTATAGTCAAAGAGTTGGCAGAGGGAGGTTTTGACTATCTGTCTTCCCTCCAGTCTGTCACGTCGGTTCAATTGTCAAAGATGACAAACGAGTAAATGTATTTGTCAAGGAACACCTTATATCAAATATGATAAAATAATCACCAAATTCATAAAATAGATCATTATGTGATATAATCTACATTGTTTAAAGCTATTTCTTAAAATATACCATTGTATGAATGTTTAAAAAATTCATTACTAAATGTTCATAACATTACTGTGAGATTATGAAAGTTTTCGGTTTGGTTTAATTGTCTTTTCTGAAGTGTGTTACTCCCCCATTGGCTCAGCCACAATTCGGGAGGATCGCACTGCCGAAAAACGGATGTTGGTATTTTTGATGGGCACATTACAGTCAGCCCACAGTGAAAATATCAGTATTAGTCAGAACAACGATGAACAAAACGAGAACAAGAGATCTGTTGATTGTTATGTCTGAGGACTTGTTACCATGACATCAAAGCTCCACGAATTGGAACTGGCACAAATCTGTCTTTGTTTTGTGATTTATGGCCAAAGCTACTCCACGGCTATCTGCGCTAGTAGTTCCTAAGTTAGCAGGGGAAGAATAGAGGGAAGGCAGCTAGTTATCACCACTCACCGCCACCTCTTGGGCAACTCTTTTACCAACGAATAGTGGAATGGCCCGTCACATAATAACGCCCTCAAGGCTGAAAAGACGAGCAAGTTTGATATGATCGGGATTCGAACCCACGACCTTCGGATTACGAGTCGAACGCTGTAACATACTTAGCCGCACAATTCTTACCACCTGTCTCACCACCACAATAAATACTACTGTCAGTATGAAACACTAATTCTTAAATTCTACGCATTTCACGGTAATTTTTATTTAAATATCAATAAAAATAACGTGAACATTTCACTTATGTAGAACTGTTTATTTTCACTATTTAGTATAATGTAAATACATGGTAACAGTATGTTATAATTAATTGTTATTATAATAAATGTTTTCCACCTCTGCATTATGGAGTCCGGTATGGCAAAGCGTGTTAAGGCGTGCGACTCGAAATCCGAGTGTCGCAGGTTCGCATCCCGGTCGCACCAAACATGCTCGTCCTTTCAGCGTTGGGGTCGTTATAATGTGACGGTCAATCTCACTGTTCGTTTGGAAAAGAGTAGCTCAAAAGTTGGCGGTGGGTGGTGATGACTATCTGCCTTCCTTCTAGCCTTATACTGCTAAATTAGGGACGACTAGCACAGATAGCCCTCGAGCTGCTTTGCGCGAAATTCAAAAAACAAATAATACAGAGTACGTTATAATAGTTGTCTTATTTTGTGTGTGTGTTTTCTTATAGAAAAGCCACTTTACCCTTCTCTCTGCTGTGTCCACTGAGGGAATGAAACCCCTGATTTTGTCATTGTCCATCTAAATTCTTAGAACTTTACAACCAAGTGGACTTCTTCCATTAACTTTTGAAAGTGAAAAAGCAGATGTGTTATGGAACAAAGTCTGAAAGAGGTCATGATCACTCTGTAAATTGAATTATCGACTACCTGACCACGCAGAAAAACAATTATACATGGTTATTCTGGATCAGAGTCCATATTCACCTTGGTCGAGATGAGAAAGGACGATATTTTGATCCATTATGACTACCTCCAAATAATCGCAACATAAGAAATTCTTTCAAAGAGCTGTCGAACACAAACTACAACAAAAACCATTGAAGGACTATTCGTGTGTGTATGTAACAGAGAGATTGGACAGTGTTGTATATATAATATGTTTGTTATAACTGTCAGCACGTAGCCAAGTATGTTTAGTCTTCAAAGCTTTATTAAACAAAATGCAAACACTGCTATTTTTTAATAGTGGTTAAACATACTTATTATATAGTAAAATTAAACTCGTTATCTAAGTCAAATGAAGCAAAACAGCAGATTTGTCCAAATCCGTGAGACAGTAAGACTGTTTTTATAATACTGGTTTTAATACGCTTCAATTAAGACAACAATGATGTGAGTATATGCGGACGTATAGCGTCCATTGTTGTAAAACACATATGAGATATGCGTAAAATAAAATATTTTGTCAAATACGACATTCGTTATTCTTGTCGATATGTGTCAAAACAGAAACAAAGATGCAAAAATATAACATTGAAATCTTTGTTCACGATTCTATTGTAACACATTTTGATGTAAATAAGTCCTTAATAGATTCTATTGTAACACCTTTAGATTAAATAAGTCCTTAATGGATTCCATTGTGACGCCTTTAGATGTAAACAAGTCCTTAATGGATTCTGATGTAACACCTTTCGATTAAATAAGTTCTTAATGAATTTTGTTATGACACCTTTTGATGTAAAAAGTCCTTAATGGATTCTATTGAAACACCTTTAGATGTAAATAAGTCCTTAATGGATTCTATTGTAACACCTTTAGATTAAATAAGTCCTTAATGGATTCTATTGTAACACCTTTTGATGTAAATAAGTCCTTAATAGATTCTATTGTAACACCTTTAGATTAAATAAGTCCTTAATGGATTCTATTGTAACACCTTTAGATTAAATAAGTCCTTAATGGATTCTATTGTAACACCTTTTGATGTAAAAAGTCCTTAATGGATTCTACTGTAACACCTTTTGATGTAAAAAGTCCTTAATGGATTCTATTGAAACACCTTTAGATGTAAATAAGTCCTTAATGGATTCTATTGTAACACCTTTAGATTAAATAAGTCCTTAATGGATTCTATTGTAACACCTTTAGATTAAATAAGTCCTTAATGGATTCTATTGTAACACCTTTAGATTAAATAAGTCCTTAATGGATTCGTTTTCTTATGCACATCGGAGTACAAGATCTTTATCATAAGAAAATTCATATAATGTTAAAGGAAATAATTTGTCCAAACTTTTTATTACAATTATGTTTGTTTCCATTTTAGTAAAAAACTTTAAGAGCACTATTTGTGCCAGCAGTGCCTAATTTAAAAGTGAAAAACCAGAAGAAACCCAACAAGTTATCAAAACCAACACCAATTTTTACGGTAGTATTTTAACAACGAATAGTGGGATTCACCGCTACACTATAACGCTATGATCCTCCAGCTGAAAGGATGACCATGTTTGGTTAGACCGGAAATTGAGGTTCAGCATGTCCGTTAAGGGGTTTGACTCGCAATCTAAAGGACGTTGTTTACTTGTATTGTTATTTTTGAATTTCGCGCAGAGTTACGCGGGGGCTATGTGTGCTAGTCATCCCTAATTTAGCAGTGATATCCTAAAGGGAAGACATCTAGTCATAACCACCATACACTCAGAATACTCTTCCACTGATAAATAGTTATATTATAACGCCCATCTTTCTTAAAAGACTATATAAATATAAATGTTTTGGAATAATATAGAACTAATGAACTATATGTCATTTATAATGTTCTTTAAAATTCTACTATATGTCCTTTATGATGTTCCTTAGAGTTCTACTATATTTCCTTTATGATGTTCCTTAGAGTTCTACTATATGTCCTTTATGATGTTCCTTAGAGCTCTACTATATGACCTTTATGATGTTCCTTAGAGCTCTACTATATGTCCTTTATAATGTTCCTTAGAGTTCTACTATATGTCCTTTATAATGTTCCTTAGAGTTCTACTATATGTCCTTTATGATGTTCCTTAGAGTTCTACTATATGTCCTTTATGATGTTCCTTAGAGCTCTACTATATGACCTTTATGATGTTCCTTAGAGCTCTACTATATGTCCTTTATAATGTTCCTTAGAGTTCTACTATATGTCCTTTATAATGTTCCTTAGAGTTCTACTATATGTCCTTTATGATGTTCCTTAGAGCTCTACTATATGTCCTTTATGATGTTCCTCAGAGTTCTACTATATTTCCTTTATGATGTTCCTTAGAGTTCTACTATATGTCCTTTATGATGTTCCTTAGAGTTCTACTATATGTCCTTTATGATGTTCCTTAGAGCTCTACTATATGTCCTTTATAATGTTCCTTGGAGTTCTACTATATGTCCTTTATGATGTTCCTCAGAGTTCTACTATATTTCCTTTATGATGTTCCTTAGAGCTCTACTATATGTCCTTTATGATGTTCCTTAGAGTTCTACTATATGTCCTTTATGATGTTCCTCAGAGTTCTACTTTATGTCCTTTATAATGTTCTTTAAAATTCTACTTTATGTCCTTTATAATGTTCTTTAAAATTCTACTTTATGTCCTTTATAATGTTCTTTAAAATTATACTTTATGTCCTTTGTGATGTACAATAAAGTTTCTATATTATTAACTTCTACTTTTGTGTCGAAGAAATCAATTTTGGTGAGATGTGTCAGGAATGAAGTTATTAATTTGAAGTACCTCAGTGGCAGAAATAACCAGCAGAAGTGATTGATGAACTCTGACATAACTTTGGTTGTCTTTATGTTTATTCGAAGCCATTATTCACTTTCTTAAGCTAGTTATTATTGTATGATATATTTTAATACAATAACTGTGGCTCAGTAAAACTGTATCTTCAACGAATACGCGTTTCACCTACAGGACATACTAAAACACGTGTTTGTGAAGCCATCATCCTTCCTCACTGGCTCCCCCTAGTGGTACAGCGGTGCGTTTGCGGACAACACTAGAATGCGGGTTTCGTTACCCGTTGGACACGGTGCAGAGAGCCCATTGTGCAGCTTTGTGCAAACAGATAAACCTTTATCATCGAGTAGAAAATAAGATGTATATTTGTGTGATAACTGAAGGCTTTAGGTTCATATTTTTCAAAATTTTCGAAGCAGAAGTGTTTTTACCTTCTTTGTTTTTGAATTATTTATATACACATGTAAAACTGTGCTAGTCGTTCTTAATCTGAAAAGGATGGACTAGAGCTCACGAGAAACACCCACTGTTAACTGTGAAGGATCAGTGGAATTTGGTCGTCACGCTCACGAGGCACCCACGAACTCAAAGCTGACCCCAGAATTTAGAGTCCAGCAGGAAGACCCGTCAGGTGTATGTAGTTTAGTGAGCGAGTTAATGAAACAAAATATTTTTATGAAAACAATAAATGTATATGTGAACGACACCATCAGAGCTGCACATATATAAATAAACAGAACAGTTCGCAGAAGTTGTGAAATAACTGACTGGTTTAATCCTGGTTCATGTCCTAGTAGCTATTTATTAAATACTGTTAGAAGTCACAGACTTTTACTCTGTTATTGTCAGTTCTGAAATAACTGACTGGTTTAATCCTGGTTCATATCCTAGTAGCTATTTATTAAATACTGTTAGAAGTCACAGACTTTCACTCTGTTATTGTCAGTTCTGAAATAACTGACTGGTTTAATCCTGGTTCATATCCTAGTAGCTATTTATTAAATACTGTTAGAAGTCACAGACTTTCACTCTGTTATTGTCAGTTCTGAAATAACTGACTGGTTTAATCCTGGTTCATATCCTAGTAGCTATTTATTAAATACTATTAGAAGTCACCGACTTTCATTCTGTTATTGTCAGTTCTGAAATAACTGACTGGTTTAATCCTGGTTCATATCCTAGTAGCTATTTATTAAATACTGTTAGAAGTCACAGACTTTCATTCTGTTATTGTCAGTTCTGAAATAACTGACTGGTTTAATCCTGGTTCATATCCTAGTCGTTATTTATTAAATACTGTTAGAAGTCACCGACTTTCATTCTGTTATTGTCAGTTCTGAAATAACTGACTGGTTTAATCCTGGTTCATATCCTAGTAGCTATTTATTAAATACTGTTAGAAGTCACCGACTTTCATTCTGTTATTGTCAGTTCTGAAATAACTGACTGGTTTAATCCTGGTTCATATCCTAGTAGCTATTTATTAAATACTGTTAGAAGTCACCGACTTTCATTCTGTTATTGTCAGTTCTGAAATAACTGACTGGTTTAATCCTGGTTCATATCCTAGTAGCTATTTATTAAATACTGTTAGAAGTCACAGACTTTCATTCTGTTATTGTCAGTTCTGAAATAACTGACTGGTTTAATCCTGGTTCATATCCTAGTCGTTATTTATTGAATACTGTTAGAAGTCACAGACTTTCACTCTGTTATTGTCAGTTCTGAAATAACTGACTGGTTTAATCCTGGTTCATATCCTAGTCGTTATTTATTGAATACTGTTAGAAGTCACAGACTTTCACTCTGATTTCACTTGTTTGGTTTCGAGGCTAAACGTAATCATCAAAATCAGTAAATGATAAGCACTTCTGTTTGATTACCCAATATTACGTCATAACCTTCAACCAAAACCATCGGACTCGTTAATAAACATGTATCGTTCTCGTCGTGTGTATTCCCCAACTCACCTTTCATACCCACAGACGTGTAACTCCTGGAATATTAATACCTAGGGCGACTACCTTCTATTCTTCCTGTATTTAACAACGTAATCAGAATCTTGTTTAGATGTTTGTCCTGATAACACTAGTATTTCTAATATCGGGGTGGTGACTTGATGAGAATAAATGGACGGTTGGGAAAAACCTATGATTAACACAGATATCGAATATCTATTAAATCTAATTCATTCTGTGAGGTTCGAAATGTACAAATCATATTTTATTTGGTAAAATCCCTCTAACACAGGTATAGAATATGGAATAAAAAAATAAAGACCAGAGGTATAAAAGAAGGTGTTGACTCGTCAGCGGTACGAACACCCGGAGCAAAATCGAAAGTTTCTCATCTGAACAAAGTCCGCTTTCTGGAGGTAATGTGATTTTATACGTTATTAGGGATAATATATAAGTTTAAATTGAAACAAAGGCAATTTAACTTGTACTAAAATTTTTGAGAACCAACAGATAATAACTTGAGATATCAGGTAAAATAGTGACAATTATAAACAAAATAATTGGGAAAAAAAACAGAAAACAGTTTTTAATGTTTTTCAAGCTATTCAAAGTTGTTTTTGTTGTTGTAAAAGCGACGTAATCGTTGTTGCTGTTTAATTGTTTAAGTAAACAACAAAATGTTAGTTAAACTGTTTCTCTTAAATAAATAAACTCCAAATAAAGACCTCATACGAATGTGAAAACTGTCTCCGAAATTCTTATGAGTAGCATGTTAGATTTAACATAATGAGACTAAAACACGTGTGTGTTATATCTAATGTCTCATTTCAAGTTTGCAAACTTCAAAAGTTTAACTGTAGCAAGGATTACAAGTGTATAGAAACGCTGTAAATTCAAGCTTCCAAACTCAAAAACAACATAAAACAGTTATTTAGGAATTATATGTGAAAAATATAATGTAACAGAGTGGGAATGTTTTCGGTTTACGATGTCTCTTAGGCTTAAGTTTTAATGTTATTTATTCCACGTTTCAGACACAATGAACAGCAAACTAAATATTGTTCTGACTTTGGTCGTCGTTGTTCTGGCCACAACTTTAGTAGAGTCGTATCCTCGTCGAGGGTATGGAGGATTCGGAAATAAGTTTGGTGGCGGAGTTGGAGGTGGATTTGGAGGTGGTGTTGGTTTTGGCCAAGGAGGAGGAGGTGGCGGAGCTGGCTACGGTGCTGGTTTTGGTGCCGGCTTCGGTGGTGGTAGCGGGGGTGGCCATGGTGCCGGGTTTGGTGCCGGCTTCGGCGGTGGTCAAGGCGGTGGACAAGGTGGTGGATTTGGAGCAGGATACGGTGGAGGATATGGAACAGGATATGGTCACTAGTATGGCCAGGTCGACATGCCTAAAGTTATTTATGGTAAGTTAACTTACGTCCTCGCTTGTTAGTTGGTAGGATAGTTTCAACATTACAAACCTTATTAAATCATTACCCTGTAAGGATAAGACAGCTATTTAATGTAATGATTATGTGTGTTAATAACAGTGTAGCTAAACATACATAATGTTATAATAATGAAAACCAAAAGAAGGAAGCTAGATTAACAACTGTAAAAAGTATTTTTCATTTTTTCACTAAATTACAAAAATGTTAATATTTTAACAGTACTGAATTTAGCGTCTCTGAAAAAAAATACCAGTTAAAACTTATTAGTTTTACTTTACTTATAACGGTCCTTGTGATTCTTCTTAATGAAACATTCTGGTAACTCAACATTCATATTAAGAGCTTATAATGGTAAGGTTTCGGGTTAAATTTCCTTTACGGACACAGTGCAGGTGGCTTACTGTGTAATGTTGATGTTGAAAAAACAAACAGAAGTTTATTTAAACAGAAATACTGGAATCACTAAACACACAAGTTTATTTAAATAACTCAGTTACTCTGTTAAAATTGTCTTGTTATATGTCGCTATATAGATACGTTTATATAGTGAATTACTGGTTTCTTAATATTATATGTACTATCAATTTGCAGAAGTCCTCTCGTGAACGTCAGAACAAATGGATGAACAATAGAAATCAGCTTCTGCTGTGAGAAAACTATTCGACAAAACTTTCTGTAAATTGTATTTTGTTCTTTGTGTGAAATAAATAGGTGAAGATATATATCAAACAAGACTGTATTTATTAATCCCTGATGGGTCTGTTTAGTCAGTGATGTCGAGAAAACCCACTTGTAGAAATTGCCACATGGTTAAGACACTCGAGTCATAATCCGAGGGTCGTAGGTTCAAATCCCCATCGCACCAAACATGCTCTCCCTTCAGCTGTAAGTATGTTATTATGTGGTGATCAATCTCACCATTCGTTGGTAAAAATGAAGCCCAAGAGTTGGCAGTGGGTGAAAATGACTACCTTCCCTCCATTCTTACAGTGCAAAATTAGGGACGGCTAGCGCAGATAGCCCTTGTGTCTGTTTATTTATTAATCCATTAATCCCTAAGATGTTTCCCCTGAGTATTGAACAGAAATTATAAAAGTTTTCAAAACATACACAAATATAAACAATGTATTTAAAGTGAGGAAGTAACTGATTTCACACATAGAAAATGAAAATTACATCAACTCAACATTTTCAATAATCTAAAATAATATTGGACACATGAAACTCTTTATAATAAAATAAATAAAACTAACTTATCTGTTTGAAACTTTCAGCCACCTGATTATTATGCATTTCCACAATTGTCCATCAATTACCACCAAACTTGACAGAGGACGATATCAGAACTCTTAACTTCATCATAGAGGACATGTAGCAGTAACATTACAGTTCCCCACAAACAGTCAAAGCTGTCTGTTGTACAGAATGTTTAATATTGTTGGGTTTCGAACTTATCGTGATATTCATTTAGTTTCAATATCACTGAGTTGGATCATATCTTAATTTGTTGATATGGATTAATCTTAACCTACAAGTTTTCCATTCACTTGTCAGAGGGAAATCTTAATAAAGACGACTTGTCTATTTCTCCAATACCATTTGAACTGAAACTTCAGTGTTTTAAACACGTCTTAGCAGCATATTATAGATGTCTCTACCAAGCTTAAAAGACATCCTCTTGCTGAAAATCACCAGAGTTGCGGGGTCATTACAAGAACATCCACGTCACAGCAATGGGTGTCATATGACTGCAGACCTGGTAACCACCACAACCGCCCATCCAAACACTATTTAAACACAACAGTTTACCCACGCAGATGTCAGTGTCAACACGAAAGTGGTTCTTCATCAGGACTGCCATTGACAGTTTTATCTGCTAAGGTCAAGTGGTTCTCTTCGACCAAAAATGACTAGTCATCAAGACCCACCACCAGTTCTTGTGAAACCAATGCACATTTTATCAACGTGTCTCAACTTAACTATAATTAATATAGTGAGTATGAAACATTAATTCATTAGTTCTATATAATTCTTAATCATTTATATTTATATAGTCCTTTAAGAAAGAAGGGCGTTATAATATAACTATTCATCAGTGAAAGAGCGTTCTAAGTATTTGGTTGTTATGACTAGATGCCTTCCCTTCAGGATATCACTGCTAAATTAGGGATGACTAGCACAGATGGATCTCACGTAAGTCTGCTCGGAATTCAAAAATAACAATGAAAGTAAGAGGTCTAAGAGAACCCAACCCTCTAGGGTACGAACATATCATACCCAGACACCGAGAGAGAGAGAACATCCCTCAGATTGAGAGTCAAAACCCTTAAACGGACATGCCGGACCTCAATTTCCTGTCCAACCAAACATTATCAACCTTTTAGCCGGAGAAGGAGAGTGTTGTAGTGTGGCGGTAAATCCCACTATTCGTTTTAAAATAATACCCCAAGATTTGGAGTTAGGTTCTGACGACTTGTTGAGTTCCCTCTGATTTTTCATTGTTAAATTAGAGACTGTTAGCACAAATAGTCCTTTTGAAGTTTTGTACTAAATTGAAAACAAACATAATTGTAATAAAAAATCTGGACAAATTATTTCCTTTAAGATTACATAAATTTTCTCATGATAAAGATCTTGTACTCCGATTTGCATAAGAAAACGAATCCATCAAGAACTTATTTACATCAAAAGGTGTTACAATAGAATCCATTAAGGACTTATTTACATCTAAATGTGTTACAATAGAATCCATTAAGGACTTTTTACATCTAATGGTGTTTCAATAGAATCCATTAAGGACTTTTTACATCTAATGGTGTTTCAATAGAATCCATTAAGGACTTTTTACATCTAATGGTGTTTCAATAGAATCCATTAAGGACTTTTTACATCAAAAGGTGTCATAACAAAATTCATTAAGAACTTATTTAATCTAAAGGTGCTACAATAGAATCCAATAAGGACTTATTTACATCTAAAGGTGTTACAATAGAATCCATTAAGGACTTTTTACATCAAAAGATGTTACAATAGAATTAATCAATGACTTATTTACATCAAAAGGTGTTACAATAGAATCCATTAAGGACTTGTTACATCAAAAGGTGTTACAACAGAATCCATTAAGGACTTATTTACATCTAAAGGTGTTACAATAGAATCCGTTTAGGACTTATTTACATGAAAAGGTGTTACAATATAATCCATTAAGGACTTATTTACACATAAAGGTGTCACAATGGAATCGTGAACAAAGATTTCAATGTTATATTTTTGTATCTTTGTTTCTGTTTTGACACATGTCGACAACATTAACGAATGTCGTATTTGACAAATTATTTTATTTTGCGCATTGTTTTACAACAATGGACGCTATACGTACGCATATACTCACATCATTGTTGTCTTAATTTATGCGTGTTAAAACCAGTATTATAAAAACAGTCTTACTGTCTCACGGATTTGGACAAATCTGCTGTTTTGCTTTATTTGACTTAGATAACGAGTTTAATTTTACTATATAATAAATATGTTTAACCACCATTATAAAATAACAATGTTTGCATTTTGTTTAATAAAGCTTTGAAGACTAAACATACTTGGCTATGTGCTGACAGTTATAACAAACATATTATATATACAACACTGTCCACTCTCTCTGTTACATACACACACGAAGAGTCCTTCAATGGTTTTTGTTGTAGTTTATATTCGACAGTATCTCTGAAAGAATTTTCTTATCTTGAGATTATTTGGAGGTAGTCATGATTGATCAGAATATCCTTCTTTCCATCTCGACCAAGGTGAATATGGACTCTGATCCAGAATAACCATGTATAATTGTTTCTCTACATGGTCAGGTAGTCGATAACCAATACACAGATCCAAACTTCTTTCATGCACACACATTGTGTAAAAGTACCAATTCAATTTACAGAGTGATCATGACTTCTTTCACACTTTGTTCCATAACACATCTGCTTTTTCACTTTCAAAAGTTAACAGAAGAAATCCACTTGGTGGTAAAGTTGTAAGAATTTAGATGGACAATAACAAAATCAGGGGTTTCATTCCCTCAGTGGACACAGCAGAGAGGGTAAAGTGGCTTTGCTATAAGACAGTGGTTCCCAAACTTTTTCAGCTTGTTACCCAATTTAACATGCCACATTAAGCATGTTACCCCTTTCACAAAATGTTTTCAACATTGATATATATGGCTAAATTAAATTAGAGATATATTGCACTTTATTTATTTACAATTTATTTATATACTTTATTTACACTGAATTACACTTTTAATTATTGTATTTGATCATTGTGCATTTCTGGGAAAACTGAAACTCTGGATTCGATGCTCGGAGAAAGGAGTCATCGCTCAGTTTCTTACCCTAGACCAGTTTGTTGAGGAAAATAGTTATGATACTGGATCACTTTTACAGACCATCAACAAAGAGATGAGCGACCATTTGAAGGGGCTTGAAACAAGCATGCAGCTCTACTTTCCAGAGAGTGACCTAAAAACAGCCAGTCTTCGGTGGATCATTCATCCCTTTTCTGTACCTGATGAAGTCATTCATGATGATGATTTCCCTGCAAAGGAGGAGTGGATCACAATGCGAGCAAATGAAGCCTTGAAAGTCAAATTCTAGAACCAAAATGCAGATTCCTTTTGGATTTCACAACCAGCTGACTCGCCAACTCTGTCCAAGAGAGCCTTGAAGTTGTTGGTATCATTCTCAACAACGTATCTTTGCGAGAAGAGGTTCTCAACCGTGCTGGGGATGAAAACAAAAAAGAGGACTCGTTTGAATGTTGCAAATAATGCCAGGCTGGCACTTTCAACCACAAAGCCAAGAATTCCTAAACTAGCTTCAAGTATGCAACTCCATCCATCCCACTGATGTTCTTGACATCTTTGGCAATATTCATTAGAAATGCACAATGATCAAATACAATAATTAAAAGTGTAATTCAGTGTAAATAAAGTATATAAATAAATTGTAAATAAATAAAGTGCAATATATCTCTAATTTAATTTAGCCATATATATCAATGTTGAAAACATTTTGTGAAAGGGGTAACATGCTTAATGTGGCATGTTAAATTGGGTAACAAGCTGAAAAAGTTTGGGAACCACTGCCTTATAGCAAAGCCACTTTACCCTCTCTGCTGTGTCCACTGAGGGAATGAAACCCCTGATTTTGTTATTGTCCATCTAAATTCTTACAACTTTACCACCAAGTGGATTTCTTCTGTTAACTTTTGAAAGTGAAAAAGCAGATGTGTTATGGAACAAAGTGTGAAAGAAGTCATGATCACTCTGTAAATTGAATTGGTACTTTTACACAATGTGTGTGCATGAAAGAAGTTTGGATCTGTGTATTGGTTATCGACTACCTGACCATGTAGAGAAACAATTATACATGGTTATTCTGGATCAGAGCCCATATTCACCTTGGTCGAGATGGAAAGAAGGATATTCTGATCAATCATGACTACCTCCAAATAATCTGAAGATAAGAAAATTCTTTCAGAGATACTGTCGAATATAAACTACTACAAAAACCATTGAAGGACTCTTCGTGTGTATGTAACAGAGAGATTGGACAGTGTTGTATATATAATATGTTTGTTATAACTGTCAGCACATAGCCAAGTATGTTTAGTCTTCAAAGCTTTATTAAACAAAATGCAAACATTGTTATTTTATAATGGTGGTTAAACATATTTATTATATAGTAAAATTAAACTCGTTATCTAAGTCAAATAAAGCAAAACAGCAGATTTGTCCAAATCCGTGAGACAGTAAGACAGTTTTTATAATACTGGTTTTAACACGCATAAATTAAGACAACAATGATGTGAGTATATGCGGACGTATAGCGTCCATTGTTGTAAAACAATGCGCAAAATAAAATATTTTGTCAAATACGACATTCGTTATTGTTGTCGACATGTGTCAAAACAGAAACAAAGATACAAAAATATAACATTGAAATCTTTGTTCACGATTCCATTGTGACACCTTTATGTGTAAATAAGTCCTTAATGGATTATATTGTAACACCTTTTCATGTAAATAAGTCCTAAACGGATTCTATTGTAACACCTTTAGATGTAAATAAGTCCTTAATGGATTCTGTTGTAACACCTTTTGATGTGACAAGTCCATAATGGATTCTATTGTAACACGTTTTGATGTAAAAAGTCCGTAATGGATTCTATTGTAACACCTTTAGATGTAAATAAGTCTTTAATGGATTCTATTGTAACACCTTTAGATGTAAATAAGTTCTTAATGGATTCTGTTGAAACACCTTTTGATGTAACAAGTTCATAATGGATTCTATTGAAACACCTTTAGATGTAAATAATTCTTTAAGGAATTCTATTGTAACACGTTTTGATGTAAAAAGTCCTAAACGGATTCTATTGTAACACCTTTAGATGTAAATAAGTCCGTAATGGATTCTATTGTAACACCTTTAGATGTAAATAAGTCTTTAATGGATTCTATTGTAACACCTTTTGATGTAAAAAGTCCTTAATGGATTCTATTGTAACACCTTTTGATGTAAATAAGTCATTGATTAATTCTATTGTAACATCTTTTGATGTAAAAAGTCCTTAATGGATTATATTGTAAGACCTTTAGATGTAAATAAGTCCTTATTGGATTCTATTGTAGCATCATTAGATGTAAAAAGTCCTTAATGGATTTTATTGTAACACCTTTTGATGTAAAAAGTCCTTAATGGATTCTATTGTAACACCTTTTGATGTAAATAAGTTCTTGATGGATTCGTTTTCTTATGCAAATCGGAGTACAAGATCTTTATCATGAGAAAATTTATGTAATCTTAAAGGAAATAATTTGTCCAGATTTTTTATTACAATTATGTTTGTTTTCAATTTAGTACAACACTTCAAAAGGACTATTTGTGCTAACAGTCTCTAATTTAACAATGAAAAACCAGAGGGAACTCAACAAGTCGTCACAACCTAACACCAAATCTTGGGGTATTATTTTAAAACGAATAGTGGGATTTACCGCCACACTACAACACTCTCCTTCTCCGGCTATAAGGGTGATAATGTTTGGTTGGACAGGAAATTGAGGTCCGGCATGTCCGTTTAAGGGTTTTGACTCTCAATCTGAGGGATGTTCGATCTCTCTCGGTGTCTGGGTATGATATGTTCGTACCCTAGAGGGTTGGGTTCTCTTTGACCTCTTACTTTCATTGTTATTTTTGAATTCCGAGCAGACTTACGTGAGATCCATCTGTGCTAGTCATCCCTAATTTAGCAGTGATATCCTGAAGGGAAGGCATCTAGTCATAACAACCAAATACTTAGAACGCTCTTTCACTGATGAATAGTTATATTATAACGCCCTTCTTTCTTAAAGGACTATATAAGTATAAATGATTAAGAATTATATAGAACTAATGAATTAATGTTTCATACTCACTATATTAATTATAGTTAAGTTGAGACACGTTGATAAAATGTGCATTGGTTTCACAAGAACTGGTGGTGGGTCTTGATGACTAGTCATTTTTGGTCGAAGAGAACCACTTGACCTTAGCAGATAAAACTGTCAATGGCAGTCCTGATGAAGAACCACTTTCATGTTGACAGTGACATATGCGTAGGTAAACTGTTGTGTTTAAATAGTGTTTGGATGGGCGGTTGTGGTGGTTACCAGGTCTGCAGTCATATGACACCCATTGTTGTGACGTGGATGTTCTTGTAATGACCCCGCAACTCTGGTGATTTTCAGCAAGAGGACGTCTTTTAAGCTTGGTAGAGACATCTATAATATGCTGCTAAGACGTGTTTAAAACACTGAAGTTTCAGTTCAAATGGTATTGGAGAAATAGACAAGTCGTCTTTATTAAGATTTCCCTCTGACAAGTGAATGGAAAACTTGTAGGTTAAGATTAATCCATATCAACAAATTAAGATATGATCCAACTCAGTGATATTGAAACTAAATGAATATCACGATAAGTTCGAAACCCAACAATATTAAACATTCTGTACAACAGACAGCTTTGACTGTTTGTGGGGAACTGTAATGTTATTGCTACATGTCCTCTATGATGAAGTTAAGAGTTCTGATATCGTCCTCTGTCAAGTTTGGTGGTAATTGATGGAGAATTGTGGAAATGCATAATAATCAGGTGGCTGAAAGTTTCAAACAGATAAGTTAGTTTTATTTATTTTATTATAAAGAGTTTCATGTGTCCAATATTATTTTAGATTATTGAAAATGTTGAGATGATGTAATTTTCATTTTCTATGTGTGAAATCAGTTACATCCTCACTTTAAATACATTGTTTATATTTGTGTATGTTTTGAAAACTTTTATAATTTCTGTTCAATACTCAGGGGAAACATCTTAGGGATTAATGGATTAATAAATAAACAGACACAAGGGCTATCTGCGCTAGCCGTCCGTAATTTTGCACTGTAAGACTGGAGGGAAGGTAGTCATTTTCACCCACTGCCAACTCTTGGGCTTCATTTTTACCAACGAATGGTGAGATTGATCACCATATACTAACATACTTACAGCTGAAGGGAGAGCATGTTTGGTGCGATGGGGATTTGAACCTACGACCCTCGGATTATGATTCGAGTGTCTTAACCATGTGGCAATTTCTACAAGTGGGTTTTCTCGACATCACTGACTAAACAGACCCATCAGGGATTAATAAATACAGTCTTGTTTGATACATATCTTCACCTATTTATTTCACACAAAGAACAAAATACAATTTACAGAAAGTTTTGTCGAATAGTTTTCTCACAGCAGAAGCTGATTTCTTTTGTCCATTCTTTTGTTCTCACGTGCACGAGAGGACTTCTGCAAATTGATAGTACATATAATATTAAGAAACCAGTAATTCACTATATAAACGTATCTATACAGCGACATATAAGAAGACAATTTTAACAGAGTAACTGAGTTATTTAAATAAACTTGTGTGTTCAGTGATTCCAGTATTTCTGTTTAAATAAACTTCTGTTTGTTTTTTCAACATGAACGTTACACAGTAAGCCACCTGCACTGTGTCCGTAAAGGAAATTGAACCCGAAACCTTACCATTATAAGCTCTTAATATGAATGTTGAGTTACCAGAATGTTTCATTAAGAAGAATCACAAGGACCGTTATAAGTAAAGTAAAACTAATAAGTTTTAACTGGTATTTTTTTTCAGAGACGCTAAATTCAGTACTGTTAAAATATTAACATTTTTGTAATTTAGTGAAAAAATGAAAAATACTTTTTACAGTTGTTAATCTAGCTTCCTTCTTTTGGTTTTCATTATTATAACATTATGTATGTTTAGCTACACTGATATCAACACACATATTCATTACATTAAATAACTGTCTTATCCTTACAGGGTAATGATTTAATAGGTTTGTAATGTTGAAACTATCCTACCAACTAACAAGCGAGGACGTTAGTTAACTTACCATAAATAACTTTTGGCAAGTCGACCTGGCCATACTAGCGACCATATCCTGTCCCATATCCTCCACCGTATCCTGCTCCAAATCCACCACCTTGTCCACCGCCTTGACCACCGCCGAAGCCGGCACCAAACCCGGCACCATGGCCACCCCCGCTACCACCACCGAAGCCGGCACCAAAACCAGCACCATAGCCAGCTCCACCACCTCCTCCTCCTTGGCCAAAACCAACACCACCTCCAAATCCACCTCCAACTCCGCCACCAAACTTATTTCCGAATCCTCCATACCCTCGACGAGGATACGACTCTACTAAAGTTGTGGCCAGAACAACGACGACCAAAGCCAGAACAATATTTAATTTGTTGTTCATTGTGTCTGAAACGTAGAATAAATAACATTAAAACTTAAGCCTAACAGACATCGTAAACCGAAAACATTCCCACTCTGTTACATTATATTTTTCACTTATAATTCCTAAATAACTGTTTTATATTGTTTTTGAGTTTGGAAGCTTGAATTTACAGCGTTTCTATACACTTGTAATCCTTGCTACAGTTAAACTTTTGAAGTTTGCAAACTTTAAATGAGACATTAGATATAACACTCACGTGCTTTAGTCTTATTATGTTAAATCTAACATGCTACTCATAAGAATTTCGGAGACAGTTTTCACATTCGTATGAGGTCTTTATTTGGAGTTTATTTATTTAAGAGAAACAGTTTAACTAACATTTTGTTGTTTACTTAAACAATTAAACAGCAACAACGATTACGTCGCTTTTACAACAACAAAAATACTTTGAATAGCTTGAAAAACATTAAAAACTGTTTTCTGTTTTTTTTCCCAATTATTTTGTTTATAATTGTCACTATTTTACCTGATATCTCAAGTTATTATCTGTTGGTTCTCAAAAATTTTAGTACAAGTTAAATTGCCTTTGTTTCAATTTAAACTTATATATTATCCCTAATAACGTATAAGATCACATTACCTCCAGAAAGCGGACTTTGTTCAGATGAGAAACTTTCGATTTTGCTCCGGGTGTTCGTACCGCTGACGAGTCAACACCTTCTTTTATACCTCTGGTCTCTATTTTTTTATTCCTTATCCTGGACCTGTATTAGAGGGATTTTACCAAATAAAATATGATTTGTACATTTCGAACCTCACAGAATGAATTAGATTTAATAGATATTCGATATCTGTGTTAATCATAGGTTTTTCCCAACCGTCCATTTATTCTCATCAAGTCACCACCCCGATATTAGAAATACTAGCGTTATCAGGACAAACATCTAAACAAGATACTGATTACGTTGTTAAATACAGGAAGAATAGAAGGTAGTCGCCCTCGGTATTAATATTCCAGGAGTTACACGTCTGTGGGTATGAAAGGTGAGTTGGGGAATACACACGACGAGAACGATACATGTTTATTAACGAGTCCGATGGTTTTGGTTGAAGGTTATGACGTAATATTGGGTAATCAAACAGAAGTGCTTATCATTTACTGATTTTGATGATTACGTTTAGCCTCGAAACCAAACAAGTGAAATCAGAGTGAAAGTCTGTGACTTCTAACAGTATTCAATAAATAACTACAAGGATATGAACCAGGATTAAACCAGTCAGTTATTTCAGAACTGACAATAACAGAGTGAAAGTCTGTGACTTCTAACAGTATTTAATAAATAACTACAAGGATATGAACCAGGATTAAACCAGTCAGTTATATCAGAACTGACAATAACAGAGTGAAAGTCTGTGACTTCTAACAGTATTTAATAAATAACGACTAGGATATGAACCAGGATTAAACCAGTCTGTTATTTCAGAACTGACAATAACAGAGTGAAAGTCTGTGACTTCTAACAGTATTTAATAAATAACTACAAGGATATGAACCAGGATTAAACCAGTCAGTTATTTCAGAACTGACAATAACAGAATGAAAGTCTGTGACTTCTAACATTATTTAATAAATAACTACAAGGATATGAACCAGGATTAAACCAGTCAGTTATTTCAGAACTGACAATAACAGAGTGAAAGTCTGTGACTTCTAACAGTATTTAATAAATAGCTACTAGGATATGAACCAGGATTAAACCAGTCAGTTATTTCACAACTTCTGTGAACTGTTTTGTTTATTTATATATGTGCAGCTCTGATGGTATCGTTCACATATACATTTATTGTTTTCATAAAAATATTTTGTTTCATTAACTCGCTCACTAAACTACATACGCCTGACGGGTCTTCCCGCTGGACTCCAAATTCTGGGGTCAGCTTTGAGTTCGTGGGTGCCTCGTGAGCGTGACGGACAAATTCAACTGATCCTTCACAGTTAACAGTGGGTGTTTCTCGTTAGCTCTAGTCCATCCTTTTCAGATTAAGAACGACTAGCACAGTTTTACATGTGTATATAAATAATTCAAAAACAAAGAAGGTAAAAACACTTCTGCTTCGAAAATTTTGAAAAATATGAACCTAAAGCCTTCAGTTATCACACAAATAAACATCTTATTTTCTACTCGATGATAAAGGTTTATCTGTTTGCACAAAGCTGCACAATGGGCTCTCTGCACCGTGTCCAACGGGTAACGAAACCCGCATTCTAGTGTTGTCCGCAAACGCACCGCTGTACCACTAGGGGGAGCCAGTGAGGAAGGAGGATGGCTTCACAAACACGTGTTTTAGTATGTCCTGTAGGTGAAACGCGTATTCGTTCAAGATACAGTTTTACTGAGCCACAGTTATTGTATTAAAATATATCATACAATAATAACTAGCTTAAGAAAGTGAATAATGGCTTCGAATAAACATAAAGACAACCAAAGTTATGTCAAAGTTCATCAATCACTTCTGCTGGTTATTTCTGCCACTGAAGTACTTCAAATTAATAACTTCATTCATGACACATCTCACCAAAATTGATTTCTTCGACACAAAAGTAGAAGTTAATAATATAGAAACTTTATTGTACATCACAAAGGACATAAAGTAGAATTTTAAAGAACATTATAAAGGACATATAGTAGAATTTTAAACAACATTATAAAGGACATATAGTAGAACTCTAAGGAACATCATAAAGGACATTTTAACTTTGCAGTACCCACAACAAGTTCTTGTGAATTTTTTTTATCAAGGAATAGTGGGATTTACTGTCACATCGTGATGCCCATGATGCTCCAAAGCTAAAGTGGAAAGGATGTCTGGTAGCAAGAAAATAGAAACCCACGACTCTCACATTGCAAGTCACTCTAACAACCTGACCACTAAAGACCTAACAAAGTGAAACCAGTGCAAATACCATCAAGGTGTCTCAACTTAACTACAATTCATTAGTTCTATATTATTCCAAAACATTTATATTTATATAGTCTTGTAAGAAAGATGGGCGTTATAATACAACTATTTATCAGTGGAATAGTATTCTGAGTGTATGGTGGTTATGACTAGATGTCTTCCCTTTAGGATATCACTGCTAAATTAGGGATGACTAGCACACATAGCCCCCGCGTAACTCTGCGCGAAATTCAAAAATAACAATAAAAGTAAACAACGTCCTTTAGATTGCGAGTCAAACCCCTTAAACGGACATGCTGAACCTCAATTTCCTGTCTAACCAGACATGGTCATCCTTTCAGCTGGAGGATCATAGCGTTATAGTGTGGCGGTAAATCCCACTATTCGTTGTTAAAATACTACCGTAAAAATTGGTGTTGGTTTTGATAAATTGTTGGGTTTCTTCTGGTTTTTCACTTTTAAATTAGGCACTGCTGGCACAAATAGTGCTCTTAAAGTTTTTTACTAAACTGGAAACAAACATAATTGTAATAAAAAATCTGGACAAATTATTTCCTTCAACATTATATGAATTTTCTTATGATAAAGATCTTGTACTCCGATATGCATAAGAAAAGAAATCCATTAAGGACTTATTTAATCTAAAGGTGTTACAATAGAATCCATTGAGGACTTATTTACATCTAAAGGTGTTTCAATAGAATCCATTAAGGACTTTTTACATCATTAGGTGTCATAACAAAATTCATTAAGAACTTATTTACATCTAAAGGTGTTACAATAGATCCATTAAGGATTTATTTACATCAAAAGGTGTTACAATAGAATCGTGAACAAAGATTTCAATGTTATATTTTTGCATCTTTGTTTCTGTTTTGACACATATCGACAAGAATAACGAATGTCGTATTTGACAAAACATTTTATTTTACGCATATCTCATATGTGTTTTACAACAATGGACGCTATACGTCCGCATATACTCACATCATTGTTGTCTTAATTTAAGCGTATTAAAACCAGTATTATAAAAACAGTCTTACTGTCTCACGGATTTGGACAAATCTGCTGTTTTGCTTTATTTGACTTAGATAACGAGTTTAATTTTACTATATAATAAGTATGTTTAACCACCATTATAAAATAACAATGTTTGCATTTTGTTTAATAAAGCTTTGAAGACTAAACATACTTGGCTACGTGCTGACAGTTATAACAAACATATTATATATACAACACTGTCCAATCTCTCTGTTACATACACAAACGAAGAGTCCTTCAATGGTTTTTGTTGCAGTTTATGCTCGACAGCTCTTTCAATGAATTTCTTATGTTGCGATTATTTGGAGGTAGTCATAATGGATCAAAATATCGTCCTTTCTCATCTCGACCAAGGTGAATATGGACTCTGATCCAGAATAACCATGTATAATTGTTTTTCTGCATGGTCAGGTAGTCGATAATTCAATTTACAGAGTGATCATGACCTCTTTCAGACTTTGTTCCATAACACATCTGCTTTTTCACTTTCAAAAGTTAATGGAAGAAGTCCACTTGGTTGTAAAGTTCTAAGAATTTAGATGGACAATGACAAAATCAGGGGTTTCATTCCCTCAGTGGACACAGCAGAGAGGAGGGTAAAGTGGCTTTGCTATAAGAAAACACACACACAAAATAAGACAACTATTATAACGTACTCTGTATTGTTTGTTTTTTGAATTTCACGCAAAGCACCTCGAGGGCTATCTGTGCTTGTCGTCCCTAATTTAGCAGTATAAGGCTAGAAGGAAGGCAGATAGTCATCACCACCCACCGCCAACATTTGAGCTACTCTTTTACAAACGAACAGTTAGATTGACCGTCACATTATAACGACCCCAACGCTGAAAAGACGATCATGTTTGGTGCGACCGGGATGCGAACCCGCGACACTCGGCTTTCGAGTCGCACGCCTAAACACGCTTTGCCATACCGGACTTCATATTGCAGAGGTGGAAAACATTTATTATAATAACAATTAATTATAACATACTGTTACCATGTATTTACATTATACTAAATAGTGAAAATAAACAGTTCTACATAAGAGAAATGTTCACGTTATTTTTAGTGATATTTAAATAAAAATTACCGTGAAATGCATAGAATTTAAGAATTAGTGTTTCATACTCACATCAGTAATTATAGTCGTGGTGAGACAGGTGGTAAGAATTGTGCGGCTAAGTATGTTACAGCGTTCGACTCGTAATCCGAAGATCGTGGGTTCGAATCCCGGTCGTATCAAACTTGTTCGTCTTTTCAGCCTTGAGGGCGTTATAATGTGACGGGCCATTCCACTATTCGTTGGTAAAAGAATTGCCCAAGAGGTGGCGGTGAGTGGTGATAACTAACTGCCTTCCCTCTATTCTTCCACTGCTAGATTAAGAACTACTAGCGCAGATAGCCGTGGAGTAGCTTTCGCCGAAAATCACAAAATAAAGACAGATTTGTGCTGGTTCCAATTCGTGGAGCTTTGATGTCATGGCAACAAGTCCTCAGACATAACAATCAACAGATCTCTTGTTCTCGTTTTGTTCATCGTTGTTCTGACTACAACTTTAGTTCGAGGGTTTGGAAGATTCGGAAATAGGTTTGGATGGCGGAAAAGACAATTTAGTGTTTGGTCCTCGTTTTAATTTTAATCAAGGAAAGGAAAACCAGTCTACGTCTCACAGGTGTATGATTTAGTACTGCAGACTGACTTGATCTGTGTAGACACTAATATGAACAGATACATTTCATAATACTACTTATTGTAAGTTTATCTTAATTGAGAGCTGATAGATTTTTTAAACATTAATAAAATTTGAAAAAATGATTCAAAATATTAACATGTAATGATAATATTTGTCATGAATTTTAAATAATTTTGTACCCGAGCTAATGGACGTGTTACGTTTTTTTATGTGGACTGAACGCAACAGAAAGACACAGATAACAGCTTGTATAATTTATTACAATAAACTATTATATATGTAACAGATATAACGTAAATTATATATTAACAATGACTGATATTCAGTTTCAACATTCAAAATTAATTACAATACAAAATGGTTCTGGCCTGTGTCCAATAGGATGATCCAGAATGAAAGTCCAAAAGTCCAGGTCAGAAATCCAAAATTCCAGTCTAGGGGTGAATTTGGTCCCACGAAGAAATTCCGAAGCTTGAATGAGAAGTTCAGAAACAATTTTTACGATGTTTTTATGAATGTCTCAAATTTGTCGTTTTCCAACTTGCCCCGGTCTCCCCTAAACCGTCCTGTACGTGTTGACCTTCAGTATAACCAGTAATTCGAATGAATCGTAAAGATTGACGAAATAAAATCCCAGTTTTTGTAGATCTAGCTCCAGTCACAAATCCAAGTTGAATAAACACAGCAAACGTTGAAAAATTCTCAAACGACGACCACATCTCTTGAATCGAATGAAAACGAATTACTGACTGACTCTCCTCGCATCGCCGTCTGTTTATATACTAGTAGGCCTACTGTATTCTCGAACAATCGCGTAACTTCCACAGAATTCCAGAGTAATTTGGATTCGTCTCGTACAGACACCAGTCCAAAATACATATTTATAGACAAATGATCGATCTACCTAATTCTAGAAATTTCTACATGAATAACAACATATTTTATTGATTTGAACTTCGAAACAATAATATAAACAACAACAACAACAAATTTCGACCGATAGATATGGAAATCCAAACACAACACGACATGGCATTCCAAACGCTTTATACATAAGAGGACGTAAGACAACCTCTATTGTGAAGCAACTGGTAATTGAACATTCTGTTGTTTGAAGTTAGTACTTATAGAGATGTAAAACAAACAAATGTTTGTTTAATTGTTTATCTGTAAGGAATTTTATACTTTGTTGATTATATAGTTGATTAAATTATATGTTTGTTTTTTTGTTAATCTTCATTGTGCCCACCATGGGTATGGAAACCCGTGCATTATCTCCCAGACATGAGACTGAACTGCTGGTGGACAGTATGGATGAGACAATTACACCAATACAAAACTTTCATAATCTCACAGTAATGTTATGAACATTTAGTAATGAATTTTTTAAACATTCATACAATGGTATATTTTAAGAAATAGTTTTAAACAATGCAGATTATATCACATAATGATCTATTTTATTAATGTGGTGATTATTTTATCATATTTGATATAAGGTGTTCCTTGACAAATACATTTACTCGTTTGTCATCTTGGACAATTGAACCGACGTGATAGACTGGATGGAAGACAGATAGTCAAAACCTCCCTCTGCCAACTCTTTGACTATACGCTTAATGGCGTACGTTATTACAACCAGTGTGGTTGAAGCTATAAAGCCCTCACGACTGAAAGGGAAGCATGTTTGGAGATGAGCTTCGGTTCTACTTGTTGCATGTCTCGCGCGATCATCCGATTAAATATATGATTTGAGTCTAATTAAAATTGATGTGTCCAGTTCACAATGTTCAGTAAAGTATCTCTAAGTCTTGAAAAGAGAGATAAATAACACATATCTTCCAGTTAAAACAAAGTGGAGCAAATTGTAAACATTTTGTGAACATTTAGGAGAAATTACACAGTAAATAATGCCTGCTAATTATATAATATTTTATTAATAGACAAATGAATGTCTTTTTATTTCTTCTTTTTAACGGATATCCAGAAACGGAAATTACTTATCCACAAAACCACGTATAAAAACAGTAAAGACTGTTTACGATCCAACATGTTATATTTTACTGTCTTTGAACCTCGATGGTGACAATAAACTTTCCTCCAATGAAAGAAGTTTTACTTAGAACGACATGACTCATCTTAACACGTTTTATCTCTACAGTTTGTGGTCGGATGTGATTTTAGGTTATTTGACTGTCATCACTAAGAAGACACTGTTGATACTTACATCGTCTAACGCCATCTTAAAACAGAAAGACGAGTTATCTATTTATTGTCTTTGGAAGAGATATTTACAACTAATGCACAACTTTAAAATAGGAATATTTCTTTTCAGATCTAAAGTTTATTTGTTGGGCTGGTATAGTTGTTTCAAGTACATAAATATTTATTAAAATGCGAGATAGAAGAGAGTAAGTTATTTTAGTACGTACGTCAGTAACAAGACAGAACATACAACTGGATTGTGCTGTAACTTGACCTTAGAATTATACAACAATTGATTTAGCCGTCAGTTTACAGCTGTAGTGACCCCATGGACTGTCTAACTACTTCACTAAATACAGTTGGAAAGAAAACATTATTTATTAATTCCTGTTATGTGGATGTGAGTTTGTAGTTATGAGAAATCACTGATTCTACAAACATGTTTTTAGCAGTAAGTTTAATATTTCCTGGTAAGTTAGTGATAACTGGTGGATGTTGTCTGTAGAATCCACACGTAGACCAGCAGTCAGTTTAATTATCACACTAGCTACTGTGGTAACAAATAACTAGTCAGTTTTTAAACTATGAACCGCACTTTTATATTAGCATATTTAATCTTTATTGGCAGTTTAATGGTCAGTTAAGGTCGAAGTCCCGCCTACTGACTGTCTGTAGATCAGTGGTTAGCTTGGTCATCTTTAGTAGTTCAGCTATATATTTCATTATCTTTGGAAGAGAGTTAATGCCATGAAAAGACTATAGGTCAGAGGTCAGTTTGATGACCATGCTACACGATAGGTATTTAATTGGCCAGTTTGATTGACATATGCATTACAATTGAAGAAATTTCTTTGTTTCTGTTAAGACACAAAGTCACACAGTGGGCCATCCGTGCTGTGCCCACAAAGATCATCAAAACCCGATTTCTGGCGTACACAGTCTAAACTCATAACGGTAAAATCCACTTTAGCCTTCACGTTATTAACAGATCCGGTTTTGGTTTAAACCAGCTTTGGGTGATGAAAGACACAGATGAAAATATTTTGTGCTCGGTCATTTTAGAAGACAATTAATGAGTATTTTATTTAAACAGTACCAGGTAAAAATGAACTCTATTTAAAAACCCTATTTAAGTTATGTATGTTGACAGTTCGTAAACTGTTCTGTTACAGATGTGTATATACAATATTCTTTAAACCAGATAGAGTGATCAAATTGATCGTAAAATCCATGTTTTAACATCCAGATGTTACGATACAACCCTCTCATGTGAGCATCATAGAATTAACGAACATTCTAAGCTAATGTTATTCACGTTTTATGTCCATTTCTCAGCACAGTTGAAAAGTGTGAATTAACATTTAGTATTATGTTTTGTACAGAATTAGCTGAAGTACCCATTCCTTGGACTCGTGAAATAAAACTTTTCACGTGGAATAGGAAATTGTCCTTCAATATTTGTTCTTAACATGATAAACATAAGACGGGTAAACAAAATACCAGTATTGACAAGAAAGATCTAAAGAATTTTATTAATATAGACAGGGGGTTCTTAACCCCACTTCTCGTTGTCTTTCTGATGTTTTGATAAATAAATAAACAGACACTTCTAGTTCTTTATGGATTAATAAATACAGTCTTGTTTGATATATATCTTCACCTATTTATTTCACACAAAGAACAAAATACAATTTACAGAAAGTTTTGTCGAATAGTTTTCTCACAGTATAAGCTGATTTCTATTGTTCATCCATTTGTTCTGACGTTCACGAGAGGACTTCTGCAAATTGATAGTACATATAATATTAAGAAACCAGTAATTCACTATATAAACGTATCTATATAGCGACATATAACAAGACAATTTTAACAGAGTAACTGAGTTATTTAAATAAACTTGTGTGTTTAGTGATTCCAGTATTTCTGTTTAAATAAACTTCTGTTTGTTTTTTCAACATGAACGTTACACAGTAAGCCACCTGCACTGTGTCTGTAAAGGAAATTGAACCCGAAACCTTACCATTATAAGCTCTTAATATGAATGTTGAGTTACCAGAATGTTTCATTAAGAAGAATCACAAGGACCGTTATAAGTAAAGTAAAACTAATAAGTTTTAACTGGTATTTTTTTTCAGAGACGCTAAATTCAGTACTGTTAAAATATTAACATGTTCATTTTTGTAATTTAGTGGAAAAATGAAAAATACTTTTTACAGTTGTTAATCTAGCTTCCTTCTTTTGGTTTTCAATATTATAACATTATGTATGTTTAGCTACACTGATATCAACACACATAATCATTACATTAAATAACTGTCTTATCCTTACAGGGTAATGATTTAATAGGTTTGTAATGTTGAAACTATCCTACCAACTAACAAGCCAGGACGTTAGTTAACTTACCATAAATAACTTTTGGCAAGTCGACCTGGCCATACTAGCGACCATATCCTGTCCCATATCCTCCACCAAATCCTGCTCCAAATCCACCACCTTGTCCACCGCCTTGACCACCACCGAAGCCGGCACCAAACCCGGCACCATGGCCACCTCCGCTACCACCACCGAAGCCGGCACCAAAACCAGCACCATAGCCAGCTCCACCACCTCCTCCTCCTTGGCCAAAACCAACACCACCTCCAAATCCACCTCCAACTCCGCCACCAAACTTATTTCCGAATCCTCCATACCCTCGACGAGGATACGACTCTACTAAAATTGTGGCCAGAACAACGACGACCAAAGCCAGAACAATATTTAATTTGTTGTTCATTGTGTCTGAAACGTGGAAAAAATAACATTAAAACTTAAGCCTAACAGACAAAGTAAACCGAAAACATTTCTACTCTGTTACATTATATTTTTGATATATAATTGTTAAATCACTGTTTTTTGTTTTAATAAGTAACATTAAAGTTAACAAATAAAGTTCACATAAAATTAAGACTTTTCTAAGCAACGTTTATTGTCTTGTTTCATATCCACTTCGTAAAATGTATCATTTTGATTTGTTTTACTTTCACACTTAATCAAAAATGTCGCATTCTTATTTGTTCTTGAATTTAAGTCTGAGCTTCCCTTTGTTTTGTTTTTTCCTCTTCTCAGAGCACATTTTACAGTTCACATGTAAAAGTATATAGTTTGGTCTTATCATATTTAAATCTTACAAGAAACAGACAGTTAACAGCTAGCCCTGTTGTAAGCCCATCTTATGTTACAAATCACAGTTAGCCCTGTTGTAAGCCTATTCTGTTCCTATTGTTATTACATTTTTATACAAATCTCCTGTCAATAATTTAATTTTTTTTACTTTTCACAATATTTATTGATATTTTTAAAGGATTTGCCGCCCAGTGGCGGCGTTACAACGTTAAAATCCGAGTTTCGATACCCGTGATGGGCAGATCGCAGATAACCCATTGTGTAGCTTTGTGCTTAATTTAAAACAACAAAAACAACAATTTAAAGAATGTTGGAATATATAATACTGGCCCGGCTTGGCCAGGTGGGTTAAGGCGCTCGACTCGTAATGTGAGAGTTGCGGGTTTGACTCCCCGTCGCACAAAACATGCTTACCCTTTCAACCGTGGCGGCATTATAATGTGACGATCATTCCTATTATACGTTTGTAAAAGAGTAGCCCAAGAGTTGGCGGTGGGTGGTAATGACTAGCTGCCTTCTATCTGGTCTTACACTGCTAAATTAGGGACGGTTACCGCATATAGCCCTCGAGTAGCTTTGAATGAAACTTAAAAACAAATATATATAATAAATGTTTTCTTCAATTAATCGCAAACATTTATTTCAAATGTCAGTTGAAAATAAGTTGCATTAGCTAAGCCTTACATCTTCGTACCAATGATAAAAACTTTACCTGATGAAGTACTCGCAACTAATCTTCTCTGTTGATTTCTGTACTTCAGCTGAAGTGATACCAAGGAAGACCTATCATCTCCTTTTATACAATGTGGAGTTTGAAAAACTAAAAAAGAATTTCCCAACATCGACAGAAAAAGAAATCCACCTATGGTCCGAATTTTTTCTTTGTAGTTTTGGGTTTTCCCGTATATCTTGAGGACATAAAGCTTCACTTATCTTAAGTATTACCGGTGTTATGAGACCTGACCCAGGCTGTGTGATTCGTCACATTAGCATCATCAAGGTCGTACAGGTATCTTTGTTCTTAGGGGTGACTACAGGAAGTTGGGGGGTGAGACAAAGTGAGCACGTCGGTGTTAATCTTAGCACGACGAACACTGATGTTTCGAGCTTCATTTAATCAGACTGACTTCAGGTTACGACGATAAACCTGATTTTCGACGACCTCTAACGTTAGACAAACCGAATATCAGTTGTCTTAACTTTATAAGTTTAGAAAAACGAGAAGCATTTTTATTCTTCTAACAGATTACTGGTAAAAAAATTACCTTTGTAACAATTATAATAAATGCTACTAAACACCAGAAAGTGTATATAAATTGCGTGACACAAGAGTTATTGTTTCTTTATAAACGTGTTCCAGAGTTAACGTTAATTTTTAGCAGATTAACTTACGTGTTTTATCTTTCGTTATTCATGCACCAGGTGGTTAAGGTACTCGACTAGTGATATGAGTGTCGTGGGTTTGAATCTCCGTAACAACAAATATGCTCACCCTTTAAGCCATGATGACGTTATAAATCTTCGGTCAATCCTACTATTCATTTGTAAAAGAGTGGCTCAAGAGTTGGCGGTGGGTGGTGGTGACTAGCTGCCTTCCCTCTAGTCTTACACTGCTAAATTAGGGACGGCTACCGCAATAACTCTCGTCTACCTTTGCGAAAAATTAAAAAAGAACCTCTCGGCTTAGCCCACAGCGAGTATCGAAACCTCTTTTTTAACATAATAAGACCTCAAACGTACCACTGGGAAAGGAGAATCAAAAGATTATATAAATATCCATCTATAAAACTGATACAGAGATGATCTGTTATCGATATGATATAAATATCCATCTGTAAAACTGATACAGCGATGAATTGTAATTAGGCTGATATTATTATCCATCTATAAAACTAATAAAGTTATGAATTATAATTAATGTGATGAAAATATCTATGTATAAAACTAATACAGAGATGACCTGTAATTAACAAGATATTGTTTGTTTTTTTAAATTTCGCGCAAAGTTACACTGCGGCTATCTGCGCTTGCCATCCCTAATTTAGCAGTGTGAGACTAGAAGGAAGATATCTAGTTATAACCACCCACCGCCAACTCTTTTAGCAATGAATAGTGGAATTGACCGTCATATTATAACGTCCCTACAGCTGAAAGGGCAAGCATGTTTGGTGCGACCCGGATTCGAAGCCGCGACCATTCAGAATACGAGGCGAACGCCTTAACCCACATGATCATTTATAAGATATAAATATCCACGTATGAAACTAATACAGCGATGAATTGTAATTAATATGATATAAATATCCACATATAAAACCAATACAACCATGGCCTGCAATCAATATGATATAAATATCCATCTATGAAACTAATCAAGTGATGAATTGTAATTAATGTGATGAAAATATCCATCTACAAAATTGATAAAGTGATGAATTGTAATCTATATAACATAAATAGCCACTTATAAAATTAATGAAGTGGTGACTTATAATTAACATCATATAAATGTTCATCTATAGAACTGATAAAGTGATGAATTTTAATTAATGTGATATAAATATCCATTTTTAAAACTGATACAGTGACGAGCCGTAATTAATATGATATAACTATCCATGTATCACACTGATACAGCGGGGGATTGTAATTAAAGTGATTTTTTCTTGTGATAGTTGTATTTAGAATGCTTCATATCTTTCAATGGTATTTAGAATGCTTCATATCTTTCAATGGTATTTAGAATGCTTCATAGTTTTCAATGGTATTTAGAATGCTCCATATCTTTCAATGCACATCTCAATCATTAAAACATTATCTAAAAATCCTTTTAATACTTGTTTATCCACCATAATATAATTGAATGTTTAAAAGCTGTAACACTACAGCGTGTGAAAATCTTTTAATTTCAAACTATTTTATTATAAAAGCTGGCCCTCTAGAGAGAGTCGTTATTGGTTGCCATGACTCCTTTATGTCAGATATGCAAATATTAGCTAAGCCTGAAAAATGCTTCAACTTGTTTGTTTAGAATTTTGCGCAAAGCTACAAAAGGGCTATCTGCGCAAGCCGTCCCTAATTTAGCAGTGTAATTCTAAAGGGAAGACATCACCACCCACCGCCAATTCTTGAGTTCTCTTTTACCAACGAATAATGTGATTGACCACAACTTTATAATACCCCCACGGCTGAAAGGAAGTGCGTGTTTGGTGCGATGGGATTTCGAACTCGCGATTTTCGAATTATGAGTCGAGTGCCTTAACCATCTGGCCATACCAAGGCCTGCTTCAACTTTACGCAGAAGTTATCACACACACAGAAAAAGGCACTTGTAATTTATTCTACATTATCGCATTCTTCAGAGAAAGGCCTAATGCCGAAACATCGAGCAAATAAAAGTAACTTCTAATATTCTCTGAAATTCGATTTTTTTATTTTTCTGTAATTATAAACACTGCCCTCCAGTCAACATCACGTAAACCTTTTAGAGGCTCAGCAGTAAACCTTAAGGGTAATAATGTTAAAACCGGCTTTAGATACTCCTTATGGGCACAACAAAGACAGCCCATTGTGCAACTTTGCGCTTAACACTAATTAATGTAGAATGTCCATGTCAGCAGTGTCATTACTTCTATACTTCATTTCACTTTCTTCCTCACAATCGAGGCTTGTGAAGTGTTTAAATGTTTTTATAACCTTGGTCATGACAGTGAAAATTGCTCTACACAGCGCAAAGTTAAATTATCTAGGTACGTGTTTGAGTGTGTTTTTAGTCTTTTATCATGACCAGTGTGGCAAAGGTTCTACTTGGTGGAAAGTTATATTATCTCATTACGTGTTTAAATGTGCTCATAATCTCTGTTCTTAACCAGTGAAACATGTTCTACTTGGTGGAAAGTTATATTGTCTCATTACGTGTTTAAGTGTGTTCATTGTCTTTGTTCTTAACCAGTGAAGCATGTTCTACTTGGTGGAAAGTTATATTGTCTCATTACGTGTTTAAGTGTATTCATAGTCTCTGTTCTTACCAGTGAAGCATGTTCTACTTGGTGGAAAGTTATATTGTCTCATTACGTGTTTAAGTGTGTTCATTGTCTTTGTTCTTAACCAGTGAAACATGTTCTACTTGGTGGAAAGTTATATTGTCTCATTACGTGTTTAAGTGTGTTTATTGTCTTTGTTCTTACCAGTGAAACATGTTCTACTTGGTGGAAAGTTATATTGTCTCATTACGTGTTTAAGTGTGTTTATTGTCTTTGTTCTTACCAGTGAAACATGTTCTACTTGGTGGAAAGTTATGTTGTCTCATTACGTGTTTAAGTGTGTTCATAGTCTCTGTTCTGACCAGTGAAACGTGTTCTACTTAGTGGAAAGTTATGTCATCTAGGTTCGTGTTTATAACCTTGGTAATGACACAGTGAGAAATATTCTGCTTCTTAGCATTTCTAGTGCCCTTGAATAAGGTTACTGGTCTCACTACAATCACAAAGGAAATTCTCTAGAAGGTAAAGTTTGATAACGCTGGACGTCTGGAGTTTTTAAGACAATTACCAAACTGGTTTACTTTTCATCCACGAGTTTCTTCAACTTTATTTCTGTCTCAAGTTTTTCAAGTACTAACTATTAATCATTTGGACAATAAAAATGATTTCTTTTATCAAAATCCAACTTATAACAAGTGTGTTGTGTAAGAAATGTACAGTAAACCCCTGGCGTTAATGGAAGACCCAGGCATGTAAATATCCTTTAGACGGAGATAGTGTGTATATATATATATATATATATATATGTATAAAGACAACGGTTCTTTAGAACAAACGTTGCTGTGGAGACAGAAATCTACACTAAAGTTTTGTTTGTTTGTTTTGGAATTTCACACAAAGCTAATGGGGGGCTATCTGAGTTACCCATCCCTAATTTAGCAGTGTAAGACTAGAGGAAAGGCAGCTAGTCATCACTACCTACCGCCAACTCTTGGGCTACTCCTTTATCAATGCGTCGGTCAATTCCACTATTCGCTGTTGAAAGAGTAGGCCAAGAGTTGACGGTGGGTGGTGACGACTAGCTGCCTTCTAGTCTTACTCTCGTGAATTAGGAACGGCTAGCGCAGATAGCCCTCGTGTAGCTTTGCGCGAAATTCAAAACAAGCCCAACCATCCTCCAAATTTTAGTAAATTAAATAAATTAAGCAATACAACACTTAACCCTCACACATCTCCTGGTGAGTTAGCGGTAAGCTTACGGACTTGCAGTGCTAAAATCCGTGATTCGATTCCCCGCGTTGTGGTCTTCCTCTGAAATAAAAACGAACTTAATCCTAAAGACATATAAGCGAAAACGAAGTTTGTTTGTAATTAAGCGCAAAGCTTACCCAGTGGACTATTTGTTGTCTGCCTACCTGTGGTTTCTAGCAGAGAGACCAATGTTCCACAAAGAAAAATATTAGTTTTGAAAGAAACCTGAAGAAAGCCATAAAATAACGATTAAAATAATTTATGATTCTCAAATTTGATTTAAAAAATTCATTTGGGAAAAACAGTACAGAAACATTTAAGGACCCGTTAAAATAATCTGGATTCGTTTAAATTGTAGTTAAAGCATTTTGGAGAGTTTTATGAGGAATGGACAAAAGATGTACATGACATGTTCGTGTTCGTGTTCGTGTCCAATCCCAGTAAGCTTACATTTCTTATATTTTTACATCAGGATCATTCAAAAGAAGGATCAAAAGAAATTTGGATTTTGGGATCTATTATAAATGGATTTACGAACGTGCACGACTCTTTTTTTGAATGTTTGAATAATCGTTTAAAAGAAAAATTTAATTCTAGCTTTTCAAACATTTTCAGTTCCACTAATCCCCTGACCCACCCCCCGTCCTAATCCCCATACGAAAATAAAAGGGAATTTTTGTTTTCTCATAACTGGCTACAATAATTTACAAGAAACTTTGTGTGTACATGTGAATAATTGTTCGAAAGAAAGAATCTTACCTTATCTTTTGGGAATTTTCACTTCTTCCAACCTCCCACACCTTGTGAATCAAAGGGTTGGATGGTTTGTCTTATTGCCAGTAACATATAAGTGGTCGATCACAGCAATGTGCATAATACTTTTGTGAATTTTCGTGATCACTCTACTGTTTAGCTTTACTTAGATCTGTTTTATTTCTGTAAAGTACAAGAAACACTTTAAAGGAATGAATACCACCCATCACATCATACGAAACTTCTGGGTCTGAGAGTATAATTTATATTGAGTCAGTATTATTGGGTATAAATTATAATGTGCGATATTCTTTATTTTTAGGTAAAACTAATTATTATTTATTTATTAACAATGTGTTTTATTCGTGAATAGGTGTCGCTTCTTTCAATTCTCATTTGTAGGTTATGAGATACGTCATGAGTTGAAAGAGCCTTCTATATTTATCTAAACGGTATCCATTACCCGCTTATAATGAAATATTATATTTGTGAATAAAGGGTTCGATTCCCGTCACCGAACGTTCAGTCAATGTGTGTGTGTGTTTTTCTATAGCAAAGCCACATTAGGCTATCTGCTAAGTTCACAGTGAGGTATCGAACCTCTGATTTTAGCGTTGTAACTCCAAAAACTTACCTCTGTACCAGCGGGGAACCTTCTGACGTTTAGCCGTGGGCTATTCCCTCTGCGAGAAACGGTCAGTCCAGTCTTGCATAAATATAAATGAGTAAAAAGTCAAGTTTTGACAATGAGTGCCATTGGATGCTCTCTCGTCTGTCACTTAAAAATCAGATGCGGGTAGTGCAGGTTGCCCACGTGCCTCTAGATTCAAATATATAGGTTACATAACATGAAACTGGTGCAACTAACTCAAGGTCAACATAAGGTTAGTTTGATTTTTGTCGGAACTAATCCCTGAGAAACAATGAAGTCGTACAAGAGAACACGAGGGATGGCCACATTATACAGAAAGAGTTATGAATTGTAATAACTTTAAAAAACAGTCTCCCTTCGTTTACCTATTCATAACAACAAACTAGTTACATAATATGACATGTGTGTGTGTTTTTAATGCTCAGTTCTTATTATTATGATCTAACCTTCACATGTGCTGTCCACACCCACATGATGGTTGTATTACTGAACATCTCAGTTCGAATAATTCATGTTGCCCCGCTGGTACAGCGATATGTCTCCGGATGCGCAACGTTAAAATCAGGGGTTCGATTCTCCTTCGTGGGCTCAGCAGATAGCCTAATGTGGCTTTGCTACAGGAAAATACACGCATCGAATCATTCAAGAAAGGAAGGTATCACTTTGGAGCCAGCGCTCAGTCATCAGCTGCCGTTTACAGTTTCTGTGAGGTTTAACTACACAGATCAAAAGTAAGATTAATAACAGATTAAACCTGACACGAACTGGCTGAAAATAGTGAAGGTTATAAATCAGGTTAAATGGAGATGGGGGAAAAAATCTTTAAGGTATGTTTAAAATAATACTATAGAACCATGTTGTCACGATATCTTTGAACTGAAACCATTTTGCAAAGTATGTTCCCAAGACTCATTCTACTGCAGTATAGTCTTATATTGCAGCTGACGACTCTGAAGTTCAGGTTTCGATCCCTTGGTGGATATAGCACATTGTGCTCCATGAAAAAAATCTTCTAATTTTTGTTAAAAAATTCAAGATCTTACTTACTAAACGGAAATAATTTATTGGATTTTCAGCTTTGTTCTATTACGTGAATTAATGCGTTCTTATTTGTTCGTTGAAATTCGCGCAAAGCTGCACGAGGGCCAACTGCACAAGTCGTCTCTAATTTTGAGATAATAGAGATACAGTGATATTAACTGAAATATTGTAATGTCCCTACGGCTGAAAGGGCGAGCAGGTACAGGGCGGGATTCACATCTGCGACCCTTAGATTGCGAATCAAGTATCTTGACCACCAGATCTGCATTAGCATAAACTTAAAAGTACAAAGTGTCGGGCTCGGCATGGCCAGGTGGTTAAGATACTCGACTCGTAATTCGAGGGTCGTGGGTTCTAATCACCGTCACACCAAACACGTTCGCTCTTTCAAGCGTTGGTAAAAGTGTAGCTCAAAAGTTGGCGGTAGGTGGTGATGATTAGCTGCTTTCCCTCTAGCCTTACACTGCTAAATTAAGGACGGCTAGCGCCGTAAGTTTGCGCGAAATTCAGACAAATAAAATCATGCCGCTTCTTGGTATGGTCCCATATGATTAGAGACCCACAACCAAATTATCTTATTACGACTACAGTCGTGCTGTTTTGTTTTTTCTCTTTGTATGATAATAGGTGTGGGGTCCAGCCCCTCTCGTGTCATCTTATATCACCGTCACGTTTGATGCAGACTGGTCAAGATGTTTAACGAACAAATAACTAAAAGGTTCGATTAGACAGACACAAACAAACTTTTATTTTTTTTAGATATCGATACTTATTAACTAATTTATAAAATTATCTTAATTTATCAACAAATTCTGACCTCAAGCTAAACTGCGTTTTGTTACTTTTAACATTTGGATTCACACCAGTAGATACTTCAATCTGGGCTGAGAAGATGGCGAGCGGGTTTCGAATCCTGTCTTAACCATAAAAATATACCTTGGACTTTCAGCTGCGGGTGTGTTATAAGAGTGACAGTCAATCCATCAATCTGAATGGTGGATGGTTAGGGTTTGTCGACTTGCTGCCTTCCTTCTAGTCAGTGGTTCAAATATAAGAATGGCGGCTCCTGGCTTTATACGCTTTGAGATAAGTCTATGGAGTAATAATGCTAAAATGAAAGGTTCGATTCCTCGCGATGTGCACAACAGGTAGCCCTGTGTGGCTTTGCTCAAAAGAAAACCAACTAATCATCAAACACCCAACTTTGCTATAAATGTATAATATGTATTATGTAACACATAATTGATTTTACCACTGACAAATACTCGTATAGTCTTTGTTCAATAACTTACGGGCTACGTAATTACGTATGTAATCATATTATGTCCCCACTTATTAACCCTAAATTAGAACTATAAAAATCACCGTTTTTGAAATATCGGTCTCCACAACGGATTATATTTGATTTTTCTGGGACGGTTTCATTAGTTTCTGGTACTGTATTCTATCTGGAACATCTGATGTGTGAAACGTTAATAGACTCGCTCCCCATGGTTCACCAGTTCATCAGCAGAATAATAATTAATAATAAGAATTGTTAAAATAAATGAACATATAAATAACAGAGTGCTAATAATTTCTTGGCCTAATTCTTTATGAACGAAAAATTACATGTCAGTTCACATTGAAACGGTTGTTGTCCAGAGGTTAACTAATATAAACTGCGTCTCAGTCGCCCTACCCCAGTGACATAACGGCATATCTGCGGATTCACAACTCTAGAAATTGGATTTCGATACCCCTGGTTGGCACAGCACAGATAGCTCATTGTGTAGTTTTGTTCTTAATTGTTCGTTCTTATGTTTGATTGTTTGCAATTAAGAACAAAGCTACACAATAGGCTATCTGTGTTATGCCCACCACAGGTATCGAAACCCGATTTTTAGAGGGGTGAGTTCGCAGACGTGCAGCTGTGACACTGATATGAAACTTTGGATATTTCTCCTGGCTAAAGAGAAGGGCTCAACTCTTTTTTGTTGGTCTGCTAGATTGTTTACTGGAACTGAAATAATATGAAAAAATATATATTATGTACGTTGTATAAACCAATTAGATTACATTCAAGTAGTTTATTAGCGCCCCCTGTATGACAAATGTATAATAACAATGACATTAATTACACTTTCATTGAACTAAGTCTCAATAGATAATAAAATTATTGAAAAGATAATTGGCTGAAATGTTCACCACCAGAATACTAATCAGTCCTATCGTTTTAGGTCTAACGTTGTAAAAACTTAGAAAAATATTTCTCCTTTGGTTTAAGCGTCAAGTGGTTCGTTCTATTTTTAATTTTATATCTTTCTGCGTTATTTTAACATCTGCCAAATTACAATATTGAAAACCTCCCGATCGCAGTGATACTTCATTAAAACTAGGCGGAACTAAACTTCTGATTACTTCATAACGGAACGTAAACACTTCTTTGAAACTCCTGATTCATCTATCTCTGTTTTCGTAATTGTTCCTTCTTAGAAAATTTGAACGCTAAAGTAGAAACCCCCGTTCATTCCCTGAATAGCTGTAATACTTTATTTTACTGCCACGAGAAATAATTCAAAGAACTTTGGTATAAAAATTCGTTTCTAGTTTATTGGTTTGGTTTTCTTTTTAAAGGTGACTTTTCCTTTTCCTTCATTAGCCATTGTTATCCCCAGGTCATAAACTCAAATTCAGTGTAACAGTTGCGCAACTTTGTTGTTTTTTTATTTTGCTTCTTCTGTAAGAAATGTAACAACGTTTATTTACCAACAACGTAAGAGGAACTCTTGAATACTGAAGTCCGGTTGTTTGAGAAGTTTATCTCGAATACGTCCGCGTTATTAAAGCAATCAGTGAGTCGGAACAGTTTTTAGGACTTTTCAGCTCATTGTACGCGCAGTGATGCAAATAGACATGTATGTTCGTTGAAACTCTAAAATTATAATTTGAATCTGTTTACCCACGCTTTATCGGTAGGACCAGCTCAGACAAAAATGATGAATAGAACAAATAAACTTTAAAATAATTTATCGACTTGTAAACCTAAAATTTGGGGTTCAATTTCCCGCGATAGAGAAATTACAGAAAGTCCAGTGCGTGGATTTGCTCTAAAACACAGAAACAATAATTCTGTAACCTTGTTAAAGGGTTCTATCTGATGTAAATATGTTAAGAATATTTTATGAATATAAGCAATCAGTATAATTTCTAGATTTACCTTAAGTATTTATTTGTCACTAGTTTTCAAACTAATAAGCGTTTACATTTTCACTGGTACGTCAAAGGAAACTAATTATAGTTTGGTTGTAAAATATTAAATATATATTGTAACATATTAACATATTAACAGATAAAATATATAGAAGATTAACAGATTAAGATATATGTATACATATTAACATATAAACATAAATATATTGTATACATATTAACATAAAATATATTGATACATATTAACATATTAACATATTAATATATATTGTATACATATTAACATATTAACATATTAATATATATTGTATACATATTAACATATTAATATATATTTATACATATTAACATATTAACATATTAATATATATTGTATACATATTAACATATTAATATATTAACATATTAACATATTAATATATTAACATATTAACATATTAAATATATATTGTATACATATTAACATATTAACATATTAACATATTAATATATTAATATATATTGTATACATATTAACATGTTAACATATTAACATATTAACATATTAATATATATTGTATACATATTAACATATTAACATATTAACATATTAACATGTTAACATATATTGTATTAACATATTAACATGTTAACATATATTGTATTAACAGAATATAAAATTTTAGGTTTTATTGTTTGTGCTTTGAATTTCGCGCAAAGCTGCACGAGGGCTATCTGACCCAGCCATCCCGAATTTAGCAGTGTAAGCAGCTAGTCATCACCACCCACCGCCAACTCTTGAGCTACTCTTTTACCAACGAATAGTGGGATTAACCGTCACATTATAACGCCTCCACGGCTGAAATGGCAGCACATTTGGTGTGACGGGGATTCGAACCTGCGACCCTCGGATTACGAGTCGAACGTCTTAACCTATGGTCATGCCGGGCCTTTTAGGTTTTAATACAGAAATGATGCAGAGACTAAAACCAAGAAGTATCAAGTCAGATTTAACCAAGTCATTAATAACCATGTCATTATCAGTCTTGGAATAATAACCATGTCATTATCAGCCTTGGAATAATAACCATGTCATTATCAGCCTTGGAATAATAACCATGTCATTATTAGCCTTGGTTTGTTTGTTTGTTTTGGAATTTCGCACAAAGCTACTCGAGGGTTATCTCTGCTAGCCGTCTCTAATTTAGCAGTGTAAGACTAGAGGGAAGGCAACTAATCATCACCACCCACCGCCAACTCTTGGGCTACTCTTTTACCAACGAATAGTGGATTAACCGTCACATTATAACGCTCCCATGGCTGAAAGGGCGAGCATGTTTGGCGCGACGAGGATGCGAACCCGCGACCCTCAGATTACGAGTCACACACCTTAACACGTTTGGCCATGCCGGGCCACATTTATTTATTTGCTGTTATACGAACCCAGTTTTATAAACATTATATGAATATTCAATCCAGTTATGTGAATATCTAATCCCACTGTGTCAAGATCCGACCTAGTTATGTGAATATCCACTCTAGTTTTGTCTATGCCTGACACATTCATGTGAATATCCAGTTATGTCACACTTACCCCCAGCTTAGGTTCTAGGTACATTTTTAATTATTATTTGTTTGGTTTTAAAACGCAGAACCAGCTATGGGTGTCTTTTCTCAGTTCACTTCATGTATCTAAACCCGATTTTTAAACCTTATAAGCCCACATTACTTATAACACTTCCAGTTAATATGAATCTTCCCAGATTTTGTTCATGGAAACATCTGTTTTATATGGTCCCTTTAGTCAGTAAACCCGCTTAAAAATGTATAATTTAAAAACCATCTTGAAACAAAATTAAAATTTTAAAAAATAATATTGTGTTAAATATATAAAGGGCTAACTGTTTGTAAACAATTTTATTTTTTGTAAAACAGTTTATAGTATATAGAAACGCGACCAGACTGAGTTACCGCTGATTAAATTCGTAGGGATATAAATAGATTGATCAGATAATTAAATATGTAGGATTATAATTTAAAAATATCAATAGGCTTAACATTTACAATAAGCCAAAAATTAATAATTATCAGCTATATTTTAATTCCAATAAATATATAAATTACTCCCTCTACGTATTTTCAATTTCTTTGAAAAAACCGAGAAATATTACTTTATTAAGTGCCTTCGTTTCCAATTATTTATTTCATGTTACGCTTTAAAGAAATTTGTTTCTTTCCCGAAATAACATTTTTTGCCTCAGAGACCTATAATTTTATGACAATTTGCAACATAAGTGCTCTAATATTTTTTTTTCATTGTGCAAAAATAAACACTGGCGGCGGTCCAATCAAAAGAAACCTTATTTTCAGTGAAGAGTTTCACGACTCGAACAGTTGGGTTGGTTATTTTTATTAGTGACTGTAAACTCGTAGGTAGAAGCGAGTCAAGGTCATGAACAAAAAACAAAAAAAAAACGTGAACGCCATGAAGATTTCTTTTTATATTAATTAAGAACGGTAGGAACACATTCGGGTTGAATTCAAGGTCATTCATGCTTATATGTACAAAACTTCAACAAAAGTTCAACTCTGGGTGTTCCATTCAAATAGAATAAAGCAACTTTATGGTTTGTGTTTCTTTTTTCCAAATATTCACAACAAATTATCGAATCACAATTCTGCCCCTTTCATAGTCCTAACGTTTCCAAGCGTCTAGAGATTTGTACAGCTGATAAGGCTGTTTTGGTGGGACTGGCATTGACAAGTGGTTAGGGGGTTCTACTCGTAACCTGGGGGACGAAGGTTCGAATCCCCGTCACACCAACCATGCCAAAGTTTCAGCAGTGTGGACGTTATAATGTAACAGTCACTCCCAGTATTCGTTAGTAAAAGTGTAGGCCAAAAGTCGGCAAGTTGGCAGTAAATGGTGATGACTAGCTGTCATCCTTCTACTCTTAAACTGCTATATTAGGTGCGGATAGCATAGATGGCCCTCGTGTTGCATTGCGCGAAATTTAAAATAATATATATTGATGTGGTTCTCATCACATCTTACAACAAAAATAGACCAGAAACACTCATGATCAATACTGTTATATAAAATAATCAAACAACTAAATTATGTTCATTCTTTTCACTTCTCTTCTGTTTTAATAGTCAAACAACAAAATTATGTTCATTTTTCATTGTTTTCACTGCTTTTCTGTTTTAATAGTCAAACAAGGAAGTTACGTTCATTTTTCAGTGTTTTCACTTCTCTTCTGTTTAAATAGTCAAACAACAAAATTATGTTCATTTTTCATTGTTTTCACTGCTTTTCTGTTTTAATAGTCAAACAAGGAAGTTACGTTCATTTTTCAGTGTTTTCACTTCTCTTCTGTTTTAATAATCAAACAACGAAATTACGTTCATTTTTCATTGTTTTCACTTCTCTTCTGTTTAAATAGTCAAACAACAAAATTATGTTCATTTTTTATTGTTTTCACTGCTTTTCTGTTTTAATAGTCAAACAACGAAATTACGTTCATTTTTCAGTGTTTTTTTGCTCTTCTGTTTTAATAGTCAAACAACAAAATTACGTTCATTTATCAGTGTTTTCACTTCTCTTCTGTTTAAATAGTCAAACAACTAAATTACGTTCATTTTTAATTGTTTTCACTTCTCTTCTGTTTAAATAGTCAAACAACAAAATTATGTTCATTTTTCATTGTTTTCACTGCTCTTCTGTTTAAATAGTCAAACAACTAAATTACATTCATTTATCAATGTTTTCTGCTCTTCTGTTTCAATAGTCACAACAAAATTACGTTCATTTATAATTGTTTTCACTTCTCTTCTGTTTAAATAGTCAAACAACAAAATTATGTTCATTTTTCATTGTTTTCACTGCTTTTCTGTTTTAATAGTCAAACAAGGAAGTTACGTTCATTTTTCAGTGTTTTCACTTCTCTTCTATTTTAATAGTCAAACAACGAAATTACGTTCATTTATCATTGTTTTCACTGCTCTTCTGTTTAAATAGTCAAACAACAAAATTATGTTCATTTTTCATTGTTTTCACTGCTTTTCTGTTTTAATAGTCAAACAAGGAAGTTACGTTCATTTTTCAGTGTTTTCACTTCTCTTCTATTTTAATAGTCAAACAACGAAATTACGTTCATTTTTCAGTGTTTTTTTGCTCTTCTGTTTTAATAGTCAAACAACAAAATTACGTTCATTTATCATTGTTTTCACTGCTTTCTGTTTTAATAGTCAAACAAGGAAGTTACGTTCATTTTTCAGTGTTTTCACTTCTCTTCTATTTTAATAGTCAAACAACGAAATTACGTTCATTTTTCAGTGTTTTTTTGCTCTTCTGTTTTAATAGTCAAACAACAAAATTACGTTCATTTATCATTGTTTTCACTGCTTTTCTGTTTTAATAGTCAAACAAGGAAGTTACGTTCATTTTTCAGTGTTTTCACTTCTCTTCTATTTTAATAGTCAAACAACGAAATTAGGTTCATTTTTCAGTGTTTTTTTGCTCTTCTGTTTTAATAGTCAAACAACAAAATTACGTTCATTTATCAGTGTTTTCACTTCTCTTCTGTTTAAATAGTCAAACAACTAAATTACGTTCATTTTTCATTGTTTTCCTTTCTCTTCTGTTTAAATAGTCAAACAACAAAATTATGTTCATTTTTCATTGTTTTCACTGCTTTTCTGTTTTAATAGTCAAACAAGGAAGTTACGTTCATTTTTCAGTGTTTTCACTTCTCTTCTATTTTAATAGTCAAACAACGAAATTACGTTCATTTTTCAGTGTTTTTTTGCTCTTCTGTTTTAATAGTCAAACAACAAAATTACGTTCATTTATCAGTGTTTTCACTTCTCTTCTGTTTAAATAGTCAAACAACTAAATTACGTTCATTTTTAATTGTTTTCACTGCTCTTCTGTTTAAATAGTCAAACAACAAAATTATGTTCATTTTTCATTGTTTTCACTGCTCTTCTGTTTCAATAGTCACAACAAAATTACGTTCATTTATCATTGTTTTCACTTCTCTTCTGTTTAAATAGTCAAACAACAAAATTATGTTCATTTTTCATTGTTTTCACTGCTTTTCTGTTTTAATAGTCAAACAAGGAAGTTACGTTCATTTTTCAGTGTTTTCACTTCTCTTCTATTTTAATAGTCAAACAACGAAATTACGTTCATTTTTCAGTGTTTTTTTGCTCTTCTGTTTTAATAGTCAAACAACAAAATTACGTTCATTTATCAGTGTTTTCACTTCTCTTCTGTTTAAATAGTCAAACAACTAAATTACGTTCATTTTTAATTGTTTTCACTGCTCTTCTGTTTAAATAGTCAAACAACAAAATTATGTTCATTTTTCATTGTTTTCACTGCTCTTCTGTTTAAATAGTCAAACAACTAAATTACATTCATTTATCAATGTTTTCTGCTCTTCTGTTTCAATAGTCAAACAACAAAATTATGTTCATTTTTCATTGTTTTCACTGCTCTTCTGTTTAAATAGTCAAACAACAAAATTATGTTCATTTTTCATTGTTTTCACTGCTTTTCTGTTTTAATAGTCAAACAAGGAAGTTACGTTCATTTTTCAGTGTTTTCACTTCTCTTCTATTTTAATAGTCAAACAACGAAATTACGTTCATTTATCATTGTTTTCACTGCTCTTCTGTTTAAATAGTCAAACAACTAAATTATGTTCATTTTTCATTGTTTTCACTGCTCTTCTGTTTAAATAGTCAAACAACTAAATTACATTCATTTATCAATGTTTTCTGCTCTTCTGTTTAAATAGTCAAACAACTAAATTACATTCATTTATCATTGTTTTCACTTCTCTTCTGTTTAAATAGTCAAACAACAAAATTATGTTCATTTTTCATTGTTTTCACTGCTTTTCTGTTTTAATAGTCAAACAAGGAAGTTACGTTCATTTTTCAGTGTTTTCACTTCTCTTCTATTTTAATAGTCAAACAACGAAATTACGTTCATTTATCATTGTTTTCACTGCTCTTCTGTTTAAATAGTCAAACAACTAAATTATGTTCATTTTTCATTGTTTTCACTGCTCTTCTGTTTAAATAGTCAAACAACTAAATTACATTCATTTATCAATGTTTTCTGCTCTTCTGTTTCAATAGTCAAACAACAAAATTATGTTCATTTTTCATTGTTTTCACTGCTCTTCTGTTTAAATAGTCAAACAACTAAATTACATTCATTTATCATTGTTTTCACTTCTCTTCTGTTTAAATAGTCACAACAAAATTACGTTCATTTTTCATTGTTTTCACTGCTCTTCTGTTTCAATAGTCACAACAAAATTATGTTCATTTTTCATTGTTTTCACTGCTCTTCTGTTTAAATAGTCAAACAACAAAATTACGTTCATTTATCATTGTTTTCACTTCTCTTCTGTTTAAATAGTCAAACAACTAAATTACGTTTATTTTTCATTGTTTTCACTGCTCTTCTGTTTTAATAGTCAAACAAGAAAATTACGTTCATTTATCAGTGTTTTCACTTCTCTTCTGTTTAAATAGTCAAACAACAAAATTATGTTCATTTTTCATTGTTTTCACTGCTTTTCTGTTTTAATAGTCAAACAAGGAAGTTACGTTCATTTATCAGTGTTTTCACTTTCTTCTATTTTAATAGTCTAACAACGAAATTACGTTCATTTTTCAGTGTTTTCTGCTCTTCTGTTTTAGTAGTCAAACAACGAAATTACGTTCATTTTTCAGTGTTTTCACTTCTCTTCTATTTTAATAGTCAAACAACGAAATTACGTTCATTTTTCAGTGTTTTTTTGCTCTTCTGTTTTAATAGTCAAACAACAAAATTACGTTCATTTTTCATTGTTTTCACTGCTCTTCTGTTTTAATAGTCAAACAACGAAATTACGTTCATTTATCAGTGTTTTTGTGCTCTTCTGTTTTAATAGTCAAACAACGAAATGACGTTCACTTTTCATTGTTTTCACTTCTCTTCTGTTTTAATAGTCAAACAAAGAAATTACGTTCATTATTCAGTGTTTTTACTGCTCTTCTGTTTTAATAGTCAAACAACAAAATTACGTTCATTTTTCATTGTTTTCACTGTTCTCTCATGGTGTTCGTTCAAAGTAGGATACTTAAGTTAGTGTTAAATGCAAATTTGAACTACCCATGCAACATTACCTTAACAATGAGGAAAGTAAAATAAAATGTAACAATATTGGCTGTAATATTACCACTACTGGTGATGAAAGTGACAAAAATAAAAGACATATTGTAAGTTACGAAGGGAACTCATAAAACTGTCATCTTGTAGAATATTTTCGTTGTCAGTTAACTTTTTCGTGGGATCGAGAGTGGGTTTATGGTTAACATTTGTAAGCTGTGAACCCGATAATTCAGGGTGCTTATCCTGTTGCTGAGAAAACTTGGTCTACAAAAACATGTATTTGAAGGTAAATGTTCTTTAAGTGCTATTTTCTTTAACTTTGTCGACCTGGTGACTCAGCGACAAGTCTGAAGGCTTATTAAAATCTAGTTTTGATACTCGTGGTGAACAAAGCACAGATAGCTCTTTTCTTTTTTATACTTAATAATGAACGACCTTTAACCTATCTGTTGAATAATTACGAATGGCTTTTTGCATATATGTTTTTACAGAATTTTTGTTGAACACTATAAAAACTATATATTTATTCTGTACATAATATTTAAAAGTTTTTGTTTGTTTATTTGGTTCTTTGCAGTTAAGGGCAAAGCGACGAAATGGGTTACTCTGTGCTTTGCTCACTACGGTTATCAAAACCTCTTCAAGGTTCACGGTCATGCCGCTGTGCAACGTGGAGGGGTTCACAGTGTTTTACTGCTACACTCACGTTCATAATAGTCTATTTCGTACCCTCAGAATTTCAGGTTCGAGTCCCTGTATCACCAAAAATGCTCGCTCTTTTATACGTTGAAGCGTCATAATGTTACAGTAAATCCCACTATTTGTTGGTAAAAAAAGAAGTCCAACGGTTGTCTAAGAATTGGTTGCATTCCTCTAGTTTTACACTGCTAAATTAGGGACGACTAGCGCAGATAGTCCTCGCATAGCTTTGTGCGAAATTCAAAAAATAAACAAACGAACAAAGTTCGTTACACAAGTAACTGATAAACCTTGAAGAAAATATTAAAACATAAGCATTAAAACATAGTTTTAAAATATTTTAATACATAATGTTAAACTATCTTAAACATAGTGTTAAAATATCTTAAAACATAATGTTAAAATATCTCCTTATGTTCACACTCTTGAAGGAGTATAGTCCATGATTTGAAAGCTCTTATGCTCCTGGATAAATTTCAATAAGTTAATCTTATCTCATTTCCCATTCTAACCTTTCAGCGGAATATTCACGCACGACAAATTTTAAAGACCTGTCATATAAAGACCATTGTGATTTAATAATTATCTTTCTGTTTAGACTTACACACTAGGGAGAGACTGGAATTATGTGGTGTTAGTAAGTTTTGTTTGGTGTGGGCTTTTTTTTCTCCACATTATAAACGGATAGCTATTTAACGTTGTAAAAAACTGCCTGAGTTTCGATTACTTCTAGTAGTTTTATGGTACGAATAATGGGTTCCGATTACTTCTAGTAGTTTTAGAGTACTTTTTTTTTGTTTGTTTGTTTTGGAATTTTGCACAAAGCTACTCGAGGGCTATCTGTGCCAGCCGTCCCTAATTTAGCAGTGTAAGACTAGAGGGAAGGCAGCTAGTCATCACCACCCACCGCCAACTCTTGGGCTACTCTCTTACCAACGAATAGTGGGATTGACCATCACATTATAACGCCCCCACGGCTGGGAGGGCGAGCATGTTTAACGCGACTCGGGCGCGAACCCGCGACCCTCAAATTACGAAGCGCACGCCTTAACGCGCTCGTCCATGCCGGGCCTTTGAGAGTACGAATAATGAGTTTTGATTACTTCTAGTAATTTTAAGAGTACGAATAATAATTTCAAAAACCAATGTTTTACTTTCACCTTTCAGTACGGTTTAATTTTAGTAGCTTTTTAAGAATCGTTTTTTTGTTTGTCAGTATTTCAAACATTAAACATTTGATACTTCTCGACTTTACTACATTAGTAAACTGTTTTAAGATTGTATGAAATAACTTGTTTTTTTTCAAATTATAAATCACGTTGTTTCTCTATTTTGAAATTAAACACTTAATATATTTTAAACTTCATTTTACCGTTTTTTGTTTGTAAGTTAATACGTGAAAATCTGTCTTTAGAGTCTCATTAGTACATTATTTTCTTCATTTCATAAAGTGATGAATGATCTTCATTAAAAATCATTTTTTTTTTATTTCCTATCTTGGGGAATTTATTGGGTTTTTTGCTTCCACTTAAAAGGTGCTTTTTTTGTAAAGACATAAACCTCTTCGATTTGTCTTTTTTTTGGAGTCCTCAAGGTTAACAACCACGTAGGCTTCTGCGGTTAGCCTCGTATCCTGACACAACCTCACACACAAAACCACGAGTCTCAATGTCACGTGCAGATGGTGAGCAACACTAGATGCTACCTTCTTGGAAATAATGACCAGTTCTCTTTCTTGCACATAAAGTAAACATTCTAATTTTAAAATCTTGAATTTCTTTATCTTTCAGTTCCCTGGAACAAAAAAAAAATTGTCATATTGTTTCACAAATAAATGCTATAAAAATTTTCAAGAAAGGGTAATTTTCGAAAATTAATCCCAAATTCGCGAAAATATAGTTTTGATAAATTTATTTCAATTTCTCGAAAAGATGCCTTTGAAAAATTAATCCCCAATTGGCGAAAAGGTAATTTTGAAAAAACGTGATCCCATTTTTTGATGAAAAAGTGGTTTTAGAAAAATAATCCCAAATTCGGGTAAAAAGAAGTTTTCATATTTTAATGCTTGATTCGCGAAAGAGTAATTTTGAAAAATCTACCCCAAATTCGCGAAAGGACGATTTTCAAAATTTATTCTGAAATTTAAAAATTTGCTGGACTGATTTGCATGGATCGATCATCTGACGTCTTGAATTGTTAAAAAAATATATAAATCTCTGCTAGAACTGCAGCTTGAGAGCCCGACATGGACAGGTCAGCTTGAGAGCCCGACAAGGACAGGTCAGATTGAGAGCCCGACAAGGACAGGTCAGATTGAGAGCCCGACAAGGACAGGTGATTAAGGCAATCGACTCGTAATCTGAGGGTCACAGGTTCGAATTCCCGTCGCACCAAACATGTTCGCCCTTTTAGCTGTGGGAACGTTATAATGTTACGGTCAATTTCACTATTTGTTGGTAAAAGAGTAGCCCAAAATTTGACGATGGATGGTGATGACTAGCTGCCTTCCTTGTAATCTTACACTGCTAAAGTAGGGACGGCTAGTGTAGATAGTCCTTGTGTAGCTTTGCACGAAATTCATAAACAAATAAACTTTTAAAAAATACAAGACAAAAGAGTCCACTGTGTTATGTTGGAAATAACATATACTTGCTAAGATGCGTAACACCTCTACAGTGTTTATTAACACTTAATTAACTAGCCTGAAATACTGTAATTTCGTGGTAAATATAATTTACCTGAGGGTCGTAGATCCTGAGGGAGTGTGCGAAAGATTTTGGTCAAATTAATTGAGTGGAAATAATAAGAAATAGATTTTCAGAACAACATGTGAGCTTTTATTATTCAAACTAAAAAGGAATTTTAAAAAATTGTAATCATTTTATAAACTTTGGAAAACATCTATTATTACTCTTAATTAGTTCATCAAATCTCTGAAATAATGTAAATACGTTGTCGGTTTGATGAAATCAATAAATCTACCTACCAAACAAATATTTTTTTTTACAATAAAACTATTGCAAAAGTTCTTCAAAAATAACAGAAAACCACTGGAGACCAAAAATACTCTGTAAAAAACTTCCAATAGACAAAAGAAATATACACATTTTCTTTATATATAAATATACACATTTTCTTTATATATAAATATACACATTTTCTTTATATATAAATATACACATTTTCTTTATATATAAATATACACATTTTCTTTATATATAAATATACACATTTTCTTTATATATAAATATAAACATTTTCTTTATATATAAATATACACATTTTCTTTATATATAAATATACACATTTTCTTTCCCATGTACAAGCTACATATTGCCCCTGGATGTACATATTTAACTGACTATACAAGCTAATGGATTTGTACAAGACATTAAACCGTACGATAATCACGTGATACACATCTGTTCTTCATTTGACGAATTATTATCTTCGACCTATTTTAACAAAGAATTTTTCATACATAGATTTGCAGCTGTTCTTAACTTAGTTTTCACGCGAGAATTCCCCGCTTTCCTACTTGTATCCTTCCTAGCATGACGTCATATTGATGTTATTGCCTACAAAAGCAGAATGTCGTTACTTGCAACATCACAAGGTTTGGTTTGTTTTGTTTTGAATTTCGCGCAATGCTACACGAGGGCTATCTGCACCATCCATCCCTAATGTAGCAGTGTAAGACTAGAGAGAAGGTAGCTAGTCATCACTACACACCATCAACTCTTGGGCTACTCTTTTACCAACGAACAGTGAGATATACCGTAACATTATAACGTCCACACTGCTGAAAAGGCGATTCGAACTCACGACCCCCAAATTACGAGTCGAGCGCCATCTATCGATTTGGTCATGCCTAACTGACGTCATAACTGACTTTTAAGTTTACTTTTCCTTACTGTAAACATAACTACGAACCATAAATAAACCAGTCTCTGTGAAAGAGAGACTGCAGCTACACCAGATCTGGTAAACATTCAGTTTGCTGATTCAATTATAAAGCAGGTTGGTACATATCACGTGATAACGACTTGAAGACAAGTTCAGACCTATTCCAACTGCATGACTTTCTTTCTGTATATATAAGAGCAATAATAAAATTCCTTCAAACAAACAACTCTATGACCTGACTTAGTCAAACGTTCGATCTGGATGCAGTTATCTTGTTTCTTTGTTTTAAAGCGAAACATTGGACAAACTGCTGCGTCCATCGAGAGCAATCTAAGCCTGGATTTTAAGTTATTTGTGTTCACAGACTTACTGCTATGTCATCGGGACCTCCAGTGGCTGAACAATAAGAAAACCCGATTTTCTATACTCGTGAAAGACCACAAAGATAACCTTTTACTTAACAATGTCCCTCTAGCGGTTGTTATTGTTACGCTGATCACGATGTTTTTTCTTTCTTCATTTTACTAAAATTCAAGGTGTTAACTGTACGTACGTGACGGTAGATACAAGAGGAGCTCGTGCCCTCTTGGAAATATTACCGCGGGTTTTACTCGGAAAATTTTTTTTTGGCTTCTAAAAATAAAAAATTATTAAAAACATGAAAAAAAACGTTCGCAACTTTTAAACTCTCCTGATAAACTAGAGTTGGAAACCGTTTTCTCTGAGATTATTTACAATTAATTAGGGCACGGTATGGCCAGGTGGGTTAAGATGTTCGACTCGTAATCTGAAGATAGCGGGTTCGAATCCCTGTCACACCAAGCACGCTCGTTCTTTCAGCCGTGAGGACGTTTTAATGTGACGGTCAATCCCGTTATTCGTTGATAATAGAGTAGCCCAAAAGTTGGCGGTGAGTGGTGATGACTAGCTGCCTTTTCTCTAGTCTTACACTGCTAAATTAGGGACGGCTAGCGCAGATAGCCCTTAAATAGCTTTGCGGAAAATTCAAAAACAAATAAAGAATATAATTAATTAACAGTATCTTTAAAAATATAAAATAAATAAAAGAACAACAAAATAAAAATAATTCCTTTCATCAATACTATCAGAAATTGTTATTTGTAAATAAGTTTGTTTGTTCTCACCCCGGGGAATCGACCTCCTGATTTTAGCACTTTAAATCTGTAACCTTGATACTGGTCCAATTATTAGGGTATTAAGTTCTTTCTGTGTAAGGTCCGGCATGGCCAGGTGATTAAGGCACTCGACTCGCGGGTTCGAATCCCCGTCACATCAAACATGCTCACCCTCCCAGCCGTGGGGGCGTTACAATGGTTCGGTCAATCCCACTATTCGCTGATAAAAGCGTAGCCTAAGAGTTGGCGGTGGGTGGTGATGACTAGCTGCTTTCCCTCTAGTCTTACACCGCTGAATTATGGACGGCTAGCGAAAATAGCGCTCCAGTAGCTTTGCGCGAAATTCACAACAAAGCCAGACTTTCTGTGTAAATATTCATATTTTATTAATGTATTTAATTCCTATAGATTCACCAACAGGTGGCACAAGAAAGTTTTTCGCTACAAATATTGTCTGTTAAATACATATATTTACATATTAAAATTAAATCTAGATTCATAAGAGTAAACTCGAACTGTTTTATAAAGAAAGCTTGTCTGTTTTCCAGAATAATTTATGAACAAAGAAACAGCTGACCTGCAGGGACTGAAGCCATCAAGTAGCATCCATCGCCTGAAAATAGATACTTTTATACAGCACCATTGTATTTTACTCTTTATAATGCAATTATAGGTGAAAATTTACCACGCCTCGAACCCAAGATTCACGGATCATCAGTTCGATACGCTAGTCACGTTGGGGCCCAGCAGATAACTATAGACTTTTAAAGTTTTATGTGATATATAATTGCAGCGCCCCTCGTGGCAAGTTCAGTTAATAATGAATAATAAGCATTCATTGATTGGTAAAGTTTGTTTGGAATTTCGTGCACACGAGAAGTATCTACGATAGCCGTTCCTAATTTGGCAGTAAAGGAAAAGTGCGAAGGCAGCCAATCATCACCAAGCACTGCTAACTCTTTTACCAACGAATAGTGGGATTGACCGTCACATAATAATGCCCACACGGCTGAAAGGGTGAACATGTTTGATGGAACGGGGATTCGAGCCCGCGAATCAAGCGCCCTAACCATGTAACTCTTGGTGGCTCAGCTGTAAACATGGTGTCGCAGATATTCGGAGTTTGATTCCTATTGGATTCCACTGTCGGGTAGATTTGAAAAACAACAAAGCATACAAATAATTAGATTTTCCCTTTACATCAGTGAACAAAATGTAAAAGATACCAAAACCATGACTTCAGATCAGCCTCAAATATCAGACGAACCAGCTGATTTAATCCAACTGTTCGAAAACCTATTTGTATATATTGTACTGTCTATTTTGCCCCCCAGTGGCTCAGCGGTACGTCTGCGGACTTACACGCTAAAATCCGGGTTTCGATACCCGTGGTGGGCAGAGCACAGATAGCCCATTGTGTAGCTTTGTGCTTAATTCAAAAACAACAACAACAACTATTTCCGTAGTGACCAGAAACTCGAAAATATTTGTTCTGCTATGTTGATTTTTCCCTACTATATAGTGTGAGATGACAACATGAGCACGTGCACAGAGTCAATCTTGGATTATAACATAATTGCTGTTTGTAATGGCGCTATGAAGATTTTATCTCTGTACCTCTGAAATCTATTTGATTTATGGATTCCAAGGTTTGATGTCGAGTAGAAAGTTGATTTACTACGCATTTATTTTGATTTGTACAAAACAAATTGATATATTGACAAAATGAGTCAAAAGAGCAGAAGCTAATAGCTAACGTTTTGTGTCTTCAAAGTAATACAAATATCGGTCACATATTGTGTTGAATGGTTTAGGTTTCGAAACTAACTGAAATATTCTTTATTGGACTTTTATAAACATAGAAACCGTAATGTATTATTCACAATTTATAAGCCCTCTTCATCAGTGACACAGCAGAATGTCTGAAGACTTACAACGCTAGAAAGTGGATGTGGACAGCCGTGGTGGGTAGAGGGAAGATAGCTCATTGTGTAGCTTTGTGTTTATCCACAGACATGATCAATTGTAAATTCGAGGATTCGTGGTTCACTGCCCATGGGTACGTAATAATATGAAAAGACAGGTAAGGTGTGGTCACTTCAACACAAATAATATCTGGTTGGCTTCGCCTTGAAGTTTAACCTATGGTGCGTTATAAGTGTGACAGTCAGTTCCTTATCGTGGATGGTAAAGTTTCTGCCTTCATTCTGGTAAGTGGTCTTAATAACTTTGTCATAAACACGATAAGCTAAATGACACGTGATATGTGGATGTTATATCAATACTAGCGCCATCTCTAGGACATTATAAAACTAAATATTACAAGCAATTATGATATTTTGTTTTTTAACTGGATAGTGATTCAAACACTCTGAAGTGATTGAAAGGTGAAACTAAACATTTTTAAAATGTGTTTACTAAACATTTGGAGGTAAACATGTTATAAAAAGAAATGGTGGGACTCTCCGTCAATGGTCCAATAAAAGAGAAAATAAAATCCCCCTTTTTGCTGAAACTCGTTCAAACAAGTGCTTTTATTGCTCCACGAATTTTTTTTTTTAATTTCAGAAAAACATCAAAACGAGGTCAGTTGTGTGGTGGCGCCACCAACACCGCTCCCGAATTATTAAAATTTCAATAAATATTTGCATACCTACAAGGACGCCTCATGAATCTGAAGAGTCACACGAAAGAAAGAAACCGGACCCAATTTACAAAAGGACAAATAAAACAGACGACTTTTCCGCCATGTTTTTCCCACAGTGTTTAAGAAATGATAATAAGTAAAGCAAAAGATGTAATAACATAAACACATATATAACACAATACATAATACGGACCTAAAGGAATATACGTAACAATACTGTAGAAATATATGAGATTTTGATACTTTTATTTGTACAAACTAACTTCCATGTGTTACGATTGAAATACATCCACAAATTTCTACGTCTCTAAAAATCGATGTTTTGTTAATTAAGCACAAAATACAAAAATATCACAAGCCTGCGAATCTAAACTTCATTAAAGTTGTTTGGGTTTTAATTACGAAATTTCCATAAATAAGCTGCGCAAGTTTTGAAAATAATATTCATATTTTATCACGTAAAGGTTTGTTTACAAATTGGGAACAAAAAATCCTACTTAGATAAACAAATTTATCACTAATATAACAGAATGTGTTTGTCAGTAATGTAACAGAATATGTTTGTTACTAATATAACAGAATGTGTTTGTCACGAATGTAACAGAATATGTTTGTTACTAATATAACAGAATGTGTTTGTCACTAATATAACAGAATATGTTTGTCACGAATATAAAAGAATGTGTTTGTCACGAATATAACAGAATGTGTTTGTCAGTAATATAACAGAATATGTTTGTCACGAATATAACAGAATGTTTTTGTCAGTAATATAACAGAATATGTTTGGGTGATTTACACGATCTCTTGTTGTCATACCGACGAAAACAAAATATTGATTTTTTTTTTTAATGTCACAAACAAATGCTGTCCAGAAATGACACGTCCTGTGGTCTGTTAACAGTTGATATACTAGAGACGTGTTTCTCAGAACGATTTGTTTGAAGTTAAGCACAAAGTTACACAACGGGCTATCTCTGCTTTGCCCACTACGGATATTGAAACCCGGTTTCTAGCGTTGTAAGTCCGTACACATAACTGCTGTGTCACAAAGGTGGAATTCTACAGCGATCAATAAAACTCTCACGTCGCGATTGATCTAGAGAAATCTACAGCCAGTAGTTGTCAATATTTTAGACATAACAGATGTGACCATACTTCAATATAAATTATTCACTTGCGCAAAAGTGCATGTGACGTTTGATGAAAAATGTGCACGTGATAGAAAAAACAGGCATCATTTGCGGATTTAGCGTTGGGAAATTACTGTAGAATATGTAAATATTTATATATATGTAAATATGTAAATATGTAAATATTTCAAGACAATAAAACAGTCGCAGGCCTTCGCTACCCCTCCGTTTCGTCTCACTTCGACTTTTTACTCGACAGCTTAGAAAACAACGATTGAGAAGTCAACATCTATCTTGGGTTCGCGATTCGTTACTGCAGTAACGTTTCGCGATTTAGGGTCGTAAAATGCGTGAAAAAATGAGTAGAAAATTCCATCATTTAATTAGATTCAGTTGTTTACGTGTATTCTTAGCGTATCAGCTCATAATTAAAGACCCTTAATGTAACTAGGCGCGAAAATTCTGAAAGGGAAAAGTTCATGTAAATCATAGTGCATGGATGGGAAGAAATAATTTCGGATAGTACAGGTAGTAACTGTTTAAAAACTACCGGAATTTAAAATTCAGAGTTCAATCCCAGCAGTGGACACGGCTCTGGTAGTCTATTGTGTAATTTTGCACTTAATAATATAATAAGAAATAAAAGGCCCGGCATGGCAAGGTGGTTGGGACAATCGACTCGTAATCTAAAATTCCAGGTTCGAATCCCCCACCCCCAAACAAGCTCGCCTTTTCAGCCGTGGGGGTGTTATAAAGTTATGATCAATCCCACTATTCTTTGGTAAAGAATTGACAGTGCGTGGTGATGACTGGCTTCTTTTTTTCTGGTATTGCAGTGCTAAAGTGAGGGACGTATTAGCCCTCATGTAGATTTGCGCGAAATTTGAAAGACAATTAACTAAAAATACAGTATTTGTGTTTCGTTTTTATTGAATTTTTTGCTCTTGTTACTTTATCTGGTTTCTAAATTTTAATCATTGTTACGAAACAGCTTATATGTCATAATCAAATGTTTTTGTCTGAACAATTAGATGGCGATATATTTAGGAATCTATCTGAGGTCAATGGTATCTGGGTATTTTACCCTGGAGGATCAGATTCACTTTGACCTCTTCCTCCTTCCTGGACTTATTTTCCCTAACTGTTTGTATGTTAGGTCCTTCTCAGGGCAATGTCCATTTATAGTTTATTATTCACAGTAGGTCAAGTTAGCTGGTGGCAATTTATTTATTTTTTTATTTTATTTTATTATTATTATTTTTTAAAGTACATAAATATGTAAACAATAAATACAAGATTTAAAGTTTATATACAAACATATTTTACTTTAATTTATTTTTCTTTATGTTTAATATATATGTTAATTGGGGAGAGGTATTTAGGATTTTCTTCATCATGTATAAGGTACCTGTCTAGTTCGCATAATAAATCATTTTTCATCCAATTTTTGTTAAAATATCTAATTGTAATATTTAGGAGTCTATCTGATATGGTTAGTATGTTCGAGTAATTTGGCGATATATAGGAACTCACTCACGTTCAATTTAAATCGGCGCGGTCGACTATCTTACGGACGCCGACAGCGATCCTAGCGACTGCAGTAAAAACTACGCAAATCAAGCTGACAATCATAGCGTGACGACGCCATGTTCGTAGTGTTATAATTAACATGAAATATGTTACTAATACATTACATAACACAAAACAAATAGTACTAGAATGTCATTAATGTGTATTTTCCGCTTAATAAATAATTTGCAAACAATGTTCAAATGGATAAAAAAACTACGTAGTTTATAAGATTATGAAACTGGAAAAGATCCAAAGAAAACGTTTAAACTTACTCCACGTATTTCACATTTGATAATTTTTATAATACCGATAAACGCTTTTTGATTGGTCAATATATGTTTGTTATTAAACAGAAAACTACACAAAGAGCTTTCGAAACCCGGTTTTTAGTAATTCAAGTCCGAAGACATGCCACTGTTCCACTGGGTAGTGGTCAAGAGGTAATCAAATAGCTATGAAATAATCGATTATACTTGTCATAAGACATCAGAACTAGGCCTATTATACCAATAATTACTAGTATACATTGCATTAATCTCTTATGACACTGTAATATACGTAATTCATTTTTGTCAATAATTTTCAATTACTTTATATTATGTAGCCCGTCTTTTTATAATAGTAATAGTGTTGTTGGGTTCATTTATTTAGAATTTATTAACTGAAGGAATGCAAGTATAATTTGTTTTTTTAATTTATTGTCCTCACTATTAAAATCGTCTATAGATGGCGGTACCTGCTTCTCACGTATCCTTCTGCGAAGAGCTTTAATCTTATCTTTAGGTTTTCATTTTTAACCTTTAGTAGCATATATGAGCCGTTTTTGCATATAAAATTCTCAACAAGTGGGTTTCTCGACATCACTGATTGTTACTTCGGTAGCATAGTGTGGTCATCAGACCACTGTTAAATATGTTACATCGGCCTTTCGTTCTTTCCTTAACAGTACAGAAAAACGTGAGTCACCAGAGATTACAATTACACTCATTAGGTTATTAGAAAATTACTCGAGTCGTGTCGCTGCTTCATAACCATAAACTGGCTTATTTGTACTTAAGCACAGAGCCATGTAAAGCATTGTCTATACTGTGACAACCTCGAGTATGGAAACCTAATTTTTAAGAGTCCACCCTGCTTCTGGGGAAGTGTGAACTGGTCAGTTCAGCAGTAGAATAACGTTGTTACACATGGTATTGTTCTCCTTGGTTACGTTGACGTAACAAATAAACTTGGCAGTTTGAGTAAAGTTACAGTGACACTGAGTGCTTGTGAGTCACAGTCAAATTTCTCTTCTGGAACTGACTGACCAGGAGGAAGCGTTATCGGGTCAGATTGCTATCAACGATTTGGACCATTTGAACTTTCTTAATGCAAAGTTTAACCATGAAGGAACCAGTTGTTTATGTTTTTTAAGAATCATTTTGTTTAGTTTTAATTTGTGACAACAGATAATACACCAACAGAAAGACATAAATAAAAATTAGAAACTATAAAGTAAATAAATAACATCAAAAAAATGCTAATCCATACAAAACCAGGTACCACAAAAGCTGTCTTAAATTTGTTTATTTTAGAGTAATGTTCCATTAGTCTATATAGAGTGCTCACTGCAGGGAATCGAACCTTGGATTTTAGCATTGTAAATGGATAAATCTATCGCTGTCCAACAGGGGCACGATCTTAAGGAAACTTTCTCCCTATAATAATCACGTGATTATTCTATGTTCATTCAGCTTGTAACTTTCTATATATATCACTTCGTGCAAGGCCTAACATGGCTTGCCAAGCGAACTCGGGATGACCCTTGTCGTTTCTTCATATGTATGACGTAATCCCCACCAAGGTGGAATACGAGAAGCAATCCCCACCAAGGTGGAATACGAGAAGCTGAATTGTGTCCGAAAGATTTAAGAATATATTTTCAAGGTTGTTGAACTCAAATATAGCTTTGGATTTTGTGTTATTGGCCCAGTTTTGGATCCCAGTAGCGACATGTCTGGTTTTTTTATGTATAGCATTTTTTTTTTTGTCCAGCTAATTTCTCCCTCAGTTCTGTAAATAACAGGACCAAACTTGTCCAGTGGACAATGAGAGGTCGAAGAGATGTCCTTATCAATATGGCACAGCCCCTTATCAAGAGGGGCTGAAATACTCTTATAAAGTCATCTAGGTGTGATTTCGTACCTAGAGTAGTTTTACATGATCACTGGACCCGACACTAACATATATTTCGAGTTCCTCGAGATTTCGGGAACACATGTTTGAAACTGTGTTCTTACACACAACTTATAAGTTTTGAAGTCCAGAAATGGTGCACGTGCTCACATACCGCAAGAAAATATATAATGAATTGGGAAGGGGGATAAAAATGAGCGTAATTTGTACATTGTGGCCTCTATGAGTCACTAGGGTACCTTTGTACGTCGTAAAGGATTGTGGGTGTTTTATGCCAGTAAAATCTAAATACCGCGACGAAAACACTTAGAAACTGGACTTATGAAACTGATGGTTAGTTATGATATTCCTGTGGTTTTAGTTACAGTTGAATAGTGAAAAGTAACAATTGTAAAAACCAGAACCCGACGTGGCCGAGTAGTTAGCATGCTGTATTGTGAATTCGTGTATCACATCTTGTTGTAAAAACCAGGACCCGACCTGACCGAGTAGTTAGCATGCTGTATTGTGAATTCGCGTATCACATCTTGTTGTAAAAACCAGGACCCGACCTGACCGAGTAGTTAGCATGCTGTATTGTGAATTCGCGTATCACATCTTGTTGTAAAAACCAGGACCCGACCTGACCGAGTAGTTAGCATGCTGTATTGTGAATTCGCGTATCACATCTTGTTGTAAAAACCAGGACCCGACCTGACCGAGTAGTTAGCGTGCTGTATTGTGAATTCGCGTATCGCATCTTGTTGTAAAAACCAGGACCCGACCTGGCCTTGTAGTTAGCGTGCTGTACTGTGAATTCGCATATCGCATCTTGTTGTAAAAACGAGGACCCGACCTGGCCTTGTAGTTAGCATGCTGTATTGTGAATTCGCGTATCGCATCTTGTTGTAAAAACCAGGGCCCAACGTGGCCTTGTAGTTAGCGTGCTGTACTGTGAATTCACGTATCGCGTCATGTTTTTGTATTTTGCACCTTCAGGCAGCGGGTTACTTGTACTGTCAAATCTCCAGTTCGATCACATAAGAGTATCCCCAACTGTTGGCGGAGGGTGCTGTTGACTAAATTCTAAAAGAAGCTCTTACGTTTTTCGTTATCACGAATTACGTTTGTATATATGTTTTCATCCTGTTTTCTCATTTTCTTCCTGTTTCTATTATCAGTCCCCATTAATTATTAGCTGTGTTGAACCCAAGACGCCTCCTAGTGGCACAGCAGTAAGTCTGTGGACTTACAGCGCTAGAAACCGAGTTTCGATACCCGTAATGGGCAGAGGATAGATAGCTCATTGCGTAGCTTTGTCCTTAATTATAAACAACTTTTACTACAGCGGCGCAGTGATATATCTGTGGGCTTACAGCGCTAGAAGCCGAGTTTCGATACCCGTAATGGGCAGAGGATAGATAGCTCACTTTTTGTGCTTAACTACAAACAAGCAATATAAGATAATTTTATGAATAATAGCTGCTTGTTTTTTTTCTCTAATTTTCTCGTTGGTTTGTTTTCTGGAGGTGATTCGTATGTGTGTGTTGTCATGGTTACGATATGGGATAATATTACGATAAAAGTCAAGAGACGTTTGAGCCCTCATACTATCAAACAAAAAAATCCTCTGTGTCGTGCTTTATAAATAACCTAAATGTAGAAAGTTAATTAATTAATCATTTTTCAGCCGTCTTTAGCAGTACACTACAGAGAATAAATTAATTTCTTGAGATAACATTTAAAGTTCAACCATTAAGAGTGTACTTTAAACACAGACATCAAGTCGACCGGTGGCGTCAAGAAGCCCGAGTCTTGTCATGACTCACGCTACTTCGTATAGACAGCCTGGCGCGACTTTCGTCGGACTCGGAGATGATTCTGCACGCGACCGCGTGGGAGCGGTAATGTCGTGCTTTCGCGTTTGTGGCAAATTACAACGTAACAGCCGCAATCGATTCGTGTTACGCGTTTCTGTCGGTAAGATGGCGGTGGATTTCGCTACGACTTACAAAATTCTTGTGCTCGGTGACAGCAATGTTGGAAAAACGTGTATTGTTCACCGTTACTGTGATGAAACGTTCTACGACACTTACATATCAACAATAGGTAAGGCTAGTGTAAAAGTCCATATTATTCGACAGTGATTCCGTTTACTAGTCCATACTTTTCAATATTTGTTCGTCAGGCTCGTTTCGATGGACTTCTTCAAATCCACAGGGAAAAAAGAAAAACAATTACTTATAATTAAGATACATCAGAATCTTGAAATGCTTTATTTGTTTATTCGAAATTAAGCATAATGGGCTATCTGTGCTCTGCCCACCATAAGTATCGAAACCTGGTTTCTATCGGTGTGACCCCGCAGACACACCACTGTGTTAAGAGGGAAGGTAATAAAGTGTTTCACAAATAATACTTACTTGTCATCAAATAGCATAAAAGACCATTAAAATTCGGTGTTGGACATCCATTGCAGACACAGGGCCTGGTCATATGCCAGAGACAACTATACTGGGACTTTGAGTCCAAAGATTAATGTTTTGCGTCTCGTTGCTACAAAACAAAACACCCACGTTCTGGGGGCGTGGGTGTGTTGTAAAAATGGTAGTAGAATAGCAGAGTAACCCAAATGTTTCCTGGGGGTGCAGTTCACTATCCCCCTCCCCGAATGACACAGCAGTATCTCTGTGAACTTAGTACGTTAGGAATCGGGTTTCGATAATCGTGGTGGGCAGAGCATAAATAGCCCATTGTGTAGCTTCGCGCTCCGTTGAAGTCAACAAAACCAGATTAATCCCCCCTAGTTTGTTAGATCAAGATTCATTATGGTAGATCTGTGTGCACATACGAAAGAATCAAATGAATGCACGAATCTTGGATCACGAGTCGTGCTTACGAGCATTTTTTACGTTACACACGCGCAAACACGTTGTATCTAGATTCTATCTGTGTGAATACAATAATGCAAAGCAGAAAAGCCGAACCTAAACTAACATATGTTTTCTACATACTTTTCTTAAATAAAGTATTCTAATTATGCGAAAACCCTTCACCGTATCTTTACAACTTATCCTAAAATAATAAAGGAAATTTAATATTCTAGCCTTAACAAATGGACTGTTGACTTGGTTAAAGACCACCAAACCAACAAATGGACTGTTGACTTGGTTAAAGACTACCAAACCAACAAATGGACCGTTGACTTGGTTACAGACCACCAAACCAGCAAATGGACTGTTGACTTGGTTAAAGACCACCAAACCAACAAATGGACTGTTGACTTGGTTAAAGACCACCAAACCAACAAATGGACTGTTGACTTGGTTAAAGACCACCAAACCAACAAATGGACTGTTGACTTGGTTAAAGACTGCCAAACCAACAAATGGACTGTTGACTTGGTTAAAGACCACCAAACCAACAAATGGACTGTTGACTTGGTTAAAGACCACCAAACCAACAAATGGACCGTTGACTTGGTTAAAGACCACCAAACCAACAAATGGACTGTTGACTTGGTTAAAGACTGCCAAACCAACAAATGGATTGTTAACTTGGATAAATACCACCAAATCAACAAATGGACTGTTGACTTGGTTAAAGACCACCAAACCAACAAATGGACTGTTGACTTGGTTAAAGACCACCAAACCAACAAATGGACTGTTGACTTGGTTAAAGACCACCAAACCAACAAATAGACTGTTGACTTGGTTAAAGACTGCCAAACCAACAAATGGACCGTTGACTTGGTTAAAGACCACCAAACCAACAAATGGACTGTTGACTTGGTTAAAGACCATCAAACCAGCAAATGGACCGTTGACTTGGTTAAAGACCACCAAACCAACAAATGGACTGTTGACTTGGTTAAAGACCACAAACCAACAAATGGACCGTTGACTTGGTTAAAAACCACCAAACCAACAAATGGACTGTTGACTTGGTTAAAGACCACCAAACCAACAAATGGACTGTTGACTTGGTTAAAGACTGCCAAACCAACAAATGGACTGTTGACTTGGTTAAAGACTGCCAAACCAACAAATGGACTGTTTACTTGGTTAAAGACCACCAAACCAACAAATGGACTGTTCACTTGGTTAAAGACCACCAAACCAACAAATGGACTGTTCACTTGGTTAAAGACTGCCAAACAAACAAATGGACCGTTGACTTGGTTAAAGACCACCAAACCAACAAATGGACTGTTGACTTGGTTAAAGACCACCAAACCAACAAATGGACCGTTGACTTGGTAAAAGACCACCAAACCAACAAATGGACCGTTGACTTGGTTAAAGACCATCAAACCAACAAATGGACTGTTGACTTGGTTAAAAACCACCAAACCAACAAATGGACTGTTGACTTGGTTAAAGACCACCAAACCAACAAATGGACTGTTGACTTGGTTAAAGACCACCAAACCAACAAATGGACTGTTGACTTGGTTAAAGACTGCCAAACCAACAAATGGACTGTTGACTTGGTTAAAGACTGCCAAACCAACAAATGGACTGTTGACTTGGTTAAAGACCACCGAACCAACAAATGGACTGTTGACTTGGTTAAAGACCACCAAACCAACAAATGGACTGTTGACTTGGTTAAAGACTGCCAAACCAACAAATGGACTGTTCACTTGGTTAAAGACCACCAAACCAACAAATGGACTGTTCACTTGGTTAAAGACCACCAAACCAACAAATGGACTGTTCACTTGGTTAAAGACCACCAAACCAACAAATGGACTGTTCACTTGGTTAAAGACCACCAAACCAACAAATGGACTGTTCACTTGGTTAAAGAGCACCAAACCTATATTTGTTTTATTTTATTTTCACATTGTGTTGACGGAATAACCAAGGAAAAAATCACACGTGGGATATTAAGTCAGTTTTTTATACGAGACTGTTATTGCGAACTTAATCATTTGGAATTAAAGTTGTTTCACACCAAAGGAAAATAAGAACCCAGATTTTCCGAGTTGCTAAAAACCGAACGAGCATTTATATTGTTGTTTATTTTTCTGCCATTACGAACTAGTTAAGACAATGCATTACATAATAAACCCAGGAACTATTAACTGTTTATATCTGTATTCAACGAATAAAATTTTTGTTATGCATATCTCGAAACAGTCAACAAAATTTTGATTTCTCTAAGTGTTGATTTACATATATAATTCTGAGCTTTGAAACTTTATTTAATAATATGGTTCATTTATTGTTTTCTTTAATCATTTACAAATAATTAATGTGATAAGTGTTAACATTTTTGATGTTCGCAGCCATGATGTATTTAACCACCAAGACATTTAAACAGGGTTAAAAATTATAATTTTGTCAGTTTAATACAAAATTCCATGAAAAGAAATAAAATAATTGGCAGTAGAAACGTTTAAGACGCTTTAGTTTTGAGTGTTGTGAAGCACAAGGCTACACAGTGGGCTATCTTTACTCTGCCCACACTGGTATCTAAACCTGATATTTAGCTCGTATGCCTGCAGGCTTATCGCTGACCCCACCACATAACTGAATTTTAATTTCATGCCCCTGTAAAACATCTTTTCCTGCATATACAATAAATGTTTTGCAGGAAGAACGAAATACGCCACTTTATTTCAAAGGCAATTTTAAGAGTCCGATCAAATCCCCGTTCCAGCAAAACATGAAAACCAGGAATCCATCACTCTTTCCAGCTATTGTAATCTTACCGCACATTTTGGAAATTATTTTTAACGTGTGTTCTCCGAAATTAAACGTCATTTTTATAATTTAATTTTCACTTTTCAACTTCACGGCTCAATATTTAGTTTTCCTTTGTTCCCAGTTGGTGTTTTTTACCTGAATAGAAAGTCACGCGTCAATTCGTTTCAAGCCATATGACAGATTGACGACAAAAGAAACCGTTAGATATGTGAAGAAACACATGTTTGTGTATGTTAATTAAATATTCTAAATATACATTATAGGCCAGGTGAGTCGAGGCGTTCGACTCGTAATCTGAGGGTCGTTGGTTTGAATCCCCGTCGCACCAAACATGTTCGCCCTTTCAGCCGTGGGGGCGTTATTGTGTGACGGTCAACCCCACTATTCGTTGGTAAAAGAGTAGCCCAATAGTTGGCGGTGGGTGATGATGACTAGCTGCCTTCCTTCTTTTCTTACACTACTAAATTATGGACGGCTAGCATAGATAACCCTCGAGTAGCTTTGCGCAAAAATAAAAAACACAGAAATAAAATATAAATCATTAACTTAAAAAAATAATAAAACATTAAAACTTTCATTAACATAATATTAATAATTCAATAATTTTATAATTTAAATTATGCACAATATAGAAACGATATAATCTGTAAAACAATTCGTGTTGACAAGTGATTAAATAACATCACAACTGTTTGAGATAAACCTCGCACTTTGAAAGTTTATTACCTGTATATTTGAGTCACGTTGAGTGATTTGACAAGCTTTCTGATGTCATCTGATTTGTTTACAGATGTGAATATATCAACCAGCACGCATGAGTTCTTGTTCAAAACAAACAAACGTCTGTACTGAACTTACAAGTGTGAATATATCAACACCACAAAACCTTGTTTCCTCACTAAACTTCTGAACAAGTTATGTCGTCTAGCTTAAAACGTATACAAATCTAGTTAATGCAAAGTATTGAAACTATAATAAAATACACTTTTAGGGCCAAGGAAACGTAACTATAAAATAGAATTAGTTTGTATTTGCATATAGCAAAGCCACATCGAGTCGACCATAAGAAAGGGGCTGCTATTTGACATTCTAGTCTTTCTAGGTTATAATCAGTGATGTCGAGAAACCCACTTGTTGAGAAACTTACATGCAAAAACGGCTCGTTTGGGTTGAGAAAATATTTTACATAGAAGAGCGAACAACGTTTCGACCTTCTTCGGTCATCGTTAGGTTCACAAAGCGGTAATTGACCGGAAGCTGACCACATGTTTGAAAGGGGTTCTGTAACTGAGTCTCGGAATGTAGAGGGCGGTGTTAGATGTTTGAATATGTAATTTACCATGTAAGTTGTATTTCACTTACGTGTTTTCATGTTACTATTAATTTCAGAAACTTGAGTTTCAATATCCAGAGTAGTTTGTATCTACAACAATCATCATTTTATAAACACTTTGGCTCATTTGGATTGGCCAGCTGGTTTGAAAACTAAATTTGATAGTCGCGGGTTCGAATCACCGTCCCAATTTGGTGACTTTTTCATCCGTGGGGACGTTATAATGTTAGAGTTGATCACACTATTCTTTGGTGAGTAACTAGTACCAACAACCATCGATGAAAGAATAGAAGTTAAGTAACTATTACCAACAACCATCGATGAAAGAATAGAAGATAAGTAACTAGTACAACCAACCAGCGATGAAAGAATAGAAGGTGAGTAACTAGTACAACCAACCAGCAATGAAAGATAAGAAGGTAAGTAACTAGTACAACCAACCAGCGATGAAAGAATAGAAGGTGAGTAACTAGTACAACCAACCAGCAATGAAAGATAAGAAGGTAAGTAACTAGTACAACCAACCAGCAATGAAAGAACAGAAGGTAAGTAACTAGTACAACCAACCAGCAATGAAAGAATAGAAGGTAAGTAACTTGTACAACCAACCAGCAATGAAAGAATAGAAGGTAAGTTACTAGTACCACCAACCAGCAATGAAAGACCAGAAGGTAAGTTACTAGTACCACCAACCAGCAATGAAAGACTAGAAGGTAAGTAGTTAGTACAACCAACCAGCAATGAAAGACTAGAGGTAAGTAACTAGTACCAACAACCAGCAATGAAAGAATAGAAGGTAAGTAATTTTTTTTGAGAAAAATATTTTGCAACCGAAACGAGCCGTTTTTGCATATAAAATTCTCAACAAGTAGGTTTCTCGATATCACTGATTGTTACTTATCTTCTATTCTTTTATTGCTGATTGTTGGTACTAGTTACTTACCTTTTATTCTTTCATTGCTGGTTGGTTGTATTAGTTACTTACCTTCTAGTCTTTCATTGCTGGTTGGTTGTATTAGTTACTTACCTTCTAGTCTTTCATTGCTGGTTGGTTGTACTAACTACTTACCTTCTAGTCTTTCATTGCTGATTGTTGGTACTAGTTACTTACCTTTTATTCTTTCATTGCTGGTTGATTGTACTAACTACTTACCTTCTAGTCTTTCATTGCTGGTTGGTTGTACTAACTACTTACCTTCTAGTCTTTCATTGCTAAATTAGTGACAACCAGCGTGGATAATTCTCGTGTAACTCTGAGCGAAATTCAAAACAAGCCAAACCTATCAAATTAATTACGTATATTTCAAAGAAATATATGTAAGCATCCTTTTGGTGGAGAAGCGACGAGTCTACGAATTTATAACACTAAACTTAAGGGTTCTATTCCCCCTCGGTTTGGCTTTGCAATAAAAACATACAGACATATGTAAACATTAAGTTATAATTCATATACGCAAAATATTAAATACCTTGTAAAACGTCACGGGTGTAATAATTGCAGCCATCTGAGATCGACTAATAAATTGCTGAAAATGGCTGCGCAATGGGCTATCTTAGTTCTGCCCACTGGTGGTTGTACGTATCACTGATCCATTTAGGGTGAACAGTTTAGGTCCAGCATTTCTTGAGGGTTTCTGTACTTAGCAACTGCGAACATTTTGTGAATCAGGGAATATTTGAATCGGACAAACTCTTACCTTGAAGGTTTAAAACGCTCAGAATCAGCGTTTGAAACCAGAAATATGCAAAACTTTTTATGTAGCTTTGTACAAACACACACAATGTTTAATAGCCACAGAAACCTTCTGAAATAACATATAAAACCTGTTTATTTAAAATACGACTCAAGAATGCATGACTGACACGAATAACCAAAAACCTAACAAAGTAAACAGATAAGTAAATTCTTTGTTATTTGTCCGTATCTTCTCTACTGTCATATATCATTCATCATACTTATCAAAAGATCGTTTTTTAGAAGCATACAGCTTCTAAACAGAAACATACGCTTTAAAGTGCGGTTTTTAACAGATATGTTTGGACACCAGGGGGCTTAGAAACAAGAAAATGTTTAAAAATACAATTTGGAAACAACTGTTGCTGATTAATATTCAATATATTTGTTATAAATTATTTGTTGATGAAAAACGATATCCTATTGGCACTGTTTGAAAGTGTACACGAGTTTTTCTCCCTCTATCGTACGTTTTGTACTCCTGTAAAAATGGAGACATCTTTACATCTAAGGTAAAGATCATACGTATTTATTTGTCTTAAACAGCTGTGTTTAAAGACTACAAGACCGCGCCTGGATAGTGACTGACATAGACATACGTTAACTCCAAGGCTTAGTGTTCAGCGCCCTCTATCCTACCATACAAGATTAGCCCGAGAGTTGGCTGTGAGTGTTATTAACTAGATGTCTTCTCTTTGTTTATGCTGTATTCCGAAACACACACACAGATAACGAAACTTTGGCATCAAAAATTAACAACGTCTTTTATAAAAAACAAAAAAGCCCGATACGGCCACGTGGGTTAATGCACTTGACTTGTAATCTGAGGGTCTTAGGTTCGAATCCCAGTCGCACCAAACATGTTCGCCATTTCAGCCGTTGGGGTGTTATAATGTGATGGTCAATCCCACTATTCGTTGGTGAAAGAGTAGCTCAAGAGCAGGCGGTGGGTGGTGATGACCAGCTGCCTTCCCTCTAATCTTACACTGCTAAATTAAGGACAGATAGCCTCGTGTGGCTTTGCGCGAAATTCAAAACAAGCCAAACTTTTATAAACATGAAAATGTTTCTCATACAAACTACTCTTTATTCTGTACATTATATATTATAAAAATCACACCATATTTTTTATATCCAGTTCCAAATCGACCTTTGTTCAGTACCAAGGCTGATCAGACTGGTTGACTTAGTAGTAGTACAGAATCTGTTGATGTCATCAGTCTCGTGTTGATGTCATCAGTCTCGTGTTGATGTCATCAGTCTCATGTTGATGTCATCAGCCTCGTGTTGATGTCATCAGTCTCATGTTGATGTCATCAGTCTCGTGTTGATGTCATCAGTCTCATGTTTATGTCATCAGTCTCGTGTTGATGTCATCAGTCTCATGTTGATGTCATCAGCCTCGTGTTGATGTCATCAGTCTCGTGTTGATGTCATCAGTCTCGTGTTGATGTCATCAATCTCATGTTCTGATGTCATCAGTCTCGTGTTGATGTCATCAGTCTCATGTTGATGTCATCAGTCTCATGTTGATGTCATCAGTCTCATGTTGATGTCATCAGTCTCGTGTTGATGTCATCAGCCTCATGTTGATGTCATCAGTCTCGTGTTGATGTCATCAATCTCATGTTCTGATGTCATCAGTCTCGTGTTGATGTCATCAGTCTCATGTTGATGTCATCAGTCTCGTGTTGATGTCATCAGTCTCATGTTGATGTCATCAGTCTCATGTTGATGTCATCAGTCTCGTGTTGATGTCATCAGCCTCATGTTGATGTCATCAGTCTCGTGTTGATGTCATCAGTTTCATGTTGATGTCATCAGTCTCATGTTCTGATGTGAATCATGATAAGTAATTAAAGTGTACTTATTATGAGACCCAGAATTGTGGGTATAATCAGGATTGTGTAAACGATTAATAATAGAATATTATTTATTAATTTTAAACACCAGTTCATTAATATTATTATTCTTTACTTGAATTACTTTTACTATAATTTCAACCAGACGTACTCGCAAGTTTTATGTATAAATCGTCCCCACGTTTAAAGTGACAGATTAAAGGGAAGGTAACTAGACAATAGCTCTCATGGCCAGCTTTGTACTTATCTTTACCAACGAAAAGCGAGATTGACTCTCAAATTATAACACTTCAACTGCTTTTATATCCAGTTCCAAATCGACCTTTGTTCAGTACCAAGGCTGATCAGACTGGTTGACTTAGTAGTAGTACAGAATCTGTTGATGTCATCAGTCTCGTGTTGATGTCATCAGCCTCATGTTGATGTCATCAGTCTCGTGTTGATGTCATCAGTCTCATGTTGATGTCATCAGTCTCGTGTTGATGTCATCAGCCTCATGTTGATGTCATCAGTCTCGTGTTGATGTCATCAGTCTCGTGTTGATGTCATCAGTCTCATGTTGATGTCATCAGTCTCGTGTTGATGTCATCAGTCTCGTGTTGATGTCATCAGTCTCATGTTGATGTCATCAGTCTCGTGTTGATGTCATCAGTCTCATGTTGTCCGTATTCGCGGACAAGAATCGAACCCACGATCCTCAGATTGCAAATTTAACGCACTAACCACCAAGCCATGCTAGACCCTAACCACCATAACCTGCCAGACTATAGCCCTCAGACCAAGCTAAGCCATATCCTGCCAGACTATAGCCCTCAGACTAAGCTAAGCCATATCCTGCCAGACTATAGCCCTCAGACCAAGCTAAGCCATATCCTGCAAGACTATAGCCCTCAGACCAAGCTGAGCTATATCCTGCTAGACTGTAGCCCTCAGACCAAGCTAAGCCATATCCTGCTAGACTATAGCCCTCAGACCAAGCTGAGCCATATCCTTCCAGACTATAGCCCTCAGACCAAGCTAAGCCATATCCTGCTAGACTGTAGCCCTCAGACCAAGCTAAGCCATATCCTGCTAGACTATAGCCCTCAGACCAAGCTAAGCCATATCCTGCTAGACTGTAGCCCTCAGACCAAGCTAAGCCATATCCTGCTAGACTATAGCCCTCAGACCAAGCTAAGCCATATCCTACCAGACTATAGCCCTCAGACCAAGCTAAGCCATATCCTTCCAGACTATAGCCCTCAGACCAAGCTCAGCTCTAACCACACTAATAATTCCACACTTTTAAAAACAATGTTCTGGTAAATGTGTCTTTTAAGTTATTTATCCATCTACTAACCTCAATGTACCGAGAAGACGTAGTGAAATGACTGTTATTTATCCATCTACTAACCTCAATGTACCGAGAAGACGAAGTGAAATAACTGTTATTTATCCATCTACTAACCTCAATGTACCGAGAAGACGAAGTGAAATAACTGTTATTTATCCATCTACTAACCTTCAATGTACCGAGAAGACGAAGTGAAATAGCTGTTATTTATCCATCTACTAACCTCAATGTACCGAGAAGACGTAGTGAAATGACTGTTATTTATCCATCTACTAACCTCAATGTACCGAGAAGACGAAGTGAAATGACTGTTATTTGCAACTCGTGAGAAAGCGCTACCTCGTATCGGCTTTTAGAATTAAATTTATTTAATTTTAGTGAAAAACAGCAACTCGAGTACATCTTCCTAGCAACCAAATTAATAAAGCGTCAGTTGCCATGACAACATTATGAAAATATGGTGTGATAAACAAAGATCCTTAAATCGGTAATAAAGCGAACATCAACGTGGACCCAGATAGCGTTAGTTGTCTGGTACGAGTGTAGAGGAGGATACAGAAAGTTTGCACTTTAAGATCCCGTCAAGCACCTGGATAAAGTGAGAAATATTAACATACAGATTACCATAATGTTTATGGTGTTTCCAAGTCCAGCCCTATAGCTTAATACGGAAACGTGAACTGATGCACGAGAACGCTGCCAACATTTTCGTTCATTGGTCAGTAAAGAAGCGCATTGGTGTATTTGTTTGTTGAAGCTCGTAAACACCATCGAATAACGAGATTGACCATGAAATTTTAACGTCTCCATATTCTGTGGCGTAGTTCGAACACTCTAGTACCCAAACCCCCAAACTAAATGTGTTTCAGAAGCGGTAAGTGCATTCCAGAAACGATTGTTTACTGTAGCCACCTGTAGAGCTATCTATAAATATAATATTATTGCAAACACAGGTAGAAAGCTTCAGTTACAAAATCATTTGAGATTCTGTACAAAAGTACGTGAATTAGGTGGTGTGTAATCGTTGGGTCATTTAACAGGAGTTCTCTTCTTAATTACAATACGTTTTGATTAGGCACCTAATTAACTGTTTTGTTTTAGTTGTTATCTATTAAACGCTGTAAAACGGAGTTTATTTTTCAGTTTTTGGTAACATTTCTATGTTTCCTAGTGAGACAACGAACTGATAAAATCCAGAGCTCAGTTCCTCGCGGTTAACACAGAAGGAAACACAACGTGGCTTTGCTCTAAAGTGAAAAAAGAAATTAGCATCTCCAAGTTGTAATTTTACTTATTTTTATTTTACTTTCAGTTAACAAATGAAAGTCACGTATTCTAAGTAATACCTCTCTGTCGCAACGTATTCTGTAATATGTATGACAATAAGCTATTACGGGTAGCATTAATATGTTTGTAAAAGTAGATCAAAGTTCTAGTTGCAACGGGCCTTATTCCTTGTTTGTTTGAAGTTTACACAAAGCTTCACGATAGCTATTTGCGCTAACGGTCCTTAATTTGGCACTGAAAGACAAGATAGAAGACATCCAGTCACCCCTACCCACCGCCAAATCTTGGGCTACTTTTTTACCAGTGAATAGTGGGATTGATTGTCACATTATAACATCCCCACAGCTGAAAGGGCGAGCATGTTTGGTGCGATGGAGATTCGAACCGGCGACCCTCAGATTACGAGTTCAGTGCCTTAACCACCAGGCCATGCCGGGTCTCGTTGAGGTGGGAGTAGAACCCTAAAAACTTTAAATAATATTTAGCTAAATAAAAAGTTTATTGTAACTCACAACGTCTACCAAGCAAAAAGAAAACCCACAAGAAAACATTAAACATTTAATAACCCAAGTTAGGTAAAACAAGAAGTCGCCAAATACTTTTTAAGAGTGTTCTTAGTGACTGACTGCAACATATATAACGTTCGTTATTCACGAAAATTGATTTTCACTGAACTTCTCCATATTATATAAAGAGACCTATGATAAAGCAGTATCTAACAGAGTTGGTCTGTTGTTTTTTTGGGATTTCGCACAAAGCTACTCGAGGGCTATCTGTGCTAGCCGTCCCTAATTTATCAGTGTAAGACTAGAGGTAAGGCAGCTAGTCATCACCACCCACCGCCAACTCTTGGGCTACTCTTTTACCAACGAACAGTGTGAGTGACCGTCACATTATAACGCCCCCAACGCTGAAAGTGCGAGCATGTTTAGCGCGACGCGGGCGCGAACCCGCGACCCTCGGATTACGAGTCGCACGCCTTACGCGCTGGGCCATGCCAAGCCAAATAAATAATTTGTTGTTTTGAATTAAGCACAAAGCTACACAATGGGCTATCTGTGCTCTGCCCACCACGGGTATCGAAACCCGTTTTTTAGCGTTGTAAGTCCGCAGACATACCGCTGAGCCACTGAGGGGGGGGCAGAGTTGGTCTGTTTTTGTGTTTATTTTAGTGATTTATTTGATCGATACAAAATCACTTGCACGTGTGCAATCAGAGCGACCCAGTATTTGCCTACTAGGCACGTTTGTTACAAAATCGAATCTGAAAATGTAATCGCTTAATATATATATACGTTGTAATTAAGGAGACATTTTATTAAGTTTTTATCGATACTCATAGATATTTACCATTCTGTTCCAATGTTTGCACCCAGCCACCTGGCGGTAACCAAGAGTACTGAGTTTTTAATGTCTCTAGGAAATGCTTTCAACCTGAGGTATTGATTTCACGTAGTATAGATAGCCAATGCTACACCAGTAATGGGAACCACAAATATGATACTTTTATTTAACAAAGACGAAATAGGTCAACGAAACATTTACTTGCTGTAGCTCACGTGCGTGACGAAAATTCAGAGCTTGGCGGCAAATAGCACCAGGTATTGCAGTTTCAAATACAGATATCGGTATCAGTAAGCATTAAAAAGTAAAAATACATACATTTAAAGTACGAATCGAAGCTTATGATCAACAGAAACGAGCGTTTCATTGAAGTTTGTTCTGTTGTTTTAATTATAGATTGTCAAATTTTATATTATCCAATTTCTTATAATGAGAAACAGTCGTTTTAATTACATGTATAAAATTGTCTGATCATGTGGAGTATGGTAAGTGATTGACATTTATCAAAGAATAATGGGATTGATTGTAACTTTATAACGTCCCCAAGGCTGAAAGGGCGAGTGTGTTTGGTGCAATGAGAATTCGAACCAGTGACCCTCAGATTACGAGTCGAGTGCTCTAACCACCTGGCCATGCCAGATCCGGTCATTACGGATATTAAGGACCATGTCGACTTTCAAACTGCGCGTGAAGCAGGAGCTCAGTTTCCACAAATCAGTTTTGACAGACTATTCAGAGGTAACTACAGACTATTCAGAGGTAACTACAGACTATTCAGAGGTAACTACAGACTATTCAAAGGTAACTACAGACTATTCAGAGGTAACTACAGACTATTCAAAGGTAACTACAGACTATTCAGAGGTAACTACAGACTATTCAAAGGTAACTTCCAAGACACCCAGAGGTAATAGTGATCGAACAGGAGTGGGTATATCGGTAATAAAAACTGTGGGTGCAAATTTCTGTTTGTTACTATAAACAGATTCTGAAGTTCAACAGGTGCTACATTATTCCCAAACTTACTCCAATATTCAATACTCAAGATTCAGCTCTTTGCAAATATGTCGTGCAAAAGAAATTACAAAAGTTGTTGCACAACAAAACTGAGGCTTCAAATAAGGTGCTGATTAGAACATAAGCTGTAAACACTGAATAACTGAAAGCACGTGACGTGTGCCAATTCGGTAAGCTGTGAACATCATACCACTGAAAGCATGCGACGTATTCTGAATCACTGAGCTGTAAAAATTGTATGACTGAAAGTACGTGACGTATTCTGAATCACTGAGCTGTAAAAATTGTATCACTGAAAGTACGTGACGTATTCTGATTCGTTGAGTTTCGCCCTTTTATGTACTGGCAATAAAATAACAACATGGAGAAAAATACACAAGACTTTTACCTTGCTTTTGTTGTTCGGACAGTAAAATTTGTCGGAGGTGAAGTAGTGGTGTGGGTTTTAGTAGTGGTTTTATGAAACCTAAAGAAATGTGAATGGCATCTAGAGCGTATGTAAATAGTGCTACCGATCCTGTGCACTTTGTAATTCTGCATTATTTCCCTGGATTGTCAGTATCTCTTCCAAGACGATTATGCAACAGTCTACCACGTTTGTATTATTTAATATTGTTTGAAAAGATATAACTGAGACTTCACTTACTGTCCACGTTGGAAATCAACTTCAACTTTGCATCAACCACCTAGCTGTCCCAAAAACTGTGTTAGTTAGACAGTTTGTTTGTTTTTAATTTCGAGCAAAGCTACACGAGGGCTATCTGCGTTAGCCGACGCTAATTTAGCAATGTAAGACCTGAGAAAAGACAGCTTGTTATCACCACCTACCGCCAACTTTTAAGCTACTCTTTTACCAACGAATACTTGGTTTAATCGTCACATTTTAACTCACCCAAGACTGCATGGGCGAGCATGTTTGGTGTGACAAAGATTCCAACTTCTGACCCTCTGATTGCGAATCGAGTATTCTAACCACCACGCCATAACGGGCCCAGCTAAACAGATATAAACCAAACTCCTCAGCGATGATTGGACTTCATTTGAAGTCCTGTACATAGTGAATTCTATCTCATGCCAAACCTTGACTATCATCACACGTCCCCCCGCTGGTACAACGATAAGTCTACAGATTTACACGCTAAAATCAGGGGTTCGATTCCCCTTGGAAGACTCACCAGATGTGGCTTTGTTGTAAGAAAATGGACACACATACACTATTATCACTGCACAAAGTTATGCTGATGAACAAAATGATCATAGTTTAAAATCTAATAATTACTTAAGATTGTCTTAACATAAACTGAAATGTCGTTCACAGGTTCTAAATTTTGTCTTCTTACATTTTTTCTAGGAATTGATTTTAAACAGAAAATCATCAACCTGGACGGAACACCAATAAAACTTCAGATATGGTGAGTGTAAACAATAGATAGGAAACACCTATAAAACTTCAGATATGGTGAGTGTGAACAATAGATAGGAAACACCTATAAAACTTAAGATATGGTGAGTCTAAACAATAGATAGGAAACACCTATAAAACTTCAGATATGGTGAGTGTGAACAATAGATAGGAAACACCTATAAAACTTCAGATATGGTGAGTGTAAACAATAGATAGGAAACACCTATAAAACTTCAGATATGGTGAGTGTAAACAATAGATAGGAAACACAAATAAAACTTCAGATATGGTGAGTGTGAACAATAGATAGGAAACACCTCTAAAACTTCAGATATGGTGAGTGTGAACAATAGATAGGAAACACCTATAAAACTTCAGATATGGTGAGTGTAAACAATAGATAGGAAACACCTGTAAAACTTCAGATATGGTGAGTGTAAACAATAGATAGGAAACACCTGTAAAACTTCAGATATGGTGAGTGTAAACAATAGATAGGAAACACCTATAAAACTTCAGATATGGTGAGTGTAAACAATAGATAGGAAACACAAATAAAACTTCAGATAGAGTGAGTGTAAACAATAGATAAGAAACACCTGTAAAACTTCAGATATGGTGAGTGTAAACAATAGATAGGAAACACCTGTAAAACTTCAGATATGGTGAGTGTAAACAATAGACAGTAAACATCTATAGAACTTCAGATATGGTGAGTGTAAAAGACAGATAAACAAAGTAACGAACAAAAGATCTCAAGTTCCCCAGAATGTTATCAGTTGGCAAAATGAAACATGTTTATCAGAATAGAATTATAGGATGTTTCTGTCCCGTTATGACTAAACCAAAGCAGATGGTTAATATGTGAAACAGAACAAAAAATAATAGAGACAATACCAGAAATACTGACTCTGTAACTTAAACTAGGTAAACACTGTGAGACAATACCAGAAATACTGACTTTGTAACCTAAACTAATTACACACTGTGAGACAATACCAGAAATACTGACTTTGTAACTTAAACCAGGTACACACTGTGAGACAATACCAGAAATACTGACTTTGTAGCTTAAACCAAGTACACACTGTGAGACAATACCAGAAATACTGACTCTGTAACTTAAACTAGGTAAACACTGTGAGACAATACCAGAAATACTGACTTTGTAACCTAAACTAGTTACACACTGTGAGACAATACCAGAAATACTGACTCTGTAACTTAAACTAGGTAAACACTGCGAGATAATACCAGAAATACTGACTTTGTAACTTAAACTTGGTACACACTGTGAGACAATACCAGAAATACTGACTCTGTAACTTAAACTTGGTACACACTGTGAAAAAATACCAGAAATACTGACTTTGTAACTTAAACTAGGTACACACTGTGAGACAATACCAGAAATACTGACTTTGTAACTTAAACTAGGTACACACTGTGAGACAATACCAGAAATACTGACTTTGTAACTTAAACTAGTTACACACTGTGAGACATTACCAGAAATACTGACTTTGTAACTTAAACTAGTTACACACTGTGAGACAATACCAGAAATACTGACTTTGTATCCTAAACTAGTTACACACTGTGAGACAATACCAGAAATACTGACTTTGTAGCTTAAACTAGGTACACACTGTGAGACAATACCAGAAATACTGACTTTGTAGCTTAAACTAGTTACACACTGTGAGCCAATACCAGAAATACTGACTCTGTAACTTAAACTTGGTACACACTGTCAAACAATACCAGAAATACTGACTTTGTACCTTAAACTAGGTACACACTGTGAGACAATACCAGAAATACTGACTTTGTAACTTAAACTAGTTACACACTGTGAGACAATACCAGAAATACTGACTTTGTAACTTAAACTAGTTACACACTGTGAGACAATACCAGAAATACTGACTTTGTAACTTAAACTAGTTACACACTGTGAGACAATACCAGAAATACTGACTCTGTAACTTAAACTAGGTACACACTGTGAGACAATACCAGAAATACTGACTCTGTAACTTAAACTAGGTAAACACTGTGAGACAATACCAGAAATAGTGACTTTGTAACCTGAACTAGTTACACACTGTGAGACAATACCAGAAATACTGACTTTGTAACTTAAACCAGGTACACACTGTGAGACAATACCAGAAATACTGACTTTGTAACTTAAACTAGTTACACACTGTGAGACAATACCAGAAATACTGACTTTGTAACTTAAACTAGTTACACACTGTGAGACAATACCAGAAATACTGACTTTGTAGCTTAAACCAAGTACACACTGTGAGACAATACCAGAAATACTGACTCTGTAACTTAAACTAGGTAAACACTGTGAGACAATACCAGAAATACTGACTTTGTAACCTGAACTAGTTACACACTGTGAGACAATACCAGAAATACTGACTTTGTAACTTAAACCAGGTACACACTGTGAGACAATACCAGAAATACTGACTTTGTAACCTAAACTACTTACACACTATGAGACAATACCAGAAATACTGACTTTGTAGTTTAAACTAGGTACACACTGTGAAAAAATACCAGAAATCCTGACTTTGTAACTTAAACTAGTTACACACTGTGAGACAATACCAGAAATACTGACTTTGTAACCTAAACTAGTTACACACTGTGAGACAATACCAGAAATACTGACTTTGTAGCTTAAACTAGGTACACACTGTGAGACAATACCAGAAATACTGACTTTGTAACTTAAACTAGTTACACACTGTGAGACAATACCAGAAATACTGACTCTGTAACTTAAACTTGGTACACACTGTGAGACAATACCAGAAATACTGACTTTGTAACTTAAACTAGTTACACACTGTGAGACAATACCAGAAATACTGACTTTGTAGCTTAAACCAGGTACACACTCTGAGACAATACCAGAAATACTGACTTTGTAGCTTTAACTAGTTACACACTGTGAGACAATACCAGAAATACTGACTTTGTAGCTTAAACTAGGTACACACTGTGAAACAATGCCAGAAATACTGACTTTGTAGCTTAAACTAGTTACACACTGTGAGACAATACCAGAAATACTGACTTTGTAACTTAAACTAGTTACACACTGTGAGACAATACCAGAAATACTGACTTTGTAACCTAAACTAGTTACACACTGTGAGACAATACCAGAAATACTGACTTTGTAACTTAAACCAGGTACAGACTGTGAGACAATACCAGAAATACTGACTTTGTAGCTTAAACCAAGTACACACTGTGAGACAATACCAGAAATACTGACTCTAAAACTTAAACTAGTTACACACTGTGAGACAATACCAGAAATACTGACTCTGTAACTTAAACTAGGTAAACACTGTGAGACAATACCAGAAATAGTGACTTTGTAGCTTAAACCAGGTACACACTGTGAGACAATACCAGAAATACTGACTTTGTAGCTTTAATAGTTACACACTGTGAGACAATACCAGAAATACTGACTTTGTAGCTTAAACTAGGTACACACTGTCAGACAATACCAGAAATACTGACTTTGTAACTTAAACTAGTTACACACTGTGAGACAATACCAGAAATACTGACTTTGTAACCTAAACTAGTTACACACTGTGAGACAATACCAGAAATACTGACTTTGTAACTTAAACTAGTTACACACTGTGAGACAATACCAGAAATACTGACTTTGTAGCTTAAACTAGGTACATACTGTGAGACAATACCAGAAATACTGACTTTGTAGCTTAAACTAGTTACACACTGTGAGACAATACCAGAAATACTGACTTTGTAACTTAAACTAGTTACACACTGTGAGACAATACCAGAAATACTGACTTAGTAGCTTAAACTAGGTACACACTGTGAAACAATACCACAAATACTGACTTTGTAACTTAAACTGGTTACACACTGTGAGACAATACCAGAAATACTGACTTTGTAACTTAAACTAGTTACACACTGTGAGACAATACCAGAAATACTGACTTTGTAACCTAAACTAGTTACACACTGTGAGACAATACCAGAAATACTGACTTTGTAACTTAAACCAGGTACACACTGTGAGACAATACCAGAAATACTGACTTTGTAGCTTAAACCAAGTACACACTGTGAGACAATACCAGAAATACTGACTCTGTAACTTAAACTAGGTAAACACTGTGAGACAATACCAGAAATACTGACTTTGTAGCTTAAACTAGGTACACACTGTGAGACAATACCAGAAATACTGACTTTGTAACCTAAACTACTTACACACTGTGAGACAATACCAGAAATACTGACTTTGTAACCTAAACTAGTTACACACTGTGAGACAATACCAGAAATACTGACTTTGTAGCTTAAACTAGGTACATACTGTGAGACAATACCAGAAATACTGACTTTGTAGCTTAAACTAGTTACACACTATGAGACAATACCAGAAATACTGACTTTGTAGCTTAAACTAGGTACACACTGTGAGACAATACCAGAAATACTGACTTTGTAACTTAAACTAGTTACACACTGTGAGACAATACCAGAAATACTGACTTTGTAACTTAAACTAGTTACACACTATGAGACAATACCAAAAATACTGACTTTGTAACCTAAACTAGTTACACACTGTGAGACAATACCAGAAATACTGACTTTGTAACTTAAACTAGTTACATACTGTGAGACAATACCAGAAATACTGACTCTGTAACTTAAACTTGGTACACACTGTGAGACAATACCAGAAATACTGACTCTGTAACTTAAACTAGTTACACACTGTGAGACAATACCAGAAATAGTGACTTTGTAGCTTAAACCAGGTACACACTGTGAGACAATACCAGAAATACTGACTTTGTAGCTTTAACTAGTTACACACTGTGAGACAATACCAGAAATACTGACTTTGTAGCTTAAACTAGGTACACACTGTGAGACAATACCAGAAATACTGACTTTGTAACTTAAACTAGTTACACACTGTGAGACAATACCAGAAATACTGACTTTGTAACCTAAACTAGTTACACACTGTGAGACAATACCAGAAATACTGACTTTGTAACTTAAACTAGTTACACACTGTGAGACAATACCAGAAATACTGACTTTGTAGCTTAAACTAGGTACACACTGTGAGACAATACCAGAAATACTGACTTTGTAGCTTAAACTAGTTACACACTGTGAGACAATACCAGAAATACTGACTTTGTAACTTAAACTAGTTACACACTGTGAGACAATACCAGAAATACTGACTTAGTAGCTTAAACTAGGTACACACTGTGAAACAATACCAGAAATACTGACTTTGTAACTTAAACTAGTTACAAACTGTGAGACAATACCAGAAATACTGACTTTGTAACTTAAACTAGTTACACACTATGAGACAATACCAGAAATACTGACTTTGTAACCTAAACTAGTTACACACTGTGAGACAATACCAGAAATACTGACTTTGTAACTTAAACTAGTTACATACTGTGAGACAATACCAGAAATACTGACTCTGTAACTTAAACTTGGTACACACTGTGAGACAATACCAGAAATACTGACTCTGTAACTTAAACTAGTTACACACTGTGAGACAATACCAGAAATACTGACTTTGTAGCTTAAACCAGGTACACACTCTGAGACAATACCAGAAATACTGACTTTGTAGCTTTAACTAGTTACACACTGTGAGACAATACCAGAAATACTGACTTTGTAACTTAAACTTGGTACACACTGTGAGACAATACCAGAAATACTGACTCTGTAACTTAAACTTGGTACACACTGTGAAACAATACCAGAAATACTGACTTTGTAACTTAAACCAGGTACACACTCTGAGACAATACCAGAAATACTGACTTTGTAGCTTTAACTAGTTACACACTGTGAGACAATACCAGAAATACTGACTTTGTAACTTAAACTAGGTACACACTGTGAGACAATACCAGAAATACTGACTCTGTAACTTAAACTTGGTACACACTGTGAAACAATACCAGAAATACTGACTTTGTAACTTAAACTAGGTACACACTGTGAGACAATACCAGAAATACTGACTTTGTAACTTAAACTAGTTACACACTGTGAGACAATACCAGAAATACTGACTTTGTAACTTAAACTAGTTACACACTGTGAGACAATACCAGAAATACTGACTTTGTAACTTAAACTAGGTACACACTGTGAGACAATACCAGAAATACTGACTTTGTAGCTTAAACTAGTTACACACTGTGAGACAATACCAGAAATACTGAATTTGGAACTTAAACTAGGTACACACTGTGAGACAATACCAGAAATACTGACTTTGTAACTTAAACTAGTTACACACTGTGAGACAATACCAGAAATACTGACTTTGTAACTTAAACATAATTTTAATAAGAAAAACAATTCGTAAAGATAGAAATACTGATATTCGTTAAAACTTCAGAGAGAGGATACTCTCTGTTGATGGACAAATTTCTGTCTGAACGTCCAAAATATCATCGAATGAATACGATAAGTGAGAGTGGAAATCCCGCCATAATGTGAGGTTCACGAGCCATGAATAGTTTTTGTGCCGTGAAGACTCACTCGACTTGTTTGTAATGCCGGGTCTGTTACTTGGGCTGGAGGCCAACTTTTCTCCGTTTATCGATTGACGTTGAATTCGACTGCAGTAAAATAATTTTGAGGATAATTCTAAAAACTTTAATGGAAATACAATCGGTTTCTGATTCTCATTTACCTCATTCAGCTTACTGTTCCAAAACATCAGAAATGTTTAAGTTTCATTATTTTCTGTACTACCATGAACTGTACAGTTAATAAAAACTGTTAACGGTGTGGGAATCATTATTTCCTCGGAGGAACACTTCTAGCTTCTATAAGCCTAAGAAAACGTTGAGTCTTAACACAAGAGTCTCTGGCACTTGTCGCATAATGCCTAATGACGGCATAGCACAGATCACGAGACTACCTAGCTTGTAAACAGTGTCACTAGAGTGAATTACAACGTTCTGTTGCTGGCTCTCTCAACCAATCTGTTACTTGTCTGAAAACGGAGAAATGCAGCATATTTTACGTTTACCAATTTTCTTTGTATTTTTTGTTTTCTATTTTTGCGTAAAGCTACACGAGGGCTATCTGCGCTAGCCGTTCGCGATTTAGCAGTGTAAGACTAAAGGAAAGGCAGCTAGTCATCACCACCTACCGCCAACTCTTGGGCCAACTTTTGCCAACGAATAGTGGGATTGACTGTACTTTTATATCGCCCCCACGGCTGAAAATGAAAGCATGTTTGATGTGACGAGGGTTAGAACCCGCGACTCTCATATTAAGAGACAAGAACCTTAACCACCTGGCCATGCCGAGGCTTTTATAGGAATTTGAAAGATTTAACAATTTTTTTCGTCACTCTTTGTCAATTTCTTCCAGTCTCTACTCGTCTTTCGTCTTTGTTTATTCTTTTTACAAAAAGAAAAAAACAACTCTAAAAATTGTTTTTCCCTATTTGAACAAAACTTTGTTGTGATACGTATATGTTAACACCGAGAGTAAAAAAATTTAAACTTTTATCGAAACATGAAATGTAAATTTTGTAATTGACGAAATAGCAAAACCGGTGGCTAAAACAAACCTTAAGTCATTAAACTAAGCACGTGTTGGAAGACATACGCACTCGTCCCTAGAGAATTGCGATAATAATAGTGAAACTAATTATCTTCCTTAATTAAAGGACATCAAATAAATAAATAGTTCACGTGCCCAGTTATTTAACAACGAGCTTGTTTTAATTACATCATACTCATTTGTCGAGACGTCTTCAAACACTGACAGCGCCACCTAAACGCCGGTATATCTACCATGTAACCAATAAGTTTGTGAATGCTTAAGAGTATTATAAACATTTGAAACGTTAGAACATGTTTAAACAACTAACATTATTTCAAAGAATTATAGGATATTTCAAGCAACTTTTTATAAGTGACTTTAAAGACTTTTTGTTCGTCAAAATGCGGTTTAATCTATCAGTCCATAGTTTGATGATTTGAAGCACTGTATTGTTTATAGCAAATAAACACTAATTTTAATAAGCATTCCTTCGTGATTGATCTAAGATATAAATAACACTCACGACTATAATGCAAATATATAGTTTTATAACGTCTAGCTTATATCTTAGCATATATTTGTACAACACATTCCTTCTAGATAACTTTGATTTAGACAAATTGTGACAGTTTAGTCTACTCGCTGATCGATATTTTAGAACCCAAAGTTTCCGCTTACTTCAGTTACTGGTAATATATGACGACGTGTGTCTGGAGTGTAAAGGAGGCACATAATTAAACAAACAAATATCACCATGAAGATATAGCCTTAATAAAGGGAAGGAAAGAATATATTAAAGTGACAAATATCATCGGGTTTGTTTGTTTTGAATTTCCCGCTTAGCTAGACGAGGGCTATCTGTGCTATTTAAATGTCCCGCTAAGCTACACCAGAGCTAGTTGTCCTGCTAAGCTACATCAGAGCTAGTTGTCCCTACTTTAGTATTGTAAGGACAAGAGGGAAGACAGCCAGTCATCACCACCCACAGCGAACTCTTGGGTTACTCTTTTACCAACGAACAGTAGGATCGACCATGACATTATAACGCCCCCACGGCTGAAAAGGTGAGCATGTTTGGTGCTACGAGGATGCGAACCCGCGACCCTCAGATTACGAGTCGCACGCCTTAACCCACGTGGCTCTGCCGGACCGCAACATTAGGTAAAATAAAGGCAAGCGATCATTGCACTGATTATAGTTTTATATATATAGTAAAATATGCATACGCGCACGCATGCGCAAATAAACTTGTTTTTTCTTCTATTTTTATACTGTTTATTAACAAATTAATTCACTTTATTTTCATAAAATCTTGAAGGTAAAAATTGGTTCAAGAGTTTTATATTATCTAGGTTTCAGACAAATGTTATTTTTATTAAATCTATATATATAATTACACTGGTTTACAAAAAAATATTTTTTGTTTGAGGCAAGAATGTGAATAGGTGTTTTTTACTAATTTGGGTGTGCTGAATTCAAATTTATAAACAGTTTTGCTCTATCACCTCTAGTTTTCTGGCTTTTAAATAGTCTCATTTTAGTATATACAGAGTATATACGTGCTTATTTCAACAGTTGCAGCAGCTTATTACAGATAAAACAGGATAGATAAAGAACATTGACGGAATAAATATACTTGGATGACACAATGTACACAATTCATAGTACCGCAGACAGTTAGAAGTGTGTTTTCTCAGATGATCTGGTGTATTTTGCCTCCGGGATGTCACGCAAGAGCATCCAGCAGAAGTCTCCCATAATGCTGGGGTTCCACTTGCCTTGGTAGTTGCTCTCCATCTTTGTAATGTCTTGGTGGAATCTTTCTCCGTGCTCATCACTCACTGCTCCAAGGTTTGGAGGGAAGACGTTGAGGTGGGAATGGAGAAAATGAATTTTGAGTGACATTCGGCATCCCATATCCTCAAAAGTCTTCAGCAACTTCTCAATACAGTCTTGGTAATTTGGTACGCGTGTGTTACCAAGGAAGCCACTACAGACTGACTTAAATGCTTCCCATGCTCTCAGTTCCTTTAAGGTAAGAAGCTCCTCAAAATCAGTATCCTTCAGCACTTCTCGAATTTGAGGTCCGACTAAGATGCCCTCTTTGAGCTTAGCAGCACTGAGACCTGGGAACACAGTGGACAAGTGTTGGAAGGCAGCACCATTGTTATCCATGGCCTTCACGAAATTCTTCATCAAACCAAGCTTGATGTGAAGAGGAGGAAGAAGCTCCTTCTTCATGTCAACCAGAGGATTCTCCTTGACGCTGTGTTCGCCAGGAACGAAAGTGCTTCTAGACCCCCAGTCTTTCTGCTTGTAATGCTAGGATACAGCTCGACTATCCCAGAGACAGAGAAAGCAACAGTACTTTGTGAAGCCCACTTGCATACCCATAAGAAGACCAATGACCTTGAGGTCCCCACACAGACTCCACTGGTACTAGTTGTACTTAACAGCTTCTAAAAGAAGCTCCTTATTGTCATAGGACTCCTTTAGATGGACAGAGTGTGCAGTGGGAATGCTGGGATATTTATTCCCGTTGTGCAGAAGCACAGCCTTGAGACTTCGCTTGGAAGAGTCTATGAAAAGACGCCAATCTGAAGGATTATGTGGCAAACCAAGGAAAGTGAACAAGCCAGGTACATTTGTGCAGTAGCATAACTTGTTTTCCATGTCGAAAAATGAAGCAAGGTCTTTGTTCCGATTCCTGAAACTGGTGATCCTTACATCTTCCTGGACTAGGTTCCACTATTTAAGCCGAGAAGCCAAGAGCTCTGACTGCTGTTTTGACAGATACAAATCACGAGCAAGGTCATTCAGGTCTTTTTGCGTAATCCAGTGTGGCTCGTTGCCACATGTTCCTGAAAAAGAAGAATCAATATCTTCAGAAGAGATTGACTTGGCAGAATCTTCCCTTGGAGGCATTTCTTCATCTGATTTATTTGCATTTATTGCATAATAACTAAAAAAGAAGACACAATTCACACAATATTAGAAATTAACCCTGAATGCATATACACCTTTATGTACAGTATGCATATCTAAAAAACTAGAGGTGATGAGTAAAAACGGATTTCAAATCTGAATTCAGCACCCCCAAATTAGGTTAAAACAGCTATTTTTGTGCTTGCCTCAATTTCTTTGTAAACCAGTGTTATTTATTTATAAATTATTTATATATTATAACAAAATATAAAGCAGGTCAAATATCAGGAAAATCGAAACACAAAGTCATAGGTTCGTGGTCAGTGAATTTCCTTTATAAGAGTGATGAAATCCCACTATTTAACCAGGCAGGAGCAGTGGATTAGTGGACGGTGGCGGTCTTTCCTCAGTTTTAATGATTCAAAAGTGATGGCTATTTCTTACAAAAATGTGGCCCCGCATGGCCACGTGGTTAATGCACTCGACTCGTAATATGAGGATCACGGGTTCGAATCCCCGTCACACCAAACACGCTCGCCGTTTCAGTCGTGGGAGCGTTGTAATATGACGGTCACTCCCACTATTCACTGGATAAAAGAGTAGTCCTAGAGTTGTCAGTGGGTGATAATGACTAGCCGCCTTCCATCTAATCTTACACTGATAAATTAGGGACAACTAGTGCATATAGCCCTCATGTTGCTTTGTTCGAAATTCTGAAAAACACCAACAATCAAACTTAAAAAAACAATAATTTAGAAACGTGATATTCTGAGTTTCATTGGTCGCTGCGAGTTTTATTTAACACAGTAAACTGACTAACACAAACTAATAGAAATGTTTTCATATTTTCTTTTGTCAGTGTATGTACACTCATAGTTTATGTGGCCTGGCCTAGCTTGGTAGACGTCATAATTTTGTGGTGAGAGAACTTAATGTTTTATTTTTATAAATTTACGTTTCATATAGTTATGTATTTTTAGTTAAACTTTTATAGAATTATGGACAGTAAAAATAAATACATAATCAAAGTAAATAAACTGTAAGAAATAATACATTTGTAACTTAACTAAATATAATAAGAACCACTCTTGAGCAAGCTTCACTGCTTTACACCTATAGGATTAGTAAACATTACGTTGTACTCTTGAGCAAGCTTCACTGCTTTACACCTATAGGATTAGTAAACATTACGTTGTACTCTTGAGCAAGCTTTACTGCATTACACCTATAGGATTAGTAAACATTACGTTGTACTCTTGAGCAAGCTTCACTGCTTTACACCTATAGGATTAGTAAACATTACGTTGTACTCTTGAGCAAGCTTCACTGCATTACACCTATAGGATTAGTAAACATTACGTTGTACTCTTGAGCAAGCTTCACTGCATTACACCTATAGGATTAGTAAACATTACGTTGTACTCTTGAGCAAGCTTCACTGCATTACACCTGTAGGATTAGTAAACATTACGTTGTACTCTTGAGCAAGCTTCACTGCATTACACCTATAGGATTAGTAAACATTACGTTGTACTCTTGAGCAAGTTTCACTGCATTACACCTGTAGGATTAGTAAACATTACGTTGTACTCTTGAGCAAGCTTCACTGCATTACACCTGTAGGATTAGTAAACATTACGTTGTACTCTTGAGCAAGCTTCACTGCATTACATCTGTAGGATTAGTAAACATTACGTTGTACTCTTGAGCAAGCTTCACTGCATTACACCTATAGGAGTAGTAAACATTACGTTGTACTCTTGAGCAAGCTTCACTGCATTACACCTATAGGATTAGTAAACATTACGTTGTACTCTTGAGCAAGCTTCACTGCATTACACCTATAGGATTAGTAAACATTACGTTGTACTCTTGAGCAAGCTTCACTGCTTTACACCTATAGGATTAGTAAACATTACGTTGTACTCTTGAGCAAGCTTCACTGCATTACACCTATAGGATTAGTAAACATTACGTTGTACTCTTGAGCAAGCTTCACTGCATTACACCTATAGGATTAGTAAACATTACGTTGTACTCTTGAGCAAGCTTCACTGCATTACACCTGTAGGATTAGTAAACATTACGTTGTACTCTTGAGCAAGCTTCACTGCATTACACCTATAGGATTAGTAAACATTACGTTGTACTCTTGAGCAAGTTTCACTGCATTACACCTGTAGGATTAGTAAACATTACGTTGTACTCTTGAGCAAGCTTCACTGCATTACATCTGTAGGATTAGTAAACATTACGTTGTACTCTTGAGCAAGCTTCACTGCATTACACCTATAGGAGTAGTAAACATTACGTTGTACTCTTGAGCAAGCTTCACTGCATTACACCTATAGGATTAGTAAACATTACGTTGTACTCTTGAGCAAGCTTCACTGCATTACACCTATAGGATAAGTAAACATTACATTGATTTCACAAGTTCACCGTTTTAAATAAAACAACCGTAATATTACTCAACGCACATGAATCATTTCTGCCTGACGATGATAGTGTTCGTGGTTATTATTAGTGTTTACAAAAACACGACATCCGATGAGACTGTTTATTAAAACTTTATATATGACATGCAAACCAAAAACAAACATTCCAGTTTGGACCAGTTTTATTCATTACTAATAGAAACTGATTCTTTCGAACTCGTGATCCGAGCGAGTTGACATTTGCTACAACCATGGATTATCGTGCTGGAGAGCCCAGGTTCGAACCCACGAAGTACCACTTTAAACTGTGGATGCCTTAAAAAGTGACTTAGCGTGTATGGTGGGTAGTAGGACGCTGCTGACTTGCCGTTTGCCTCCCTCCTCGGGCCATTAATTCAAAACAAAACACGAGGGTGATAACTTTTAGTAGCTTTCCAATAAAAGCAAAATACAAATATAAAGTCGCAATCTATAGTAATGTAAATGAAAATATTGGCATCCGGTTATAAAATCGTTCTTATTGTGAACATTCATATTTAATTATAGTTAGAGTAACATCCGGTTATAAAATCGTCCTCATTGTGAACATTCATATTGAGTTATAATTAGAGTAACATCCGGTTATAAAATCGTCCTCATTGTGAACATTCATATTGAGTTATAATTAGAGTAACATCCGGTTATAAAATCGTCCTCATTGTGAACATTCATATTGAGTTATAATTAGAGTAACATCCGGTTATAAAATCGTCCTCATTGTGAACATTCATATTGAGTTATAATTAGAGTAACATCCGGTTATAAAATCGTCCTCATTGTGAACATTCATATTGAGTTATAATTAGAGTAACATCCGGTTATAAAATCGTCCTCATTGTGAACATTCATATTGAGTTATAATTAGAGTAACATCCGGTTATAAAATCGTCCTCATTGTGAACATTCATATTGAGTTATAATTAGAGTAACATCCGGTTATAAAATCGTCCTCATTGTGAACATTCATATTGAGTTATAATTAGAGTAACATCCGGTTATAAAATGGTCCTTATTGTAAACATTCACATTGAATTATAATTAGAGTAGCATCCGGTTATGAAATCGTCCTCATTGTGAGCATTCATATAGAATTATAATCAGAGTAACCCGTATTGTGTGTCATTCGTCTTATTTTTTCCTTCTCTACATTAGGGACACAGCTGGACAGGAGCGGTTTAGAACACTAACAACGGCTTACTACAGAGGAGCCATGGTAAGTTAGTTGTTTAGTTTGTAACTAGAATAACAATTACTACAGAGGAGCCATGGTAAGTTAGTTATTTAGTTTGTAACTAGAATGACAATTACTACAGAGGAGCCATGGTAAGTTAGTTGTTTAGTTTGTGACTATAGTAACGGTTACTTCAGAGGAGCCATGGTAAGTTAGTTGTTTAGTTTGTAACTATAGTAACGGTTACTACAGAGGAGCCATGGTAAGTTAGTTGTTTAGTTTGTAACTAGAATAACAATTACTACAGAGGAGCCATGGTAAGTTAGTTATTTAGTTTGTAACTATAGTAACGGTTACTACAGAGGAGCCATGGTAAGTTAGTTGTTTAGTTTGTAACTAGAATAACAATTACTACAGAGGAGCCATGGTAAGTTAGTTATTTAGTTTGTAACTAGAATGACAATTACTACAGAGGAGCCATGGTAAGTTAGTTGTTTAGTTTGTAACTAGAATAACAATTACTACAGAGGAGCCATGGTAAGTTAGTTATTTAGTTTGTAACTAGAATGACAATTACTACAGAGGAGCCATGGTAAGTTAGTTGTTTAGTTTGTAACTATAGTAACGGTTACTTCAGAGGAGCCATGGTAAGTTAGTTGTTTAGTTTGTAACTATAGTAACGGTTACTACAGAGGAGCCATGGTAAGTTAGTTGTTTAGTTTGTAACTAGAATAACAATTACTACAGAGGAGCCATGGTAAGTTAGTTATTTAGTTTGTAACTAGAATGACAATTACTACAGAGGAGCCATGGTAAGTTAGTTGTTTAGTTTGTAACTATAGTAACGGTTACTTCAGAGGAGCCATGGTAAGTTAGTTGTTTAGTTTGTAACTATAGTAACGGTTACTACAGAGGAGCCATGGTAAGTTAGTTGTTTAGTTTGTAACTAGAATAACAATTACTACAGAGGAGCCATGGTAAGTTAGTTATTTAGTTTGTAACTAGAATGACAATTACTACAGAGGTGCCATGGTAAGTTAGTTGTTTAGTTTGTAACTAGAATAACGGTTACAACAAAGGAGCCATGGTAAGTTAGTTGTTTAGTTTGTAACTATAGTAACGGTTAGTACAGAGGTGCTATGGTATGTCAGTTGTTTAGTTTGTAACTGGAGTAACGGTTACAACAGAGGCGCCTTGGTTAGTTAGCTGTTTAGTTTGTAACAAGTGTAACTATTACTACAGAGGTGCCATGGCATGTTTGTTGCTTAGTTTGTAACTAGAATAACGGTTACAATGGAGGAGCCACGGTATGTTAGTTATTTAGTTTGTAACTAGAGTAACGGTTACTACAGAGGTTCTATGGCTCAAGAAACTCACGCATAAAGTCAACGTATATATCACTACATTTTATGTCCAACAATTTTCGGCTACACATCAGAGATTAAATGTATTCCAGAATGACAAATAAATGCTGTGTTAAACATCTTGACACGTTTTGGTTTTTATTCAGTATTTTCTCAGATCCTACTTTCAACTCGACAAGTACATACTTACAGACACAATGTTTAATAAACAAGTTTACTTCCTTAAAGTAGTGTTTTCCTTTTGGTTTTCGTATGAGCTCCATCTCCATAGCAACAATAATAGTTGTATATTTCTTTGGTTTATTTGTTTTGTGTTAAAGCACAAAACTACACAATGGTCTACAAACCACTGGTATCGAAACCCGGTTTTTAGCAGTATAAGTCCACAAATATACCGCTGTACCACTGTGGGGCGTGGTTAGTTTATTGTTTTCGCTGTTCTAAATATAGCATGTATGAGGCTCGTTTGTTTTTTCGACCATAACACCAAAAGCTTGGTACAAAATACCTGTTTCTTGGTAAAATGAGGGGTCGTGTACTGTAAAAACATAACGCAAACTTCGTCACTTATTCTCGGAACACCTCAGATAAAAAAAAGAAAAACGAAACGGTTAAATCCAAAAGTTTCAGTTCTATCAATCATTCACTTCGTGACGTAAGCGCCCTCTTTTTAAAAGATGCTCTCAGATGTACCACTTCTGTATATCTGCGCTACCTGTCCCTGATTTAGCAGGGGAAGATTGTTGTTTTTGAATTAAGCACAAAGCTACACAATGGGCTATCTGTGCTCTGCCCGCCACGGGTATCGAAACCCGAATTTTAGCGTGTGAGTCCGCAGACATACCGCTGAGCCACTGGGGGGCAGGAGGGCAAGACTTGTCAACTCTTGGGCTACTCTTTTGTTAACGAATGGCGGGATTGGCGAGCGTGTTTGGTGTGATGGGGGATTCGAATCAGATTACGAGTCGGACTTCCTACCCACCTAGCCATGCCGGACACCAGCTAAAAAGAAACACGTACAAATATAATTTAAATTTGAAAGTATATACTTAAAGTATATATTCAAATTTGAATGTATGTTGTTCGATCTGTTATCTATGTTTGTATAGAAATATTTATTTTACCTCATGATATTTACAATTTAACACAATTTTTCATACTTTTTTTATCAATAGTTTTATAGTATTTACATTTTTTAATATCTAGTTCATTCATTAACTTTGGCCCTTACTTAGTATTCAAATAATTTTATAAATTCATGATAAACGTTTTACATATATCTTGTTTATTTAGTCAGTTATATTACGTTTTATGATGTTGTTTATTTTGTACTTCTGTGATGTACATGTACTTTTGTAAAACACTTTACTTTCCGTTTTATTCTTTCGAAGCTTCTCCAACTTTCTTTGAAACGAAGCCTGGCGAAAGGTTGCAGGAAACGTATTTGAAATGTAATAATTCAGACGTTTGTTTTTACTGCATTGCAACGGAATTGTAATTCTTTAATTAATTTGAAGTCATGCAAACAGTAGACTCAACGTGTCTTTATAACCTCTGTCTAATCCCATAATTAAAAAGGCCACGTTTCCGTCACGAACTGTTAACGTTTCAGGAAGTTGACTGGGTTATTACCGGTAATTACAGGCTTAGGTAGGCTTAGAGAGCGTTACATAAACCTTTCTTTAAAATAAAGAGTACATGAGATGCGTTTTAGTGCAAGCCATACTTTAAAAGGAATGTGAAATTTACGTGCAAGGTATTTTGAAAAGTGTAGTACGCATTTCCTACTTGTTTAATTATCTTTTTCTTTTAACAACTACAAGTGTTTAACAAGAAACCGACCAGACAAATAACTGAATTTTAGCTATATCTTTGTTTGTTTTGGAATTTCGCACAAAGCTACTCGAGGGCTATCTGTGCTAGCCGTCCATAATTTAGCAGTGTAAGACTAGAGGGAAGGAAGGCAGCTAGTCATCACCACCCACCGCCAACTCTTGGGCTACTCTTTTACCAACGAATAGTGGGATTGACCGTAACATTATACACCCCCACGGCTGGGAGGGCGAGCACGTTTAGCGCGACGCGGGCGCGAACCCGCGACTTTCGGATTACGAGTCACACGCCTTACGCGCTCGGCCATTTTAGCTATGTCCAGTACAGAAATATACATGCAAAAAACGACTCGTTTGGATTGAGAAAATATTTTACGCAGAAGAGCGAACAATGATTCGACCTTCTTCGGTCATCGTTAGGTTCACAAAGAAATAAAGAGGTAACTGACCGGATACTGACCACATGTTTGGATGGGGTTGTGTAATTGAGTGTCGGAATGTAGAGGGCGGTGTTAGATGTTTGAATATATAATTTTATTTTATTATATTAATATAGGTATAAAGTGTTTTGGGTTTAAGTTGTTGTAAAAGTAAGGCTTCTTTAATTTTGCGTTTGTTAATGTTTGTTTCTTTATTTAGTATTTTAGTGTTTTTTATGGTTATGTTGTGTTTATTTGACTTGCAGTGTTTGAAAACGTGTGAAGGTGACTTTTTATGTTCTTTGAATCTGGTTTCCATTTTTATCACAGTTATCACATTGTATTTTATAAATAATGTTGGTGTGGTGTTTGTCAGTGTAGTTTTTACATAGTATAGACCTCAGTTTTGTGCCTGGTTTTTGAATAAATTTGGTATTAACTGGAATGTCATATTTTGTTACTAGTTTTTGCCAAATGTTGGTTATTTGTTTGCTGATGTTGGGAATATATGGTATACAGCAGTATATGGTTTCGTGATTTTTTTTATTCGTGAGATATATTTACTTTAGTTGGTTGATTTTGCTTTCTGTCTAGGTGTGTGCGTATAATGTTTTCTACAGTTTGTGGAGGAAACTTATTGATGTTGATGAAGTATTGTTTTATTTTGTCTAATTCATCGTTAATTTTATCTGGTGAACATAGTTTTATGGCTGTGTTTATTTGGTTTCTCAGTATGTTGAGTTTTTGTTTTGTTTCATGTGCTGAGTCCCAAGGAATGTATAGTCCAGTATGGGTGATTTTTCGGTGGATTTCTGTTTTGAATTGTGTGTCGGTTCTTGTAATTTTGAGGTTAAGAAATGATATTTGATTGCTTTCTTCCTGTTCACATGTGAAGTTAATGTTGGGATGTATAGAGTTAATGTGAGTGAAAAAGTTAAGTATGTGTTCTGTAGATTCGAATCCCGCAACCGTGTCATCTACATATCTGTACCAGTATAGTGGTGGATGTAATGCTGTGTTAATTGCCTGTGTTTCAAATTGTGTCATAAAAATATTGGCTATAACTGGTGATACTGGGTTGCCCATGCTTAGGCCATTTGTTTGTATACAGTTGTGATTGTTGAACATGAAGTTTGTCTTTATCGTGGTGAATTCTGTGAGGGTTGCTAATTGGTTGCTGGGAATGTTTATTCCGTTTTCATCTCGACTATGTATATAGAAGGTGCACTGGTTATGCGACAATTGAAGTAGAATAGACCTATTATTTTTAATGGGAATTTCTTATATATTTACCATGAGCCGTCACTGCAGTTTCAGCGTTGAGTATATTAGAGTAAGAATAAATTCACAGTAAATACTTACATACGTCTAACGGCTAAGCCTGACGGCGTTCACCCCAAACCGCTAAATTTCATCAGTCGTAGACAAATATGATTATTTTATTTGTTACATTAGAGAAAAATATATTAGGAACATTACACAGTTTCAAGGTATTGTTGATTTCGTCTAAATATATACAGCTTGTGATACTTAACCAGTTCATATCTATTTTGTTAATGTTTGACGTCACTGAAGAAATTTCTAGATTACGTTTTAAAATTTACCTTTCATAATCGGAAAGTGCTCTAACGCTCTCTACAAAAGGATAGCACGGACGGTCGTGTTAAAAATTCCAAAAGTTATCTGCATTGCCTTTACAGGTCAGTAGTAGTTAGATATGAAGAGCTATCTAGTATATTCTCTCTATATCCAATGTATATGACGCTTTTCAGCTATGTAGAGCGTCCCAACTTCGAAAACCAAAGAATAGCTAAAAAAAACCGAGATTCTCCTTCATAAGGAAAGTGTCTACTTTGTTCTAACAGTAACTATAATTAATCATTATCTGGTAAAGCAAACCAGTCTTCACGATCTTCGTCCAGATATTTTATTATTATTATATACAAAATTGATAAAACTTTAGAATACATATCATAAATTATAAAAAGTAAACAAAGAAATATTTATCGCTAAATAAAAAAGTCGTATTGTGTTGGCTGCTGAATTTGAGAAAATAAACCAAACAAGACAGGGATAAAATATAACTTGATCGGCTAACAGTCACATAACATTACTGATTTCCTCACTTAAAAGAAAGGTATCCTGATGAAAGCTGAGATTCTGTTCAAACACCAAACTTTCAATGGACAAAATGGGGAATCGATTAAATGAGATATCCACATTCAGACTCATTTTTATTTAATGATAATTTTTTCCTTATCCACATGCTTGTAATAATTTAACCATGTTTCACATTTGAAGCTACACAATCTATAAAAAAAGATTTATTTCCATTATGCGTTTTTAAAATTCAAACCTGGTCACGAAACCTTATTAAAAACAACAACAAAGTTTCAGGTGAAGTCATATTTTTAACCAAATACATCGTTCCAAAATTTTAAATATTATAGCCACAATATTACCATATTTTTGCAATTCAAAACTGTGGAAATAAAACGATATTGCAACATTTGATATAATTCAAGCCTTTACATTAAGCTTTTATAAACCTTTATTTCATTCTATTTTTATATGGCTCTGTTTGAGGCCTGTAACATGATAAATAATTTATACACTGAAAATAAATAGATAGAACTCGGTAGTTAACGTCAACATTAATTCCAGTTTAATTATATCTTACTTATTCGCAGGGAATTTTGATTATGTATGACGTAACAAATATGGACTCCTTCAATCATCTTTCTTATTGGTTCCGGAACGTAGAGGAGGTAAGATGAATTAATGTGTTATCCTTGTGATGTTACAGAAAAATAAAATACTTCATTAATAACTGGTTGATTGTCAGTTTATTTATAATAACAATGCGTGAATTTCAATTTATTTAGGCTTAATATTGCAACACAGAAACCTGAGAAAGTGGGTTTGCTCGTAGTCTGTGTTTTTCTGATAGAAAAGCCACAAAGCTGTGTCCACCGAGAGAAATCGAACTCCTGTGTTTAGCATTGAAAATTCATACTTGTGTTGTCCCACCGTGTCCCTCGATATAAGTTCACCATCTAAAATATATTTTGTGTATTCTAAGGACACAAACATTTAAAATTTAGAATATCAATTAATAACATAATTCAGCATATGCCTATTAACATTTCGCTTTAAAATTGCATTTTATTAAAATATATCGTTTTACTAACTTAATTTTTGTTATTGTAAATATAGATTACACACATGAATGTTTGGTTAAGTACTGTTAAATAATTAAGTAAAAACACTTTCACGCTCCTAGAAATCTGTAAAACTGAAATATTGAAATATAAATATTTTTTTAATTAATTTGATTACATTGTATTTGTATTTATGTTTTTGTTCACCCACATCTAGAATGCTGCACCAGATGTTGTGAAAATTCTACTTGGAAATAAATGTGACGCATCTCACCTACGACAGGTAGATAAAGAAAGAGGGATAAAGGTAAACATATTCATTAGTCTGTATTATTATAGTCACCTTCTTACTTGTGTTTATTTTATTAAACTACTTACGTCTTTAAGAAACACTTAAGCGACTTTTTAAAAAATTCTTGCCAGATGATCGTGATGTTGCACGTTGTTCTCACGTGCTAATGATTCATATCGATGTCTTTCAGATGGCAGACAGTTTTGACATTCCATTCTTTGAATGCAGTTGTAAACAGAACATCAGTATTGATGGTGCCTTTTTAACGATAGCCAGAGCCATTAGAGAGCAAAGAGAAAATAAAGTGAGTTTTTTTCTTGTTTTAAAATAAAAATAAGGGGGGGGGCTAAAGTATATCCAGAAATTTATTTGGTATAGAAATAAGCTGTGTAGATACAACTGTTCCTGTTTCTACCTTGCAGTACTCTGCCTTTGTAGTACTTTTGGTATTTCTGTTAGTAATGTTTGTTTATTATTAAGCACAAAGCTGCACAACAGGCTGTCCATGCTGTGTCCATCTTGAGTTGTTTTTGTTTTTTTAATGCCATAAACTTCTTACATGTGCCGAGTCACTTCGGGTAGGGAGAAAAGCTAGTAGCTATATAATTATGTGAAAAGTGAGTATAAATTTGTATGTAGTATTTATTTCCAAAGCTGCTAAGGCTATTTGCTATCTATAATTTTGAAATACGTACCAGAGGGGGGGGGATTTTGGGTGTTTCTATCAGTGAAGAGGGTGCTGTTGACTCACAGAAGGAATTAGACCATTTTAATTATTGGCTTTTAATTATAATAAGTGTAAGATAATGCTTGTGGGTTATCATAACTTTAATTACAAGTATATTTTGGATGGGAATAAAATTTAATAGTGTTATAAAAAAATGAACTGTGATGTTCTGGTTGATCAACCACTTAAGCCATCTGCACAGTGTGCTGTTGATAATGGTGGGACATAAGGATTTCATGTTGTATCTACAGAAACATTGAGTTCAAGTCTGAAGAGATTATAACTTCATTGTAAAGGTGACTGGTTACATCATATTTGGAATATTGTGTTCATCCTTGGGCTTCTCACCTTAGGAAAGATATTAAATTGTCGGATTCAGAGAAGGGTTACTAGAATGGTGCCTTGGATGGAAAGGTTGAAGAGGAGTTAGGGGAAAGCTGACTGAGGTGTTTAAGATTGTAAGGGGAATTACTAATCATGGTCCACTGTCAATAGAGGGACTACAAATGTACAAGTTTGTTGACACAAAAAGTAAATAACAACATATCTTGTATGGGTATCAACACTTTCGTTGATAAAGCAGATAACAGTATTTCAACCTTATTAGTGAAGCTTTCAATAACCATAACAGTTGCATTTTTACTTTAAGTGGGTTTCTTGTTATCATAACTAAATAATTAGATCTGGTGTCACACACAGTTTTTCATGCTATACAAGACAAAGTGACCAGAAAGTTAATTACCTCACACCTAAGTCTCATCTGCGTGAATTAAACTTCACTTGTACGACCAGACCTTTAGAGATGCTCGTACGTTCATCTGAAATCACACACTGGAAATATTTACTTGCTCTACAAGTATTAAGTTTTCACAAAACTGCTCTGTTTGTTTATCTATGCAGTTTATTTAGCTCAACTTTAAAGTAACTTACATTTAAATGAAACTTGTTATTTTTAGTGTAAAACTTGATTATCCGCTCCACCACAGAAATCAATTAAAAACACATTGAAGGCAATTAAAAACTAACAAGAAAGTTCACTTGAGTAAGAAGTAAGTTAAGAATGTGATGTTTATCACTGTGGTATTATAGTATTTAAAAAGACCATTTATATAAGTGTATGTATATATTAGTCAAGGACATGTTGCCTCATGATTTACCTGCTCAAACTGCAAATCAGAGGGTTCACTTTACATAAAACTCCACCCTCAGTGATAAGTTTACGGACTTTCGGTATTAGAATCCAGGGTTTTATTCTCTCCAGTGGATGCAACAGGTGGCCTATTCTGGCCTTGCTGTATAAGACACAAATAAACAGAACAGAAATACTCAGGGCTGTGGGTGTGTTATAAGAATAACAATCAAATCCCACTATTCATTCTGACAAGCATAGCCTAAAAGTTAGCAGTAAGTGTTGTTGACTCGGTCCCCACCCTCTTGTCTATTATTTCAAAATTGGAGATAGCCTATCCTACAGTTTTCACAATAATTCTGAACAGATCTATTTAGAAATGTTTTTAACAATAAACATAACGAGTGAATAGTGGATCAAATCTTCCAAGAAGCTTGTTTTCTATGAAATATTACAAATAACAATTTCAAAAAAATTCACCTTAGCTCTCTGTTTTCATAACTAATTGTTGTGGGGTTTCATTGTGTTATTAATTTTATTATTCAATCAATGAGTGAGTTGTGACTGTACAAAATGAAATTTTTTTCACACAGGCTAACAGATTTGAAGAAATGGAGAACTTGAAACTGGAAAAGGCAGAAGGAAAATTGTCGGGTGAAGAAACTGCTTTATCTGAGAGATGTAGCTGTTAGTTTAATATTTAGGTGATGTGTGTATTGCCGTGCCTAAACAGTATCAAGGTACATATGGCTTTCTTTGTTTTGGTCCTCACAGACAAACTATTATCAATATTATACACAGTGATCTTTAACGTAACACCTAGCTTTCGAGAGATCCATATTTTGTACACTTCTGATAAGGGTTAACAATGTTTTATTTTTTGTTGTGTACATATACAGATAACCATGAATTCTGAATGCTTTGTCATGTTGAAAGCTACAAGTATGACTTGCACTGCTAACACTCGTTTCTCTGCTAGTTTTAAAACATTACTATAACACATGTTGCTTGGACTCCATGAACTTTTCAAACTGTTTTTTAAAATATTAAATACCACTTTGTACGAAGTGTGTGTTGATTAGTCTATTGTTTCCAACGGAATATCTTTAATTTTGAAACTACGATACATCAACAAAAACAATGTTAATTTAAAGTGTAACGTATGGGTGATCCGATGTATTCTGTAAATGTGTTCAACATGAAGCTACAAATACTATATATTTATTCCCAGAGTTTTAGAATTGCAGCTATTAGGAGAACAAAATTTTTCAACCCTGACTCGCATTATACCCGTATATAAAATCTTATTTATAAATAGCTGTCAAGAAAAGAACCACCCTCCAAATTTATGGAGCTATTGGAATAAAACACGTTTCCTTGTATATGGCTCATATTTTGTGAAATAATGAAGTTAAAGGTTAACCTGATAAAATCCGACATAAATTGTCACCTTTCAGTACTCCAAAATTAAATTTTAATTACAAACTTCAAGACAAAAAACATTTTGAACACATTCAATCCATACGTTAAAACTTTATTAACACTATTGTATCAACCTGTAAGAAAAGCATAACATTATATTACTCTTATGTATGTATAATTGCTTGGTATTCTTATAAAAAAGTGTGAAAAAACATCTAATCTTGGATATCATGCTAAACATATTTTCTGTTTCCAATACTAATCGATTTAAAATAACAAATATTCTTATGTGAAACTGTACAGAGTGATAAAATACGTGTCTTTTTCCTGCATTCTATTCTTACAAATAAAGTATTACACTATCTAGTCCAGTAGACTGCTTTTAACATTTCTATATGCTTTCCGTCTAGCTACATGTGATATAAAGTACATTCCATAAAGCATTAAGTTTTATTAAACTTCACAGTTAATTTCTGTAGTAGAAACTGCTGGAATGTTACCTAAATTTGTTGTGATTTCAAACCATTCATACGAATCATAAAATAAAGTTAGACTTGATAATCAAGACGTGTTTAGTTTACTTTATTCATCAACAGTTATGAAGATTCACTGAATAAAAACAGTCCTCATAATGAAGCTCAACGATCTCCAAGTGTTTTGACAGCTTAAGTAACGCAACATTTCTGAAAATATATGAAGAGACCTTCATGTCTAGTATAAGTTTTGTATTCTAACATATGTTTTAAAATTACATTGGTTTGCAGTCTTTCAATAGCAATGGTTTCGTTTGATTCTATTTAATTAAAAGTATGGTGAGCCATAGAAAAAGAAAAATACCATTATGCAACTTGCTATATTATGGTGAATGTTACAAAGTCGTGGTAATGTAAAAACTATTCCCACAAAGATTACAAAACATCTACACCTTTGTGCAAATTAATTGAAACAAGACGGAAAATTAATTTTTTTTTGGATTTTATTTCTGAGAATCGAAAAATTACTCACAAATTAATACATGATATGACCATCTTTATTTTTCAGAAGATCATTAATCCTCTTTGGCATACCACACCTCAATTATGGCCTCAATTAGCTTATCTTTCGTAGTACAGTCTTTTCCTCGAAGTCTTTCTTTACTATTCTCTCAAAGATTTTCAATAGGATTTAAGTCCAAAGAGTTTTCAGGTCAGTCCAGCACCTTTATTCGTATTGTAGTCATAAAAATTTCCACAAGTTTCGATGTGTGGCACCGAGCCAGATCTTGCTGGAAAATGCCAGATCCATCTGGAAATCTCTTTTTTTCAATTTTGGAACGACTCTTCTCTGCAAAAGTTTGACTTACTGTGGTCCTGGCATCATACCTTCTATGATATGTAAGCCTTCGACGCCATAGTAACTGAAAAAACCCAAAACTTCTACTTTAAGGGATGTTTTACAAACTGACTGGTGTGAGATTCTCGAAGTTTCTCACCTGGAGATCTGCGAACATACAGACTTCTTTGACCCTGTACGTAGAAACGAGTCTCGTCACTGAATAACACCTTCCTCCATTGTTCTTACGTCCAGTTCTTGCATTTTAGACCCCATTGATACCGTTTTTTTCTTCATTGAATTGGTAAGTTGTTTTTTCACTGGTCTCCATGCCTGTCTGAAGCGATTTCGAATGACGTAATATTCCTCAAAATTTCGTCATATATCCGAAAAAAATAGATCGACCGTACTGCAAAACACAGCTAATGACGCCGTCTGTGTGAAAAAAAAAAAGACTTAAAGAAAATCAGCGGGTCCAGCGAGCCAACACCGGCCGCCATGTTGAAAATATTGTAAATGACCATTTGTTTCAATTAATTTGCACAAGTGTACCTGCATGTCTCGACCATAGAAAACTGTAAGATTTGAGCTCGGACTTTCACAGTAGAAAAAATAAGGCTTAACGTTAAATAAAATTCCTAAACCTTTTTATGCCAGAATGAAATATTATAACAAGTCTATAAAGTATGACAATCATACAGGTTTTAAAAAAATAAAAAATACGAATAAATATTGTGTGAAACAAATCTTTACACTACTTACTCTAGTACTATTAGTGTACAGTTTATATTAAGTTCTTTTAGTACAGAGGAAAATGAGAGCTCTGAATTCAGCATAATAAGACAAAAAGGTGACTTGAGTGTAATTAGGTAACAGTAACTTTAAAACGCCCAAAACAGTAATGTATCACTACATCGTTAAATACAACTTCATAAGGCCTAAGGTACAAAAAAGGAAATGAGTTACTCTGCATAGAAAACAATTTAAAACTATTTAATCTTTAATTGAATTATTTATCACATAAAATATTTGTAAAATTTAAAATTATATAAAGGGCATCACACATAAAGCTCAACTTCAAAATACATTTAAAACTCATTCTGATCCAGATATGAATACACATTTCTACAACAAAGTCACCAACCTTACACTAAACAATAAAAAACAATTTGAAACAATTTTCCCAATAAATATATCTGAGACCAGAGGGGGTTAACACCATGGACCCAGAATTTTTAGACAAGTTCAGTTGCCATCTGTGAAGTTTCGTAAAGATCCGTGTGTGTATGACAGATAATTTCACACAACAAATGGTCATGTGCAAATTTCTGATTGAACACTCTTAATACACCAAGTTTTGTCAGAACTAGAAAAATGCAATCGAATATCTATGAAAGGCTCAAACACCTGTTCTTTCATGCCAGGACTTCCACAACACAGTTTGGTTCAACTTTAATATCACGGTGAATGTATAATGAGGCCATTCAATCGATCTTCAGTGATGGTATTTCTCAAATACGTTTTGAGTCTTCTGAGAGTTGAAAACGAATGTTCCACTGAGCTCGTTGACACAGACAGCGTGGCAAATACTTTCAACAGTCTAGAAATGAATGGGAACGTTTCTGCATTTATGAGATTTTTTGGTCTGTTGTTCACAAGTGATTTGTACCAAACCCTAAGTTCACCAACTACAGCTAGTGAAGTGCTGTCAATGTCAGTCTTGTACATACTGACCAACTCTAATTTGGTCACATTGTTGTGCTGTTGGTTCTGACCGTTCTGTGGTAGATCCTGATGGTAGTAGACACATGAAGTTTGTAAGTAGAGTTTTGTGACTAGACAGATGGTCACATATTTGTGAAAGAAAGTGATCAACAAATGGTACAAATACAACAATACGAAGATACTTCTCAGGGCTAGTGGTTTGTGGGTTAGCACGGTACATTAGTGTTATGTAAATGTCTAAATGTTTTGTAAACGACAACATGTCGTGTTGTGTTTGGATTTTAATTTCTATTATCTATGTTTCCATATTTATATTATTGTTTCGAAGTTTAAACTAATAAAATATGTTGTTATTCATTTAGGGTAACATTTAGAATTTTCTTGAATTAAGTAGACCAATCATATGTTTGTAAATGAAGTGCTGGCGACTTCGTGTCTAGATGTGTAGTCTCGTGCAAGAACGGACATGCGCGGATTGCTCTGGAGACCTGTAGAAATTTCGCGGTTATTCGAGGGGTCTAGGCCTATAATATATAAACAGACGAAGATAAGAGTGAGACAAGAGAGATTCAGACATCAGTTTTTATTCGAAGGAAAAAGAAGAGTCAGACATTAGTTTTATTTCAAAAGAAGAGAGTCAGTTATTTGAAAAAGATTAAGTGTTTGCTGTGATTATTCAACTTGGATTTGTGACTGAAGTTAGATCTACGGAAGCTGTGATTTTATTTCGTCAATCTCTACAATTCATCTGAATTACTGCTTGTGCTGAGAGTCGGCGAATTTATTGAACTGTGAACTGTTTCGGAATTTCTTCGTGGGACCAAATTCACACCCTAGACTGGAATTTGAGACTTCATTTTAGATCATTATATTAGATACAGGCCAGTACCATTTTGTATTGTGATTAATTTTGAAGTTTGAAACTAGTATTATTTTGTTTTGTAATTAATTTCGAATGTTGTAACTTAATATCTGTCACTGTTATCATATAATTTATGTTATATCTGTTATATTTGTTAATAGTTTAGTGTAATAAACAAAACGTCCTTTCGTTTGGGTGTATTGAGAAAGTTTTCAATACTACAAGTTACTCTCATGCAATTTCACACAGGAACTTCTTTACAAGCATCAGAAATTGCCAAGTTTAGGGAGTGGGCACTGCAGTGTACATAGGATGCAAGTGGGAATTTATCAGTCATGTGTCTCTGGACACCATTGAATTTCCCACTCATAGAGGCAGTACCGTCGTACCCTTGTTCTCACAGGTAAGCCATGTCAGTACCATATTGTGTCAAATTGGTTATGAGAACATCAGCCAAGTTTTTGCCTGTCACATCATAAACAGGTATAAATTACAAAACATCTTCTTTCATTGTAACAGAGTTGTCATTGGCATGTAGATATCTGACACACAGCGAAAACTGTTCAATGTCTGAAATATCTGTTGTTTCATCCGCTAATATTGAGAAACACTTTGCAGCGTTAACCCTGTTGACCAAAGCATCAAGAACATGAGTATTACAGGAAATGATGGTTTCATTTAGAATTTGAGGACTCAGATACGTAGCATTCCTCTTTGTACTCTTAAGTCTTGCTGAAAGCTTGACATCATCTTTTGTCCTGTAGCGCAAAATTTCCCTAAAATTCCTATCATTATTGATGGGCTTTTCATCAGTTTCACCAACAAGCATTGTGTTACGTTTTTTCTTTATGTGGACTGAAGGCAACAGAAAGACACAGATAACAGCTTATATAATTTATTACAATAAACTATTATATATGTGACAGATATAAAATAAATTATATAAAAACAATGACAGATATTCAGTTTAAATTTAATTACAATACAAAATGGTACTGGCCTGTGTCCAATATAATGATTCAGAATGAAAGTCCAAAAGTCCAGATCAGAAATCCAAAATTCCACTCTAGGGTGTGAATTTGGTCCCACGAAGAAATTCCGAAGTTTGAATGGAGAAGTCCAGAAACAATTCACAGTCCAATAAATTTGACGAAGTTCTTTTTTACGATGTCTTTGATGAATGTCTCAAATTTGTCATTTTCTAACTTGCCTCGGTCTCCCCTAAACAGTCCTGTACGTGTTGACCTTCAATATAACCAGTAATTCGAATGAATCGTAAAAATTGACGAAATAAAATCACAGCTTTTGTAAATCTAGCTCCAGTCACAAATTCAAGTTGAATAAACACACAGTAAACGTTGAAAAATTTCTCAAACGAAGACACATCTCTTGAAACGAATAAAAACGAATGACTGACTCACTGACTCCCATCACATCGCCGTCTGTTTATATACTAATAGGCCTACTGTGTTCTTGAACAATCGCGTAACTTCCACAAAATTCCAGAGTAATCTGCGCATGTCTGTTTTTGCACGAGACTCGTCTAGACACCAGGCCGACATACATTCTATTTATAGACAACTGATCGATCTACCTAATTCTAGAAATTTCTAAATGTTATTTTAAATGAATAACAACATATTTTATTGATTTGAACTTCGAAACAATAATATAAATATGGAAATATAAATAATAGATATGGAAATCCAAACACAACACGACATGGTTGTCGTTTACATAACATTTACATAACACATTAGACCAGAATCATATTTTTTCCTCCCCTTCCTCAAAGCTAAACCATGTTTTCCCTACAGCAATACAGTATCAATAGTAGGCATTAATATTGCCGGTTCTGTTCAATTTCTTGCTTGTAAGTTGCATCAAGCTGCAAGTGATATATGATCTTGTGTTTGCGACCTGTAGAAAATTGTTAGCTTTTTCTTTGCTGTCTTGGTGGTACTGTGTCAATTCATGTGCCTTGAAGTCTTCAACAGCGTTCTTCCAGTTTGTGTATGGAAATTTTACTAGTTGTCCCAATTTCTAGCTTCCAACACCAGCACCATCAGGAGCAAAAAGACAGCAGTACTTGCATGATGCACCCTTTGGATATTGGCTGTAGAGTAGCCATCTCCACTGTGAAAGCCAACGATGCAGAGTGTTTGCATGATTTTTAATACACAATTAATATAATGAGGAGTCGACTTACTTGTTTACCAATGCTGACATCAACAAAAATGTAATTTCAAATGTCCCACACTGGACCTTAGGTGGTAGTAGAAGGCTTCAGTGATGGCTAACAATTCAGTTGACAATTCTGATTCACCCTGATTGGCTGCAGCAGATTGATCAGGTCCAGCCTCATGAATGGATTTAAAGAACCCATGCAATGTATTTTTTTTTTCAGGCTTGACATAGTGAATGATTATCGCAACTTCCATTTATCAACGTCACATTCTCAGTACCACTGGCGCCATCTATAGTAAATGATTCATTATAGATGGCGCCAATGGTACTAGGTTAGTGTCATGGTGCTGCCAGCCTACCACGGTGCCATACACTGTATTTGTGAAGTTAATTATTGAAATCCAGAGAATCTGAACACACACTGTCCATGATATATGAATACAGATTATGGACCATACGTATATTTTACACTCTCATAAGTGACTCCATATTTTATATGTTGATGACAGGACTGTAGGCCAACTTTGTTGTGCCTGATAACTTTAAGTTATATATTATATATATTGGCCTATATAATTATTTATGATTAAAAAGTAAGACAAACACCTCAGTGTGCCATTCTGAATTCTGCTAAAAAGATGGTCTCAGAATGCATAATTCAGGCTTTTCTTTTATGTTTTTATTTCAAAAATTCCCGAAGGGGCATGCCCCCGGACCCCCCATAGCATGACTTCGCGCCTGCTGAGCTTGTATCAAGCACTCAAACTAACCCTTCCCCAATTGCCATTTCTGGCTACGCCCCTGTCTGAGGCAAATACGAAACACATCACAAACTATGAAGACACGAATATCCCTACAAGAAATTATTGAAGCAATAAAAACGCAAAAGAAATCTCCAGGTGAAGATGAAATACAAGCCATCCTTTTAGAAAAAAGGGCAGTCCGAAATTGTTTGACCACCTAAAAACACTTTTCGATCTATCTTTATCCTCAGGATAATCCCAGTTTCTTGGAAGCTCACTATTATGTTAATGTTCCATAAGGAAGAAACGTCAGTAAACAAACCTAACAGCTACCGACCAATCAGCCTGACCAGCTGTGTAGGAAAATTCGTGAAAGAATAATAACTAATAGACTCTCCATATTCTTGGAGATAACATCAAAATTACCAAAAGAACAAAATAGATTCCGAAAATTTAGACAAACGACAGATCACTTAATCAGATTAACCGAAACTATGATAAATATCTTTAATAAAATACTATTACTGTCGTCTGCTTTCTTGACATTGAGAAAGTATTTCACACTGTGTGGTCTTTGGTTCCATATGAATGAAACAGGACCACAGTGTGGAACTATTCGCTGGTTATCTAACTTTTTAGAAAATAGAAAATGTAGAGGAAACCTTTTCTGAATACTTTACTCCTGAAGCTGGAGTCCCTCAGGGAGGGGGGGTTAGCCCTATACTCTTCATCATGTATGTAAACAATTTACCATTGAAGGATCCAAATCATGGTTTCTCTTCACAATTCGCAGATGATGTGGCAGTCTGGAAAAGTACCACAACACCCACGATAGCAGCCACAAACATACAACCTTAACTAACTAGAATAAGCGAATACTGTCAAAAATATAGAATAAAAATAAACACAGCAAAAACACAACTTGTAGTCTTTACGAAGTTGACAAAACACAAAAAATAACAGCCAGAAAAAATATATGAATGGTACACTGCAACATCGGTAAAACTTTTAGGTCTAACCTATGATTCAAAATAGACATGGATTAACGACGTAAAGTCTGGCAAAGAACCAACTATTCTAGGAGTCTAACTGTCAACAGACAACATACTAAAAATCTACAAAACACACATTAGACCAGTAATAAAGTATGCAGCTCCAGCATGGATAACTGAAGTGATAAAATAATTAAAACTAAACTACAAACAATCCAAAACACACTCCTCACAACAGCATACAGAGTTTTCAGAGTAACATCACCTAACTTCATACATAAATATTCAAACATACCGACCATACCAGATAGACTCCTACATAGTACAATAACGTACTTTAATAAAAACTGGATGAAAAATGAATTACTATGCGAACTAGACAGGTACCTCATACATGATGAAGTTGGTCCTAAATATCCCTCCCCAGTCAATTTGCATTTTAAACATTAAAATAAATGCATATATATAAATTAAAAATGTATGTATGTATGTATGCGTGTGCATCCCGGCATGGCCAAGCGCGTTAAGACGTGCTACTCGTAATCTGAGAGTCGCGGGTTCTCATATTCCTCGCGCCAAACATGCTCGCCCTTTCAGCTGTGGTGGCGTTATAATGTGACTGTCAATCCCACATTTCGTTGATAAAAGAGTAGCCCAAGAGTTGGCGGTAGGTGGTGATGATTAGCTGCTTTCTCTCTAGTCTTACACTGCTAAATTAGGGACGGCTAGCACAGATAGCCCTCGAGTAGCTTTATGTGAAATTCCAAAAATAAACAAAGAAACAACAAACAATATATATATATATATATATATACATATAATGGGGAAAAAAATTAAAACATGCCGCCAAAAAACTTGACATCTTGCTGATACAACACCAATATCACAACACATGAACATTGCCCTGAAAAGGGTAAGAGTAATATTCAGTTCACTCTGACCCAAAAATGGTGTAACTATCAAATACGAACATATCATACCCAAACACCAAGAGAGTGAGAACATAAATAACATAGTCTGTGTGGCAAGCAGGGGCGTAGTTTTTTTACACCCGATTGGGGGTGGGGATGATTTTTGCAAACACTTATGTGGACTGTAAATTTGCAAATTGGTAATCTCTGATTACGTGAACCTGAAAGCTGTAAACATGCAGTCACAGAGTAATCTTGTTGACACAATACTTACATGTATACTTAGGCCTACTGACTGATACTTACGAACTATCGCTTAAATCGAAAAGCTTAGAAGCACGCCTATATTAAAGATGTACATTTTGGCTACTGAAAAATCCTACATCTTGAGCTAATTATGTAATTCGATTGGTAAGAACACGAGAATCACAAGGACAAACACACAATTTGTAGATCTGTGATGCAGTAAAACAATTCATCAGACCAAATTGTAGGAGGGATGATTGTACTTCGTTTTCACCATACCCCCACCTGAAATGAAGGGGGAATGTATACCCTCCATCTCCCCAGGACCTATGTATTTGGTGGCAAGCATCAAAGTGTTTGTCAGGGCCCTTGCTTTATTAAATAATTTTGTGAGCCTTCACATGTAAAGGGTTTTAAGACCCCTGGAAAGCCAGCAGTAAAATGCATGTCTTGTATACTAAAATTCAAGGATTGATTCCCAGTGGAGGACAGGAAACATATTACCCATTGTGTAGTTTTCGGGCTAAAAATGTTTTTTATATCTTTGAAGTTCAAATGACGTCATATTTTCATTTGTCTGCATTCTTAAAATTGAACAAATTAATATTATGAAAGTTTACAGTCATTGCTGTTTAAACCATCAGCCGTGTCCTTCATGGCGTCTAAATAGCATAAATGGACTTACAGTTCCAATCGCTGGTCTTTACAAGATGCACCTCAACATATCTTGCTTTCGAAGTTCATATGTCATACAAAGAGCGCAATTTTTCTCCTGATTCATGGTAAGCACACGTTTTGCTGACTTCATGACTACAAGTTGTAATGTTAAGCATCCATTATGCAATATTATTTTAGTGACCGACTGACAGACAACACAGTACTGTATAATGGTACAAGTGATTAAAACAGGGATGGAAATAAACGTTGTAAAACTAGCAAGTTACTGGTTATGTTGCTGTTTTTCAAACAAGATTTAAAAGGTACTAAAAATAAATTACTAGTAAATATTTAGATTCCCGGTTTCTTTTTGTTGGGTATGAATGATACGTACGTTTTAGTTACTTAAGCTGTGTGATTCTGGGTTTAGTGTTATAACAGTGTTATGCTGGGAATGTAATCCCCATCTGAGCCGCATGGCGCATCTATTGAGGCAATTAGCACGTGGGGTTGGTAGTTAGATAAATACCATCCGCATTCTCCAGTGCAGACAGTATGGTCATAAATATTGATAAGTCTAGTAGTACTAAAAATAAGAGATAAAGTAAACTACAAATATTGTATTCAACTCATAACGTGTCTGACTCGGCAGGGCCAAATAGTTAGAGTGCTCGACTCGCAATCTGAGAGTCGTGGGTTCGAATCCTCATCATACCAAATATGCTCGCCCTTTCAGCCGTGTAGGCGTTACATAATGTAATGGTCAAAGAATAGGTAAAAGAATAGCCTGATGGTTGGTAGTGGGTGGGTGGTGATAATTAGCTGCCTTTCCTCTAGTCTTAAGCTGTTAAATTAAGAACGGCTAGCATAAATAGACCTCGTGTAGCTTTGCGCGAAATTCGTAATCAAACCAAACTCCTAACTTACATACGGTTATTAAAAATGTAAGGCTTCCAATCTCTTCAGTAACTTTCACTAATAAAATACTTATTTAGGTGTTCGTATTTAGTCGGAATATTTTGCTTTTTATGTAATTTTGTTACAAAGTGATCTCCTCACCTGTTATTATACGTGACTAAGTTAAATCAATTGATAGAAACCCACTTTTAGAAAATCAAAGTTTATAAACGGTTTGAATTAGGACAACGAAGAACCTCATGATGACTAAATATACAACGTTTTGACAATTATGCACACCGTCAGATACAGAGACACGTAAACATATATACGTTATTGAAAAAGAAACGTGGCACATTTAATTTAAAGAAAGTTTTTCGGATTATCTGTTTAAGCCATTTCCGTATTTTGTACTAGCTTTATTTGGTATTTTGCAGTCATAATTAAGGAAATATACTCAAAAGTTTGTTCTTTCCTTTGTTTGTTTGTTTTTAGGTTAAGAACAAAGCTACACAGTAGCATGGCTAAATGTGTTAAGGCGTTCGACTCGTAATTTGAGGGTTGCTGGTTCGAATCCCCGTTGCACCAAACATGTTCGCCTTTTCAGCAATAAGGGCGTTATAATGTGACGGACAATCCCACTATTCGTTGGTAAAAAATAGCCCAAGAGTTGGCGGTGGGTGGTGATGAGTAGCTGCCTTTTCTCTAGTCTTACACTGCTAAATTAGGGACAACTAGCGCAGATAGTCCTCGAGTAGCTTTGCGCGAAATACAAAAACAAAGCTAAAATAATTCTACAAGAGTTAACTGGTGAATGCTTCATTAACAAACATTGGTTTAATATTGTATTTCATGAGATTTACTGGGGTAACAAAAAAAATGAATTATTTCATCTAGAATAAATTGCATAACTCTTAATTTGATTATCGGTGATTATGACAGGAGACAGGTTCAGTCAAACAATATATTTTTCGTTTTAAAATAGAAGAACAGTATTGCTGTTTGTGTGGGAATTGAAAAATAGTAATAAAACCAAACGGTTAGAACTATTCTTGTTTTGACAACTGGACGTGTACAAAAAACTACACGGCAATGAATTAGTGGTAACCGGAGATATTCGATTTGACAAAATTTGTATTGTTTTCTTAGAGCAAAGCCACATCGGGCTATCTGCTGAACCCACCGAGTGGAATCGAACCCCTGATTTTAGCGTTATAAATCCGTGAATTTACCGCTGTACTAGCGGGAGGCAAAATTGTGTTTGTGTTTTATTATAGCAAAGCCACCTCGGGCTATCTGCTGAGTCCACCGAAGGGAATCGAACCCCTAATTGTAGCGTTGTACATCGGTAGACATACCGCTGTACAAGCGAAGGGCTAACAAATTTGTCGCTATAAGGCAGGACCCTCGCGACATTTGTTAAAACTAACATTTCTAATTTAAACCGTGATTAGAAACTGTTATTTTTAAGAGATCTAAAATGATGTTATAATTCCAGGTTAAGAGAAAGTTTGTAACTTGGCGGGTGCATATCTTGTGGACGTGTGTAAACAGGTAAGGGATTGTAGGGGGCGTTGTAGTTACATGGTAGTTTATTAATTATTACAGGTATAATGATGTTCCTTTATAATGGTTTAATTATAGTCTGAGTTTTTGTATCAATAGGGCTTCTTTAATTTTGTGTTTCTTTGTTTCAGTACTTAGTATGTGGGTGTCTTCTGTGATTATGTTGTGTTTATTTGATTTGTAGTGTTCACAAATATGTGAAGATACTTTTTGTTTTCTTTTCAATCTGGTTTCTATTTTTCTGCTTGTTTCTCCGTTAGAGAAGTGGAAGTTATCACATTGTATTTCATATATAATGTTGATGTTGTGTTTAGATATTAATAGATTTAGTTTTGTACCTGGCTTTTAAAAGAATTTCGTGTTTACTAGAATATTATGTTTTGTTGTAAGTTGTTTTTCCCCAAATGTTGGATAATTTATCAGTGATATCTGGAATATCAGTGTAATATTTTGTTGTTTCATTAAATTTGTATTATTGTTTCTTTGTTGTTGGTCTCAGTGTGTGTAATGTTTTGTTGTCTCTTTAAATTTGTATTATTGTTTCTTTGTTGTTGGTCTCAGTGTGTGTAATGTTTTGTTGTTTCATTAAATTTGTATTATTGTTTCTTTGTTGTTGGTCTCAGTGTGTGTAATGTTTTGTTGTCTCTTTAAATTTGTATTATTGTTTCTTTGTTGTTGGTCTCAGTGTGTGTAATATTTTGTTGTCTCATTAAATTTGTATTATTGTTTCTTTGTTGTTGGTCTCTGTATGTGTAATATTTTGTTGTTTCATTAAATTTCTATTATTGTTTCTTTGTTGTTGGTCTCAGTGTGTGTAATGTTTTGTTGTCTCTTTAAATTTGTATTATTGTTTCTTTATTGTTGGTCTCAGTGTGTGTAATATTTTGTTGTCTCATTAAATTTGTATTATTGTTTCTTTGTTGTTGGTCTCTGTATGTGTAATATTTTGTTGTTTCATTAAATTTCTATTATTGTTTCTTTGTTGTTGGTCTCAGTGTGTGTAATGTTTTGTTGTTTCATTAAATTTGTATTATTGTTTCTTTGTTGTTGGTCTCAGTGTGTGTAATATTTTGATGTCTCATTAAATTTGTATTATTGTTTCTTTGTTGTTGGTCTCTGTATGTGTAATATTTTGTTGTTTCATTAAATTTGTATTATTGTTTCTTTGTTGTTGGTCTCAGCGTGTGTAATGTTTTGTTGTTTCATTAAATTTGTATTATTGTTTCTTTGTTGTTGGTCTCTGTGTGTGCAATGTTTTGTTGTTTTATGAAATTTGTATTATTGTTTCTTTGTTGTTGGTCTCAGTGTGTGTAATGTTTTGTCGTTTCATTAAATTTGTATTATTGTTTCTTTGTTGTTGGTCTCAGTGTGTGTAATATTTTGTTGTTTCATTAAATTTGTATTATTGTTTCTTTGTTGTTGGTCTCAGTGTGTGTAATGTTTTGTTGTCTCTTTAAATTTGTATTATTGTTTCTTTGTTGTTGGTCTCAGTGTGTGTAATATTTTGTTGTCTCATTAAATTTGTATTATTGTTTCTTTGTTGTTGGTCTCTGTATGTGTAATATTTTGTTGTTTCATTAAATTTCTATTATTGTTTCTTTGTTGTTGGTCTCAGTGTGTGTAATGTTTTGTTGTTTCATTAAATTTGTATTATTGTTTCTTTGTTGTTGGTCTCAGTGTGTGTAATATTTTGATGTCTCATTAAATTTGTATTATTGTTTCTTTGTTGTTGGTCTCTGTATGTGTAATATTTTGTTGTTTCATTAAATTTGTATTATTGTTTCTTTGTTGTTGGTCTCAGCGTGTGTAATGTTTTGTTGTTTCATTAAATTTGTATTATTGTTTCTTTGTTGTTGGTCTCTGTGTGTGCAATGTTTTGTTGTTTTATGAAATTTGTATTATTGTTTCTTTGTTGTTGGTCTCAGTGTGTGTAATGTTTTGTCGTTTCATTAAATTTGTATTATTGTTTCTTTGTTGTTGGTCTCAGTGTGTGTAATGTTTTGTTGTCTCATTAAATTTGTATTATTGTTTCTTTGTTGTTGGTCTCTGTGTGTGTAATGTTTTGTTGTTTTATGAAATTTGTATTATTGTTTCTTTGTTGTTGGTCTCTGTGTGTGTAATGTTTTGTTGTTTTATGAAATTTGTATTATTGTTTCTTTGTTGTTGGTCTCAGTGTGTGTAATGTTTTGTTGTTTTGTGAAATTTGTATTATTGTTTCTTTGTTGTTGGTCTCTGTATGTGTAATATTTTGTTGTTTTATGACATTTGTATTATTGTTTCTTTGTTGTTGGTCTCAGTGTGTGTAATGTTTTGTTGTTTCATTAAATTTGTATTATTGTTTCTTTGTTGTTGGTCTCAGTGTGTGTAATGTTTTGTTGTTTCATTAAATTTGTATTATTGTTTCTTTGTTGTTGGTCTCAGTGTGTGTAATGTTTTGTTGTCTCATTAAATTTGTATTATTGTTTCTTTGTTGTTGGTCTCTGTATGTGTAATATTTTGTTGTTTCATTAAATTTGTATTATTGTTTCTTTGTTGTTGGTCTCAGTGTGTGTAATGTTTTGTTGTTTTATGAAATTTGTATTATTGTTTCTTTGTTGTTGGTCTCAGTGTGTGTAATGTTTTGTTGTTTTATGAAATTTGTATTATTGTTTCTTTGTTGTTGGTCTCAGTGTGTGTAATGTTTTGTTGTTTTATGAAATTTGTATTATTGTTTCTTTGTTGTTGGTCTCAGTGTGTGTAATGTTTTGTTGTTTTATGAAATTTGTATTATTGTTTCTTTGTTGTTGGTCTCAGTGTGTGTAATGTTTTGTTGTTTCATTAAATTTGTATTATTGTTTCTTTGTTGTTGGTCTCAGTGTGTGTAATGTTTTGTTGTTTCATTAAATTTGTATTGTTTCTTTGTTGTTGGTCTCAGTGTGTGTAATGTTTTGTTGTTTCATTAAATTTGTATTATTGTTTCTTTGTTGTTGGTCTCAGTGTGTGTAATGTTTTGTTGTCTCATTAAATTTGTATTATTGTTTCTTTGTTGTTGGTCTCTGTATGTGTAATATTTTGTTGTTTCATTAAATTTCTATTATTGTTTCTTTGTTGTTGGTCTCAGTGTGTGTAATGTTTTGTTGTTTTATGAAATTTGTATTATTGTTTCTTTGTTGTTGGTCTCTGTGTGTGTAATGTTTTGTTGTTTTATGAAATTTGTATTATTGTTTCTTTGTTGTTGGTCTCAGTGTGTGTAATGTTTTGTTGTTTTATGAAATTTGTATTATTGTTTCTTTGTTGTTGGTCTCAGTGTGTGAATGTTTTGTGTTTCATTAAATTTGTATTATTGTTTCTTTGTTGTTGGTCTCAGTGTGTGTAATGTTTTGTTGTTTCAGTTAAATTTGTATATTGTTTCTTTTGTTGTTGGTCTCTGTGTGTGTAATGTTTGTTGTTTTATGAAATTTGTATTATTGTTTCTTTGTTGTTGGTCTCAGTGTGTGTACTGTTTGTTGTTTTATGAAATTTGTATTATTGTTTCTTTGTTGTTGGTCTCAGTGTGTGTAAGTTTTGTTGTTTCATTAAATTTGTATTATTGTTTTCTTTGTTGTTGGTCTCAGTGTGTGTAATGTTTTGTTGTTTCATTAAATTTGTATTATTGTTTCTTTGTTGTTGGTCTCAGTGTGTGTAATGTTTTGTTGTTTCATTAAATTTGTATTATTATTTCTTTGTTGTTGGTCTCTGTGTGTGTAATGTTTTGTTGTTTCATTAAATTTGTATTATTGTTTCTTTGTTGTTGGTCTAGGTGTGTGTAATGTTTTGTTGTTTCATTAAATTTGTATTATTGTTTCTTTGTTGTTGGTCTCAGTGTGTGTAATATTTTGTTGTCTCATTAAATTTGTATTATTGTTTCTTTGTTGTTGGTCTCTGTATGTGTAATATTTTGTTGTTTCATTAAATTTCTATTATTTTTTCTTTGTTGTTGGTCTCAGTGTGTGTAATGTTTTGTTGTTTCATTAAATTTGTATTATTGTTTCTTTGTTGTTGGTTTCTGTGTGTGTAATGTTTTGTTGTTTCATTAAATTTGTATTATTGTTTGTTGTTTGTCTCTGTGTGTGTAATGTTTTGTTGTTTCATTAAATTTGTATTATTGTTTCTTTGTTGTTGGTCTAGGTGTGTGTAATATTTTGTTTTATGAAATTTGTATTATTGTTTCTTTGTTGTTTGTCTGTGTGTGTGTGTGTAATGTTTTCTACAGTTTTTGAAGGAAACAAGATGAAGCATTGTTCTATTTTGTTGATTTCATCATTAATTTTATAAGTTGAGCATAGTTTTGTTTATTTGGTTTTTTAACATGCCCGAGTCCCAGGGAATGTATAATCCAGTATGGTAGGTTTTTCTGTGGACTTCCATTTTGAATTGTGTATCAGTTCTTGTCATCTCGAGGTTTAGAATTGTTGCTTGGCTAGTTTTCTCATGTCTATAGGTGAACTTAATGTTGAGGTATGAAGAGTTAATGTGTTTAAAAAAACTAAGTGTGAGTTCTGTGGATGTGAATCCAACACTAGTATTGTTAACATATCTGTACTGGTGTGTCAACTAGTTGTCATCAGGGCTACAAACACTTTGGTATTTGATTCAGGTCTGAAGGGGACATTGAATAAAAACAGCTGCTGCCATTTCCATAAGTTGTTACTCATAGCAACTCAGAGTTATGGCTGAACTAAATGTTTCATAAGACCCACTTGTGTTTTATTGGCTTCTTCCAAGCATTATTCACAGTTGATCAGTGATTAGGAAGCTTAAATAATAACTATGTAATTATCCTTTAATAAGCTTGTTAGACAAAAGGTTTTTAAATATGGAGAATTCTCATACCTGTCCATTAATCCACCTAATGACTCTTAATCACAACATTCCACATTTTGCTTCCAATGAATTTAACAACAAACAGTTTTCTATCACATTTTAAAACAGATGTGAGATGAAAGGTGTTTCACATACACAAGTATTTGACCTTAACTACAATAAATATTTTCCAATTGAAGTCAAAGATCATTTTCAATTTACAAAATGTGCTCCCCCCTTTAATAACTTACCATGAATAATAACTTTTTCAGATCAAAATTTCACTGAAAATATGTTTAATGCTATCCCCCCCCCACACACACACTCTCTCATTAAAAGAATAACCAACTACTGAGAATTCAGCATTTTTTCTTTTTATTAGTTGTCATCAGTACAAAATGTCAACAAATATGCTTTGCTTAGAATTGGCTATGTACTTTACACATTTCTCATCCAAAATTATATATATGTATTATAACCATATGTACAGGCTCAGAATACCACTAATGCTACAAAGTAAAACTGTAATAGTCTCTTGTATGAAAAACAACAATGAAAAGCTAGGATTCATCACTAAAGAAAGTTTCCTGTGTTTCATAGTAAAATATATCTCGTGAGATACGAGACTGTTTTCATGTGAAATACTGTTAGGCAAACACATTTTCGAGACTACAAAGAATTTGTTAGAGGCTGTCCGTCCAAACTCTAAAAGGCATGTCATAAAATTGAGAGCAAATTCTGGCAAAGTTAGGCTTCATACAATAGCCACTAAAGTAGTTTAACAACTGTGTTAAGTGTTACTACACACTGGAAACGAAAAGAAATAATAAATTCTTTAAAGTCTGCTGCTAACAATGTACACACTATCTACACATCAACCAATGTAATTTTGGCACAATGTGATTAATTCACATTTATTGTGTGGAGTGTCATACTTTCTTAGTGTAGGCATTTTGTGAGCTTAGACGGTAACATCTAATTCACTGTACGAACACCTGATGACAAAGAGCACACTTTACAATGTCAACACTCGAATTCAGAAGCGGTTATTGCATTCAAGTCTTTCATTAAACCCTCCAGGTTAGCCATTTCTTGATTAAGTTCCTCCGTGCTGTAAGATGGCTGAAACAAAAACCAAAACACTTAAGAACAGATGCAACTTAATATAGTAATAAGAACCTAGAGCATTATAATATCTTACATCTACAAGTAGAAGGATAGAGAAGTTTTAACAAAACTTATTAAGTAAGATTACAAAACAGAAACTTGTCCTAAAAACTAATCACCCCTTAACTCATTGACTGCAGGGTCATATGGTACGGTCCACCTCCAGCAGATAAATGCAAGTGTAACATAAATATGGTGTATTATTTGCTAAAATTTTGTGTTTGTTTATGAACAGTTGCAGTCAATAGGTTAATATAAATAAATGATATATTTATGATTTTAATTAATACGAGTAAATCAGTGAATGATTACAATCAGTTATTTACTTGATAGACAGCAGATCTTGTTCTTTGTCACTTTGGTAAAGTTTAAACCCTAAACAATAATAAATATTTTCTGATATAACAAATCAGGTGAAGGTAAGTAACTTACTCTCAGATACAAGTAAATGTACAATAGGTGATCACCTATCTATCGATTAGTTCGCATTTATCATTAGGAGTTAGCCATTTCTTAAGCCTAGATAAGAAACTAATTCATATCTAACCCATTAACTACAGCTGCTGTAAGTGGAGACAACTTTTGCAAGCTATTAACTGTCTATGGCCCACTCACAATCCACTGTCAGAAACAGACTGCTCTATATGACAAATCAGCTGTTTAGGCAGGGTAAAAGTCATCTTTAACCAAGACAGTTTTATTTTTCTAATAATGTGGTTGACCTCTTGAACATGTTGTCTTTGAATGTGGCCTATGCAGTTAAGTTTAAGTAGTTGGACAAAAAGCTTGATAAATATTTGAATGATATGATTAGTAGAATTCAGTGAATAGAACAGCCCAGATGGACTGAAAGATCCCTTGATGCTGACATGAAACCCACTTGTATAAAATTGTATCCCAAGACGGCTGGTATGGGAACTAAAACTTTTATTAAAATAACGTAGAGAACACTGTTTCGACCTTCTTAGGTCATCTTAAGGTTAACAAAGGTATCTTCTTAATTTAAAGATGACCTAGGAAGGTCAAAATGTTGTTCTCTCCTTATCAATAAGTGTTAATACCAGTCATTCTGAGATACATTTTTATTTCAAGTGGGTTTCTTGTAATCAAGAACAACTAATACTTGAATGAATAAGTTATTCTCTTGCTCAAATAACATGTAATACCTACACCAGTTCTCACTGGATAAATGAAACTTAGAATGACATAACCTACAGACATTTCTAACCATAAACCCATTAATGTCAGCAGCTAGAAGATTAGATTTCCAAGAAACAAAATAAAAGTATCTAAGTGGAGCACACACTTATAACCAGTTGGATGTGAGTGTGTTGTATACAGGGCACAACTTACTGTGTTGTATACAGGGCACAACTTACTGTGTTGTATACAGGGCACAACTTACTGTGTTGTATACAGGGCACAACTTACTGTGTTGTATACAGGGTACAACTTACTCTGTTGTATACAGGGCACAACTTACTGTGTTGTATACAGGGCACAACTTACTGTGTTGTATACAGGGTACAACTTACAAATATTCTGTGAATGTTTAGATGCTGCAGTCAGTGGCGAATCATTGGTAGACCAACATTTCAACTGATGTTCTTGCTTTCCGTTGCAGTAATTGCCACATGAAGCATTTACTATAATAGAATAACTGTTTAACTGTTTTTCATAAATTCAATAGTATCCTAACTTTGGTTTGAGGAATATTCTTCAGAATCATTTACATACTTAAAAATAAAACAGCTAAAATCATTTACGTGTGTTCCATTTGAGAAGATATCGCGTTTCATCTCCTACCAAATTAAAAAGGAAAATATTATATTAAACTTTGTTTCAAATATATGTGCTTCTGAAACTTGCTCAAACTCTTACATACAGGGAAGTCCATTTCACACACACTTCATCAGCAGTAACTCATGATGCCAAAATGCCAGATAGAAAACTGTATATATTATATATATAAATATGCAGATGTAATGTGTAAAACATGTTGAACTTATTACCACAGTGTTTAATAATAGCAAATTCTGCATTACCAACATGCGAATAAAAATGTTTACATGACATGTGAGTAAGAAACTTTCAACAGTCATATAAAACAGAAAATCTATTATAACTGTTCTTATGTAAAAGATGCTTATGACATACTGAAATCAACAAAAATATGAAGTAGAACAGTGTTAAAAAGTTTCCAATTCAAGATTACAGTTATTAACAATGTTTCCCATATTACATTCTTTAGAGCAGATACATATATCTATATAAAAAAGAATTGTCCCTACCAGTAATTCATTCTCCTTTAAAGGTTTACAAGCAGTTATTAATGGCTCCGGTTGAGCATTTAGTGAAGAAAGAGGACCCGACAGTGCGGAATTATCAATTTCACCCAATTTCAGAGGACTTGTTGATAGTTTGGGTTTATTAACTGCAGAAGAAAAAAATGAACATAATTTCTTTAAAAATGCATAACAGAAGGTCGAAAGCTAAAGATTTTATTTTATATCTATAAAAAAGGACAACCTTAAAGTGTTCTTACAGAGTCCTGGTCATACTCATGTTAGTGAAACAAATCATAAAGTCTTGAAAAATTAAAATGAAGAGAATTACAAACTTATCTTTATTCACATCACTTGTATTTTTATATCCTGTTTTCACTCACTAATATTTAGTGCAACATACCAATTGGTGGCTGTGTAGTGCTCGATGTGGGAGGTTCAGGAATACTGAAACTCCTTAAAGGGTGTCCCAAGGGCCCTCTTCCAAAAGATCCATAACTCCCACTCTCATCTTCACTTGTACCACAGTCACTAGGTACGAATGTACCATTGTATGAAGGTGGGTTTCCAGATAACCTGTCATAACCTGCTGATGGAGCCAGGGTATCTAAACATGCTAAAACAAAACGATATTTGTAACCTAGTTTCAAGACCTTTATACACATACAACATTTTTATGGGCTAAAATGGCTTTGGATTGGTTAGAGTTATGCTTTGATAACATTAAGCTGATATCACAATGACATATGTATGTATGTATGTAGGAACTAAAAACCATACTGTAATGAAGTAACCCTCACATTAACTTCAAGTTTTTATTTATTTCTTTGCAGTTAAGCATATTTTGATAAGGGCGACCTGTGCTCTGTCCATCATGGGTATTGAAACCTGGTTTCTAGAAATACGAGTCCACAGACACACTGGGGTGGCAGCTTTAAATCAACATGGTGGTTTAAAACTGTTCAGCTAAAAATATTAGAAACAATATTTAATGTTACAGGTAGCATCAAGCTATCTACAGCAGAAGTTTACATCATTGAAACATTAGCAAGCTATCTACAGCAGAAGTTTACATCATTAAAACATTAGCAAGCTATCTACAGCAGAAGTTTACATCACTGAAACATTAGCAAGCTATCTACAGCAGAAGTTTACATCATTCAAACATTAGCAAGCTATCTACAGCAAAAGTTTACATCATTGAAACATTAGCAAGCTATCGACAGCAGAAGTTTACATCATTAAAACATTAGCAAGCTATCTACAGCAGAAGTTTACATCACTGAAACATTAGCAAGCTATCTACAGCAGAAGTTTACATCATTCAAACATTAGCAAGCTATCTACAGCAAAAGTTTACATCATTGAAACATTAGCAAGCTATCGACAGCAGAAGTTTACATCATTAAAACATTAGCAAGCTATCTACAGCAAAAGTTTACATCATTGAAACATTAGCAAGCTATCTACAGCAAAAGTTTACATCATTGAAACATTAGCAAGCTATCTACAGCAGAAGTTTACATCATTAAAACATTAGCAAGCTATCTACAGCAAAAGTTTACATCATTGAAACATTAGCAAGCTATCTACAGCAGAAGTTTACATCATTAAAACATTAGCAAGCTATCTACAGCAAAAGTTTACATCATTGAAACATTAGCAAGCTATCGACAGCAGAAGTTTACATCATTAAAACATTAGCAAGCTATCTACAGCAAAAGTTTACATCATTGAAACATTAGCAAGCTATCTACAGCAAAAGTTTACATCATTGAAACATTAGCAAGCTATCTTCAGCAAAAGTTTACATCATTGAAACATTATCAAGCTATCTACAGCAGAAGTTTACATCATTAAAACATTAGCAAGCTATCTACAGCAAAAGTTTACATCATTGAAACATTAGCAAGCTATCGACAGCAGAAGTTTACATCATTAAAACATTAGCAAGCTATCTACAGCAAAAGTTTACATCATTGAAACATTAGCAAGCTATCTACAGCAAAAGTTTACATCATTGAAACATTAGCAAGCTATCTACAGCAAAAGTTTACATCATTGAAACATTAGCAAGCTATCTACAGCAGAAGTTTACATCATTAAAACATTAGCAAGCTATCTACAGCAAAAGTTTACATCATTGAAACATTAGCAAGCTATCTACAGCAGAAGTTTACATCATTAAAACATTAGCAAGCTATCTACAGCAAAAGTTTACATCATTGAAACATTAGCAAGCTATCGACAGCAGAAGTTTACATCATTAAAACATTAGCAAGCTATCTACAGCAAAAGTTTACATCATTGAAACATTAGCAAGCTATCGACAGCAGAAGTTTACATCATTGAAACATTAGCAAGCTATCTACAGCAGAAGTTTACATCACTGAAACATTAGCAAGCTATCGACAGCAGAAGTTTACATCAATGAAACATTAGCAAGCTATCTACAGCAGAAGTTTACATCACTGAAACATTAGCAAGCTATCTACAGCAGAAGTTTACATCACTGAAACATTAGCAAGCTATCTACAGCAGAAGTTTACATCATTAAAAATATTAACCACACATCAATATGGGGATATAGAACTTAAAGAAGCATTAGCCACACATCAATATGGAGATATACAATATAAAACAACATCCATGGAAACGTTAACCACACATCAATATGGAGATATACAACTTAAAAAAACATTAGCCATAGATCAATATGGAGATATAATACAAGGAAGAATCTAAATCATTTTGAAAGAAGCAAAGTTTTAGTTCTACATTGTGAATCTTTGGTAGCAGTTAAAATTTATTATTTATATGTAGACATCATTTACCTGTCTAATTATACAGGTTTAAAGAAACTTAGTGAATAGTGGCTTGATGTTATTTTTGTCTGCGAAATTATGTTTAATTCAATATGCAGTAATTGTAGTTGAAGAAAGTGGACTTCAACAAAATGTTTTGTAACCATGTTTTTTCAGTTGTTGTTTCTAAAAGTCACTTTTTCACAAGATGATAAATGTACATTCTATGGTATTTTGTGTTCACACTGTGGGTGAATAAAAGAATTAATAGATAGAATGTTTTCTAGGGTTTTTGTTTCTGATAACAGGATGTAAACAGTGGACTCACAGAACCACAGTTGAGTATAACAATCGTAAACCCCACTCACTAAATAAAATCTTACCTTTCAGATCACAGTCTACAGTTAAACGTGTGGGGTTACTGTACCGATTACGTGGACAGAGAGACGGATCTTCTTCTCTGCTAACAGTATCATAATGTTGACCTAACGTTCCATTTGGAACAAGAGTAGCAGTTGTGACACCTGAGAATAAAAGATTTAGTTAGACAGTAAATTACAGAACTTTTTAACATTCATAACTGTATATCAACATCAGAATTAACATGGCTTGATTTGTAATAGTTCTGCCTGATCCAAGATGTACAACTAAGTTTGAATTTTTATTTTTTCAAATATAAAGGAATAATGACTAACTTTAAGACACATTCACTGCATTAGCTCCATCACATACATTTCTTTCAATAACTTTTCAGTTCTTACCTTCTCAAACTCAAACCCATATCTATCACTAAAGATATGCTTTGTTTTCCAAAAATTAAGCACTATTATTAACATTTGGTTTCACAGCAATTGCTAATATGCTGTTATTATAGCTAGAAAACACATTTAACTGTCCTAATAGTTTAATGCAAGCTAAATTATATTTAACACAATCTGAGGAGTAAAACGTGGCATACAAATCTCACTTACTTACAAGGAACTAATGTAAAGAATACATCAAGGACTACAGAATATAATCTCATTTGTTTGTCACTGTACTCTTGCTCTAATACATTCCAGATATTACATACAGGAAAAACCAGTACATTTGTCTAGTTTATTAGAAGTCCCTCCTCTATATTATATATACATAAATTATACTTGTTAAGAGGTAACATATTATAAATATACGAAACAAGAATAACAGTTTATTTTGAGTTTAATTACTGGTAAAATATATTTTATTATTCACAAAGTATAGCTTTTACAATAAATATGTTTTTAAACAGGTACGACATTTCAATCACTAATGCAATCATTCTCAATATGCGAGTTTTAACGGTAAAGAACGTTTCAGCATTCAAATCAACATTCAATGATCTAAACACCAAAAAATTCTTACACTTAAAGTGTATGAAAACCTGACAGTAATGGTAACTATAGGAAAACTCAAAGTTCTGGCTGGGGCTTTTAAAACTAAAGTGTTATAGTTCTAGTACGACTGTGTTGTAGAATAAAACGCAGTCAAACTTACATTCTTTTGATGGAGTTTGCGAGTCAACAGGAAGAGTTAATGGTTTAGCCCTTACAGCTCGATGGTGAAATGCAGAGGTATCGGTGAATTTATTGGTATTATCCTCACCTCTACCATCTGCTATGTGTATTCATTCAAAAGAAACAAGGGAAAATATACGTAAATAAGGAATGAACTAAAATGAAAAAAAAATAGTAAATAAACTAGTCAGGAGACAAAAAAGCATTCTTTCCAATGAAATAATTATAACATAAATTGTCATTTAAAAAAAACATGCATTTTAATTACAAGGATACAAAATAAGTTATTGGATGTCTTATTTTCATTATCATATCTAAAGAATGTTTGTTAAAAATACACAGGAAGCTCTAAATAAAAACATTATCTTAAGAAGTTTTCATTTATCAGATACAAACTAAAAAAATAACAAGCATTGTTCCACCAGACAACTGATATATTCCAAAAGAAAATGATTAAAATAAGCAAAACCAAAAGGCAGTTGTCTTCTTCTTATGCGTTGGAGTACAACAGAAATCATTTTTTATCAATCCATAATGCTTCATTTTCAGTCACAAATGTAAAGTTTCCAATACAAATTAAAATTCTTAAGTAGGCAACAGTCTAACAGGATTGGATAATCCTGAAATTAATTACTTGTTTGCACATTGTTTGTTGCCAATGGAGATTCAGTGCATTACATGTTATTGAATAACTCTGTTCGCCTGTTACAGCAATCAGTGTAAAGAAGAGCAGAGAAATATTTGAAGTTATTTAATTTGTATGTAAAAAACCTCAGAAATGACTTGTAAAATTAACTGCAATAATGGTGGTTTGGTTTGTTTCAAATTTTGCACAAAGCTAAACAAGGGCTATCTGTACTAGCTGTCCATAATTTAGCAGTGTAAGACTAGAGAGAAAACAGCTAGTCATCACCACCCGCCACCAACTCTTGGGCTACTCTTTTACCAATGAATAGTGGGATTGACTGTCACATTATAATGCCTCCATGGTCGAAAGGGTGAACATGTTTGGTGTGACGAGGATTCAAAGCTGTGACCCTCATATTAAAAGTTAAGTGCCGTAACTACTTGACCACGCTGGGCTGCAGTAACAGTGGAAGTTTTGTTTACCATTCTTTGTGTGACTCCTATGTCATTAAGAGATTGTGCCCCTACATGCCCCCAGGGTAATAGGAACAGTAAGCTTCAGAGCTTAAAATGTAAATATTCAGCTTTTGATTCCTAGAAGTTGTCTGAGCACAGATAATGTATTATGCACTGGGAAATCAACAAAACCCAATCAAATTAAAGAAGAATTGAATTTGGTCAATAACTTTAAAAACTTCAGAGTGTGTGTAAACAGCAATCCGTAATTCTTAATTCTAAGAAATTATAAAGAAGATAAAATATTTAACTGTGTTTTGATAATTATGAACATGTTACCTAACTGCATACAGTTCTTGAATGCATTTCAGAAGTGCTTTACCTATAAAATGAAATAAGCACTTAGATTTAAAGAAATACTCTGAAGAGAAGTGTACAACTTTAGATTGAATATACTGTAACCAAAAAGCATTTCCATATCAAATCAAAACAACCTGTGAAAAACAAAGGAAAATAAAGTTATAAATAATAATAAAAACATTTACAATAAAACTATTTGATTGGTGGCCATCATTATATTATCTTATAATTGTTGGTCATTAACCAAATATAGTATTTTGGGTAATTTTAAACCATGTTTACTTAAACTTTTATTGTTTCCATAACTCAGAAAAATACATCAAATATATTTATAATCTCAATGGCTGTTGGTTCGTCCATGCTTTCAAACTGGGCAGACATAAACATGATATTCACAAATTTTATGAACTTCCAAATTGTCTTCATCAAAAGTCAAAAAGATTTTTGATAAAATCCTCTATCTTTTACTATGACTTGATTTCAAATAAATAACGTTTATTTCACTCATTAAACATCTATTAACTTTCTTCCAGAAAACTCCTGACCAGAATCTATCAGATAAAGGTATACAAGTACTAACCAATGTAGCAATCTTTTCTGAGCTCTAAAGTTCCCAACATTGATTCTTCTCCTAAAACTTGAGAATTCCTTGGAATTGGAGTGGTGGTCATGAGAGCCTCAGAACCAAGTTGCTTATCTGAAGTCTTAAGTTCCATCTGATCATGATGTATCCACAAGTCAGGTGGTTTTATACCCTTGTTTTTTACTGATAATTTTCCTTCTCTGTATAAAATGAAAGTTTACTAACCTTACTATGGTCCTACATATAATACTATGTACCATGCTTTAACCTTACTATGGCCCTACATAAAACACTATGTACCATGCTTTAACCTTACTATGGTCCTACATAAAACACTATGTACCATGCTTTAACCTTACTATGGTCCTACATAAAACACTATGTACCATGCTTTAACCTTACTATGGTCCTACATAAAATACTATGTACCATGCTTTAACCTTACTATGGTCCTACATAAAACACTATGTATTATACTTTAACCTTACTATGGTCCTACATAAAACACTATGTATTATACCTTAACCTTACTATGGTCCTACATAAAACACTATGTATTATACCTTAACCTTACTATGGTCCTACATAAAACACTATGTATTATACTTAACCTTACTATGGTCCTACAAAAACTATGTATTATACTTTAACCTTACTATGGTCCTACATAATACTGTGTATTATACTTTAACCTTACTATGGTCCTACATAAAACACTATGTATTATACTTTAACCTTACTATGGTCCTACATAATACACTATGTATTATACTTTAACCTTACTATGGTCCTACATAAAACACTATGTATTATACTTTAACCTTACTATGGTCCTACATAATACTGTGATTATACTTTAACCTTACTATGGTCCTAATAACACTATGTATTATACTTTAACCTTACTATGGTCCTACATATATACTGTGTATTATACTTTAACCTTACTATGGTCCTACATAATACTATGTATTATACTTTAACCTTACTATGGTCCTACATAAAACACTATGTATTATACTTTAACCTTACTATGGTCCTACAAAACACTATGTATTATACTTTAACCTTACTATGGTCCTACATAAAACACTATGTATTTACTTTAACCTTACTATGGTCCTACATAAAACACTATGTATTATACTTTAACCTTACTATGGTCCTACATAAAACACTATGTATTATACTTTAACCTTACTATGGTCCTACATAAAACACTGTGTATTATACTTTAACCTTACTATGGTCCTACATAACACTATGTATTATACTTTAACCTTACTATGGTCCTACATATAATACTGTGTATTATACTTTAACCTTACTATGGTCCTACATAATACTATGTATTATACTTTAACCTTACTATGGTCCTACATAAAACACTATGTATTATACTTTAACCTTACTATGGTCCTACATAAAACACTATGTATTATACTTTAACCTTACTATGGTCCTACATAAAACACTATGTATTATACTTTAACCTTACTATGGTCCTACATAAACACTATGTATTATACTTTAACCTTACTATGTCCTACATAAAACACTATTATATACTTTAACCTTACTATGGTCCTACATAAAACACTATGTATTATACTTAACCTTACTATGGTCCTACATAATACTGTGTATATACTTTAACCTTACTATGGTCCTACATAATACTGTGTATTATACCTTAACCTTACTATGGTCCTACATAAACACTATGTATTATACTTTAACCTTACTATGGTCCTACATAAAACCTATGTATATACTTTAACCTTACCTACTATGGTCCTACATAATACTGTGTATATACTTTAACCTTACTATGGTCCTACATAATACTGTTTATTATACCTTAACCTACTATGGTCCTACATAAAACACTATATTATACTTTAACCTACTATGGTCCTACATAAACACTATTATTATACTTTAACCTTACTATGGTCCTACATAATACTGTGTATTATACTTTAACCTTACTATGGTCCTACATAAAACACTATGTATTAACTTTAACCTTACTATGGTCCTACATACATACTGTGTATTATACTTTAACCTTACTATGGTCCTACATAATACTGTGTATTATACCTTAACCTTACTATGGTCCTACATAAAACACTATGTATTATACTTTAACCTTACTATGGTCCTACATAAAACACTATGTATTATACTTTAACCTTACTATGGTCCTACATAACACTGTGTATTATACTTTAACCTTACTATGGTCCTACATAAAACACTATGTATTATACTTTTAACCTTACTATGGTCCTACATAATACTGTGTATTATACTTTAACCTTACTATGGTCCTACTAAAACACTGTGTATTATACTTTAACCTTACTATGGTCCTACATAATACTATGTATTATACTTTAACCTTACTATGGTCCTACATAAAACACTATGTATTATACTTTAACCTTACTATGGTCCTACATAATACTGTGTTTATACTTTAACCTTACTATGGTCCTACATAATACTGTGTATTATACCTTAACCTTCTATGGTCCTACATAAACACTATTATTATACTTTAACCTTACTATGGTCCTACATAAAACACTATGTATTATACTTTAACCTTACTATGGTCCTACATAAACAACTATGTATTATACTTTAACCTTACTATGGTCCTACATAATACTGTGTATTATACTTTAACCTTACTATGGTCCTACATAATACTGTGTATTATACCTTAACCTTACTATGGTCCTACATAAAACACTATGTATTATACTTTAACCTTACTATGGTCCTACATAAACACTATGTATTATACTTTAACCTTACTATGGTCCTACATAATACTGTGTATTATACTTTAACCTTACTATGGTCCTACATAATACTGTTTATTATACCTTAACCTTACTATGGTCCTACATAAAACACTATGTATTATACTTTAACCTTACTATGGTCCTACATAAAACACTATGTATTATACTTTAACCTTACTATGGTCCTACATAATACGTGTATTATACTTTAACCTTACTATGGTCCTACATAAAACACTATGTATTATACTTTAACCTTACTATGGTCCTACATATACTGTGTATTATACTTTAACCTTACTATGGTCCTACATAAAACACTGTGTATTATACTTTAAACCTTACTATGGTCCTACATAATACTATGTATTATACTTTAACCTTACTATGGTCCTACATAAAACACTATGTATTATACTTTAACCTTACTATGGTCCTACATAAAACACTATGTATTATACTTTAACCTTACTATGGTCCTACATAAAACACTATGTATTATACTTTAACCTTACTATGGTCCTACATAATACTGAGTATATACTTTAACCTTACTATGGTCCTACATAAACTGTGTATTATACCTTAACCTTACTATGGTCCTACATAAAACACTATGTATTATACTTTAACCTTACTATGGTCCTACATAAAACACTATGTATTATACTTTAACCTTACTATGGTCCTACATAATACTGTGTATTATACTTTAACCTTACTATGGTCCTACATAAAACACTATGTATTACTTTAACCTTACTATGGTCCTACATAATACTGTGTATTATACTTTAACCTTACTATGGTCCTACATAAAACACTGTGTATTATACTTTAACCTTACTATGGTCCTACATAATACTATGTATTATACTTTAACCTTACTATGGTCCTACATAAAACACTATGTATTATACTTTAACCTTACTATGGTCCTACATAATACTGTGTATTATACTTTAACCTTACTATGGTCCTACATAAAACACTATGTATTATACTTTAACCTTACTATGGTCCTACATAATACTGTGTATTATACTTTAACCTTACTATGGTCCTACATAAAACCTATGTATTATACTTTAACCTTACTATGGTCCTACATAATACTGTGTATTATACTTTAACCTTACTATGGTCCTACATAAAACACTGTGTATTATACTTTAACCTTACTATGGTCCTACATAATACTATGTATTATACTTTAACCTTACTATGGTCCTACATAAAACACTATGTATTATACTTTAACCTTACTATGGTCCTACATAAAACACTATGTATTATACTTTAACCTTACTATGGTCCTACATAAAACACTATGTATTATACTTTAACCTTACTATGGTCCTACATAATACTGTGTATTATACTTTAACCTTACTATGGTCCTACATAATACTGTGTATTATACCTTAACCTTACTATGGTCCTACATAACACTATGTATTATACTTTAACCTTACTATGGTCCTACATAAAACACTATGTATTATACTTAACCTTACTATGGTCCTACATAATACTGTGTATTATACTTTAACCTTACTATGGTCCTACATAAACACTATGTATTATACTTAACCTTACTATGGTCCTACATAATCTGTGTATTATACTTTAACCTTACTATGGTCCTACATAAAACACTATGTATTAACTTTAACCTTACTATGGTCCTACATAATACTGTGTATTATACTTTAACCTTACTATGGTCCTACATAAACACTGTGTATTATACTTTAACCTTACTATGGTCCTACATAATACTATGTATTATACTTTAACCTTACTATGGTCCTACATAAACACTATGTATTATACTTTAAACCTTACTATGGTCCTACATAATACTGTGTATTATACTTTAACCTTACTATGGTCCTACATAAAACACTATGTATTATACTTTAACCTTACTATGGTCCTACATAATACTGTGTATTATACTTTAACCTTACTATGGTCCTACATAAAACACTATGTATTATACTTAACCTTACTATGGTCCTACATAATACGTGTATTATACTTTAACCTTACTATGGTCCTACATAAAACACTGTGTATTATACTTTAACCTTACTATGGTCCTACATAATACTATGTATTATACTTTAACCATTACTATGGTCCTACATAAAAACTATGTATTATACTTTAACCTTACTATGGTCCTACATAAAACACTATGTATTATCTTTAACCTTACTATGGTCCTACATAAAACACTATGTATTATACTTTAACCTTACTATGGTCCTACATAATACTGTGTATACTTTAACCTTACTATGGTCCTACATAATACTGTGTATTATACCTTAACCTTACTATGGTCCTACATAAAACACTATGTATTATACTTTAACCTTACTATGGTCCTACATAAAACACTATGTATTATACTTTAACCTTACTATGGTCCTACATAATACTGTGTATTATACTTTAACCTTACTATGGTCCTACATAATACTGTGTATTATACCTTAACCTTACTATGGTCCTACATAAAACACTATGTATTATACTTTAAACCTTACTATGGTCCTACATAAAACACTATGTATTATACTTTAACCTTACTATGGTCCTACATAATACTGTGTATTATACTTTAACCTTACTATGGTCCTACATAAAACACTATGTATTATACTTTAACCTTACTATGGTCCTACATAATACTGTGTATTATACTTTAACCTTACTATGGTCCTACATAAAACACTGTGTATTATACTTTAACCTTACTATGGTCCTACATAATACTATGTATTATACTTTAACCTTACTATGGTCCTACATAAAACACTATGTATTATACTTTAACCTTACTATGGTCCTACATAAAACACTATGTATTATACTTTAACCTTACTATGGTCCTACATAATACTGTGTATTATACTTTAACCTTACTATGGTCCTACATAATACTGTGTATTATACTTTAACCTTACTATGGTCCATACATAATACTGTGTATCATATACCGTAACCTACTATGGTCCTACATAAAACACTATGTATTATACTTAACCTTACTATGGTCCTACATAATACTGTGTATTATACTTTAACCTTACTATGGTCCTACATAATACTGTGTATTATACCTTAACCTTACTATGGTCCTACATAAAACACTATGTATTATACTTTAACCTTACTATGGTCCTACATAAAACACTATGTATTATACTTTAACCTTACTATGGTCCTACATAATACTGTGTATTATACTTTAACCTTACTATGGTCCTACATAAACACTATGTATTATACTTTAACCTTACTATGGTCCTACATAATACTGTGTATTATACTTTAACCTTACTATGGTCCTACATAAAACACTATGTATTATACTTTAACCTTACTATGGTCCTACATAATACTGTGTATTATACTTTAACCTTACTATGGTCCTACATAAAACACTGTGTATTATACTTTAACCTTACTATGGTCCCTACATAATACTATGTATTATACTTTAACCTTACTATGTCCTACATAAAACACTATGTATTATACTTAACCTTACCTATGGTCCTACATAAAACACTATGTATTATACTTTAACCTTACTATGGTCCTACATAAAACACTATGTATTATACTTTAACCTTACTATGGTCCTACATAATACTGTGTATTATACTTTAACCTTACTATGGTCCTACATAATACTGTGTATTATACCTTAAACCTTACTATGGTCCTACATAAAACACTATGTATTATACTTTAACCTTACTATGGTCCTACATAAACACTATGTATTATACTTTATACCTTACTATGGTCCTACATAATACTGTGTATTATACTTTAAACCTTACTATGGTCCCTACATAATACTGTGTATTATACCTTAACCTTACTATGGTCCTACATAAAACACTATGTATTATACTTTAACCTTACTATGGTCCTACATATAAAACACTATGTATTATACTTTAACCTTACTATGGTCCTACATAATACTGTGTATTATACTTTAACCTTACTATGGTCCTACATAAAACACTATGTATTATACTTTAACCTTACTATGGTCCTACATAATACTGTGTATTATACTTTAACCTTACTATGGTCCTACATAAAACACTGTGTATTATACTTTAACCTTACTATGTCCTACATAATACTATGTATTATACTTTAACCTTACTATGGTCCTACATAAAAACACTATGTATTATACTTTAACCTTACTATGGTCCTACATAAAACACTATGTATTATACTTAACCTTACTATGGTCCTACATAATACTGTGTATTATACTTTAACCTTACTATGGTCCTACATAATACTGTTGTATTATACTTTAACCTTACTATGGTCCTACATAATACTGTGTATTATACCTTAACCTTACTATGGTCCTACATAAAACACTATGTATTATACTTTAACCTTACTATGGTCCTACATAATACTGTGTATTATACTTTAACCTTACTATGGTCCTACATAATACTGTGTATTATACCTTAACCTTACTATGGTCCTACATAAAACACTATGTATTATACTTTAACCTTACTATGGCCTACATAAAACACTATGTATTATACTTTAAACCTTACTATGGTCCTAACATAATACTGATGTATTATACTTTAACCTTACTATGGTCCTACATAAACACTATGTATTATACTTTAACCTTACTATGGTCCTACATACTAACTGTGTATTATACTTTAACCTTACTATGGTCCTACATAAACACTGTGTATTATACTTTAACCTTACTATGGTCCTACATAATACTATGTATTATACTTAACTTACTATGGTCCTACATAATACTATGTATTATACTTTAACCTTACTATGGTCCTACATAATACTGTGTATTATACTTTAACCTTACTATGGTCCTACATAATACTATGTATTATACTTTAACCAATGATGGCTCAATTATTGCTCTTTTGTTTTACTGTTTTTACTTTTATTCTTAAAAACAAGATATTTTTCTCTTGGATAATTAAGTCTATAAAGTATGCTAATTTGCTTTTGTTATCAAAGTTTCTTTAGAAGAAGACCAACAGAAACATTCTTACAGTTAGGTTACACATATATATCTAGTTACCCTTTCTTTGATCCCTTCAAAATGCAGCCATGTTGCCTTCGGCACAACATGATGCTAACAACACTGATGAACAGCAAGGTAAACACAGAAACACAGATGATAACGATGTGTAATGTTGTGTTCGTCAACCCACTGCCAGTTTCTGATGTTACATATAGAGAGAACAATTTTCTTAAAGTTTGAATAAATACTAAAATGAACTAAAATAAAAACAGTTCTTTATTTCCTAATTATGTTTCCCATTAAGGAAACAAAAACTGAATAAATAAATAAATGTCATATAATTATCCCCTTGTTGTTGTTTTTTATTAAGTCCAAATGACCTAATTTTACACTTATTAAATACTTGTCTTTAAATTTAAAGCCAAAGGTCTATAAAAAACCTGAAATGTGCCCAATTTCAGGCACTTCTTGTTCCCCCTCCTTAGGCAGGAATCCTAAAACAAAGTGGCCCATGTGCATTGTTGGACAGTTTCCAGGTGCCATACAAAACTTTGTAGTAACGGAGCCAGCCAAATATGGGTGATGAAAGTAAAAAATCTATTTTAAACAAATTGAATATGCCTTATTACAGGATATTTTATCATTCTTCTCAGAGAAAAATTCCTAAAAAAAATAGCCAACAAACAGAATCAGAGAGTTTATAGCTACCATACCAAACACTACAGTAACTGAATCACCAAACTATGGGTGATGGGTGTTAACACATACACAGGCAGACCAGGACTCAAGTTCCCACCAGTTAGTCAATCCTAACCAGACCTGTGGGCCAACTAGAATACAATAAAAGTAATAAGCTACTCAGTTTAACAGCATGTATTTTATTTTAATTTGTCATAAAACATACACTTTTATACTTTTCTCTTAAAGCCATAGTACTGCAAAGAAGGGCTGTACACATGAACATGTGGGCTAAATATCCGTTACCAATAATAATTTATTGGGAATTTCATAAATAACTGACCCCAGCAGCTTAACAGTATGTCTGTGGACTAACAATGCTAGAAACATTAATAACTAATTACATTAGCCACATTTACTCAAAACACATTTTGAAAGCTAGATAGACTGATCCCTTTGACTTCTAAGTGCCACAACCTTTAAGGTCCTCATTAATTCTTGGGGTCACAACTCAAAGTCTCAGAAAACCTGTCCTTGAGAAAAAAGAACAAGGTCACCCAATTTTGTAGATAAACTGTGTCCAACTTTTATCAGAGTTATAAATTTGCATCATTTAGTTGTCTCTGACCAGGTCAGAGGTCAGTCAGTGGACCTTGTCATCCTTCACTATTTTTTCTTCCCAAAACAACAACTGTGTTTTTGTCTCATAATAATAGTGTCTTATTTACATTAATCTTTCCGATGAAGTCTTCAGTTTTCTGGAGATCCCTAACTTGTTTTCAAACGTTTTGAGGAAATTCCTATGACATGTAAAATGAAAAGAAGGTTCCTGGAACAGTGTGAATGACCCCAACAAAGTGCGATGAGCATTACCATCTCAATGAAAGGATACTTTTACTTACATTTAAACTGGTAATATCAAGTCACATTATTTCCCTACTGTGTTTATCTGGTTTACTACATACATTCCAAGATTTATATAATCTAAAAACTGTTGTTTTAAATCAAATAGTTCTATTTTAATGTTACACACACACACACACACATATTTGTAATTGTGTCTTGCTTTAAAATTTTCATGTCATCAATTAATATAATTACTGTATGTGTGTGTGCATGTTTATTCTTAAATCAGACCAGTTAGAAATATTATGATCTCCAAACCTTGACGTAGTCACACTCATATAATGCACCATTTGTTTCGTAAAATTTTGTTGGTAAAAAAAAATGGTTAAATTGTCAAAATCCTAACACGGACATTCTAGTTATTTTAAAAACAAGAAATTTTGAGAACCACTCTGTTAAGGTGTATCCAATATTAGCAAAATATAGAAATATGAACAATGGCGTTACGTTACCTTGGATTTTTGCACCTACTGCACGTACTTTGCCTGTTAATTGTTTTGAAAGGAAAACAAAGTTTGTTAGATTTAAAATTTAAAAAATTGTTTATTGAAAAAATTTCACTCTTCAAAAGTAAAATAAACAAAATATAACCTAAAAAGTCACAAGTTATATGTATATATGGGTACAAGTATTAATTCTATCAGGTTATTTTCTGTTAACTACATAGCTTTGTGCTTATATTTTCTTTAAAATAAAAACTTTTACTAATAAAAAAAACAATACATGATTTGGAAACAAGTAAAGATTACTACTAACTTTTATCTGTGACAAAAATCACTTCTGGAGAAAATGGACCATAGCCTTTGTTGTTGCGTGCTTGTATTTTGAAATAATAGGTTGTAGCTGGTGTAAGTCCTTTAAGTGTTGTCGTCATTTTATCTCCAACAACACCTTCCACAACCCAGTTGATATCTTTTTGTGTGTTATCAGTTGTGTAAAAGATGACATATCCTTAAAAATAACACAAATTATCAAAATTTACAAACGTGAAGATAAACAAGTTCAATTAGGTTCTTTTTCTTTGCTGTTATTAAGATCTGTCTAGCTTAAAACAGCATTAATATCACATAACTTTTACTGCATGAATTAGACTTAAGAAATGCATCATATTTTACTGTAAAACATACTAGCTTATTCTTAAAACTGCTTTCATAAATAAATTAGAAAAGTTAAAAAAATTATCTTATAAAGTGTTTTATTTTTACTTCGCAATACCAAAACAGTTAAATATAATGACTGGTAACACAAAGACCACCAAAACAAGCAATCAGTGAAAGTTTAACTGGCTTGTATTATAAAATACATTATGACTTTCCTAAATTTCAAACTACAATACAGTATCTAACCTTAATTCTACTTATATTAGTAACAACCAATTATCTTTACTCAAATATATTTTGTTATAATTAATTCTAGTGTTAATTCCAAGATCTGACGTAACAGTATTCTAGTGTTAATTCCAACATCTGACGTAACAGTATTTTAGTGTTAATTCCAAGGTCTGACATAACAGTATTCTAGTGTTAATTCCAAGGTCTGACGTAACAGTATTCTAGTGTTAATTCCAAGGTCTGACAGAACAGTATTCTAGTGTTAATTCCAAGGTCTGACGTAACAGTATTCTAGTGTTAATTCCAAGGTCTGACAGAACAGTATTCTAGTGTTAATTCCAAGGTCTGACGTAACAGTATTCTAGTGTTAATTCCAAGGTCTGACGTAACAGTATTCTAGTGTTAATTCCAAGGTCTGACGTAACAGTATTCTAGTGTTAATTCCAAGGTCTGACGTAACAGTATTCCAGTGTTAATTCCATGGTCTGACGTAACAGTATTCTAGTGTTAATTCCAAGGTCTGACAGAACAGTATTCTAGTGTTAATTCCAAGGTCTGACAGAACAGTATTCTAGTGTTAATTCCAAGGTCTGACAGAACAGTATTCTAGTGTTAATTCCAAGGTCTGACAGAACAGTATTCTAGTGTTAATTCCAAGGTCTGACAGAACAGTATTCAGAAGTGTTTTTCTAATGATATTAAAAAAAGGTTTGGCAAACAATTTTTCATGGACACATAGAAATACCGAAATAAGTTTACACAAAAATGTTCACGTAATATGCCATAAAAAAACATGTCTTAGTTCTTCTCTACATTTTGTCACTTAATGGAACAATACTAAACAAAAATAATTAATTTTCATATTAATTATACCCGTAATAAGTCCGTTTGGCTGCTTTGGAGGCTGCCAGTGGAGATTCACCACTGAAGATTCATCTTCAGAGGGTACAAGTGTCAGATCTCGTGGTGGTGAAGAGGGAGCTTGAAGAAAAAGAATGAACAAAAATATTTATATGTTATTTCATAAAGATGACAAAATCCTTTGCAAACTATTAACACTTACAGCTAGTACTGTGCTTAAAATAAGCCCCTGTAAACTACTGTGCAATCAATACGCATGCTTTTTAAAAAACCAGAAAATCGTGTGCATTTCCACCAAATGTTAACTTTTTATTCTTGATGACAAGCAACCCACTTGAAGTAAAAATGTATCTCAGAATGTATCTTTAATTGATAAGGAGAGAACAACATTTTGACCTTCCTAGATCATCTTTAGGTTAAGAAAGATCCAATCAATTAAAGTTTAACTAGCTTGTATTATCAAAAACATTATGATTTTCCTTAATTTCAAACTACAATACAAGAAAGATCCAATCAGTGATATTTTAACTGGCTTGTATTATCAAATACGGTCATGTGAAAAAGTTAGGACACCCCATGAAAGCCTTTGTATTTTTGTAACATTTTTGGATATACAGATATTTAATATCAATTTTAACAATACTGAGATATTATAGGAATATAACTAAACAATTAAAACTAAAGAAAAGACTTTCCAAGATCTTCTGTAAATGTAATTCCACATATATGCATATTCTAACTGAGGAAAAAGTCAGGACACCCTAACCCCTAATAGCTAGTGTTACTCCCTTAGGCTAAAATAATTGCAGTGAAATGCTTTTTGCAGCTGTCTACCAGTCTCTGACTTCGGTCTGAAGAATGTTTACCCCACTCCTCAATGCAGAATTCTTTCAGCTGTGAGATGTTTGAGGGGTTTCTTGCATTACAGCCTGTTTCAAGTCACTCCATAGCATCTCAATGGGATTAAGATCTGGGCTTTGACTCGGCCATTCCAGGACTTCTTAGTTTTCAGCCAGTCCTTGGTGGATTTACTGGTATGTTTTGGGTCATTGTTGTGTTGCAGGGTCCTGTTCCACTTCAGCTTTACTTTTCTTACAGATGGTCTCACATAATCCTCAAGCACCCTGTGATACACAGTAGAATTCATGTTGGATTCTGTGATTGTGATCTGTCCAGGTCCTGCTGCAGCAAAGCAGCCCCAAACCATGACACTTCCACCTCCATGCTTCACAGTTGGTATGAGGTTCTTTTCCTGGAATGCTGTATTTGGTTTAACCCAAACATGTTCTCTATTCTAATGTCCAGATAATTCAATTTTGGACTCATCTGTCCAAAAAGCATTATTCCAGAAGTCCTGGTTTTTGTCTTCATTTTCTCTGGCAAACTTCAGTCTAGCCTTGATGTTTCTCTTAGAGAGCAAAGGTTTCCTCCTTACACACCTCCCATACAAGTTAAACTTGTGCAGTCTTTTTCTGATTGTAGAGGCATGCACTTTCATACCAACAGTAGCCAGAGCCTGCTGTGGGTCCTATGATGACATGTTAGGGTGTTTGGAGACCTCTTTTAGCATCTTGCGGTCTGCTCTCGGGGTGAACTTACTTGGACGACCAGACCTGGCCATGTTGGCAGCTGTTTTGAAAGCCCTCCACTTGTTGACTATTTTCCGGACAGTGGAATGGCTGATTTCAAAATATTTTGGGATCTTTTTAAATCCCTTACCAAACTCATAAGCTGCTACAATGTTCTTTCTGAAGGCCTCAGACAGCTCTTTTGCTATCACCATGGTGCTCACTCTCACTTTAACAGTCAGGAGCACACCAAACTAAATGTCTGATGTTTAAATAGAGCAAGCCTCATTCAAAATGCTGAGTAACAATCTTCTAATCATGTGCACCTGGTGTGATACACCTGTGTGTGAGTTGAGCCATTTTAAGTGAGAATAAATGTGGGAGTGTCCTAACTTTTTACTCAGTTAGAATATGCATATATGTGGAATTATATTTACAGAAGATCTTGAAAAGTCTTTTCTTCAGTTTTAATTGTTTAGTTATATTCCTATAATATCTCAGTATTGTTAAAATTGAGATTAAATATCTGTATATACAAAAATGTTACAAAAATACACAGGGTTTCATGTGGTGTCCTAACTTTTTCACATGACTCTACATTATTATCTTCATTAATTTCAAACTAAAATACAAGAGAGATCTTAACATGAAGATGACCTAGGAAGGTTGAAACTTTGTTTTCTCCTTATCAATAAGTGTTAATACCCCTACCATCTGTTCTGAGATACATACAAACATTAACTTTGCTTAGAAAATCATCTATCACCTGTTGAATAAGACCTTTTGTAGTTTTCCTTTCACAAATTACTTTATTTTATTAATCTCTATGTAATCGTACATTAATAACAGCAAATATAGGCATCACGTATTACACTAATAACAGCAATTAAAGGTGTCACATGACACATTAATAACAGCAACTAAAGGTGACACGTGGCGCATTAATAACAGCAATTGCAAGCGACACGTGGCGCATTAAACACAGCAATTACAGGTGACACGTGGCGCATTAATAACAGTAATTATAGGTGACACATAATGGTTTCAACAGGATTTGGGAATAAAATTTATTTGAAGACCAAAGTCTTTAATCCATATTTTAAAACTACCAAAATATATTGTTTAGTTTTTTTAGATGTTCAACAGCATCTTTTTATCTCTTTAAAGTTTCCTAAAATAAATCTTTATTTGATACTAGGATAAAGAAGTGTCATCTTCCAACATATTTAAAAACATGGGTGGATATAGTTCTCTAAGAATTAATCAAACACAACCACCTAAAGGAATGCATTTAAATTTCAGAGTTTTGTTCTACAAAATGGAGTAGCCTTTCTTTTACTGGTTTATACACACCTGCTTCTTGTGTGGTGTTAAAGGCACTCATACTCCAGGTGCTTTCTTGTTGACCTAAGACCACCTTTACAGAAAATTCATACTGTGTGTTGGGCTTTAGATCATCAATCATACAATTGAGGTCAGTGGAATTGTAAAACTGGGGCTTCAAATGGGCTTCATAACTGAAAGGAGTGTAACGAACAGTGTAGAACCTGCTGTCTGTAATAATCTGGTTCTGAGTGAGAGTTGTGTCAGTCCAGTAGAGCACAACGGTTGTAGAAGACAGCACTACAGCTTTCAAGCCCACAGGTGGCAGCACTGGGATGAGTGGTTCAGGTGCTGTTCCAATGGTCAGTAGCACATTATCAGTCAATATTTACTTTCATAACAAAGGTATAAAAACATAGTTTTTAGTAGATTTGATAAGTGTTTTAAATACTTCTTAAACTTAATTAAAAGATGTCTACACTCAGCTACAAAAACAGCACATTATTCCTTTACACTGTCTAATAAATCACAGTTTCTTCTCATAAAAATTAAGAATAACCTTCATTTGAACAGACTTTTAAAATGTCTTTTAAAATATTTCACAATCCTTATTGCAAGATCACTAAAAATATAAATTTTAACTCTCTTTCATGCAGAGTTATTTATATAACTGTTTTTAAGCTTCATATAATGAACATTTGAAGTTGTGTGGTCAGGTAATTTACTTTGCAACAATAAGGGACTTTTGTGAAAATGTTGACAGAAACAGAGGAACTCCTAATATTTAAATAAAGTTTGCATGAGATGAAGCCATAAGCACAAACTAGTACTGTTCAAAATTTCAAATACTGAATTATTGTCAAAAAGCAACTTTAGTATTTTGGGTCAATCTCCATTGATTGTCACAGCCAAAACAGCCACTGATGTCTCTATGACTGACTCCCAAGTTAAGGGTTAAAAACTACATGAATTAAGTGGCTAGAAAATAGATGACATCTGAGATCTTTTGTGTTAAAACATGCCAGTTAGAAAATACATGGCACGTAAGACCTTTTGTGTTAAAACATGTCACTACTAGTCTTCTGAGTTACATCTATTAAAAGAACAATAAACTCTCAAATTTATAAATAAATATTCCATTGCATTACTTAATATAAAGTAACATAACATTAACCTCAGCTAATTTCTTTTCTTCTTTTATAATTCTGTTTTGGCAAAGAAATATTCTTCACATTCAAACTAATTTTGGACGTTTAGTAGTTAAACTTGCTTGTATTCATAAAAATAATTCAGTGATATGTATACTTTTTTCTTTTTCAATCGCATAGCCTAACAAGAAACAAAGAAATGAATAATAGAAAGAATGAATTAGGTCCTTAATATGCTGCTAGGTAACCTTTTCACTAAAATATCTATCCTTAATATGCTGCTAGGTGACCTTTTCACTAAAATATCTATCCTTAATATGCTGCTAGGTGACCTTTTCACTAAAATGTCTATCCTTAATATGCTGCTAGGTGACCTTTTCACTAAAATGTCTATCCTTAATATGCTGCTAGGTGACCTTTTCAATAAAATATCTATCCTTAATATGCTGCTAGGTGACCTTTTCACTAAAATATCTATCCTCAATATGCTGCTAGGTGACCTTTTCAATAAAATGTCTATCCTTAATATGCTGCTAGGTGACCTTTTCACTAAAATATCTATCCTTAATATGCCGCTAGGTGACCTTTTCACTAAAATATCTATCCTTAATATGATGCTAGGTGACCTTTTCAATAAAATATCTATCCTTAATATGCTGCTAGGTGACCTTTTCACTAAAATATCTATCCTTAATATGCTACTAGGTGACCTTTTCAATAAAATGTCTATCCTTAATATGCTGCTAGGTGACCTTTTCACTAAAATATCTATCCTTAATATGCCGCTAGGTGACCTTTTCAATAAAATATCTATCCTTAATATGCTGCTAGGTGACCTTTTCACTAAAATATCTATTCCTATGAATTCACAAACAAGAAAAATCTCATTTAACTTATAGATCATGATCGGTAGTTTATCTCCATGACAACTAACTTGGATCAACAAAGTATTAACACTATGAATTCAACAAATATAATTTAGTAAGCTAAGTATCATTACATATGCAAATAGCAACATCATTTTTAATTTCAATTTATCTAAAAAAACCAAAAGTTAAATGTACTTGTCCTGTTTATTTTTAAGAAGGTCTGTAATAAAAGATTATTTTTAACTTCTCAATTCTTACTGCTTCTAACAAGTGTCCTCACTGTTTCGTAAACTGGTCTGCCATCACCCACTTGGTTAAATGCTCTAAGACTGATTACGTACTCTGATGATGGTTCTGAAAATGAAAACATCTTTTAATGGGTATAGTAGATGGTGAAAAAAAAGTGAAAATACAATGAAAAGTAAATAAACCATTATGAAAACAACTGAATCCAACCTAATTATTGTTTGTTTCAGAGTAACAGTTAGAAACTAACTACACATATTCACTTTCTTTGTACTGTATAAAGAACTGATACTTAACTAAAGCATGCAGTTTGTTAAAGTTAACCCTTATAAAAAGTTGTTTTACTAGGAGTACACTAAAGCACCACACGGTATATCCTATAAAAGTAGAAACAGATTTGGTATATGATTACCATATCACAGTACCACAAAATTCCTACAAGATTTACATAAATCTTAAAGAAATGGATTTTATATTTTATATAGATTATTGTATAGTAGTATTTCCAGAATTTTGTACAACAATTCAATAAGACAATGTGCTAGAAAAAACCCTTTCAACATCGTGCCCAAATGTATTAATGTGATGACATCGTGCCGTAATATATTAATGTGACGACATCGAGCCTAATTCGTACAGAAACATTTTTTAAAACTCATGTACGCTTTCAGTCAACACTTCTTAATCAGTTATAGATGTTATTAACACTTCTTAATCAGTTATAGATGTTATTAACACTTCTTAATCAGTTATAGATGTTATCAACACTTCTTAATCAGTTATAGATGTTATCAACACTTCTTATTCAGTTATAGATGTTAACAACACTTCTTAATCAGTTACAGATGTTAACAACACTTCTTAATCAGTTACAGATGTTAACAACACTTCTTAATCAGTTATAGATGTTATCAACACTTCTTAATCAGTTATAGATGTTATTAACACTTCTTAATCAGTTATAGATGTTAACAGACAATATACAGATTCAACTTTGTGTATCAAATCAAACAGAAGAAAGGTACAATCAACTTACTTTACATCTGAACTAGATCGATATATAAATTACTTGTGAATCTTAAATAAGATATGTCCACTTACGGAGATATTCAATTGTGTAATGCTGCTGCTTTCCATTGAGAACTTTGGTGTAGACATCAGGAAACCCAACTCCCCAGCCAATAGTGTAACCTCGGATCATGATGTTTTGATTGCGAGGAGGAGTCCAACTGACAAATATTGAAGTAGAACTTGGTCTCGCTCTGAGACTTTTAGGTCGATCAGGAACAACGGATTCTGTTGAAAACACAACAGCTAGGGCTAGCTAGCTTATACAGTGAAGTGATAAAGATTTTTAAAAGTACATCCAGTTAAGTACGTGAATTTTCTGAAATGTTTAAGCAGTGAACTAAGAGGTACCATTTTTTTTTTAATATTTATCTATATTAAATATGTGATTAATAATACTGTTTTATCATGAATTATCCTGGTATTAACAGGTGGCTCAAACTCTCACTGAGAAACAGAATACTGAATTTTACACTGTTTGAGGAACATGTGCACCAGCAACCACCAAGTTTGAAGCGACAACCATCAAACACCAACTCTTAATCTACTCTTACTTGACTAACAAGTAGGATTTTGACCATCAATCTAATAATGTACTCAAAATCCTTTATGAACATGGCATGGTTATCATTTATTTTTAGTAATGGAATGCAAAGTACAGAACCTTATATCTACAGTCAAACATATTAATCCCTGGCAATGAGGAAACTTCTTACACAAAAGTGAGACAGGTACGATGCATAACCTTCCTCAATTTGCTAAGCCTACAAAAGTCATTACGTAAAGGGTAAACATTAGCCTAATTCCCTGTCTATTTACAATTATAATTTCTAATTCTTTAAATTCATTCTTTCTCAAATTTTCAATTTTCTATAAAACAATATACAAGGAACATTCTATATTTTATGTTTTAGACAATGTTTATGTCACTTAAAATATATCAAAAAATAATATATATTCATTAAATATATAATGCAAACATCATACAATAATAAAACTCTTGCTTATATGATACTGAAAAAACTTTATTACACGACGTGCAGCCCTCAACTTCATGAAATTTTTATTCTGTGTGCATTAAGATTTCATTTAGATTTGTAATAAGGATCACCATTTTTCCATTTATTTCTATTTTCCATCACAAAGAACTTTATTTTTCTCCATTTGAAAGTACATAGAAAATTGAACAGTGGAGAAAAATGAAGGAAAAGAGGTTGCAAGGATATTTGACATTTACAGAGTTATAAAATGATGAATATCATCAAAAATAGTTCCATATTATCAGAATCAGTTTTTCAAATATCTACCAAGTATCCAAGCAAAAAACCTGTCATTTGTAGCTAGAAATTGATAAAAACTTGGAAAAATGTTCTCAAAGTAATGCTATTTGTTTACAAACATGCAGGGTGCACGTCATGAATCCATCACGTGTGGATCTAACTGTTTTCCACAAGTTACAAAGTGATGAATAACATCAAAACGAGTCTTGATGTCACAGAATGTCATTTATGATTCTTTGATAGTACATTTCAAGATTTAAGAAAAAGGCTTAATTTTACATTCTATTGAATACGATCTTTCTCAAAACATTCAACGCGACCTATTTATTCAGTCTGTAGATATAGTTGGTAGTTTTGTCTTGTATTATACAAAATACAAAATGATCAGTGTCACAACACAAAGGTTAATTTACCTACATCTGTGGCAGAGTGAGGGAGAAATCTGTCACAGTTGGTTGCAAACCCAGATAATACCAACATACTGACATGAAAGACCCAGATAATACCAACATACTGACATCAAAGACCCAGATAATATCAACATCCTGACATGAAAGACCCAGACAATATCAACATCCTGACATCAAAGACCCAGATAATATCAACACACTGACATGAAAGACCCAGACAATATCAACACACTGACATGAAAGACCCAGACAATATCAACATACCGACATGAAAGACCCAGATAATACCAACATACTGACATGAAAGACCCAGATAATACCAACATACTGACATGAAAGACCCAGATAATACCAACATACTGACATGAAAGACCCAGATAATACCAACATACTGACATGAAAGGCCCAGACAATACCAACACACTGACATGAAAGACCCAGACAATACCAACACACTGACATGAAAGACCCAGACAATACCAACACACTGACATCAAAGACCCAGATAATACCAACATACTGACATCAAAGACCCAGATAATACCAACATACTGACATGAAAGATGAGCAACTCACTGCCTACCACTCAAATCATTAAGTAACATAAAGTGAATGATAAAACATACCAACGGAAGACAAATATAATTTTAAACATAAAAATTATTTACTTTATTTATTAAGTTTATATTGTGTTCATTTTCATGTGATTCATTGTACCCTTCTAACATATATCCTTCCTTGAGAAACAATCATATTCCTCAAAACAGTAAATGTCTTTTGTCTTTACACAAGAAAAAAACAATTCAACACATATTACTGAACAAGGATGCAATAGCCACTATAACTCTCATCCCTTCAAACTGTTGGTACTCCAAGCAAACAACTGTACAAGGATGAGAATAACCACCATACACTGTCATCCCTACTAACTGCTGGCACCCCAAGTGAACAACTGTACAAGGATGAGAATAGCCACCACACACTGTCATCCCTACCAACTGTTGGTACTCCAAGTGAACAACTGTACAAGGATGAGAATAACCACCATACACTGTCATCCCTACCAACTGTTGGTACTCCGAATGAACAACTGTACAAGGATGAGAATAACCACCATACACTATCATCACTACCAACTGTTGGTACTCCAAGTGAACAACTGTACAAGGATGAGAATAACCACCATACACTGTCATCCCTACTAACTGTTGGTACTCCAAGTGAACAACTGTACAAGGATGCAATAGCCACCATACACTGTCATCCCTACCAACTGCTGGCACCCCAAGTGAACAACTGTACAAGGATGAGAATAACCACCACACACTGTCATCCCTACCAACTGTTGGTACTCCAAGTGAACAACTGTACAAGGATGAGAATAACCACCATACACTGTCATCCCTACCAACTGTTGGTACTCCGAGTGAACAACTGTACAAGGATGAGAATAACCACCATACACTATCATCCCTACCAAAGGTTGGTACTCCAAGTGAACAACTGTACAAGGATGAGAATAACCACCATACACTGTCATCCCTACCAACTGTTGGTACTCCGAGTGAACAACTGTACAAGGATGAGAATAACCACCACACACTGTCATCCCTACTAACTGCTGGCAACCCAAGTGAACAACTGTACAAGGATGAGAATAGCCACCATACACTGTCATCCCTACCAACTGTTGGTACTCCAAGTGAACAACTGTACAAGGATGAGAATAACCACCATACACTGTCATCCCTACCAACTGCTGGCACCCCAAGTGAACAACTGTAGAAGGATGAGAATAACCACCATACACTGTCATCCCTATCAACTGCTGGCACCCCAAGTGAGCACTGGCACCACGGGTAATCTGCTAGTAAAGGCAATCCATAAAAACCAATATTTCAAAAACCGACTTCATGCAATAAATTACTTAAAGATAGTGAAATTCTCTCTCAAAAAATATCTCCATTTTGCTATAAAAATATTAACAAAAAACATGAAATACAATCCATGAGGAACATTTGAACAATCATCAACTCTGAAGAGTAAAATATGATACGACTGAACAAGTAGTTTTCTTGAAATCATAAATTTCAACATAAAAACAAAAAAATGACAGTTGTCTTACCATCAAGATCACTCTCATACAAGTCAAAAGTAAACCACTGTGTTGGTGGTCCACTGCCATTCACTGAAAGTGCAGCAATCTTGACACTATAGTGACCACCTTGTTCCAAGCCTAAATGTAAGGATAAAAACTAATATTTAAATTAATTCGGTCAGAAGCAAAGAAATGGCTGAAAACAAAGCAAATGTGAAAAAGTATTTTTAAAAAATAATAATTTAATAAGGTAAATATTTTTTACAAGATGAGTATTGATGTCTACCAGAATGTTGTGAAATATTTCTAAGAAAATAAACACTGTAAATTATAACTGTTAAACTAAACAGATGTTAAGATATTACAGCAAGTACAAAACCAAACCAACTACTAAACTGAAACGTTGTAGCAGTAACATAAATTAGGCTAAAATGAGTTAAGAACCTAAAAATGATCACAAAACCTTTCTAAAAGTGGGAATATTAAAATATATACAAATATATTTTCGGTACTTGTCAGATATTCACATAATTTATGACCTTTTCAAAGTAAAGTTTCATTAAGTTCACTGAAATGTTATATTGTTGTCAAGAAGTTTCACAATTAAGAATGAAACTTTTCTTTCTTTGTTTTAAATTTCTCACAAAGTTTCTCAAGAGTTATCTGTGCCAGCCGTCCCTAATTTAGCAGTGTAAAACTAGAGGGAAGGAAGCTAGTCATCACCACTCACTGCCAACTCTTGGGCTACTCTTTTACCAACGAATATTGGGATTGACCATCACATTATAATGCTCCCACAGCAAAAGGGTGAGCATGTTTGTTGTGACAGGGATTTGAACCTGCAACTCTTGGATTACGAGTCAAGTGCCTTAACCACCTGGCTATGTCGAGGCCGTTTTTTTCTTTGTAGACATTCCTTGATTAGCTCTTCTAGATATGTTCATCTCATCTTAGTTCCCAAGTTTAAATCCTGATGCCAACAATATTGTGCGTCATACAAATTATAACTGAAACATTTCCCAACATTGTATCAGAATGAAGAATACTTTTAAAGTAAACTGATAAGTACCTGACTGTTACCTGAAGCATAAACAATGGAATAATAAACCTGTATAATGGTTAGAGACTTACTTAATACTGTGAGATTAATTCTAACCTACCAGAGGTACTGTACTTTTAATATATCTACTCTTATTATCACACTAATTTCCAAACTTTATTCAACTTAAAGTCTAGAAATAATCAAGTTAAGATACCTTTATTTTCAGTAAGTAGAGTGAGAAGGGATCAGATCTTAAGTTTAGCACACTTACTGTAGATATCAAGATATCATTCTGTTTACTCCTTGTGTTACACATAGCAGCATCAATTGATGATAGCTGCCATTTAAGGGTTAAACACATTAACCTATAATATCCTCTTGTAACACACAAATAATATTTTTAAATACAGATTATTTCAATAACTATATAAAATATAAAATTTTCTGGATTTAAGATTAACTAGACACTTACCCCTGTAAAACTACACAGAACATTAAATGAGTCATGTTCAAAGTACAGGGACTTGGCCAGAACTTTTGTCAAAAACAAGAGTATCTTCTCCTTATTACAAAGAGATTAAACAAAAACAACACTTTATTCTTTACCCAACCCCTGGCAATACCCATGCTATGTACTAACTTGTTATGGCATACAGCCTCCTGTTTCCATCAGTTGTTACGGTGTTTCACCTCGTTGACTTCCACTAACTTTGAAACATTATGTACCAACCTGTTAAGGCATACAGCCTCCTGTTTCCATCAGTTGTTACGGTTTCACCTCGCTGACTTCCACTAACTTTGAAACATTATGTACTAACCTGTTAAGGCATATAGCCTCCTGTTTCCATCAGTTGTTATGGTTTCACCTCGCTGACTTCCACTAACTTTGAAACATTATGTACCAACCTGTTAAGGCATACAGCCTCCTGTTTCCATCAGTTGTTACAGTTTCACCTCGCCGACTTCCACTAACTTTGAAACATTATGTACCAACCTGTTAAGGCATACAGCCTCCTGTTTCCATCAGTTGTTACAGTTTCACCTCGCCGACTTCCACTAACTTTGAAACATTATGTACCAACCTGTTAAGGCATACAGCCTCCTGTTTCCATCAGTTGTTACGGTTTCACCTCGCCGACTTCCACGAACTTTGTAACGAATTTTATAACCAGTTATAATTCCATTATGAGATTCCTTTGGTGGAGGTTCCCAACGAACTATAAAGCTCTTCAAAGTAAAAAAGAATAAAAGAATGTCATGCTGAGAAATTAAAGTGAAAACTTCTTTTCGTATTACATCAGAAAAAATATCCAATATTTTATAAAGGTTGGATGGAAAACTAAAGTCAGAGAACAAAATATTCCACTTGAAAGATGACTGTAAAGGTTATTTTTTAAGAAAATTTATAATAACTTATGTTAAACTTGGAAACACAGTAAAAATATAAAGCAGTAATCAAATTATTATATAAAACAACAAAACTTAACTTACTGTGGAACTGGAAACCTCGACTGTCACATTTTGTGGTGGTTCACTTGGAGCTAAAAACATTAATAAATAATACTATCTGAGGTACTCTCGAAACTTCACAACACAAACTGAGATAACACAAAAATAATTTCATCTGTGTTTAGATAACAATGAAATAACCATTAAGAGTTAATTAAATAAATTAAATGAATTATAGAATAATTTTACAGTTTAAATTAATAAAAAATTACTAATAAAATTTGCTTTCTTGTCACAAAATTAATGAGCACATTCTTCCAAAAGCATACACATTAGTGTTAACTCAGTACATCCAGTGATGTTAGTGTTAACTCCATATATATGTTATATAGAGTGATTCAGATAACAAATTATTACCTGTGATAAAATTGGTATCGTAAAAGCTTCAACTATAAACATTTCAAAGTTAATTTAAAAATTCAAAACAAAAAATGGAAAAAAAATGTTTTTTCACAGTCTTTACTCTCTAGCTTATGATTAAAAATAAAGTATGACAAAACAGTTAAACCCTTTATGTACTGTTACATGAAGTGCTTTGTCTGAAGACTTACAAATTAAGATAGAAATTGCCTTCAGTTCTGGTCAAAACCAAAGATTTTTAAAGTTATTTCCAAATGTTTTCAGAAAGGAATTGAGTTTTTCAAGCTTCTTCAAATGTAGTCTTGTAATTCAAGTTCCTTAATTAATTAAGCATTAAGTTTGTTTGTTTTTTAATTTTGAGCAAAGCTACACGAGGGCTATCTGCACTAGCCCTCCCTAATTTTGCAGTGTAAGACTAGAGGGAAGGCAGCTAGTCACCACCAACCACTGCCAAATCTTGGGTTACTCTCTTACCAACGAACAGTGTGAATAACCATCACACTAATCACATTATTATGCCCCCATGGCTGAAAGGGCAAGCAGGTGCGATCAGGATTGAAACCTGTGACCTTGAGATTACAAGTCAAACGCCTTAACTCTCCTGGCCATGCCAGGCCCTTAAGTGTTAAGAGTATACTAACACATACACCTTAAGTATTAATTACACAGAATATTCACTTGTTTCAAAATAAATATAAAAATATATTTAAAGGAACAGAAAGGAATGAAAAGTAGTGAACATCAACTGATGGCTGCTACAACTTCTTCTCATAGATTGATGAAGTACGGGGTTTCTGGAGTGTACTCTGTGAACATCAGAAATAGCATAGTGTATATATATTTTAAATTATATCTGAATAGAATCTTGAGTAAAACTATCTTATTAATAAAAGCTAAATCTAAATAAGTGATATCGAATATCCTACTATCTGACAATGTCCGAGCTGAAACCTCTCTGGTGCTGACCCCAGGTCCAACTTTGTTTATGGCCACTATCCAAATGCTATATTTAGTAAACTTCTTCAAGTGTTTGATAACATAACTGGTACCAGTGGTCATGATCTCATGCTCGACAGCAGATCCTGCTTCCATGTAGTAAAGCTTGTAGCCTTCTATAGGGCCACTAGGTTTATTAGGGGGACTCCACTGTACGTGGATAGAAGTTGGTGAGTTAGATATTGCACGTAAATTATGTGGAGAACCTGGAACACGAACTGGAAGGAAAGATCAACCATTTTTTAAAAACAAAAATTTGTATTCTAAATATATCAGATTGTTTCTATCATAAGGTGTGTTACTCAGTAAAAACAATGCCAAGTACAGTTGACATTAGAATAATAAATGTCTATTAACTGTAGAATCTTTTAAAGGCTATTTTTACTTAAACACACTTTTTATACCCAAGTTCTCACTAATTGTATTATGCCTAACGTACAAATAAACTTCCTGTTAAAAAATTTATTTGCTAATTGATTTACTTGAAAGACAGAACAACTTCCACTTCAAACACTTCACTGAATTCTAAGTTCTGGTTATTTGCATTTATAAATAATGTACCCATGTCTCTAGGTGTTACATAAAGCTCTTTCCAATATTACATCATCATGGTTAGCAGCTCCCTCTAGCAAACAATTAAGTTATAAATAAAATCAAAAATATATTTTACAATAGTTTATTATAGACTATATAAAAGTATAACATCTGATCAAAGTAAATGGGGTTGTAAAAATATCAAGTCACTTTTATCACACTAGTGTAATACAAACAGTAGCTTGCCTCGCTTTGAACTGAAACATAGATCTTAAAGTTTCAAACACATTTTTAGTAACATATTGTGTTCAGGATGATTTTTTTCACACACACCTTCAGATTTGGTTTCCACAGAAATTTCATTTGAACTGCTTCCTGGTCCATGTTGATTGTACGCAATAACGTGGATTGTGTATCGGGCGGAAGATTTGAGATTCTTTATAGTGGCTTGTTCCAAATGAGGTATGGTTGTATTCACTACTCTCTCCCTTCAATAAACAACAATTTATAAGTAGTACATTAAAACATTCATAAAAAAAATGAATATTCACTACAAACAGGATCCTAATACATAAAAATAAAATAATTCCTTCTGATTATCTTAATTTCTTTATTTTTCCTAAACTGTTCAGTAAAAAAAAAACAACACTGATTTAAAAAAATTAATAATATTTTTAATTATTTACACCAGGATTTATCTCAAACTGAATCAAAATTTTGAAATTTTCATAACTAGCACAATATTAAAATAATTCAGGTGAAAGTGACAACATAAATTTATTGAAACTTTGTGAAGCAGTAACATAATCAAACCATTTTTTACAATTAAAATCACCTTCATCTCAAAGTTACCATAATTTCTGAACTGAATTAAAATCACGAGTATCATAAGTTGGTGATTACAGGGTGTTTATTAAATCTACTGCAAATAGTTTTATGCAAAAAAAATTTCAATGTTTAATAGATCTTTCAAGTTCATAATCAGTAATTTTGAAGTACATAAATGGAAATTATAATGTTCCAGACAAAAATATTGTGAATGTATAATTGAAATAATAGGAGAATATATTATAAAATTGCTAGATTTTTTTCTGGGGGCAGGAAACAAGGATGACCCACAACCGTAGATGTCTGTTAAGATGGATATGTAGGGCTGAATATAAGCACTTCTGACTTCCATAAGTAAGGTATATGAGGGCTGTTCAAAAAATACCCAGACTGACGTCATAAAACAAAATGTACTTTATTCAGAAGTTACAGGTCTGGGACCCCTTCAAAGTACTCTCCTCCCCAATGCACACACTTATCCCAACGGTGTTTCCACTTGTTGAAACAGTCCTGGTACACTTCTTTTGGTAATGTCCTCCAGCTCCTTCGTCGCATTTACCTTAATCTCGGGAATCGTCTCAAATCTTCTTTCTTTCAAAGGTCTTTTGACTTAGAAGAACAATAAAAAATCGCAAGGAGCAAGGTCACGTGAATAAGGGGAGGGAAAGAACAGTGATCGAATGTTTGGCCAAAAACTCACGAGTTCTGAGACACAAATTTTGCAGCAACATGGTACATCTTCAATTTTTTTGATCAAAATCTCGTAACAAGATCCAACTGATATCCCACACTCTTCAGCAAGCTCCCTGACAGTCAGACGTCGATTTGCCCGCACCAGGGTGTTGATTTTGTCGACGTGTGGGTCGTCAGTTGACATGGAAGGATGTCCAGGACACTCATCATCTTCAATGGACTGTCGACCATCCTTAAAACGTTCATGCCGAACGCTTCTTAGCAACATCACCGTAAGCCGTGTTAAGCATAGCAAAAGTTTCAGTCACAGATTTTCCAAGTTTAACACAAAATTTCACAGCAAGTCGTTGCTCCTTCAGGTCATTCATTCTGAAATCTGCCAAACAAAAAAATCGCACTTCACTTAAAACCACGTAGCTAATACACAAATGAAGATATCTGCAATCGTGCCTCATAATCAGCTGATCTGTGCAAACCTAGCGACAACAAGCGGATTTTCCTGGAACCAACTGAACCCGCGAAATTCAAACAGTCCGCATATTTTTTTAACAGACCTCGTACTCTTTCTGATTATTTTCATCATTAATATTAGTTAGAATGTTTAACATAAGTATATTTTTATTACTATGTCTTTGTTACAAAGATCATTTTACGTTGATTTAGAACTAACTTCAATATCATAAGCTGACCAAACATCATGTTATATTATTAGGACTACAGCTGAAGTCTCATTAACACTTAGAGTACCCAGCTGATAAAACAATGCATTGTAGTTTTTATAAGTATAAACATAAGAAAATGAAATTTAATTAGATATAGCCTTTACTAATAACAGGTTGCTTTAAGTAGGTGGCTCTGATTGTCACTTAATATCAATTACCTGCTTGAGCCTTCTTCTCTGTAGTAAATAGAGTATCCAATAATAATTCCATTAATTATGACTGGTGGTTGCCAGGTTATAGTCACGAATTGTGTGGAAACAACAACAGCTGTTAGCTTTCGAGGACTTGAAGGCACTTTTTTATGATGAGGCTGGTCACCTATAATGTCAATATGAGGGGTAGTCACAGAGGTAGGGGTAGTGAGGGTGGGGAATGGTAGATCTGATTGTTATTAGTTTCACAGATTATCACATACAGTTTGGGAGGAAAAAGTAGGAGATTATGAAGAAGTATCAAAAATAAAATCATTAGTGAAGAAAAAACATTATATGTCACATTGTTTAGAAGATAAATGATTAGAGTTGGGGCATGAATACACATTTTCAAAAATTTACAGATAATGGAATATGTTATTGTAGGTGAGGAAGAATTCAGAAAAGTGGAAAAAAAAAAACCTTAGAATCTGAAACACAAAATGTTTACATGCATAAACAAAAGTAAACAAGATAAGAAAATTACTTCCTTTTAATGATATTGTAAACTGTCAAAATATTACAAAAAATCTTCTGGTTGGTTTAATTAAACAGAGCTGTTGTTCTGGTACGTACAAGCTATGAATACTACACTTATTTTAGAACTTTTGTTTTAGAAACTTCAAAGTTGGTTTCTACATTTATAAATTTAAAAAGTGAGATAAAAGCAAAATATTTCTGAAAAACTAAACACAAACCTGAAAATATTTGTAACACAATTTAGTTGTGTTTAATCATTTAACAAATTACAAATATTAGATTTTCTGAGCACGTCATTCATAGTACAAAATCAACACTACATGCAATTAATGAATTAAAACAGGTTAATCTGAGAAAACAACAAAATAATACCAAATATGTGCTATAATTAATTAGTTTTTCATAATACTAACTTATTTAATTTAATGGTTTGATTTTTCCATTCCATACAGTAAAACAAGTAAACGTACAATGTAAGTTCAGAACAATAAATAACAACAACAATGAAAAAAGTAAATGTAGTTTATGTGTGTACAACAGACAAATATATATCTTATTATTATCATGGATTTACAAGCAAACACATTTTCAATACCTACCTGATGATATCATTACTGGCAAAACTGTGGTTGTCATAAATGAAATATTTGTAAAATGTACAATCATCTAAAGATTCCTCGATTCCATAACTATAGAGTTTTTACCAAGTACTGACAATTTCAAGTGGTAATTATATATGTTTCAAACTTGAATCACAAATTCAATAAATTAAGTTACACCAGAACATCATATTGTGTTCATCCAAAAACTCTGTAGCTTTGTTTTCTTAATAAACATATAATTTAACATTTTAACACTGAGAAGATAGAAGATAAAATTCAAAGTTTAAACCTTCATGGCTAATCTTAAAAATGGGGGGGGGGTTTCTTTATGAATACCACCCAGATCTAATTATTTATGAACATTTTAATATTATTTATTTTTAAAAGAACACAGAACAAATGGATAATAGTGTTTGACATATGCATGAAAATTTTAGGAACAACAAAAAGAGCATTTACTTGGATTTAAAATAATTAGTTGAGCAGAAGCCTGGATATTTCCTGCTGGATTTCTCCCAATGCACTGATAAATTCCTTGATCTGAATGAACCAATCCCAGAATCCTAAGGTTGTACCCACTTACAATCTGGAAGTATTCACTCTCTATAATAACCTCTCCATTCTTCATCCATTGGACAGTTGGTTCAGGTTGACCATAGATTTCACATTCAAATTCTATGTCTTCTTTCTCATATGCATATCTGTTTTGTGGTCTTTTGATGAATTTTGGAGGAACTTAAAGGGCAGATAAGGATAAAGAAAACCAAATATATGCCAACATATTTTTTCCAATTAAAATTTTAAAATAAAGACCTAAAGATAATAACATAACAAACATCCCTAGCATGAGAGACGTGAAAAAGTCTCAAATATAAATTTATAAGAAACAGAAAAAAAGGTGATGATAAGTTATCTTACAATACGAAGCAAGGAGATATCCCTTGATGTAATTTATTATGTAGCACAAAAAAAATATTCAAAAGATGTTAGATAGCAAGAAAGAAGGCATAAATGTTAAACACAGAGAAAAGCACAGAATGAAACGGAATAATTAGAATGAAAAGTAAAGAGACAAAAAGATAACAAATACAAAATGAAAACAGTTTATTTGAGATTAACAGTGATAATAAATAGCAAACAGATTATTTTTAAAGAAAAATAAACACAAAGTTTCTTCAACAAGACTGTTTATGTGAATAATGATGAAACTGATTTTCTGGATAAAACATGTCGATCATTTTGCATTCCTCTGAAAATGACAAATCCTACTGTTTATTACAGAGAAGTAACATTACAGAACTGAAGGAAAATATCATGCAGTTGAAGCTGTAAATATAAATAAAACAAAATTAGTTCACACTTCAAAACGTATCTGACAAAATCAGTTTCACTAAGTGACTCATTTAGTCGAGGAATGATCAAATTCTCATAAGCTAGTTTCTTACCTAGATAGTAATCTTAAACTATATAACCAAGTTAATGTTAACTCAAAGTACTTGCTTAGCTGAAAATTAAATTCATACTGTCTATTATAGGCCTTCAGTTAATTATATGGTTTTAAATACAAAGTTGAGCCAGAAAGATTCCCAAACTACCGAGAGACTGGTTTGCTTGGTCACAGTTTCCATTTTGCCAGATTGGTCAAAATAAAATATGATTTTAAAAAAATGGCCTGGATAAAACATTTTCCTGGCTTCATAATATGAAAATCATACACTGACAAGATAAAACACTTGTCATTTGCATTTAACTGTCTTTGTTACATCTTGTGCAGTAATGGCATTAAGTAACCTGCTGCAACCTGCCTTTCAGCCAAGTTTACTAAAAGCAACAGCGGTAATGCTCAGTTATTTTAAGTTTCCTTTCTCAGGTAATAAAACTTGCATCTTTTGATTGATACTGTCAGAAGTCCATAGTACTGAATAAAATACAAGATTCAACAGATATATTACTACAAAAAAATGAAAACTGGGACACTAAGCTAGACCTGTAAGAATCTGTTGGGTCACTAGGGATGGAAAACGTTATATGGTATCAGTATCTGTTGGTCACTATGGATGGAAAACTTTGTATGGTATCAGAATCTGTTGGTCACTAGGGATGGAAAACGTATGGTATCAGAATCTACTGGGTCACCAGGGATGGAAAACATTGTATGGTATCATTGTGATGGTAACCAGATGGAAATTTAAATTTATTTTAAAATCAAGCTCAATCTCACAGCTGAAACAAGAACAGTTACGTACTTACAGTTACGTAATAACAAATGATGTTAATAATTCCTGTTATCCTGTTTTTGCATGAAAGATCATGATTCCAATGGTTATTATTAACAGAACATGTCAGTAGATGGTTATGTGTGTGTTTACTTTTTCTGCTGATTATGTTGTAAAATAAAGTTACTGTTACACATAAATTTAACTACTCACTCCCAACAGTCATTCACTTGCATGTAATCAGAAGGTTACAGCACTACATTAGTGTAATTCTCTTAACCTTTAGAGAAAGTAGCTTAGCTTATACGTGTCTCAGGGTATTTAAAAAATAAGAAAGAAAGAAGCCAGTATGTATGAGGTGTTGTTTATACAAATAACACTGGTGAACGTTACTGGATTAATTTACACCATCACCATCCTACAGTGCATTTTGTTTTGTACCAGACAAGGTAAAAGATATGACAAAAATATCTGTCACATTAAATTTGAAATGAAAGTAGAATTAATTAATTAATCATTAATTTGGGTAAAAGCATACAAGTTACATTATTTACAAGAATAAAGATTTATGTACCCTTAGTTCTTGTCACATCACACTGATTCATATAGATCTGTTGTATGGTTTGTACCCTTAGTTCTTGTCACATCACACTGATTCATATAGATTTGTTGTATGGTTTGTACCCTTAGTTCTTGTCACATCACACTGATTCATATAGATTTGTTGTATGGTTTGTACCCTTAGTTCTTGTCACATCACACTGATGCATATAGATTTGTTGTATGGTTTGTACCCATAGTTCTTGTCACATCACACTGATTCATATAGATCTGTTGTATGGTTTGTACCCTTAGTTCTTGTCACATCACACTGATTCATATAGATTTGTTGTATGGTTTGTACCCTTAGTTCTTGTCACATCACACTGATTCATATAGATTTGTTGTATGGTTTGTACCCTTAGTTCTTGTCACATCACACTGATGCATATAGATTTCTTGTATGGTTTGTACCCTCAGTTCTTGTCACATCACACTGATGCATATAGATTTGTTGTATGGTTTGTACCCTTAGTTCTTGTCACATCACACTGATGCATATAGATATGTTGTATGGTTTGTACCCTTAGTTCTTGTCACATCAAACTGATCCATATAGATTTGTTGTATGGTTTGTACCCTTAGTTCTTGTCACATCACACTGATTCATATAGATTTGTTGTATGGTTTGTACCCTTAGTTCTTGTCACATCAAACTGATGCATATAGATTTGTTGTATGGTTTGTACCCTTAGTTCTTGTCACATCACACTGATGCATATAGATTTGTTGTATGGTTTGTACCCTTAGTTCTTGTCACATCACACTGATTCATATAGATTTGTTGTATGGTTTGTACCCTTAGTTCTTGTCACATCAAACTGATGCATATAGATTTGTTGTATGGTTTGTACCCTTAGTTCTAGTCACATCAAACTAATGCATATAGATTTGTTGTATGGTTTGTACCCTTAGTTCTTGTCACATCAAACTGATGCATATAGATTTGTTGTACGGTTTGTACCATTAGTTCTTGTCACATCACACTGATGCATATAGATTTGTTGTATGGTTTGTACCCTTAGTTCTTGTCACATCACACTGATTCATATAGATTTGTTGTATGGTTTGTACCCTTAGTTCTTGTCACATCAAACTGATGCATATAGATTTGTTGTATGGTTTGTACCCTTAGTTCTTGTCACATCACACTGATTCATATAGATTTGTTGTATGGTTTGTACCCTTAGTTCTTGTCACATCACACTGATTCATATAGATTTGTTGTATGGTTTGTACCCTTAGTTCTTGTCACATCACACTGATGCATAAAGATTTGTTGTATGGTTTGTACCCTTAGTTCTTGTCACATCACACTGATTCATATAGATTTGTTGTATGGTTTGTACCCTTAGTTCTTGTCACATCAAACTGATGCATATAGATTTGTTGTATGGTTTGTACCCTTAGTTCTTGTCACATCAAACTGATGCATATAGATTTGTTGTATGGTTTGTACCCTTAGTTCTTGTCACATCAAACTGATGCATATAGATTTGTTGTATGGTTTGTACCCTTAGTTCCTGTCACATCACACTGATTCATATAGATTTGTTGTATGGTTTGTACCCTTGGTTCTTGTCACATCAAACTGATGCATATAGATTTGTTGTATGGTTTGTACCCTTAGTTCTTGTCACATCAAACTGATGCATATAGATTTGTTGTATGGTTTGTACCCTTAGTTCTTGTCACATCACACTGATGCATATAAATTTGTTGTATGGTTTGTACCCTTAGTTCTTGTCACATCACACTGATGCATATAGATTTGTTGTATGGTTTGTACCCTTAGTTCCTGTCACATCACACTGATTCATATAGATTTGTTGTATGGTTTGTACCCTTAGTTCTTGTCACATCAAACTGATGCATATAGATTTGTTGTATGGTTTGTACCCTTGGTTCTTGTCACATCACACTGATGCATATAGATTTGTTGTATGGTTTGTACCCTTAGTTCCTGTCACATCACACTGATTCATATAGATTTGTTGTATGGTTTGTACCCTTAGTTCTTGTCACATCAAACTGGTGCATATAGATTTGTTGTATGGTTTGTACCCTTGGTTCTTGTCACATCAAACTGATTCATATAGATTTGTTGTATGGTTTGTACCCTTAGTTCTTGTCACATCACACTGATTCATATAGATTTGTTGTATGGTTTGTACCCTTAGTTCTTGTCACATCAAACTGATGCATATAGATTTGTTGTATGGTTTGTACCCTTAGTTCTTGTCACATCACACTGATGCATATAGATTTGTTGTATGGTTTGTACCCTTAGTTCTTGTCACATCACACTGATGCATATAGATTTCTTGTATGGTTTGTACCCTCAGTTCTTGTCACATCACACTGATGCATATAGATTTGTTGTATGGTTTGTACCCTTAGTTCTTGTCACATCACACTGATTCATATAGATTTGTTGTATGGTTTGTACCCTTAGTTCTTGTCACATCACACTGATTCATATAGATTTGTTGTATGGTTTGTACCCTCAGTTCTTGTCACATCACACTGATGCATATAGATTTCTTGTATGGTTTGTACCCTCAGTTCTTGTCACATCACACTGATGCATATAGATTTGTTGTATGGTTTGTACCCTTAGTTCTTGTCACATCACACTGATGCATATAGATATGTTGTATGGTTTGTACCCTTAGTTCTTGTCACATCAAACTGATCCATATAGATTTGTTGTATGGTTTGTACCCTTAGTTCTTGTCACATCACACTGATTCATATAGATTTGTTGTATGGTTTGTACCCTTAGTTCTTGTCACATCAAACTGATGCATATAGATTTGTTGTATGGTTTGTACCCTTAGTTCTTGTCACATCACACTGATGCATATAAATTTGTTGTATGGTTTGTACCCTTAGTTCTTGTCACATCACACTGATTCATATAGATTTGTTGTATGGTTTGTACCCTTAGTTCTTGTCACATCAAACTGATGCATTTAGATTTGTTGTATGGTTTGTACCCTTAGTTCTAGTCACATCAAACTAATGCATATAGATTTGTTGTATGGTTTGTACCCTTAGTTCTTGTCACATCAAACTGATGCATATAGATTTGTTGTACGGTTTGTACCATTAGTTCTTGTCACATCACACTGATGCATATAGATTTGTTGTACGGTTTGTACCATTAGTTCTTGTCACATCACACTGATTCATATAGATTTGTTGTATGGTTTGTACCCTTAGTTCTTGTCACATCACACTGATTCATATAAATTTGTTGTATGGTTTGTACCCTTAGTTCTTGTCACATCACACTGATGCATATAGATTTCTTGTATGGTTTGTACCCTTAGTTCTTGTCACATCAAACTGATGCATATAGATTTGTTGTATGGTTTGTACCCTTAGTTCTTGTCACATCACACTGATTCATATAGATTTGTTGTATGGTTTGTACCCTTAGTTCTTGTCACATCACACTGATTCATATAGATTTGTTGTATGGTTTGTACCCTTAGTTCTTGTCACATCACACTGATGCATATAGATTTGTTGTATGGTTTGTACCCTTAGTTCTTGTCACATCACACTGATTCATATAGATTTGTTGTATGGTTTGTACCCTTAGTTCTTGTCACATCACACTGATTCATATAGATTTGTTGTATGGTTTGTACCCTTAGTTCTTGTCACATCAAACTGATGCATATAGATTTGTTGTATGGTTTGTACCCTTAGTTCTTGTCACATCAAACTGATGCATATAGATTTGTTGTATGGTTTGTACCCTTAGTTCCTGTCACATCACACTGATTCATATAGATTTGTTGTATGGTTTGTACCCTTGGTTCTTGTCACATCAAACTGATGCATATAGATTTGTTGTATGGTTTGTACCCTTAGTTCTTGTCACATCACACTGATTCATATAGATTTGTTGTATGGTTTGTACCCTTAGTTCTTGTCACATCAAACTGATGCATATAGATTTGTTGTATGGTTTGTACCCTTAGTTCTTGTCACATCACACTGATGCATATAGATTTGTTGTATGGTTTGTACCCTTAGTTCTTGTCACATCACACTGATGCATATAGATTTGTTGTATGGTTTGTACCCTTAGTTCCTGTCACATCACACTGATTCATATAGATTTGTTGTATGGTTTGTACCCTTAGTTCTTGTCACATCAAACTGATGCATATAGATTTGTTGTATGGTTTGTACCCTTGGTTCTTGTCACATCACACTGATGCATATAGATTTGTTGTATGGTTTGTACCCTTAGTTCCTGTCACATCACACTGATTCATATAGATTTGTTGTATGGTTTGTACCCTTAGTTCTTGTCACATCAAACTGATGCATATAGATTTGTTGTATGGTTTGTACCCTTGGTTCTTGTCACATCAAACTGATTCATATAGATTTGTTGTATGGTTTGTACCCTTAGTTCTTGTCACATCACACTGATTCATATAGATTTGTTGTATGGTTTGTACCCTTAGTTCTTGTCACATCAAACTGATGCATATAGATTTGTTGTATGGTTTGTACCCTTAGTTCTTGTCACATCACACTGATGCATATAGATTTGTTGTATGGTTTGTACCCTTAGTTCTTGTCACATCACACTGATGCATATGGATTTGTTGTATGGTTTGTACCCTTAGTTCTTGTCACATCACACTGATGCATATGGATTTGTTGTATGGTTTGTACCCTTAGTTCTTGTCACATCACACTGATTCATATAGATTTGTTGTATGGTTTGTACCCTTAGTTCTTGTCACATCACACTGATGCATATAGATTTGTTGTATGGTTTGTACCCTTAGTTCTTGTCACATCACACTGATTCATATAGATTTGTTGTATGGTTTGTACCCTTAGTTCTTGTCACATCACACTGATTCATATAGATTTGTTGTATGGTTTGTACCCTTAGTTCTTGTCACATCACACTGATGCATATAGATTTGTTGTATGGTTTGTACCCTTAGTTCTTGTCACATCACACTGATTCATATAGATTTGTTGTATGGTTTGTATTCTTAGTTCTTGTCACATCACACTCATTCATATAGATTTGTTGTATGGTTTGTACCCTTAGTTCTTGTCACATCACACTGATTCATATAGATTTGTTGTATGGTTTGTACCCTTAGTTCTTGTCACATCACACTCATTCATATAGATTTGTTGTATGGTTTGTACCATTAGTTCTTGTCACATCACACTCATTCATATAGATTTGTTGTATGGTTTGTACCCTTAGTTCTTGTCACATCACACTCATTCATATAGATTTGTTGTATGGTTTGTACCCTTAGTTCTTGTCACATCACACTCATTCATATAGATTTGTTGTATGGTTTGTACCCTTAGTTCTTGTCACATCACACTCATTCATATAGATTTGTTGTATGGTTTGTACCCTTAGTTCTTGTCACATCAAACTGATGCATATAGATTTGTTGTATGGTTTGTACCCTTAGTTCTTGTCACATCACACTGATGCATATAGATTTGTTGTATGGTTTGTACCCTTAGTTCTTGTCACATCACACTCATTCATATAGATTTGTTGTATGGTTTGTACCCTTAGTTCTTGTCACATCAAACTGATGCATATAGATTTGTTGTATGGTTTGTACCCTTAGTTCTTGTCACATCAAACTGATTCATATAGATTTGTTGTATGGTTTGTTTGCTTGCATACGTTTTTGCTTATTAGATGCAACTTTGTTATGTTACAATATTTTCATTCGACAATGAACAAATTTTACCTAAGCCCTTGAGATGGTGTATTGATTTGTTCATCTTGCTTGTAGCTTTGATAACTAGCTATTTAACTCTATAACTTTAAATAGTGTCAATATCTGTAGTGATTTGCCATTAATATACTTATTGTCCACTCAAGAGAATATACAAACTGATTTATGCAGCCTTTATCAATAGTCTTATGTTCCACCCTTCTATCGAAGACTTATCATCTGTACTCACTCTTCTTTGCTGTCTTCTCTTCAGTCTCTCTCTACAGTGAATAGCATATGGCAGTTTATGACAAAAAACCCAAAGCACTTTGCTTTTTCAAGTAAAGACACATCTTATTTTAGCTGCTCTGGTCATGACCCTACACTGTTCAAAGTGTTAGACATCACAACAATTCATTGTGAATAGAACATCCTTGTTCTGTGGAACCTCTGACTGTTTCACCACTAACATTACCTTCACTGTTTCATTTCCTGACATCAATAAACAAACAGTGTTAATCGATGAACAAGACATATCACTTCTTTACTTCTTACAAATACTATGAAACCAAGTTTTTCTACAATGATTAGCACATTGTGCTGATGTTGTGCTTTCTGAGCATAAGTAACTGAATGTGACAGTCAATAAAATTACACTGTACCATTACCTTGTATTTCAACAGTTGCAGTCACATCTTCCGAGTCTACCAGATTTTTGGCACGACACGTGTAGGTACCCTCATCTTCTGTTTGTATATTCTCGACCAGTAAACTTCCTACACCAAGCATCTTGAATCGACTTTTGACCTGTCTGATATAGATGAGAACACGCTTCAAAACTTTGAACTATGTTATTAAATACTGTTTGAAACAATTATAAACCATTTAAAACATAATTTACTGATAACATGAGCATGATAACAGGAAGCATTTATCAAATTTTTCAGAATCCTCATGAATTCAAGTATAAAATAAACGATATTTTTAATTACAACAGAAATATGTCTACAAGAGTAAACAGTTTTAACACAAATATTAAGTCAAGAAAATAAGTCAACTGGTTAAAATAAGTTTAACTCTAGTGAAAACTGTTTATCATTCAGAGATGAAAAAAAGTGTTTTTACATGTGTACTTTGCCTTTGTATTGGTAGTTCAGTCTCTCGTTTGGCTGTTTAGAAAGTTAGATGGAGAACTCAGAGGTCCTGTTTCTGAGTTGTGTTGGTAGATGATGGAGTTGGGAGAGTTTGTGACCTTCCTTCAAAGTTTGTATAAACATTCCTGTGTGTTCATATGCATGTACTTTAAGGTGACATTTAATAAATGCTTCTAATTAATAGAAGTACTGGTAATGAAAACAAACCAAGGTTAAAAATATTCAAGTTGAGTTAACTTACAAAACTCAATACTAACAGTATTTCACTGTGAAAACATGTCACTACCACTCTTACAATTTATAAACCAGAAAAATATTTATACAGAGATGGATGTAGTAGAACTCGCTAATCAGTTAATCAAGAGATGAGTGTAGTAGAACTCACTAATCAGTTAATCAAGAGAGGGGTGTAGTAGAACTCACAAATCACTTAATCAAAAGAGGGGTGTAGTAGAACTCACTAATCAGTTAATCAAGAGACGGGTGTAGTAGAACTCACAAATCACTTAATCAAAAGAGGGGTGTAGTAGAACTCACAAATCAGTCAATCAAGAGATGGGTGTAGTAGAACTCACTAATCAGTTAATCAAGAGACGGGTGTAGTAGAACTCACTAATCAGTTAATCAATTACATTCAAATAAGTTACTAACTGGATGGTTGAAATAACTGAATACAGTAATAATTAGAAACAGTAGTTTTGATTTTATGATTTCCCTTTTAAAACATGACACTGTATTACTAAACTAAGCTGAACAGTTTTGAATTAATCAAAAATAATTATAAGTTGTTATAATTCAATTACCTGGATAATTGGAATAATCAAAGAAAGTAATAACAGGAGGCATTAATTTTGATTAGTTCATTATTTTTGTGACAATCAAGTTAATAATGATTTTGACTCGATTATTTGATCTAACGCCAATCAATGTTTAAAAGATACTTGAGGTATTCAACCAGCTCTACATATTAGCTGTAAAAGTTGGACCTAGTTTCCAACACGATTGTATAAATATTGTGAACGTTAAAAAACATTTAAAAACTAAAACCTATAAGTATTCTTATCAACAGTTGGAAATATTATGAACATGGCAAACTGCATTAGCTGATCAGTAACTTTTCTTTGGAGCACACATGGAATGTTATAAACAAACTATCAACAGATAGTTTTGTAACCCCCACATGATTTAAACTTCAGTAAAACTTAGTCTTAACAATTTAGCTTTAATGAGTTTCATAGCTGAAATTTGTTACAGATTACCGGAGGAAACCAATATATGAATAAGAACATTTATATTGAGATTAAACTTTCATTTTAGCTGTTATGAGGTCATAATTATAGCAAAATTTAGTATCATTCATACAGGTTTAGAAGTTTTATAGTCAAACCATAATCTTCAGAGACTGTTCAGGATGGTTTTCTTCACCCATCAGGTAGTTTACCAGGAACAATACCACTGTAAATTATTGTTAACTTCTAATAGAGAAATGGTTCAGAGGTAGCTAACTGGAAAACATCTGGGTGAAAGTGTTCACTTTTCAATTAATTTGAAGTTTTACTGCACATAGAGATAAGAAAGAACGATATTGTGTTTACAAATTTCAACAAACCACAAGAACTTTGTGTTGTAAATTTAGTAAGTGAATTAATTTCAGATACTGATCAAACACAAACATTTTTAAAACATTCAAGATATGAAGTTTTATTATTGAGAGATAAAGGGGTAGCTAAAAGTAAGAAATCCAGAGAAATATTACAAACTTAAGATAATTAAATTTGCTTTGATGGGAAACTTGGAAGATTATACGCGAAAATGAGGAATATTAAAATGGGCTGACTGAAAATGTGAAACTTAACAGTAAAAACTTCTGCAAACACATTAAGGGTAAACAAAAATATCAGAACAAATCCTGTAAGAATGATAGAGAAAAAGCTCATTTATAATTATCATGAGATTGTTGGGTTGCTAAGTCCTACATTTTCTTCACGTTGTACTAATGAAGATATAAACAGTCTTTCTTAATCTGAAAAACTGCTAGACGAAGGCAACATTAATTCTACACTTAAGAACAAATTGGAAAGTTCAGAGAATAGTAAGTCTGCAAGATCACATAATATTTCCAAAAAGATGTGGCTTGTTGGTAAAAAAATGGCATGGTGGAAGAAGGCAAAGGATTGTTATAAGTGCAGTTTAGTCAAACTCAATCAATGTCACAAGTGAGATACCTCAAGCTCAGAGTTAAGATCTTTGCTCTTTTAAATCTATACCAATGAAAGATAAAGGAACAGTCAATAACATGCTAAATTCTGCTAATTATATTAAGATCACGAGTGTTGCTGGCTGTGAGAAGGTTGTAACTACAGAAATACTGAATACAAGTCTAAAGAAGTTATTACTTTATTGTACAGACAAAACAAACATTCACTCAGTAAATTTAAACATTTCCATTTTTATTGCATACCCATGCTAATCTGTTGTATAATTGACCAGAATATTTATCTTATAGTCAGACTTTCTACTGAGAGGACAAAGAAAAACTATCTGATCTCTGGGAAGGATCAAAATTGCATCTACTCTGTTAGCAAGATTTACGACAGCCCATCAACATTTAGCAACGAGAAAAATAACAATCAGCCAAGCAAACTTAGAGGTAAGTTAGGCCTAACTGGAAGTACTGTATTCAATCTTGAGGCTCCTTGCCTTAGGAAAGACATTGCATTGTTGGAAAATGTTCAGAGGAATGCCACAAGGATGACTCCTTTGATGGAAGAGTTGTCATATGAGATAGGTCAACATCTTTGAATGTTTGTTTTTTGAAAAAGAAGAATTAGAGATGTAATTGAAGTGCTTTCATACTTAATGTTGATAAGGGTAGAACTAGGAAGCACAAATATAAATCTTGGCAAGGTACAAGTCATCTTCAGGTAAGATATTTTTACTTTTCAAACAGAGTTATTGAACTTTGGAATGGGTTGCTTTCATATGTGGTGGATGTAGTAACTATAAGGGAGTTTAATAAAAGACCTGATGAATGTTTGGACAATGAGAGCTGAATTTGAGTTTTATTATTATTTTACTTTATAAAGTTTACTGGATGGAACAGCCTAAATAGGCCAACAAATCTCTTGGATGCCCTTAAATATTATGTCATATTAATAATAACTGGAGGATGTACAAACATTACGTTAACAGAATTGATTGGTTGTATTTCAGAGTCTTGAAGTACAACAGTTACTGAAGTTCCATTATACCAGCATGAGTAGAACCACAATGAATGTGAATACCATGTATAACAGGAATACTTTATATTTTGCCCTATTTCACCTAAAGTACTGCCAATTTATATTTTTCACATTTCACAACTGATAAGTAATATAAACTTTAACAATGAGGTAACAGTTATTGTAAGTCAAAAATATTATCCGTAATTTAATCTCTTTTAAGTTAAGGTTTTATGTTACTTACTTAAGGTCAATGGTACCACCATCTTTTAACCAAGTTATTTGGGGATGTGGATTACCATTTGCAGCACAATCCAGTGCAACATTTGTTCCCTCTGTAGCTGTGACACTTTTTGGAGTAGTAATAAATTCTGGACTTTTTCTTTTGTAAGAGTCAGCTATGGATATAGTCAAACTATATTATAAATCATCATAACATTACACAATTACAAAGAGAGTTTAAAAAAATACAAGTGTCAAATTTCCTTACTTTGGGTTTAAAAACTATACATCAGTATTCAACAAAATTAGGCTATCCATCCATAAGAGGATATTCTGAATCATTGATTTACGGTGGTGTAGCACCACCTGTGACTTAAGGGTGATGTAAAGCCATCCAAAAATTTGCCTTACTCACTCCAACCACTATGTCTAATGCACTGGTGACCTAAGGTAGAGCCCCCCCTCCCCCAATATCTTATGTGGTTAGCATCAGCCTCCCCACTTCAAAAAAAACAGGTACAGCACAGGCTGTGAACCAAATAGCCCATGTTTCAAAAAGAAATGTTTTCAACTAAAGTTTGAAAAATATCTATGTGGTGTTTACTGACATCCACTGTTCTGTGGTGTTATATTTACTGACATCCACTGTTCTATGCAGTGTTATATTTACTGATATCCACTGTTCAGAACCTTGGTCAATCCCTTTATGGTAACTCACAGCCCAAGTTTAAAAATAAACCCTTCCAGACACTCACAAAATGTATGGTAGAATCAAGACAACCTATGAATAACATGGGAAAGTTGATCCTTGAAGGCTGTCCTTGCATGTGCAACTTTGAGAAAATTAAAGATTTACCCACCCTTTACTTTTCAGAAAATTATCAACTTCCCTCTTAAACTCCTTTAAAGTGCATGCCTCCATTACTACTAACAGCAACTCATCTCATAACCCAACCGATCATCCAGTTGGAGAAATAAAACTATTTTAACTGGAGCACGATCAGCCTCTAATAATTTTTAATCTTGCATACTGTGATACTCTCTTCAGAATATAACATAAAACATTATAAACCTTGTCCTCTAATTCACTTAGATAACTTTGTAAACCCCAATGATATCAACTCTTACCTTTCTTTTCTCAGATGAGAAATAGTTTAAAATATCTTAATGTACCCTCATAAAATAGCCCTAATATCACCCTAGTAGCCCTCCTTGGAACCTTTTCAACAAGTTGATAAGGAAATCACAACTTTATATAATACTACCAGTGAAATCTAACTACTAATCTGTATTAAAAGAAATTACTCCTTTTGACTTGTAAACACCGTCAATAACTGTACTCCAATACTACGTTCAATATCACGTTAACAAGAAAACCTTTGTGACTTTAGTAACTTATCAGTTATGTACCAGTTTTGTGAAGATACTTAAATTGTGATTTCTAGTTTATATTAAATGTTCGACTATCTATATAATCATCGAACTGCATTACTTTTCACTCAATATTTAAATCACTTGTCAAATATTTACGAACATGTCAACTTTAAAGTACAGAAATCGATCATACAGCCTACATTATAGTGTAAGACAGTGAAGAGCAGCCTTACCATCGTCTGGTTTAACTGACAGCAATCCTTCAGCACTAACTCTATATTTATCTACATTTGAAGCATTACACCGATACCTTCCTTCATCTGTAATTTTAACTTGTTTGATTTCAAGGGCACCACTTGGTAGGACTATCATACGTGAAGAATCTATTTGTAAAGGATAGCTATCCTTCTCCCACGAAACACTCGTTGGAGGAATACCCTGAATAGCACAGGGTAAATAAGCAGCCTGACCAGAATATAAAGTTACATCTTGGGGCTGCTCGTCAAATCTAGGTAATGCTGAAAAACAAAAGTAATTACAGGTTGAAATTTTAAATACTTCTTTCATAATACAGAAATTTCGTTATTTCTTAAATACTAACTAACCATTCATGGAGACGTAGCCATGCATGTCAGTTCCACTAAAAGGTGATTTTTACTTACGGTTGCCAGACAAATAATAAATTGGTTTCCCTGTAACATATCTCAAATTTCCAAAGTATCGCTTATTATTTTCTTCCAGAATGAAACGCCCTATTAATCTATTCAACAACTATAAAATGTTGAATAGATTGCTTCAAGAAATTATAAGCTGCTATGAGTAAAATAAGGTGTCAATAAAAATCAACAAATAAACTTTGATGATTATCATATATATTAATGTGTATCTCAAACCCACACTAGATCGCAAATAAATAACAAAGTACAAATAATCTGCTCCACTTTCATGACATCTGCATTCCCTTGTGAAAGAAAAAGTCCACATACACAGACCTTCAATAAGTTGTTTTTCAAGAAATCGGTGTTTCTATGTTATGGCAACTTGGATCAATGTTATCTGGGTATTTTACCCTGGAGGGTCAGATTCTCTTTGACCTCTTCCTCCTTCCTGAACTTATTTTCCCTAACTGTTTGTATGTTAGGTCCTTCTCAGGGCAATGTCCATTTATAGTCTATTATTCACAGTAGGTCAAGTTAGCTGGTGGCAATTTATTTATTTTATTTTATTATTATTATTTGTTAAAATACATAAATATGTAAACTATAAATATAAGATTTAAAGTTTATATACATATATATATTTTACTTTAATTTATTTTTCTTTATATTTAAAATATATGTTAATTGGGGAGAGATATTTAGGATTTTCTTCATCATGTATGAGGTACCTGTCTAATGTTATGGCAAAGAGACTACCGTCCCTAATTTTGTACACGCTAAAATCCGGGTTTCGATACCCGTGGTGGGCAGAGCACAGATAGCCCATTGTGTAGCTTTGTGCTTAATTCAAAACAACAACCCTAATTTTGAAATGGTGACATGAAAGAAAGCAGCCAATCAGTATTGTCCTACCAACCATATTAAGAAGTTGGTTGTCAATGTACCACAGCTAAAAGTCATGGAAATAGGTCGTGGTATTTACAAGAACAGTTTGCTATTACAAGTCCAGGTCTACCACAGACTGAATGTCTCATTGAAGAAATTACGGAGCTTTGCTGTTGAAATCACGGTGGCACTATGGTATTACTTTATAAATCTATCTCAATATTTTACACGTCATTTGTGTTTAAATTTTAAAATAATATCTAAAGAGTTAAGTAGACCCTAATATTATGGTAAAATTATTCATTTCTGAACATTATATTTTCCATGTTTAACTTCTCATTAGATTCAATCGTTTTTAACTAAAACATAATGCAAGTTTCCTTTACTAGTTTAAAAAAAAATGGAGTGGATTACAACTAAAGTAACCCAAAAAAGTATGCGCGCTTTGGGAAGATAAACCTTGTGTTCAAGAGTTAATTAACATCAAGTTTTGTCTTAATTAGCAAGCTTAGTGACTGTTATAACGATTACTTACACGACCAGCAGACGTGAATCCACAAAAGGTTACCGATACTTAGAAAACCTGCAGTAGTTGGCTTTATATAAGTTTCTTTGTTTTTTGAATTTCACGCAAAGCTACACGAGATCTATGTGCACTAACCGTCCATAATTTAGCAGTGTAAAACAGGAGGGAAGACAGCTAGTCATCACCACCCACCGTCAACACTTGAACTTCTCTTTACAAACGAAAAGTGGGATTGACCGTCACATTACAATGTACCCACGGCTGAAAAGGCGAGCAAGTTTGGTGTAACGGGGATTCGAACCCCCGAGCCTCGGATTACGAGTCGAGCGCCTTAACTCCCTGCTCATGCCGGGCCTACGTTTTATAAGAACAATATATTTTCAAAGTTTGTTTAGAAGTAATTAAAATCATTCTGCTATTACACAGACTTTTACTCAACGTAATAAATTTCTGAAAACTTCATACTGATAATAACTGAGTTAATTCGAATAATGTAATTAACTTCAAAGTTTATTGAATAATCAACAATAATTTAATACATTGTGATATACTAACATGCAACTTGAAGCTTTGCCTTCCGACTAACAATCGTACCAATTTCTTTGATTGTAGCGAGACACTGGTATAGGCCTTCATCAGGTCGTTCCGTACGTGTGTGATAAACACTGCTAAAATATAAGGAACCATTTGACAGGACTGACCTGTGGGAAGACATTTCATACTGAAATAGAGAGTATGGAACTTCAATGAACAAGAAATTTTCCGCATTTTTGTGTTAAGAAAATCGATTTCATTGTTAAATAATTATAACTTAGGTTTAACTAATATGGTATATTTCCTGTTTCAGAAAAGACGCATATAATTTGTAGATTGTTCGAAATTTCATTACAGTTATTTTAAATAGACTAATAATAAGCATGTTCGAAAAGTCTTCTATCCAAATATATATTACGAGAACTAAAACTAAAGTACTACCTTCTGGAATCGCCTGTAAATTGTAAGATCTTTCCTTCTCTCTTCCATTCGATTTTTGGCGGGGGCCTACCTTTAGCCACACAATCCAGTGATGTGGAAGTACCCTTAACTACAATGGTATCACGAGGCTCCACCACGAAACGAAAATCCGAAAAATTAGGGGTATCACCTGCAAAAGACAAGAGAAAAAACAAATAAATATGACTGACTTATCAGTTCTCATAATTATATCATATCGTTGGGTAAATAAGATAGCTCACGTAAGCCATTACAATTATTCAAAGGACGGTTTTCTGGTGGACAACTTGGTAGCTTGTTCAATATCACAATATTGGATATTTTTTTAAACACTTCAGTATTAATTAATTCAACCTTCCTGGCTCAGTATGGCCAGGTAGCTTGAGTCATAATGTGAGGGTCGCGGGCTTGAATCTCCGTCACACCAAACATGCTCCACCTCTTAGTTGTGGGGGCGTTATAATGTGCAGTCAGTCTCACTATTCGTTGGTAAAAAAGTAGCCCTAATTTATTTGTGTATGACTAGATGAAAGGCAGCTAGTCATCACTACCCACCGCCAATACTTGGACTACTCTTTTACCAACGAATAGTAGGATTGACCATAATATTATAACGCTTCTCAGATTACGAGTCAAGCACACCTAACAACCTGACCAAGCAGGATCGTATTCAAAGACACAAATTTGACAATTAACAATGACGACATTTGCGGACCAATGAAATAACAATCACAGTATAAACAAGAACTTATCATGACAACTTATCCGGAAATGAAACCCGACATCATTAGGATTGCAAGAAACATACCAAACCATCCGAGTCAAACTAATATAAACTAATGCGAATTCAAACATTACCTCTAATAATTCATTAAGAAAACATGAAAAACATTGTTTGTTTGTTTTTTGAAATTCGCGCAAAGCTACAGAAGGGCTATCTGCGCTAGCTGTTGTTGTTTTAGAATTAAGCACAAAGCAACACAAAGGGCTATCTGTGCTCTGCCCACCACGGGTATCGAAACCCGGATTTTAGCGTGTAAGTCCGTAGACATACCGCTGAGCCACTGGGGTGCACTGCGCTAGCCGTCCCTAATTTACTAGTGTATATTAAATTAAAAATAGTGTGTAGAAAGTTAGTTATTACCACCCACCGCCAACTCTTGAGCTACTCTTTTACCAACGATTAGTAGGATTGGCAGTCACATTATAACGTCCCACGGCTGAAAGGACGAGCATGGTGCGACGGGAATTCGAGCCCACGACCCTCGGATTACCAGGAGTACTCGGATTTCAAGTCTAATCTAAATCAACTTAATCATAAAGCCTTAAAGGCCAGTTTCGATGTTATATCCCTCTTTACAGAAGTTCCAACAACAGAAGCCTGCAAGATAGCCTTAGAACTCTATATCCGAGACCCTAACCCAATTATAGACATTCCCAGTAACCAGTTAGCAACCCTCATAGAATTCACCACAATAAAGACAAACTTTATGTTCAACAACCAAAACTATATACAAACAAATGGCCTAAGCATGGACAACCCAGTATCACCAGTTCTAGCCAATATTTTTATGACACAAATTGAAACACAAGCAATTAACACAGCATTACATCCACCACTATACTGGTACAGATATGTAGATAACACGGTTGCGGGATTCAAATCTACAGAACACATACTTAATTTTTTCAATCACATTAACTCTACATATCCCAACATTAACTTCACATGTGAACAGGAAGAAAGCAATCAAATATCATTTCTTAACGTCAAAATTATAAGAACCGACACACAATTCAAAACTGAAATCCACCGAAAAATCACCCATACTGGACTATACATTCCTTGGGACTCAGCACATGAAACAAAACAAAAACTCAACATACTAAGAAACCAGATAAACACAGCCATAAAAACTACGCTCACCATATAAAATTTAACGATGAATTACACAAAATAAAACAATACTTCATCAACATCAATAAGTTTCCTCCACAAACCGTAGAAAACATTATACACACACACCTAGACAGAAAGCAAAATCAACCAACAAAAGTAAATATATCTCACGAATCAAAAAATCACGAAACCATATACTGCTGTATACCATATATTCCTGACATCAGCAAACAAATAACCAACATTTGGCAAAAACTAGTAACAAAATATGACATTATTACAGTTAATACCAAATTTATTCAAAAACCAAGCACAAAACTAAGGTCTATACTATGTAAGAACTACACTGACAAACACCACACTAACATTATTTATAAAATACAATGTGATAACTGCCACGACTTCTATATTGGAGAAACAAGTAGAAAAATGGAAACCAGATTCAAAGAACATAAAAAGTCACCTTCACACGTTTTAGAAAACTGCAAGTCAAATGAACACAACATAACCATAGAAAACACTCAAATACTAAATAGAGAAACAAACATAAACAAACGCAAAATAAAGAAGCCTTACTTATACAACAACTTAAACCCAAAATAAAGAAGCCTTACTTATACAACAACTTAAACCCAAAATAAACCAATATAAAGGAACGCCTTTATACCTATATTAATATTATAGATAAAATTATATATTCAAACATCTAACCCCGCCCTCTACATTGCGACACTTAGTTACACAACCCCTTCCAAACATGTCGTCAGCTTCCGGTCAGTTACCTCTTTCTTTGTGAACCTGACAATGACCGAAGAAGGTCGAAACGTTGTTCGCTCTTCTATTTAAAATATTTTCTCAGCCCAAACGAGCCGTTTTTGCATATAAAATTCTCATGTGACTTTGCAGAAGTGTCTAAAACAAGCAAACAAATATAATTCAATGTTCGAGAAAAGATTTCGAACAAAACTCCATTGTGAATATAAACAGCCAATAGCGTATGCTTATGTGTGTGTTTTCTCATGACAAAACCACGCAAGGCTATTTGCTGAGTCCAGTAAGGGGAATCGAACCTCCGATTTTAGCGTTGTAAAACCGTAGACTTACCGCTATACCAACGGGGGAGGGGGCGTATGTTTATGATAAGATAAATTAGCTCCATGATTGTATCCAATCTTCAACTCACTTAATATTATTTAATAGAAAATATATTGATGCATATTTTTATTTTTCGGATTGACTGTTTTCCCCCAACATGGAAAAATTATATTTCCAAATATTTCCTTACTTTATTAAATAACTCAATTTTGTTCATTCGAAGAGTTTTATAAAAATAATTATTTTTACTCAATTCCACTGTTTCGACCTTCAGAGGGACAATGGTAAGCCTACATATTTACAATGCTAAAATCCAAGGTTCGAGTCTTCACGGTGTACGCAGCATATATTTTAATGTGGTTTTTGTCATAAAATAACCACGTCAAAATAAACCCAGTAATAATTTAAACTCACGCTCAATGTCAGACGAAGGAACTGTTACTCAATCTTTGTCAAATGGGTTTTAAATATCCTTATTTAACCAATAGATAGGATATATAAAGTTTGTTACGCCCTTCTAAAAAAACAAAAAAACTGGGCTCTAAGAATGATTCTAAGCACATTTTTAATTTTAGACACGTGTATTTGTAGGTGAATTATTTCTAAAAATAAACTCCTAAATTTATATCCGGTTTTCGAACTTGCGTCTGTTTCCGTTTGTGTGGTGTATATTCTGAATTATTCAGATGTTATGTTAGTTTTCTACTCTATATACTGTTCACGAATAAGGCAGGCATAACGTTCTTATTCAATTATTGCTGAATGTTAAACTTTGGTTGATAAAAAATATGTATTCCTGGTTTTTAAACTGAAATGTCAAGCACTGTTGTAAATGTTTAACAACGTTACGATGTTAATTCATCCTAAACAGAATGTCTCGGATGGGTCATGGGTACGAATCCAGTCCCTAAACCTTTTCATCCTTTCAGCCATTGTAGTGTTACAATGTTACGATCAATCCCACTCTTTGCTAATAAAGAGTAGTCCACAAGTTAGCAATGGGTAGTGTTGACTAGCTGTCTTCCCTCTAATATATCGCTTAAAGAGAATGGACGGTTAGCACTGATAGCTCTCAAGTAGCTTTGTTCGAAATTCAAACAAATACAAGACAAATTAAACTCAACAAATAACTCACAGAAGCGTGAGTTAATAGTACTAATGCTTTAAGAGTTGAATGGGGCGGAAATTTGCCTCGAGAGATTTAAAAGTGTCGCACTGTAGACGTCGATAGGAACGTAAACTTTCTGTTACGACGCTTTTGAGTCAAGCACCATTTATGTCCTTTAAGTAAAGATTTTATCTTTTTTCAAAAATATGCCCAAAAATACAAAAATTAATTACAATTGTTTGCGTTCTTCTAAGCAGAAAACTAACAACAACAAAGTTAATAGTTTCAAGTTACAACGTGAAAGAGAAATGGAAGAAGAGATATCCATTTTCACTGCTTGAAAGAAAATTCTTCCCAAGAATTGAAACGAGTGAGTTTTATGCAAGTTCAGAGTAGCATGCAGAAACTTTTATACGTCTCTTCCGTGTCGCTTACGTTTCATTACACCATCCCGATTCTGTACATTTAAATAGATGTAACATCAAAACTTGCATTAAAAATACATTCATTCACCTGATAAACCAATCTCATTTCGGTCTTTTAAGAAATTACTCATGTATAAAAATAAATATTAAAACAAAAACAAAACAACTCGTGCACAAGTCAACGACTTTTCTACATATCGCAGCTTCGTGAAAAAATACAACAAAACGTCTGTTTCATGTGGCGGGAAAGCGAACGTTCTGCTGTCGTGTATGAATCGCTTCTAGCACGAGCTTCGCCAGAAAGCGTGCTTATCAATCCGTCAACTTCCGCTCCGAAGTCGCATAACATGCAACGGAAGCCAAAGGAACTTTTTTTTTGGAAGTCGAAAGATTTTTAACGTGTTAAACATAAGGATACAAGTACAAGATTCTTTCAGATACTAGAAGTGTGAAATGTGTAAGTGAATTTCAAGTTTGTAAATTAAATGTAGTTTCCATCGTGGAGTTTTTATCAGCAAACATTTCTGAGAAAGTGTATATATATTTACATGCTTACAAATGCATTAGCACACACATATCCGTATCTACCTGTCTATATATATATATTATATAACATATAACATCCGCACATTTAAACTGAATACATAGAAAGGTATATCCAGTATTTTCTCTTATACCTTCTCTTAGTCAAATATTCCAGAAAACGATACAGGTTTTAATAAAGCTAAATCATTAGGTGGTTTTAATGTTCGTTTTACTTCACTGTATAGTGACCTAAATTAATTTAGATTTGTTATTAATGTTACGGTATTCAGTCCAGTCCATTATTCAATATTTAATATCTGTATATATATGTTAAATATTTATATTATTCTCCACCAGAAGTCGCATCTATTTCGACTGCTGACCGAAGCGTTCTGACGAGCTTTGAATAAGTAAAACTGTAGTCCACACTGAAAGATACAACCAATCAAAGTATGCATTAGGCCTCCACGTCACAGATTATATTTTTAATTTTACCTCTGATTTAAAAAAAAGAGGAAAATTTTAAGAAATATATAGAAAAAATTGAATCACTGACAAAAATTATCGTATTAACGGTTAGACACCGAGAATATTAAAGCGGATAAACTCTCGATCGTAGAAACAAATCAGGCTATTCGAACTTAAGCGATCAATCAAATTACTAAACCTTACGTCACGCAGAAATGTTCGTTATTGTTTTTTGTGCTTTAAGTTGCCTTTTGGATCGTTACGAATATCACGCTACAAACATTATGTTGTAGGTATTTTTTTTATATTTGTTCTGATGGCTTAGCGGTAAATAGACATACATATATTGGTAAAAATTTGGTGTAGATACCTACGATGGACAGAGTTAGATAGTCCATTGTGGATATTTTTGTTTAGCAAAAAAAAAAAACTTTTTTGTACAGAAAATAAATACTGCTATTTCGTTTTCATCTAGGCTACTTAAAGAATAAAGATATTCACTCTTCAAAATAAACACAGCCAATGACCACTAAGTGTTATTGTTTGAATTTTGCACAAAGATACACGAGGGCTATCTGCGTTAGTCGTCTAATTTAGCAGTGCAAGACTAAAGGGAAAATAGCTAGTCATCACCACCCACCGCCAACTTTTGAGCTACTCTTTTACCAGCGAATAGCGGAATTTACGTGTTATAATAACGCTCCCACGACTGAAAGGGCGAGCATGTTTGATGCGGATTCGAACCCGCGACCCTCGCATTACGAGTCGAGTACCTTAACTACCTGTTCACGCTGATAAGTACTAAAACATAAAGGAAATTTGATGTGCAGTAATTATTTTTGTACTAAAAATAGTTTGAACAAATAAATTATTACAATTAATACTATGAACTATTTTCATTTTTGTAAAGAAATGAATAAGTAAGCTGTAAACATTTGTGGAGAATGAGAGGGGGTAAATAAAAAGTAAAACAGTTTCTTCCATAAATGAAAATTCAGTACGTATTAAGTCTAGACCAATCTAAATCAGTGTTTTCCCAATCTGGACAGTATCACCCCTGGTGGGCGATTTTAAAGTTCAGGGGGGGGAGAAAATAAATTTTGAGGGGACAGCAGAGGTGGACAGAAAAATTTTCAGGGTTTCAAAGTTATATTTGTTAAAATTCAACCAAAGTAATTGATTATTATTGCCTTACAACTTTCACTTTAGTTAAATGATCTGAACATATATTAGATAGGAGCACTAGTAATCGTTGTTTGCTGAAGGCGGCGCTGCGCGTATAAAGGTTGGCGAACGCTAAAATTTTGTCAAAGTGCAAAGATACAATTATTAAATTTTGTTTTCATTTAATTCTGCCAGATATGCGTACCTCACGATACGAGAAGTTAGATATGTTTTAATAAATCAAAACACGATATGTTGTTCATTTACTGACTGAATATTTATGTCTATTTCAAAATCGTTGTAAACAGTTACACTTGACGTCATTACGTTTTCCACTGTAAACAAACTTCGTATCTAAAGTGTGAGAACTTCTTTAGAAAAACATTCTCTACGGTGAATAACCAACGTTTCGAGTAGACCACAAAAAATCTTATACATGTTTATGTAAACAAATAAGGTTATGTATAACCCACAGAATCATGTGACCTTTAGCTCTGCATTCATTATCTAACATTATTAGTGAAGACCAAGGCTAATGAAACATAGCATTATTAACACAGAAAAGTAGTGTTAAGAAGCCGTTATTGTGAAACATAGCATAATTAACACAGAAAGGTGGTGTTAAGCAGCTGTTACTGAGTTATCATTCAAATTACGCCTTGATAAACTTTTCGAGTGTGATATTTCTTTTGACGATTACAGCCCTAAAGGTCAGTTGTCGTTCTTTTTTCCCCCGGGTTTCATCCTGGTCTTTATTCCCCTAAGCCAACACTAAAAGAAATTATATCAGGTATATGTGTCGGTGGTGATTACACATTGGGCATCAATAGATTCCAGTCTTTACGGTACAACTATGTCACATGTGTAAGGACATCAGTAGATTCTAGTCTTTACGGTACACTGTCACATATGTTAGGACATCAATAGATTCTAGTCTTTACGGTACACTGTCACATATGTAAGGACATCAGTAGATTCTAGTCTTTACGGTACACTGTCACATATGTTAGGACATCAATAGATTCTAGTCTTTACGGTACACTGTCACATATGTAAGGACATCAATAGATTCTAGTCTTTACGGTACACTATGTCACATATGTAAGGACATCAATAGAGTCTAGTCTTTACGGTACACTATGTCAAATATGTAAGGACATCAATGGATTCTAGTCTTTACGGTACATCTATGTCACATATGTAAGGACATCAATAGATTCTAGTCTTTACGGTACAACTATGTCACATATGTAAGGACATCACTAGATTCTAGTCTTTACGGTACATTGTCACATATGTAAGGACATCAATAGATTCTAGTCTTTACGGAACACTATGTCATATGTAAGGACATCAATAGATTCTAGTCTTTACGGTACATCTATGTCACATGTGTAAGGACATCAGTAGATTCTAATCTTTACGGTACACTGTCACATATGTTAGGACATCAATAGATTCTAGTCTTTACGGTACACTGTCACATATGTAAGGACATCAATAGATTCTAGTCTTTACGGTACACTATGTCACATATGTAAGGACATCAATAGAGTCTAGTCTTTACGGTACACTATGTCAAATATGTAAGGACATCAATGGATTCTAGTCTTTACGGTACATCTATGTCACATATGTAAGGACATCAATAGATTCTAGTCTTTACGGTACAACTATGTCACATATGTAAGGACATCACTAGATTCTAGTCTTTACGGTACATTGTCACATATGTAAGGACATCAATAGATTCTAGTCTTTACGGAACACTATGTCATATGTAAGGACATCAATAGATTCTAGTCTTCACGGTACATCTATGTCACATATGTAAGGACATCAATAGATTCTAGTCTTTACGGTACACTGTCACATATGTAAGGACATCAATAGATTCTAGTCTTTACGGTACAACTATCTCACATATGTAAGGACATCAATAGATTCTAGTCTTTACGGTACATCTATGTCACATATGTAAGGACATCAATAGATTCTAGTCTTTACGGTACACTATGTCACATATGTAAGGACATCAATAGATTCTAGTCTTTACGGTACAACTATGTCACATATGTAAGGGCATCAATAGATTCTAGTCTTTACGGTACAACTATGTCACATGTGAAAGGACATCAATAGATTCTAGTCTTTACGGTACACTGTCACATATGTAAGGACATCAATAGATTCTAGTCTTTACGGTAAACTGTCACATATGTAAGGACATCAATAGATTCTAGTCTTTACGGTACACTATGTCACATATGTAAGGACATCAATAGAGTCTAGTCTTTACGGTACAACTATGTCACATATGTAAGGACATCAATAGATTCTAGTCTTTACGGTACATCTATGTCACATATGTAAGGACATCAATAGATTCTAGTCTTTACGGAACACTATGTCACATATGTAAGGACATCAATAGATTCTAGTCTTTACGGTACAACTATGTCACATATGTAAGGACATCAATAGATTCTAGTCTTTACGGTACAACTATGTCACATGTGTAAGGACATCAATAGATTCCAGTCTTTACGGTACACTGTCACATATGTAAGGACATCAATAGAGTCTAGTCTTTACGGTACACCTATGTCACATATGTAAGGACATCAATAGATTCTAGTCTTTACGGTACATCTATGTCACATATGTAAGGACATCAATAGATTCTAGTCTTTACGGTACACTCTCACATATGTAAGGACATCAATAGATTCTAGTCTTTACGGTACACTGTCACATATGTAAGGACATCAATAGATTCTAGTCTTTACGGTACACTGTCACATATGTAAGGACATCAATAGATTCTAGTCTTTACGGTACACTGTTACATATGTAAGGACATCAATAGATTCTAGTCTTTACGGTACATCTATGTCACATATGTAAGGACATCAATAGATTCTAGTCTTTACGGTACACTGTCACATATGTTAGGACATCAATAGATTCTAGTCTTTACGGTACACTGTTACATATGTAAGGACATCAATAGATTCTAGTCTTTACGGTACACTGTCACATATGTAAGGACATCAATAGATTCTAGTCTTTACGGTAAACTGTCACATATGTAAGGACATCAATAGATTCTAGTCTTTACGGTACACTGTCACATATGTAAGGACATCAATAGATTCTAGTCTTTACGGAACACTATGTCACATATGTAAGGACATCAATAGATTCTAGTCTTTACGGTAGACTGTCACATATGTAAGGACATCAATAGATTCTAGTCTTTACGGTACATCTATGTCACATATGTAAGGACATCAATAGATTCTAGTCTTTACGGTACACTGTCACATATGTAAGGACATCAATAGATTCTAGTCTTTACGGAACACTATGTCACATATGTAAGGACATCAATAGATTCTAGTCTTTACGGTAGACTGTCACATATGTAAGGACATCAATAGATTCTAGTCTTTACGGTACATCTATGTCACATATGTAAGGACATCAATAGATTCTAGTCTTCACGGTACATCTATGTCACATATGTAAGGACATCAATAGATTCTAGTCTTTACGGTACAACTATGTCACATATGTAAGGACATCAATAGATTCTAGTCTTTACGGTACACTGTCACATATGTAAGGACATCAATAGATTCTAGTCTTTACGGAATACTATGTCACATATGTAAGGACATCAATAGATTCTAGTCTTTACGGTACATCTATGTCACATATGTAAGGACATCAATAGATTCTAGTCTTTACGGTACATCTATGTCACATATGTAGGGACTTTCTTTGAGCCATTAATTTTTGTTGCTCGTCCAACAAATGGATAATATAGTTATTTTATCCTATGCGTTCGGAAATTGTTTGTTTCTTTTTTGAAATTCGCGCAAAGCTACACGAGGCCTATCTGCGTTACCCATCCCTAATTTAGCAGTGTGAGACTAGAGGGAAGGCAGCCAGTGATCACCACCCACCGCCAACTCTTGGGCTACTTTTTTACCAACGCAAAGTGGGAGTGACCGTCACATTACAACGCTCCCACGGCTGAAAGGGCGAACATGTTTGTTGTGACGAAGATTTCAGCCCGCGACCCTCAGGTTACCAGTCGAACGCCTTAACCCACCTAGAGAAAAGTATTGGAATGGGTTTGTTTTGGAATTTTGCACAAAGCTACTCGAGGGCTATCTGTGCTAGCCGTCCCTAATTTAGCAGTGTAAGACTAGAGGGAAGACAGCTAGTCATCACCACCCACCGCCAACTCTTGGGCTACTTTTTTACCAACGCAAAGTGGGATTGACCATCACATTATAGCGCCCCCACAGTTGGGAGGGCGAGCATGTTTGGCGCGACTCGGACGCGAACCCGCGACCCTCAGATTACGAAGCGCACGCCTTAACGCGCTAGGCCATGCCAGGCCTTATTGGAATGGGATGTCTGAAATAGGATACCGTGACGTTGCTCGAGGGAAGAGGAAGGAGGGACTGTTTCAAGCCCTTGATACCGTGACGTTGCCTGAGGGAAGAGGTAGGGGTGACTGTTTCAAGCCCTTGATACCGTGACGTTGCTTAAGGGAAGAGGAAGGAGAAACTGTTTCAAGCCCGTTGCTGGGGGTGAAAGAATGCTTTGATACGCACCGACATATTTGTTAGTTACTTAGACGCTAAAAATGAATAGCAGCCAATAAAAAACAAGCTCCGGAAAATTAGGGGTTTTACAATCTTCAACCCTTAAAAAAGAAGTAGGTTCCATAGCATTGGTAATACAGAAAGATGTATTGAAACAAACCACAAGCAAGGAGGTTCCATGGGATTGGTAATGCAGAAAGATGTATTGAAACAAACCACAAGCAAGAAGTAGGTTCCATAGGATTAGTAATATATAAAGATGTATTGAAATGAACCACAAGCAAGAAGTAGATTCCATAGGATTGGTAATACAGAAAGATGTATTGAAACGAACCACAAGCAAGGAGGTTCCATGGGATTGGTAATGCAGAAAGATGTATTGAAACAAACCACAAGCAAGGAGGTTCCATGGGATTGGTAATGCAGAAAGATGTATTGAAACAAGCCACAAGCAAGGAGGTTCCATGGGATTGGTAATACGGAAAGATGTATTGAAACAAACCACAAGCAGAAGTAGGTTCCATAGGATTGGTAATACAGAAAGATGTATTGAAACGAACCACAAGCAATGAGGTTCCATGGGATTGGTAATGCAGAAAGATGTATTGAAACAAACCACAAGCAAGGAGGTTCCATAGGATTGGTAATACAGAAAGATGTATTGAAACGAACCACAAGCAAGGAGGTTCCATGGGATTGGTAATACAGAAAGATGTATTGAAACAAACCACAAGCAAGGAGGTTCCATGGGATTGGTAATATAGAAAGATGTATTGAAACGAACCACAAGGAAGGAGGTTCCATGGGATTGGTAATGCAGAAAGATGTATTGAAACGAACCACAAGCAAGGAGGTTCCATGGGATTGGTAATGCAGAAAGATGTATTGAAACGAACCACAAGCAAGGAGGTTCCATGGGATTGGTAATGCAGAAAGATGTATTGAAACAAATCACAAGCAAGGAGGTTCCATAGGATTGGTAATACAGAAAGATGTATTGAAACGAACCACAAGCAAGGAGGTTCCATGGGATTGGTAAAACAGAAAGATGTATTGAAACGAACAAGTGGAAGAGCATTAAGTTTAGGAATTTAAATATTAAAATCCGGGGTTCTATACCATACAGAGCAGATAGCTTAATGTTATTTTACCTCTAAAACATACAAAAAAAAATCTTGTGTAAAAGAAAACAACGGTCCAAGAAACAGATCCCTGATTAACACAAAGATCCGAAACTGGTGAATTATCTTTATGAACAGAATCCTTGTTTATCAGGGATCTGTTGCTTTCTGGTTTTGTGTACAGAAATAGAAGTCTGGTTATTTGTAAGTATAGTTAAGAAAACGGTGATTTTAGAAACAAATGACCAGTAGATATCCGACCTTTCTTGTTGGCTCAACAGTAAACTTCAAGGCTCATAACACTGAAATTAGTGAGTTCGAAACTTGCGGTGGAGCCAACGCAGATAATCCATTATGCATATTTGAGCAAAAAAAAACTAAATAATCAAGTTTCTACGTATATAATAAAAACTTAGAAAGAGAGAGTAAAAATAATAATATGAGATTATGTTAAAAGAAAGAAAGACAAACTTGTTAGGGTTAGATCAAACAAGTTTGTGCCATTTCACGAAACACATCCCCTCTGCAGACTTAAGAGTACTAGAAATCGGGTTTTCATTCCTGTGGTGGGCAGAGCACGAATAGCCCATTCTGTAGCTCTGTGCTTAACAAATCACTAAATTCACTCAAAATTATACTCCTAATTTTCATCATGGCTATAAACACAGATATTTTCTACAAGCTCTCAAGAGACATGTATGTAAAAAACAACAACTACGTGCATTGTGTCGAATGTACTCGTTGGTAAATATCCATTACTTCATAATTTAGACAAGTTCTAGTGGTCAGTTCTGGCAGAATAGAAACAAAGGTGACTGCTCTGTTTTAATTTAATATATCGGCATTCTCAATTAGGGTTAATGAAAGGTTCAAGAGATACGGGATTATCAGACAGTTTGTACAGTCTCCCTTTTTGTGGGTCACGGGATCGAAACCCGTTGTCAAATATGCTCGCTCTGTGGCTCTTTAATGCGCCAATTTCCACGATTCGGTTAAGTAGCCCTATATTTGACAGGAACTCTGTATTAACTAGCTGTTTTCCCTCCACTCTTATCATTTCAGTGCATGAGGTCACACATTCTTGTATTGATTTTATTCAAAGGTGACTCGGAAGTCGTTCTACATATCGTAAGATCCGAGGTTTGTACTCCGATAGGTTGCTGGTCGCGCCATAACTGTGACAATCAGCCGTGCTAGTCGGTTCACAGTAGCTTCACACTGCTGCTATTAAGATCCATCCTTTCTCACTGGTCAACATTTCAAAATTGTGACTTCAGGACCTGGTCCACGCCCCGGGCGTTTAGCCCACGGGTTGCATCAGGTTAAAAACAGAAAGAACTTACAATAAACCAACAAATGATATATTAAACTAATTGTAAATTTTAATTACTCAATACCAACAGATAGTGGAATTAACAGTACCATTATAACTCTCTCTCCACTCACCCCCATCCCGCACTGAGCTGAAAAGACGAACATCTTCGGTGACCGGGATTCTAACTGTTACTCAACATTACCGGTCGAATGCCTTAATAACGAAACCATGACAACCCAAACCATAATGTACGTATTAAACTAACGGCCACGTTTCTCACCTAACGTAACAAAAACCGATTTGTTTGTTTTTTTAAGGTATGATCCCTCATTTTTCTCGATGAGTTGGTTGGGTGGAAAAGTATCTAACTTACGTTTTCTAATTTTTACGCTTAGAAATACTACAAAACAGAGTTTAGAGAAATTATAACTCCAGCAGTTTCCCACAAATATTGTACCTAAACTTAACTAAGTTCTCCTAACCCTAGCGCTTTCTTAAAAAAATAAAAATATTTAGATCTCGAGAGAGCCAGATGTTTTATTAAAAAATCAATAAATAAAAAGAGACTCCCTAAACACTTTATGCCCAAGAGCATTCCTCAACTCTTTGGAACATTTCCTGACGACGTCGTAAACGATAGAGCTCGTGTACGCAAAAATAGACTGATAATTCATAATATGAAGATCCCGCAGACCTTGTCCAAATATGCATAGCAACCCACTGAATTGGTAGGAAGTCATCAGTGTCTCAGACGGATTGGACGATAGGGCAAAGTTTGAACTACATCAAAAGTTCGTAAAATATGCGTTGAAATTGAATTATCAGTCCAAACATGACTGGTTAATAGACACTCCCTCCCAATCGGTGGCTTAGTTGGGAAGTCTGATGGCTCATAACTCTGAGAATCTGCAGTGGGCAGAGCATAAATAGCCCCTTGTGTATAAAGAAAAACAAACACAGAAATAGAAAAATGGTTTAAAGAATTTGTAAAGCTGTATTAAAATGAAAATGTTCGTGTTCATGAAGTTTTGCAGGGAAAATATTTCTAAAGTTTTTGCTTTGATAAATTACAGTTTTATTATTCGTTTTGCTTTGATTAATTACACTTTCATTATTCGTCACCTCAAGGCGATTTTTCCAAATTTTTTTCACAGGCGACACCCTAGCCCTTGATTTGAACGACACACTTGCCCTACAATCAATGTTGTTTTTTATTAATAGTTTTGTCTTTCTCTTCCCAATTCTTCACCGTTTTTAGAAACTCTCGCGTAACTCCTAGCAACCATTGCCTTAAGGAGAAACCACGAGACTACACTGTGACGTCAGGAACCCACTGCCTTATAAAGGAATGCACTATGACGTCAATACGCTAATAAATATACGTTAAGTAAAATGAAAAAATATATATAACTTACATTTTCTGTTGTTGTTTTGAATTAAGCACAAAGCTACACAATGGGCTATCTGTGCTATGCCCACCACGGGTATCGAAACCCGGATTTTAGCGTGTAAGTCCGCAGACATACCGCTGAGCCACTGGGGGGCCTTACATTTTCTAATTTTTACGCTTAGAAATACTACAACACTACAATTGTTTGTTTGTTTTTGAATTTCGAGCAAAGCTACTCGAGGGCTATCTGTGCTAGCCGTCCCTAATTTAGTAGTGTAAGACTAGAGGGAAGGCAGCTAGTAATCACCACCCACCGCCAACTCTTGGGCGATTCTTTTACCAACGAATAGTGAAACTGACCGTCACATTATAACGCCCCACAGCCGAAAGACCGAGCATGTTTGGCGCGACCGGGATGCAAACCCGCGACCCTCAGATTACGAGTCGCACGCCTTGACACGCTTGGCCATGCCGGGCCATATGTAACGAATTAAGATAAGTCTAATCAAAGACATAACAATATAAATTAAAACTTGGTATTTGAGTAGTAGTGGGAAGAGCACGGGTTATAAATCTTCTTATCTTAATACTGGTTATAACTTAGTAACCGTATGATAATACAAGTATCAGGACATCTGTAGCTTCTAATACAAGTATCCAATTGTTATCCTTCCTGTTAAAACTCAGGACATCTGTAGCTTCTAATACAAGTATCCAATTGTTATCCTTCCTGTTAAAACTCAGGACATCTGTAGCTTCTAATACAAGTATCCAATTGTTATCCTTCCTGTTAAAACTCAGGACATCTGTAGCTTCTAATACAAGTATCCAATTGTTATCCTTCCTATTAAAACTCAGGACATCTGTAGCTTCTAATACAAGTATCCAATTGTTATCCTTCCTGTTAAAACTCAGGGCATCTGTAGCTTCTAATACAAGTATCCAATTGTTATCCTTCCTGTTAAAACTCAGGACATCTGTAGCTTCTAATACAAGTATCCAATTGTTATCCTTCCTATTAAAACTCAGGACATCTGTAGCTTCTAATACAAGTATCCAATTGTTATCCTTCCTATTAAAACTCAGGACATCTGTAGCTTCTAATACAAGTATCCAATTGTTATCCTTCCTGTTAAAACTCAGGACATCTGTAGCTTCTAATACAAGTATCCAATTGTTATCCTTCCTATTAAAACTCAGGACATCTGTAGCTTCTAACACAAGTATCCAATTGTTATCCTTCCTGTTAAAACTCAGGACATCTGTAGCTTCTAACACAAGTATCCAATTGTTATCCTTCCTGTTAAAACTCAGGACATCTGTAGCTTCTAATACAAGTATCCAATTGTTATCCTTCCTGTTAAAACTCAGGACATCTGTAGCTTCTAATACAAGTATCCAATTGTTATCCTTCCTGTTAAAACTCAGGACTTCTGTAGCTTCTAATACAAGTATCCAATTGTTATCCTTCCTGTTAAAACTCAGGACATCTGTAGCTTCTAATACAAGTATCCAATTGTTATCCTTCCTATTAAAACTCAGGACATCTGTAGCTTCTAATACAAGTATCCAATTGTTATCCTTCCTGTTAAAACTCAGGACATCTGTAGCTTCTAATACAAGTATCCAATTGTTATCCTTCCTATTAAAACTCAGGACATCTGTAGCTTCTAACACAAGTATCCAATTGTTATCCTTCCTGTTAAAACTCAGGACATCTGTAGCTTCTAACACAAGTATCCAATTGTTATCCTTCCTGTTAAAACTCAGGACATCTGTAGCTTCTAATACAAGTATCCAATTGTTATCCTTCCTGTTAAAACTCAGGACATCTGTAGCTTCTAATACAAGTATCCAATTGTTATCCTTCCTGTTAAAACTCAGGACATCTGTAGCTTCTAATACAAGTATCCAATTGTTATCCTTCCTGTTAAAACTCAGGACATCTGTAGCTTCTAATACAAGTATCCAATTGTTATCCTTCCTGTTAAAACTCAGGACATCTGTAGCTTCTAATACAAGTATCCAATTGTTATCCTTCCTGTTAAAACTCAGGACATCTGTAGCTTCTAATACAAGTATCCAATTGTTATCCTTCCTGTTAAAACTCAGGACATCTGTAGCTTCTAATACAAGTATCCAATTGTTATCCTTCCTGTTAAAACTCAGGACATCTGTAGCTTCTAATACAAGTATCCAATTGTTATCCTTCCTGTTAAAACTCAGGACTTCTGTAGCTTCTAATACAAGTATCAAATTGTTATCCTTCCTGTTAAAACTCAGGACATCTGTAGCTTCTAATACAAGTATCCAATTGTTATCCTTCCTGTTAAAACTCAGGACATCTGTAGCTTCTAATACAAGTATCCAATTGTTATCCTTCCTGTTAAAACTCAGGACATCTGTAGCTTCTAATACAAGTATCCAATTGTTATCCTTCCTGTTAAAACTCAGGACATCTGTAGCTTCTAATACAAGTATCCAATTGTTATCCTTCCTGTTAAAACTCAGGACTTCTGTAGCTTCTATTTACCGTTTATCACATTACTGATGATATAATGAGATGCATCTCTTCTGTGTGGTAATTATGCTCTTACTATGGCCTAGTGGTTAGGAGGCGCTCAACTCACAATCTATAGGTCGCAGGTTTTCATTTTCGGCCGTGAGGGCGTTCTAACGTATCTGTGAATCTTACTATTCGTTATTAAAAAGAGTAACCCAGGGGTTGGCGGTGGGTGGTGTTAACTATGAAACTCACAGCAAACCAAACTCTTGTAACGTTGAAACATGTGTTGCTGAAACATTTTAAAGCGAGACACATATTTCAAACTGTAATATAAATTCGGATATACTAACACAGAGAGAATAATAACATTTCGAAATGCAGGAAATGTTTGATGGCATTAAAAAGATATTTCTCTAGTTTGAAATGCAGGCCAACTGATCGAATAGCAGAATCCGACCGTCTCTCTTTTAAGCCTTAGAAGTTTTGGAGCAATGATGCGTTAACCGTCAATATCCGGATTCACGATTCGCAATCCGACTTCCGGACAACAAGCAGTCACGTGGGCTCTGACCTTTGAAGTTACTTTTGCAACAAGTATGCGCCCAAGTCTTGATACACAACTAATCTCTGAATAACTTAAACTGCTCGGACTGTGAATCCGCGGATTCTTTGTTAGTAACCCATGGCTGCAAAAAACAAAAAGATGTTCTTATCTCTATCGGTGGACTTAGCAGATACCCCGATGTGGTTTTGCTATAAGAAAACACACATTCTTATCTTTAAGGCCGCGGATGCCAATTAATACTATTTGAGCAGACAAGAGTAACCAAACTGTTGGCGGTGAGTGTTGTTAGACCGACCTCGTGGTCTAACAGTTCAAAATTAAAAGGATTTAATACGTAATTAGAAGTTGTGTAGCTTTTCAGCGAAATTTTGAAACAAGTAAAAAAAAAGTCTGAAGAAAAGAAAAGAAATTGGAAAAATATGGAAAAGTAAAACAAACCTAGTTTATCAACAACTTTCATTATAATGTCTCCATAAGAACCTTACTTACATAGAAACACACAGGATGGGGGAAAGTGGTAATACTTAAGCAAAACAAACCAGTATATCAACAACGTTCATTATAATGTATCCATAAGAACCTTACATAGAAACACACAGGATGAATGAAGTACAGTTCCTTAGTGTAGGGGTCGGGGTGGTGAGAAGGAGGGTGACTCTCGTATAACTTTCACTTTATTGACTCTCTAGAGTTACAGAGTGAGACAGATATTCGTGATTTCTTCAAACTAAAGAAAGACAGAAAATGGAGATAACTTGGAGGGTAAATAATCGTTTGTTTATTGATAACACTGTGTAACACAAATTTTGTTACTGGACAGCACGTGTTACTTATTAATTGCTTATGTTGTAAAAGTACAGAAAATGACCATTATTCCCTTCAAACTTTGCTTTTGTGACCTGGATAATAAAATTTATAAATTCACCCATTTTCTATGTAAAAATAGACAACTTTGTACATTTTCATCTACATAAGGTCTGAATAAAACAACATATGAATCAAGATTTACATGTATTTATACTAAAGTTATACAAAAATGTTTAGAAATGAGTAGTTTTTCGAGATTTGCGACTGTTATGTAAATAACTTTCGTCTATCAACCCCAAATATAGTCTCCCATCATGTTTTCGTTATACTCTCCCAGGTTACAAAAGCAGAGTTTGAAGAGAAAAACAGTTCTTTTCCATTTACTTTAGGCATAAGCAATTGGGAAATAACATTTTCTGCCCAGGAACAAGAAAAGATAAAAAGTTTGTTACGTGGTGTAATTACAAAACGAAAACATGGAATGTTATTATACAGTCGGAGTATGTTTATCGTTCGTAGCATAAGCAGAGTTTCACTCATGGACTCTTAGAATTTCAGTTTGAAGTCCCCTTTTACAGAAAACTGATGTTTTATGCTCTAATGAAGGGGTGAGAGAAATTAAAGTAATGCAGCTAAGAACGTTAAATTATGCATTAATATTTCTGAGCGTGTAATTATTACCTAATTAGAGGGAAAGTGTAAAATTGTGAAATTCGTAACTAAAGCAAAGACAACTTAAAAAAAAAATTTCACAGAATGTTGGACATAATTAGTGACAATTCCACCGTCAACAATTGTTTATAACTTCTATTTATTAATAAATATGAACAACAAACACATTTTCACACAGGAAGTCTTTTGAGGGTGGTCATTGTCCAGACTCTGGTCAGCGGGTAACATTTACTAAACAACAAGAAACAAACTAAGTCAAATGTTATTAATCTTGTAACATAGACGTCGACTTTATCTTAATAATCCTAAAAATTCATACTCTTATTACGCTGCTACGCGGCCAAATGTAAATTATTACAACAACAAAGATTCTGCGGTAATGGTAATGAACTCGAGTCGTATCATCTGCACGAGGAACACGCGAAAAACCTAACTTTACCTTTCCACTTGCAACTTGAAAATTATGAGATCTAATTCTTGTTTGGGGGTCAATATTAAATGATCGGAAGGTCATATACACTAATGGTTTGAAGGAAAACAGAGAAAGAGGTCTCCAGACGCTTTTATCCTGATGAAAATGGACCATTGTTCTGAGATTTAATGGAGAAGTTCTTTACAGACCTACAAACGTAACGAAAGACTTCTCAACACATTTCCTGTTTGTTAATCGTAACTGTACTTCTCTCATAGAAGTTGAGACTTTTACTATTACCACATTCCTTAGTGGTATGTCTGCGGGTCTATATTGCGAGAAACCAGGTTTTGATACTCGTGATGGTCATGCACAAATAACCCACTTTGTAGTTTTGTGCTTAACAACAACTGTTATCATGCACTTCAACTCCCAGTGACACTGTGGTATTTCTGCGGACTTGCTGCTAGAATTTGGGTTTCGATACCTGTTGTGGGCAGAGCACAGAAGCCTTCTGTGAAGCTTTGCCCTTAACGACAAAATACTAACAACTGTTCCTTCCCTACAGCAGTATGTCTACGGAAATTTACTGTTAGAAAGAGAAATTCGACACTTTTGAGGGGCAAAGCAAAGAGAGTCACTGTGTAGTTTTGTGTTTAACAACACCAACGTTTATCACGGGTTGATAATCTTGTATTCAGATATTTAAGATAAAAAGTAAGAAGATTTTATGTCGGACAAAGCAGTTTCTTGTTGGTTATTTCTTGTCGCATTAAAATACTCACTTCTATTATATTTTTTGAACGCCCGCTTTTGAACAGCTTACATTTAACGTGATGACGTCATCAGTCAAGTTTTTTACAAGGAAAACCTGGCTTGAAATTATGTTGTTTTATGAGTTCTTTCCTAACTGTGAACTGAACAGACTTGGGCCAAGGCAGTGGTATTTCTGTCTGACTGAAGCTCAGAAGAGGCAGGTGGTTATGGGGTGTTCAACACGCAATCTGAGGTTAGAATCCCTGTAACACCAAACATGATCGTCTTTTTAACCGTGGAGGCATTATAATGTGTCGTTCAATCCCACTATTCGTTAGTAAAACAGTAATCCAAGATTTGGCGGTGGGTGAAGATGACTGGTTGTCTTCACTCTAGTTTTACACTGCTAAATTAGGAATGGTTAGCACAGATAGCCCTCGTGCTGCTTTGTGCGAAATTCAAAACAAACAAACAAACAATTATGAAATATTTTCAGAACTTTCTATTTGTTTTTTGTCTGAAGTTAAACACAAAGCTACACAATGGGCTATCTCTACTTTGCCTACCACGGGTATCGAAATCCGGTTTCTAGCGTTGTAAGTCAGCAAACATACAGCTGCACTACTGGTGGGCGACCGTATGTTAAAGCATCTAACCAAATACGAACAAAACTGCTTAATAAATATAACGTCACAAATAAATATCTAATTTTGTGTTAAGTTTCATTCTTTCCCTACATTTCAATTTTCTGGAATTTTGAGACAGTTACTTTAACTCTTAATTAACAGACAAAACAAAAAAGATAAATATTTGACGAATATACTTATTTAAAATAAACTATAGATAAATAAATTAGACGTAAAAATTATTGGCCATTGGAAATAAATAATTATATATTATGTTTTTCAGATCATTTGCTGGTAAGTTTAGTTTACCGAAGTTCCATGTTTCTTCTCAAGACTTGTCCATACCAAATTAAGACCAAGTGTTTAACTTCAGTATTTCAAAAATGTTCGTTATACTTAAAGAAAAACAGTTATTCGGAGACTTTCATTTAAAAAAACCCAAAAAACATTGGCACAGCGTTATGTCTGCGGACTGACACCGGTAAAATCCACGTTTCGATACCTATAGTTTACAGAACACAGATAAACTATTGATTAAGTTTGTGCTTAATTATAAACAACTTCCATAAGAAAGTTATCTGTGGTGTTTCAGTACGAAATCAATAAAATACATCTACATTTTGAACCAAAGAGTTCGATCTTCTGCTCACAAACAAACACAAATGTTGAAGTTAGCGTTCAAAGCAAACTATATGTAAATAATAATAATTTAATTATGTGTCAATTTACAAGTAGTTTATGGTGTGTATATAACATTTCATTTACAAGTAGTTTATGACGGGTATATAACATTTTATTTACAAGTAGTTTATGACGGGTATATAACATTTTATTTACAAGTAGTTTATGGTGTGTATACAGCATTTTATTTACAAGTAGTTTATGGTGTGTGTATAAAATTTTATTTACAAGTAGTTTATGGTGAGTATATGACATTTTAATTTGCACATAGTTTATGGTGTATATATAACATTTTATTTACAAGTAGTTTATAACGTGTATATAACTCTTCACAAATTGATAATTTTCTATATTGAAGTCAGGTTTATTTTCATATTTGTAAGACACTATTTTCAAAAATAAACATGAAATTTATCCTTTCTCTTGAGGATTGGTGTACAAGGTTTAAAAATAAAGTTAAAATATAATTTTAGTGATATAAGTATATATATATATATATATACATTAAGTTATGAGCTCCACCTGGTGATCAATCCGTGTGATATAAAATGTTCAACGCATTTTAAGCTATGCGTGAATTATTATAAGACTGAAAGTGAATCCATTAGTGTGGTTTGTGATTGGTGGGACGTTGTTGAAAAGCTAAAAGTCTTCTCTCTGGTAAGTAGCTCAAATATATAGATGGCGGGAGATATCCTTAGTAGCGTTGTGATAAATACATAAAATCTGACGTCACTTTATGTGTTTGTCCAGCCACGTCCTTTCTTGACAACGACTGATAGTAATAAACGAACAGTACAAAACGTTACTTCATTAGTCTTCAAAATAATAATATTACAAGGGAAGAAATCGATATCTTGGAATGCATTAAAACAGCGAGTAAAGAAGATATGACGTCATGTCTGGAAAGTTACGAAATTGTATAGTTCAGAATACATGAGACACTACAATTTACTCTGAACTCTTATTGGTCGCGACCTTTATCTTCTTCATATTAATGGCACAACGAAGTGTTTCGTCTTACAGACTCGACACGTTTGGTCATCCAATAATACTGCTACTCAAAGGATTCAATATGCCTTGATGTGGTCTATAAAGGGTACATACTGAACGCTAGAATAATCCTAAATTATACCGTGAATATCTCATTCGTGTTCACGTTGTGAATCCGGTAATTCATGGTTCGCATTTTGTTGCTGACAGACGCAATCCGCGGTGAAACAAGAATAGACCTAGTTAGCGGGGAGTGTTGGTTATTATCTGCCTTCAGTATAATACAGGGTGGTCGCTAGAAAAGCGTAAAATTTGAGGGTCAGATGAGATCATGAATAAAATGCGTGCTTACTTATTTGTATTTTGATTTCTTTACATCATGAATAAAATGCACGGACGACATTTTAAGCATCTATGAGTGTAATATAACATATGCCTTTAAAAAAAACTTTGTAAAGGTTATTCTTTGTAAAAATAAATAGCTGTTTGACAAATTTTCCGCTTTTCTAGCGACCACCCTGTATATTAGTCCGAAATTACCGCGATGCTCATATAGTCTTCTATGAAGGTTTAGTCGAGGCCCGACATAGCCAGATGCGTTCAGGCATTCGACTCTTAATCTGAGGGTTGTGGGTTCAAATCCCCATCGCAACAAACATACTCGCTCTTTCAGCCGTGGGAGGGTTATAATGTCACGGTCAATCCCACTATTCGTTAGTAAAAGAGTAGCCCAAGAGTTGTCAGTGGGTGATGATGACTAGCTGCCTTCCCTTTAGTCTTACACAAGTGAATTAGGGACGGCTAGCGCAGATAGCCCTCGAGTAGCTTTGCGCGAAATTCAAAAAACAAACAGGTTTGGTCGAAAAGTACGAAATAAAAATATATTTGCAATTTGTTTGTTTGTTTTTGAATTTCGCGCAAAGCTGTCCGTAATTTAGCAATGCAAGACTGGATGGAAGGCAGCTAATCATCATCACCCACCGCCAACTCTTGGGCTACTTTTTACCAACGAAAAGTGGTATTGACTGAACATTACAACGACCCTATGGCTGAAGGGACGAGCATGTTTGATGTAACCGGGATTCGAACCCGCGACCCCCAGATTACGAATCGAACATCTTAACCACCTGGCCATGTCGAGCTTTTCAAGGTGTTATGGAACCTTTTGTCTAACTAATTTTTCCTACCACGAACACCAATTTTAAAGATGCTGAGCACCATATTCTTCTAACTCTTCGGCCTGGGATGGCCAAACGTGTTAAGAAGTGCAACTCGTAATTTGATGGTCGCGCCAAACATGCTCGCCCTTTTAGCCGTGGGGGCGTTATAAAGTTACGATCAATCCCACTATTCGTTGGTAAAAGAGTAGCCCAAGAATTCGCGGTGGGTGGTGATGACTAGCTGCCTTCCCTCTTGTCTTACACTGCTAAATTAGGGACGGTTAGCACAGATAGCCCTCGAGTAGCTTTGTGTGAAATTCAAAAAACAAACAAACAATCTTCTGACTCTTCACCATCTAACTTTAATGATGCACAATAATTAAATAGGTTTCCTCATCGGGAGTGTACTGAAGATTTAGTTCTACCACCATAGCTAAAGAATGAAACTGAGGCTTGAACTATAAACTGGTTGACTAACAACATACTGAAAGACTCTAAGTAATACAAACTCAATTGGCCGGACTTTAAACTGATCTGCCATAGGAAGTTTCTAAATACACACTGAACTTGGACGGGTTCTGTCAGAACCTACACATGGATAAATGGTATAAGATGGCGAAAGAGACGCAAAGTCAAATGGACTCAGTTGACTGCTTCGGTGAGAGAAAGAGAAAAAAAAAAAGTCAAACTATCGAACTATAAGCTGACCTTCTACAGTATATTTGATGATCGACCAAAACACACTGGTACACCAGTAACACTGTGGAGTTTCGACTTTCATTGTCTTTCTTACCTTAGACTAACCCTTCTTGACAAATTGGATCAGTATACCACAACTGGTGATCAGTATACCACTATTGATGATCAGTATATCACTACTGGTGATCAGTATACCACTATTGATGATCAGTATACCACTATTGATGATCAGTATACCACTACTGGTGATCAGTATACCAGTATTGATGATCAGTATACCACAACTGGTGATCAGTATACCACTATTGATGATCAGTATACCACTATTGATGATCAGTATACCACTACTGGTGATCAGTATACCACTATTGATGATCAGTATACCACTAATGGTGATCATTATACCAGTACTGGGGATCAGTATACCACTACTGGTATTTCTTATGCCTTTTAGTTTTTCTTTGAGTTACAAAACAGTTCAGTTAAGTGACAAAACTGAATAACGAAAAGCGAAAGCAAACATACTCCTTTGTAACTCGATAAAGGTGCTTTTGATCGTAAAATTTAAAAAAGGTAATTTTGATAGATTATATCAAGGCATTAAGGTGCTTTTGATCGTAAAATTTAATAAAGGTGATTTTGATAGATTATATCAAGGTATTAAGGTGCTTTTTATTGCGTATATCAAGGTATTAGAAGAAACTGCAAACATTCACCTTCACGAGGTCAGTCGACATGCCACCCACTTGAAACTTCCACACCTATTCATTGCAGATACGTTTTTCTTAGACAAAGATGAATAAGAAAGAAAGGAGGAAGAGAAATGTGGCGGATGTCACTGTACAGGACGTCTGAAAAGTCTGGAATTATGGGTACTCCAATGATATGTTCCACGTGCTGTCCTTGTAGCTCTAAACAAGTTAACGACAGGATTAACTGCACATCCTCGTGCTCCGACACTACCATAACCAGTCTGAAATTAATCTGGAATGAGGGAAAGCTGCAAATAACCAATGATTCCAAACTCTCAGGTTCTGCACAAAATACACTTGGTTACAGTCGTGTATCAATTTATATCATCGGTAAAAAGATAGAACGTACTTAAGTTATGCGTATTACATGCCTGAATAAAATCGTGTAAAAATAAAACAAAGAGCACCTAATTCTTTTAAACAACAGATAGGAACTTGTAAACAGTGGAAAACATCTCTGAGTTTAGAAGAAGAAAAACACATTCACCTACATTTCAATCGTTACTTCTAACTAAAAAAAACTCCTCCTGGTGGTTCAGTACAAAACAAATTGTCTTACAACGAAAAAAAATTAATGTTGGACAGAGTACAGATAGCCCACTGTAACAAACAAACATGAAGGTTAATACGAACAAACAAAAACTTTGTAGTGTCGTTCTAAAGTAGGAGTTTGTATGCATTCCTAAGTCTTTCCATCACGATTTTAAACAATTTGTATGTATTCCTAAGTCTTTCCATCACGATTTTAAACAATTTGTATGTATACCTAAGCCTTTCCACGAAGATTTTAAACAATTTGTATGTATACCTAAGTCTTTCCACGAAGATTTTAAACAATTTGTATGTACACCTAAGCCTTTCCACGAAGATTTTAAACAATTTGTATGTATACCTAAGTCTTTCCACGAAGATTTTAAACAATTTGTATGTACACCTAAGCCTTTCCACGAAGATTTTAAACAATATTTATGTATACCTAAGCCTTTCCACGAAGATTTTAAACAATTTGTATGTATACCTAAGCCTTTCCACGAAGATTTTAAACAATTTGTATGTACACCTAAGCCTTTCCACGAAGATTTTAAACAATTTGTATGTATACCTAAGTCTTTCCACGAAGATTTTAAACAATTTGTATGTACACCTAAGCCTTTCCACGAAGATTTTAAACAATTTGTATGTATACCTAAGCCTTTCCACGAAGATTTTAAACAATTTGTATGTATACCTAAGCCTTTCCACGAAGATTTTAAACAATTTGTATGTATACCTAAGCCTTTTCACGAAGATTTTCAACAGTTTCTTCAAACAAACTTGTATATATTTAATGCAAATCACCTGGTGTCACTCCAGTAATGATTTCTCAGCTGTAGCTGATCTCTAGAATGTTCTAGTTAGAGAAGCGGTGATAAATAAAAACAGCATGAAACAAATCTAAACGACGTGATCTGTAAACTGAGGTGAGTCTGAGACCTGTGAGGATGCTACCTCCGTGGAAGTCTGAAATGAGGTAAAGAGCCTGGACCATCTGGGTTCTCGGATTGAAAAATGAGTAACAACGGGGTTACTTCATGGGCATAGAAATCTATCCTGTAGGGAAGTATCCTAGAAGTACCCTCAAGGGTCAAGATCTTTCGAAATACACGGATCTATCTTAGGCCACAACTGATGAACAAAATATTTTAACGAAGAAATAGATACTTGAACGTTCCACCATTAAACGTCACTATCACGGTAGGTGGTAACTCCTGTGACCTTGTCCTTTTCACTATAAGATTGTACCTTTGAAATGTCTTTTGAAAAATAAGGAGGGAGTTGTTTTCAAAACAACTCGTCAAATTCACTAAAAAAACGGTACAAACTGACAGATACGGATGACGAAATTATGCACAAGTACAAACCTGGAATCCTCGTCACCCACCCACCCTCTCCTTGAACGGAGATGGCCTACAAAATAGAATGTGTCAAGGATAACAAATAACTGTGACGTCACACTTGAGCTTCCATTGGACCTGCACGTGTGATGAGATACTGCATGTTGCAGTAAAAAAACAGTGACAAAGTGAAGGAAATCTCCAATGGACATGTTGTAAAATCATCTTGTGTGTACGTGGTAAAATATCTATTAATATGACTCCACCACAGGATCACATCAAAAACTTACGACTACAGAGGGAAAGAAGGTGACACACGTAATATTATTCTCTACAAAAGGAACACAGACAGTGCAGTCTCTCATTGAAAATGTGTATAGTTATCCAGTGACTAATGCCCTACTGACCTCTTACGGGAAGATTGTTGTTGTTTAGAATTAAGCACAAAGCTGCACAATGGGCTATTTGTGCTCTGCCCATCACGGGTATCGAAACCCGGATTTTAGCGTGTAAGTCCGCAGACATACCGCTGAGCCACTGGGAGGCCTTACGGGAAGAAATTAATATACTGTTACAACTGACATTGTTACAAAGCAGTGTCCTGGTATCAGAGTATTATGTTCTTCTATTAAGAAATCAGCGATATAACTTTTGTTGGGTCACCCTTAACAACGAGCATGATGTTATAAACACATATATAACATGACTGTCTTTAAAATTATGTTAAAATATTTGTAACTGTTTCAGACTGTGACCTCGATTTTTAAGTAATTACTGCATGTTATTTGTAAATAATTAGTAAAACTAGACATTCAAAGTATTCAGTCCACTGAGTACAATTAGCAAAACAAGACGCACGGCCGTTTTTACGACTACTACATCTTTACTTTTAAGAAATAGCGCACGAAGAAATGGTTGGTAAAACCCGGTGAATCACGTTTCTGCTAATATTAATGTGAGTGAAAACTAAAATCATATTTCTCTCATACCTTCAGTCCACTGAGGAAAACAAATCACAAGAAATTGCTGTCTTATTAATAGTTTTACCAAAAAAAATTTATTTTAATAGAATATCTAAACGTAAGCCTGGCATGGCCAGGTGGTTCGAGATGCTCGACTCCCAATCTGAGGGTCGCAGGTTCGAATCACCGTCACACCAAACATGCTCGCCCTTTTAGCCGTGGGGGCGTTATAATGTGACGGTCAATCCCATTATTCTTTGGTAAAAGAGTAGCCCAAGAGTTGGCGGTGGGTAGTGATGACTAGCTGCCTTCCCTCTAGTCTTAAACTGTTAAATTAGGGGCGGCTAGCGCAGATAGCTCTCGTGTAGCTTTGCGCGAAATTCAAAACAAACAACCGTCCACGTGAACACAGATATCAAAACTATTCACTGAGTGAGTTGTGTGAAATTCAGTTAGAGAAGTCGTCAGATGACATATTTCTTACTAACTCTAACAAAGAATTCCGTTAATACTGTGCTGGTCCTCCAAAACTCAAATTTTTTTGTGATAAATTCGTTTTTTTTTATAGACCATTATTTATTTTTCTGATATGCAGTTTACCTTCTCTGCATAGTCAGAGATTGTTTGTTTGTTTTTGTTAAATTTCACGCATAGCTACTCGAGGGCTATCTGCGCTAGCCGTCCATAATTTAGCAATGTAAGACTAGAGGGACGGTAGTTAGTCATCACCACCCACCGTCAACTCTTGGGCTACTCTTTTACCAACGAATAGTGGGATTGACCGTCACATTATAACGCCTCCATGGCTGAAAGGGCGAGCATGTTTGGCGCGACCGGGATGCGAACCCGCGACTCTCAGATTACGAGTCGAGCGCCTTAACTCATGCCGGACCCATAGTTAAAGAAATATATTTCAATTGTATGGTGAAGGCGATTTTTGGTGCCACTTTATCTGTGATGTTGGTCGTGACCCTTAAATTCGAACAAAAACGACAACACGACATTGTTACATGATAATCGTGTGTAAGTTTATATTCCCCATTCAAAGGGATATTTCGTTACCGTGTAAAACCTATGGTTACTTCCCCCCTCCTCGGGGCTCATATTTTATCACTACCTCGCGGTACTGAGCTTTAACCAATGAGTAACGTTAGCTTCTATTATATAACCATAAGATATAACATTGAATAATTAGGCAGGGAAAATCACCAGTTACTGGTGATTGTGACTGAAGACATATAAGATCAGGACGATAGTAACTGACCTTGTTAAAGTTGAACCGGTTCAAACGTGCATTCCTCGTTAGGAAAACCAGTTTCGGTGTGTTGTATGAATGCCAACATCACTTACAAAAACATTGAAATACTGCATCACGTATTCAACTGTGACAAACATCTGTGGGCTGGTAACATTGACGTCCAGAATAGTCCACAATGACGTTCAGATCTGCTACTTACTGCTTCTTCCACCCAACAAACTTCTGCTACAAGCCTTGAGATAGTGGGTCCTCTGCTAATTGTACACCTATTACAGAAGATGCTTGTTGCTGTTGTGTTATATCCAGGTACAAACGTTTTGAGCGTCGTTTAGGGAGGGTCCTCTGCTGGTTGTACACCTATTACAGAAGATGCTTGTTGCTGTTGTGTTATATCCAGGTACAAACGTTTTGAACGTCGTTTAGGGAGACGTGGTGAGTAATTACAGTGTAATAATTTTATTAATATACGAACTTAACATCGATACACCAGTGGTTACAAACGTTACTGGTTTGACACGTGGTCGCTGCTCGTGCGTACTTCACACTCACACACACAGTAGGTCATCGATTGTTGAAACTCTTATTGGTTTGACATCTAGCCTGTTGGTACTCAGGACAACTTTGTCTCTGGAATGCAGTCATGGCACCATTCCTATATATCCACATAACACGTGTCGTGTGAAACTAGGTTGCTAACGCCTTTATTTCCCGATGCCAAAGTGTCCTATACAAGAGGATTTTAAGGTTTAACAATTCTTGGCAACTGGTGTATCCAAATCTAAGGTGCAGAGGAAATGCAAAATATTCAATCGAAGCAAAACGAGTTGGGTATTTTGTTCCCTTTATAGCAAAAGCATTTTCCAAACCCAAAATTATAAACCCTTCAAGTACAAACTTCACAGAACATTTTAGTTTTCTTGTAGCTGAGAGATGTTTTGATTTTAAAACTTGTTCAGAGTGAGCATTATAAACCTCTTGATATGAAATAGGGCAAAATACCGCTGCCTTTATAATAGCTATGAGGCCTGGTATGGACTGGAGGTTAGAGCGCTCGACGTGCAATCTGAGAATCATAGGTTCGAATCCCCGACTCACCAAATATGCTCGATCTTTCAGCCGTGGGAGCGTTATAATGTGACGGTCAATCTCACATTTCGTTGATAAAAGAGTAGCCCAAGAGTTGGCGGTGGGTGGTGATGACTAGCTGCCTTTCCTCTAGTCTTACACTGCTAAATTAGGGACGGCTAGCACAGATAGCCCTCGAGTAGCTTTGCGCGAAATTCAAAAAACAAACCAATCGATATTTACACCTCATATATGTAATGTCTCGTTTTTTTCTTTATAATAGCCAAAGTTTTGTCTTTGCGGCTTCACTTATTCCTTCTGGTTGTGTATATTTACCCTGAGAAGCCCACAAAAGTGGAACGTTAATTAAAATTAATAAATAAATAACAAAAACGAGTGCTATATATCTGGAGTATGGTGTTCGTTTCTGTTTTTTAACTCTTCTAACAAAACAACCGTCCCTAATTTTAAAATACGGACAAAAGAGACGGTAACCACTCCACACGCCGTGACTACTCTCAACCGAATAGAGGGATTCAGTGTCACTGTATCACACACACAGTTTAAAATACAAAGCATATTTAGTTACAATACGTCTCGAACCTATGCCCCTAAAATTCCTTGTTTCTGTAATTTAGAACAAAGTAGTAATGTTTTTCTCTCAAACAAAGTTTTCTGACACACAGACTTTGATATTTAAATAAAACGATTCACAATTAGTTTGTAGCACTGACTCCCCCCCCCCCCCGACAAGGTTATGGAAATTAAATCAGCCCTTTTAGCAAAGTTCTTCATGATATTTTCCTTATATCAGAGTGGACAAGGGCGTCTCACACGTTTGTTCCCGCCAGATGACCTTCTATTCTACTACTCAAGGTCACCCTCTCTTGAAAGGGTTTGGCTGTCGGACAAGTCGTAAAATTCCGTTAATTAAACATATACACTACGCACATTTCAATGGTCCGTTCAAATGTACGATATATGAATTTACTTCAAGTTTATAAAAACTACTATAAACCTATCGACCCTGCTCATTTCAAAATTAATTTAATGAATAAATGCACTGAATTGGTTTGGTTTGTTTTGAATTTCGCGCAAAGCTGCACGCGGACTATTTACGTTAGTCGTCCCTAATTTAACAGTGTAAAACTAGAGGGAAGACAGCTGGTCATCACCATCCACCGCCAACTCTTGGGCTACTCTTTTACCAACGAATAGTGGGTTTGACCGTCACATTATAATGCCCCCACGGCTGGGAGGGCGAGCATGTTTGGTACGACGGGGATTCGAACCTTCGGATTACGAGTTGAGTGTCTTAACCACCTGCCATGCTGGGCCTATAGTGAACTGACTAAAATGGTTTGGCGAGATAGAGGGAAAACTTCGGTTTCTCTCATGTGCATTAGTAAACCAACACAGTGTACAAACAAGATGAACATTATGTACAATCAGGAACAACACTGTGTACAAACAAGATGAACATTATGTACAATCAGGAACAACACTGTGTACAAACAAGATGAACATTATGTACAGTAAGGAACAACACTGTGTACAAACAAGATGAACATTATGTACAATCAGGAACAACACTGTGTACAAACAAGATGAACATTATGTACAATCAGGAACAACACTGTGTACAAACAAGATGAACATTATGTACAATCAAGAACAACACTGTGTACAAACAAGATGAACATTATGTACAATCAAGAACAACACTGTGTACAAACAAGGTCAACATTATGTACAATCAGGAACAACACTGTGTACAAACAAGATCAACATTATGTTCAAACAAGATCAACATTATGTACAGTCAGGAACAACACTGTGTACAAACAAGATCAACATTATGTACAATCAGGAACAACACAGTGTACAAACAAGATGAACATTATGTACAATCAAGAACAACACTGTGTACAAACAAGGTCAACATTATGTACAATCAGGAACAACACTGTGTACAAACAAGATCAACATTATGTTCAAACAAGATCAACATTATGTGCAGTCAGGAACAACACTGTGTACAAACAAGATCAACATTATGTTCAAACAAGATCAACATTATGTACAATCAGGAACAACACTGTGTACAAACAAGATCAACATTATGTACAATCAAGAACAACACTGTGTACAAACAAGATGAACATTATGTACAATCAAGAACAACACTGTGTACAAACAAGGTCAACATTATGTACAATCAGGAACAACACTGTGTACAAACAAGATCAACATTATGTTCAAACAAGATCAACATTATGTACAGTCAGGAACAACACTGTACACACAAACAAGATCAACATTATGTACAATCAGGAACAACACAGTGTACAAACAAGATGAACATTATGTACAATCAAGAACAACACTGTGTACAAACAAGGTCAACATTATGTACAATCAGGAACAACACTGTGTACAAACAAGATCAACATTATGTACAATCAGGAACAACACTGTGTACAAACAAGATCAACATTATGTACAGTCAGGAACAACACTGTGTACAAACAAGATCAACATTATGTACAATCAGGAACAACACTGTGTACAAACAAGATCAACATTATGTTCAAACAAGATCAACATTATGTACAGTCAGGAACAACACTGTGTACAAACAAGATCAACATTATGTACAATCAGGAACAACACTGTGTACAAACAAGATGAACATTATGTACCAACAAGTTCAACATTATGTACAGTCAGGAACAACACTGTGTACAAACAAGATGAACATTATGTACAATCAGGAACAACACTGTGTACAAACAAGATGAACATTATGTACCAACAAGTTCAGCATTATGTACAATCAGGAACAACACAGTGTACAAACAAGTTTAACATTATGTACCAACAAGTTCAACATTATGTACAGTCAGGAACAACACTGTGTACAAACAAGGTCAACATTATGTTAGGTTCAATATTATGTGAAGCCTCGTTTTAAAACTATTCTAATGTATATAGAGATATATAAAATAAAATCAAAATATTTCGCTTTTAACTAATTATATATTTTCTTGGACTTCACCAGATGAAGTCTTTCATTTTTTTACACTAATGCAGTTTGCATGTTGGTTGCTCGACGCAATTTTGTTTGTAAGAGAACTAATTATTAAAACCGGTGATCAAGCAATATATGTGCACGAAACGACAAATATTTAAAATATACAAAAAAAAAACAGGGTTAGGGCTTTTATGTTTCGTTTGTCTTTCATAAAATATCATATTCCAGGCAATCATGAAACGGGCTTGTAGAATTGTAATTACATTAAATATGATAAGGATAGCTCACGCCCCCCAGTGGCTCAGTGGTATGTCTGCGGACTTACACGCTAAAATTCGGGTTTCGATACCCGTGCTGGGCAGAGTACAGATAGCCCATTGAGTAGCTTTGTGCTTAATTCAAAACAACAACAAGGATAGCTCAGAGATAAATAAAACGGCTTGTTCTGCGTGACTGTCACGCCCTCTTGTGGATGACAAGGAGAAAAAATGAAAATTTCTGGGCGATAAACCTTTGGTTAGTATACATCACGTACTGTCAAAGATAATACAATTCAAATATTTTTGAAACTTCTATACAAAAGTCACTTTGTTCATTCGGCAATACGTTTAGTATAAAGCAGCAAAACTCGAACATCACAAATGTCAATCACTCCTTCGTTTTAAATTAATTTAGTTTATAAATAAATTAACAGAGTATAAAATACAAGTGATGCATATATGAGTATACGAAGAATGTTCGTTTGTTTGTTTTGAAGCCAAGCCACAATGGTCGAGCCTCATGGTGGCATAGTCTTCGGATTCATACCTCTAAAAATCGGGTTTCAATACCCATGGTAGGCAGAGCACAGAATGCCCATAGTGTAGTTTTGTGCTTAATTTCAAACAAACAAAAACACAATGATCTATCAACTTTAGTCCAGCGGGAAATCGAAACTCAAATTAAACAATAAAAAAATATTTTAAAACTTATTTATTACTGTTTAGTTAAAACAAGAAAATTAAAATATTTTGAAATGAACAATAATAAATCGTTCGTTTTTAATATTATTATATAATATATATATATTATTTCAAGCTCCTATACTGTAATCAAAGAGATTACAAAAGTAAAATTTCTGGCGATACAAAACTATCTGGAATATTTTGAATACACTGATGATGCTGTTTTGAACTGAGCACAAAGCAACACAATGGGCTATCCGTGCTCTGCCCACCACGGGTATCGAAATACGGGTTTTAGCCTTGTAAGTCCGCAGACATACCGCTCAGCCATTGAATAACAATGTATGTTTAGTGTAAATACAAATCCTGCCGTTAACGTTATTGGTCCCGAAAAGTCAGTGTCCCTTGTTGTATTGTGCCAGACAGAAAAAAAGCCAGGGGACATTCCAGACTAATTCCCATCTGTGTTACGAAACTCAATTGATCGTATTTTGTGTAAGAGGTTCCAAATAAAACAAGCTGTGCAGCAGCACGTGCACTTGAAACTTTGCTCGACACTGTCGACATCAGTTGGTCTTCAGATTCGGACATCTTATTGTTTTTTTACAAAAGACTTGTGACGAAATATAAATAATTAAACTGTCAAATTGTACGTAAGATGTTCAAAACAATAAGACAACAGTGGTTATCATCAGAATATATCTTTTGTTTGTTTATTTTTGAATTTCGCGCAAAGCTACACTAGCGCTATCTGTGGTAACCGTCTCTAATTTAGCAGTGTAAGACGAGAGGGAAGGCAGCTAGTCACCAACACACACCAACAACTCTTGGGCTACTTTTTTACCAACGAATAGTGGGACTTACCGAAACATTATGACACCACCACGGCTGAAAGGACGAACATGTTTGATGTGATGGGAATTCGAACCCTCGAACCTCGAATTATGAGTCGTGTGCCTTAACCACCTGGCCATGCTGGGCTCCGTCCCTAAGATCGTCTCAAATTTGGACAAAATTAAAATATTACGCTTAAGTGAATTTCGATACTTCAATGTTCAGAGAGAAGAGACACACAATAAAACTAACAGCTTCATGAAATTTGGCGTAACAGGCGTGGAAACTGGGGATGCCTAGTGTTGGGAAGCGACCCCTGATGTGATGTAGTTCCTATCATATAAAAAGGTTTCGATTTTATTCAGTGCTTTTTTTCACTCCCATTACAGATTTCTTTCGAGTACCAACACCTTAAGCTTCCTAGTGGCACAGTGTTATGCCTGCTGACTCATACCGCTAGAAACCGGGTTTCGATACCCGCAGTGGGCAAAGTAGAGGTAGCCCTTTCAGTAGCTTTGTGCCGAATTACAAAAACAAACTAACACTATAAAAAAAGACCATAACAGTTTAATCATCATTGTGCCTCGCACGTGCGTTGTCAAAAAATGTAAAAAAAGTTATGTCATTCGCAAGATCGACCCGTCATGGCCAGGTGGTCAAGGCACTCGACTCGTAATCTAGGGGTCGCAGGTTCGACTGCCCGTAATATCAAACATGTTCGTCCTTTCAACCGTGGGAGCGTTATAATGTGATGGTCAATCCCACTATTCGTTGGTAAAAGAGTAGCCCAAGAGTTGGCGGTCAGTGGTGATAAGTAGCTGCCTTTCTTTAGTCTAAAGAATGCTAAACTAAGGACTGTCTACATGGTGTTGTTTTGTTTGATGTTTCATTAAGATGTTATCTCATACTTTATATTAGGTAACACCAGGCTCCGATAACACCACCTGTCACTAACTGGTATTCATGTGTCTCATAAAACGACTGCTTTTAGAACACGCCATTTGAACAGGGTGCTGAAAATAGTTTGTTGTTCACACATATCTATCCCTCTTGGCCACTTAGCAAGAATGTGTTTGAACTTCTAGAAACAAAAATAAAAGAAATCTGTTGCTAAAATCCTTTCACATTGTGTACATGTCCGTTACCATGACAACATGGTAACTATGTATTATTAGCAATACATATACATTGTGTATATGTCCGTTACCATGACAACATGGTAACTATGTATTATTACCAATACATATACATTGTGTACATGTCCGTTACCATGACAACATGGTAACTATGTATTATTAGCAATACATATACATTGTGTATATGTCCGTTACCATTACAACATGGTAACTATGTGTTATTATCATGACAACATGGTAACTATGTATTATTACCATAACAACATGGTAACTATGTATTATAATCAATACATATACATTGAGTACATGTCCCTCAGTTGACACATGATAACTATGTATTATAATCAATACATATACATTGAGTACATGTCCCTCAGTTGACACATGATAACTATGTATTATAATCAATACATATACATTGAGTACATGTCCCTTAGTTGACAGATGGAAACTATGTATTATTACCAATGCATATACATTGAGTACATGTCCCTCAGTTGTATTATAATCAATACATATACATTGAGTACATGTCCCTCAGTTGACACATGATAACTATGTATTATAATCAATACATATACATTGAGTACATGTCCCTTAGTTGACAGATGGAAACTATGTATTATAATCAATACATATACATTGAGTACATGTCCCTTAGTTGACAGATGGAAACTATGTATTATAATCAATACATATACATTGAGTACATGTCCCTTAGTTGTATTATAATCAATACATATACATTGAGTACATGTCCCTTAGTTGACAGATGGAAACTATGTATTATAATCAATACATATACATTGAGTACACGTCCCTTAGTTGACAGATGGAAACTATGTATTATAATCAATACATATACATTGAGTACATGTCCCTTAGTTGTATTATAATCAATACATATACATTGAGTACATGTCCCTTAGTTGACACAAGGTAACTAAGTATTGTTATCAAGCCTTGATAATATAATTATTATTAGGCCTTGAGTCTGATAAAAGAAATGTGTCTTGGACATTTCGAAACTATTTAAACCATTACTTGTTTTCAATCTACAAGAAACTTTGAGTGTCAATAACTTCTAGGTAGTTGATTACATATATCGATATTTTTATTTAGAGCATAAGCGTTCAGACAGGACTCGATCTCCAATATGAAGCCAATAGTTATAATATAAAAACCCGGTAGGCTGTGCCACTAGAGAACAGAAAAGATATGATATCGAGATTAAAGTAAAAAAGTAGGTCGTGTACGTTTGTTAGGAAGCTGATAATTGTTAACATTAACTGCGCTCGTGTTTATTCCCTGGTTTGTGTCACATCTTGACTCACATTGTCAAAAGGGGCCCAAACTGCTACTCTAATTGCAAAACATTTTCTAGGGTGAGCATCCCCGAATACTCCAGCAGTCCCCATCTTCCACAGATATACATCTTATACTGGGACCCATGTAGGGTTATTTGTAAAATAAGGAATATTACTACATCTTATTCTGGTACCTATGTTGGGTCATTTGTAAAATAAGGAATATTACTACATCTTATACTGGGACCTATGTTGGGTCATTTGTGAAATAAGGAATATTACTACATTTTATACTGTGACCTATGTAGGGTTATTTGTAAATAAGGAATATTACTACATATTATTCTGGTACCTATGTTGGGTCATTTGTGAAATAAGGAATATTACTACATTTTATACTGTGACCTATGTAGGGTTATTTGTAAATAAGGAATATTACTACATATTATTCTGGTACCTATGTTGGGTTTTTTGTAAAATAAGGAATATTACTACATCTTATTCTGGGACCTATGTAGGGTTATTTGTAAAATAAGGAATATTACTACATCTTATACTGGGACCTATGTAGGGTTATTTGTAAAATAAGGAATATTACTACATCTTATACTGGTACCTATGGAAGGTTATTTGTAAAATAAGGAATATTACTACATCTTATACTGGGACCTATGTAGGGTTATTTGTAAAATAAGGAATATTACTACATCTTATTCTGGTACCTATGTAGGGTTATTTGTAATATAAGGAATATTACTACATCTTATACTGGTACCTATGTAGGGTTATTTGTAATATAAGGAATATTACTACATCTTATACTTTGACCTATGTAGGGTTATTTGTAAAATAAGGAATATTACTACATCTTATACTGGTACCTATGGAAGGTTATTTGTAAAATAAGGAATATTACTACATCTTATACTGGGACTTATGTAGGGTTATTTCTAAAATAAGGAATATTACGAAACCTTGAGTTTTCGATTGCTTGTCGTGTTTCTTTTTTTTTATGTTTTGTTTTAACAACAATCTAAGTAAAATGAAACGAAGAAAAAAATATGTGAAATATAATGGACTGTCTCCAAACAAACTTTATCAAACCAATAAGATTACTTGGATTTTGTTTCACTCCCTCTTCCAGTGGCATTAGAGAAAACTACCCGAAAAGTTTTATTTGTATATGTATCACTGCTCAATACAACTTACTTTGAGTTAAAGTATGTTTGATAGAAAACTTGAGTTTCACGCAACTACTAATCAGTTTTTGTTTTTTCAGTAAAACATAGTAAAGTAATTATGAAATATTTCTCTGAGGGCTGGACAGGACCTATGGTTAAAGTTCTTAGATTACAAATTCGATAGCTCAGATTTCGAGGCTATAAAAATGCACACTTTGGAGTTCTACGAATGATAATGAGTCCCACTAGTCGGTCAGACAAGAGTCTGTTTGTTTGCTTTGAACTTCGCGCACAGCTACACGAGAGCTATCTGCGTTAGTCGTTCCTAATTTAGCAGTGTAAAACTAGAAGGAAGGGAGCTAGTCATCACCATCCACCGCCGACTCTTGAGTTACTCTTGTACCAACAAATAGTGGGATTGACTGTAACATTATAATGCTTTCACGGCTGAAAGAGCGAACATGTTTGGTGTGATGAAGATTCGAACTCTCGACTCTGGGATTACGATTCGAGTGCCTTAACCACCTGGCCATGCCGGGCCCAGACAAAAGTAGCCCGAGGGCTGGCGGTAGGTGCTATTGACTAACCGGTCTAGTTATTTCTTTGAAACAAAAAGATCTTCTGATGTGAGATATTTTGAATATATCACAGCCTAAAAACAAGACACAAACGGATTACTTTGTAGTTACATATATCTTGTTTTCTTTAATTTTTGGCCTCCGACATGGCCAGAGGGTAAGAGCGCTCGACTCTTAATATGAGGGTCGCGGGTTCGAATCCCCGTCACAACAGAAATACTCGCCCTTTCAGCCGTGGGCCGTTATAATGTAACGGTCAATCCCATTATTCGTTGATAAAATAGTAGCCCAAGAGATGGCGGTGGGTGGTGATGAATAGCTGCCTTCTCTCTAGTCTTATACTGCTAAATTAGGGTCGGATAGCGCAGATAGCCCACGTGTAGCTTTGACGCGCAATTTTAAACAAACAAACAAATCTTAATTTTTTCCCGGTTAACCTATTCAACAAATTACATGAAGATTCGAGTTAAAGAAATGTTTTCAAATTTCGTCTTACATTTGCTACAACTTATTAAATTATAACGCAATAACCGACAAAAAACACACATAGGTTAACCGTTCTTCAATAGTCACACTATATGAAAACATCGAATAGCACTCCATGTGGAAAGTTGGACTATACCCCATTTGTTTCTATAAACATCCAGTTGGAGGCTAATTGGATTCAATAGCGTTCGTATCCAGCTCCTGAAAGAATCCATTTAAAGGCTAACTACTAGGTTTCATAGCAATCTCACCAGATCCCTGAAAGAATCCATTTAAAGGCTAACTACTAGGTTTCTTAGCAATCTCACCAGATCCCTGCAAGAATCCATTTAAAGGCTAACTGTAACCGCTAGAAATCTGGTTAGACGCTCATAAGAAAGTTATTAGATTTCAATAAGAACCATTTTGATGCCTGAACAAAGCCACAGAATCCTATCAGTTAGAACTGCTGAATTAGAGTAAACGTAAATCAAATATGAATACCAGAAATTAATAATAAACAAATGTTATTAACGAAAGTGTTACAATCACTAAACATTTAGTAATATGTAAAGTTCACCAGAACACGATAAACCAACACTTTAATGTTGTTATAATTTTATCATTAGATAAAAACTGTTATTTGTATGAAATTCTCAGGATAAGGCACGCTGCACATTATGAAATTATTGTAGTGTTGAAAGACTTAGATACACAATCCCAAATTATAAACAAATACACACGTCTTTCAGTTAGCAATCAAAGAAAATACGTTGTTGTGCTATCTGTGCTCTGCCCAACACGGGTATCGAAATACGGATTTTAGCGTTGTAAGTCCGCAGATATATCGCTGAGCCACTGGGAGGCAGAAAATAAGTGACTTGACGTTAGAAACAAGAAGATAATTAATTAATTAATTTGATAATTATTAATTACAACTGAATGAAACCAGTGAAGAATCTTTAAACATCTATAACTTTTAAAGTTAAATTTTCTTCATGACAAAAATCATCGTCAGCATATTCAAGTTACTATCTGGAATCGAGCCATCTGATTCACACCACGATTCTATCTGGAATCGAGCCATCTGATTCACACCGCGATTCTATCTGGAATCGAACCACTTCTGATTCACACCACGAATCTATCTGGAATCGAGCCATCTGATTCACACCACGATTCTATCTGGAATCGAGCCACATCTGGTTCACACCACGATTCTATCTGGAATCGAGCCACTTCTGATTCACACCGCGATTCTATCTGGAATCGAGCCATCTGATTCACACCGCGATTCTATCTGGAATCGAGCCACATCTGGTTCACACCACGATTCTATCTGGATCGAGCCATCTGATTCACACCACGATTCTATCTGGAATCGAGCCACTTCTGATTCACACCACGATTCTATCTCAAAAAAATAAACATCCTGAAAGTAACGGGGTCAGCATGGCCAGGTGGTTAGGGCGTTCGACTCGTAATCTGAGGAACGCAGATTTGAATCCCCGTCGCACCAAATATGTTCGTCCTTTCAGCCGTGGGAGCGTTATAACGTGACGGTTAATCCCAATATTCATTGATTAAAAGAGTAGCCCAAGAGTTGGCGGTGGGTGGTAATGACTAGCTGCCTACCCTATAGTCTTTGGTAAATTAGGGACGTCTTGAGCAGATAGCCCTCGTGTAGCTTTGCGCGAAATTCGAAACAAACCAAACCTAAAAGTAATTAGATAAATATGTAGCTTCCATACTAACATCACATACATTTACTTCTTTGTCCATTAGACTTTACTTTCAAACTGGATTATAATTTTATTTCTTATTGCATTGTTTTACTTTTCATTTGGAAATAAGTTGAATTGTATTTTTATTTCTTATTCGATTTAATTTTCAATTGGAAATGAATTGGATTTTATCTTTCGTATTTTTGTATGAACCGTTGAATGGTAAAGCATCCAAAACATAGATATTAAAACTTTAAAATCATGACATTAATGAAAATTCACGAACAAACCTGACGAAACATTTGGTGTTTAGACTTCTGTAGGTCAAGTATGAAAAATTATTCTAACAACCAAACTAATGATTAACTATTATAAATATTATTTTCTCATCATTCACGACAGTTGTTTTCACGTAATAAAATTAATATATTTCAAAATAACATGAATATGAAATGAGTTGAAACAACTTAAATGCAAAAACTCATTTGTCTTCACCAATAAATCTTGTATTCTCTAGAAATGACTGGATAAGCGTGAGTTCTTTAATTCAATATAGGAACGAAATAAAGATTCTTTACTATTCTCCCATCTCTAATATAATTATGATGTCCCCTCACGCTGTCAGGAAACTCGCATTCTCTACTGAAATGCTAATTGTATTCATACATCATAACAGCTGAGCAACGACCTAAATCGTGTTATAAAAGTAAGTTGACAAAAGCAGTATTCATTCTATTCTTTCTCGGTAATCATATTACTTGAAGTTCACATTATTAAGAATTTGAATGCCGATGTAAAAAGTTCGATAAATTACAAAAACACAAAACGTGAACCCGAACTTACATTTTCTTCCCTGGTGACAAGAAGATAAATACACAGCCATAAATGAATCCGGTTTAAAGTGTGAATTATAAAATGTTATTTAGATATTTAAAAAAAAAAGAAAGAAAAATCTTTATGTAAAACAAAATAAGTGTAAATATAATTCTTTCGATTAGAAACGCATTTCTTTGTTACGTCCAATTTTGTTTTGTTTTGGAATTTCGCACAAAGCTGCTCGAGGGCTATCTGTGCTAGCCGTCCTTAATTTAGCAGTGTAAGACTAGAGGGAAGGCAGCTAGTCATCACCACCCACCGCCAACTCTTGGGCTACTCTTTTACCAACGAATATTGGGATTGACCGTCACATTATAACGCCCCCAAAGCTGGGAGGGCGAGCATGTTTGGCGCGACTCGGGCGCGCACCCGTGACCCTCGAATTACGAGTCGCGCGCCTTACGCGCTTGGCCATCCAATGAATACAGCTTCTGTTATGCCCTATAAACGTATTTCTTGTTCACCGGTATTCCTTAAACCTACTAGCGAAATTATATTATATTCTGTATGATATAATGGATGGTCCTTGTTCTTAGACGAGCTATCTTTCCTACACTGTAAACGTACCTATGTTCTGTACTCTAACTGTACGTTCCGTATTGTTCTATTTAGTCGTCTCTGTTATACCACGAATTTCAAGAGTGGAAAATACCCAAAGGGTAAATTATACGCTTAGTAAAAACGTAGTTATTAGTAACGTTTGTTTCTTTGTGTTTGAATTTCTCACAAAGCTACTCGAGGGCTCTCTGTGGTAGCTTCCCTAATTTAGCAGTGTAAGACCAGAGGGAAGGCCGTTAGTCATCACCACCCACCGCCAACTGTTGGGCTACTTTTTTATCAACGCATAGTGGGATTTACCATCACATTATAACGCCCATACGGCTGAAAGGACAGATATGTTTGGGGCGACGGGGATTTGAACCCGCGACCCTTAGATTACGAGTCGAACGCCTTAACTTACCTGGCCATGCCGGACCATTTACAGTAACATTAAACAAATTTAAAGTTGTATCTCTAACCCTAATTCAACAAGTATTGCAGAAACATATCTTAAAAACAGTTCTTAACCCCCTAGCCATGCCAGGGCCTTCTAACAAGAAAAACTAACACTAAAAGCTAAAACAAAATAGGAGAGAGATTTATTAAAATCAATGTTTTTTTTTCTTTAGCTTTTCTGTTGTTGTTTTTTCTTTATTCATGGTTTTGTATGATTGTAATCAGAACTGTACAAACACGTCTTCTTTATGTTCAACTGCGTCACACTTTACTAGTCGGAACAGTTCCGGTCTCAAAGCCTGTAATAACGATCACGTGACCAACGCCTTAGCTACAACCTTCCGTGACCCACGATAAAAATGGATCTTCAACAAACTGACGCACTGTCTAACGTAATAATTAACCAATTACGTTGGTGTTTTGACGGGGTAGTCTTTGTTATATAAAAGGTTTTTGCGGTTGTAACCCCCCACAAAAAAAAACAAACTTATCGCTTCCACTTAATCTTTTACAATAAAATATCTCAAAAGAACATTGAAGAATGAAATCATAGTATTATAGTACGAAATCATAGTATTACAGTATGAAATCAAAGTATTATAGTATGAAATCATAGTATTATAGTATGAAATCATAGTATTATAGAATGAAATCATGGTATTATAGTATGAAATCATAGTATTATAGTATGAAATCATAGTATTATAGTATGAAGTCATAGTATTATAGAATGAAATCATAGTATTATAGTAAGAAATCATAGTATTATAGTAAGAAATCATAGTATTATAATATGAAGTCATAATATTATGGTATGAAATCATAGTATTATAGTATGAACTCATAGTATTATAGTATGAAATCAAAGTATTATAGTATGAAATCAAAGTATTATAGTATGAAGTCATAATATTGTAGTATGAAATTATTGTATCATAGTATGAAATCATTGTATCATAGTATGAAATCATAGTATTATAGTATGAAATCACAGTATTATAGTAGAAATCAGATTATTATAATATGAAATCATAGTATTATAGTAGAAATCAGATTATTATAGTATGAAATCATAGTATTATTGTATGAAGTCATAATATTATAGTATGAAATCATTGTATTATAGAATGAAATCATGGTATTATAGTATGAAATCATAGTATTATAATATGAAGTCATAATATTATGGTATGAAATCATAGTATTATAGTATGATGTTTGTTTTGTTTTTTGGAATTAAGCACAAAGCTACACAATGGGCTATCTGTGCTCTGCCCACCACGGGTATCGAAACCCGGATTTTAGCGTGTAAGTCCGCAGACATACCGCTGAGCCACTAGGGGGCATTTTATAGTATGAAATCATAGTATTATAGTATGAAATCATAGTATTATAGTATGAAATCATAGTATTATAGTATGAAGTCATAGTATTATAGTATAAAATCATAGTATTATAGTATGAAGTCATAATATTATAGTATGAAATCATTGTATTATAGTATGAAATCATAGTATTATAGTATGAAGTCATAGTATTACAGCATGGAATCATAGTATTATAATATGAAATCATAGTATAAAAGTATGAACTCATAGTATTATAGTATGAACTCATAGTATAAAAGTATGAACTCATAGTATTATAGTATGAACTCATGGTATTATAGTAAGAAATCATAGTATTAAAGTATGAAATCATGGTATTACAGTATGGAATCATTGTATTACAGTATGAAATCATAGTATTACAGTATGGAATCATAGTATTACAGTATGAAATCATAGTATTACAGTATGAAGTCATAATATTACAGTATGAACTCATAGTATTACAGTATGAAGTCATAGTATTACAGTATTCATATCAAGTAATACAAAAATGTTAATGCGTTTTTTACTTTACAAACTAAAAGCCGTTTTTTTCTTTTTTCTCAGACCAGTAATTCGTTTGAATGTAATTTTTATTTATGTAAATATTAACTCCTTTATTATTTGAGGCTTGTTGATTAGAAATCTTAATTCTGAATTACCAGATTCAAATCACTGTCATTAAGCATGCTTGTTTCTTTTAGTCGTTGGGGCATTATAATGTAACGGTTAGTCGCACTCTTCGTTGGTAAAAGAATAACCCAAACAGTTTGCGGCGGCTGTTGATGACTAACACTCTCACCTCTTGTTTACCGCTTCAAAATTAGGGACGGATAACGCAGACGACTCTCGTGTAGTTTTGCGCGAAATTTAAAACAAAACCAACGAAACCAATCTTGTTTCGAATATGGCGAATTAGCACAATGAAATTTACGACACACAAGAAATAGTTTTTATTAAGATTTAAAATTCTCACTCACAAGTGACATTTTTCCCTTTACATTTTCAGTTTTCAAACATTATTTTAATTACAATGGAACAGAAAATGCTCAATTAGGAGGTTGCTCAAAATGACCAATCTGTAATCAGAATAACAAAACTACCACACCCTTCAGCCTAACGATTCGTCAGTAAAACAGTGGCTCAAGACGTGGTATTGGCTCGCTGCTTACCTTTTAACCCTTTCATCTGTTACTATTAGATTACACTGCACAACAATTTCTGAAAAGTTTTTGCTGATCGTGACAGGTAACTAACTGGTGGGTAGGTACAAATAGAGTTTTAGTTTTGCTTCATCACGTGGGAACTCTGAGAAATAGATAGTTAACTGTTCACTGGCAATTAAATACGTAATTGTAGTAAGCAAGCATTGACGGATTCCAGTTGTCCTGATGTCGTTTGACCATTGTATCAAAACTGAGGATTTAGATGAAACGGTACGTGATGGGCAAATTTGGATGTGATTTTCGTGATCAGCAGCCAAAAATCTATAAGGAACACCCAACAGTGTTCAAGTAGCAAAAACTTTGTTGTGCATTGTTATTAATGGCTAGCTCGGATGACCTTCAGGAACTTTTACAAGAAACTCAAAAACAAACAATTTTCAAAATAAACGGCACCTTATAGAATTTGAGCATAGTCATGCCTAATTCATAGCTGCTCAGCAGAGGAAATACAACTTGTCAGTTGCACTCGCCGTCTACGCGGACACTATTAACCGAGTACTGCACCACTCTGACACACTCACCATCACCACAACCACCACACACACTCTCACACATTTAAATACACACACACTCTCACACATTTAAACACATTCGCGTACACACACACACACTCAAATGAAAGAACGAAGTGCACTCAACAACAAACTGGTACTTGAACTTTGGACGTTCCTATCCGCAGTCAGGCACGTTAACCAATAAGTCATTTGTGATTTCTTAGTTTGTTGTTTGGGGTTCTTTTTAGGGAATAATAGAATAATATAAGCTGTTCGTTTTTTAGTTAGCCGCTAGTTTTCTTATCTCTTGATTCGGCACTCAAGCCAAAAATGAGATAGGTATATTAATACAAGTGGGGATAAACAACTTAAAAGTAACATGTATATTAGTAATAAACAGATTGCTATGAAGATTTTGTAACAAATGTCCTGAATATACACCAGAAAACCCATTGTTATATGAAATCTTCAGTTACTAGAGTCTATCCCACTGTTAATACTGTCTTGTGTAATAATTCATTCAACACTGCACATCCAAACCGAACTACAAAACTAACTACCTAAAGAGAGAACAAAACGGTGTAGTTAACGTAGTTTAAGGCATGTCCCTCGGAGCGTGAAAACATGACACAGGACTAAAGTTTAAGTTTTGGAAATCAATAACTCAAAATAGTAAACAACGTAAAACTTAAAATAGACACTACGTTCCCTACAGTAAAATAAGAAGTTATGTCCTTGGAAATTGGTTCCTATAAATGAATAATTTAAATAAAGATAAATGAATAATTTAAATAAAGCGAGAGACTCGCCCTCAGCACTGGACACAAACACATACGTGGTCAAACCTTTTATACTGAGTCTAAACTGTTGTCTATAAGGGTTACCAACAATACCAAAAAATACACACTACGTTAACCACTTTGTACTGAGTCTAAACTGTTGTCTATAAGGGTCACCAACAATACCAAAAAATACACACTACGTTAACCACTTTGTACTGAGTCTAAACTGTTGTCTATAAGGGTCACCAACAATACCAAAAAATACACACTACGTTAACCTCTTTGTACTGAGTCTAAACTGTTGTCTATAAGGGTCACCAACAATACCAAAAAATACACACTACGTTAACCTCTTTGTACTGAGTCTAAACTGTTGTCTATAAGGGTCACCAACAATACCAAAAAATACACACTACGTTAACCTCTTTGTACTGAGTCTAAACTGTTGTCTATAAGGGTCACCAACAATACCAAAAAATACACACTACGTTAACCTCTTTGTACTGAGTCTAAACTGTTGTCTATAAGGGTCACCAACAATACCAAAAAATACACACTACGTTAACCTCTTTGTACTGAGTCTAAACTGTTGTCTATAAGGGTCACCAACAATATCAAAAAATACACACTACGTTAACCTCTTTGTACTGAGCCTAAACTGTTGTCTTGGATAGCCCACAGTCCTTTCTAACAAGTAGACCAAGGATCGACTCCAGACACAGCACCACATATAGATTCTATTAGTCCTTCCTTGACGATAAGACCAGATTAAGAGTATAAAAACATGGGGTATTAAACAATAGTATCTAGTAATAACAACAAAAAATTATAATTAGATTTGAGTAGCCTAATAGGCTATTGACTATAAGAGTGACATCTATCTTCGTTTAAATGAAGATTTTTCTTAATTAATCCACACAATCATTATGGGCCAAAACTTTGAAATTCTTCATGCTTGTGTTTGTTTCCAAACTACACATTGGGCTGTCTATGCCCTGAAATTTAATTTTTAGAGTTTATAGTCCTCGAAATTGGCGTTGAGTGAAGCAACACGTCATACATTACATACAAAATACATATCGTCTTTTAAAGCCACGACGAATGTTTTATTACGTTGAATCATTTATAAAACAAATTTGAAAATAGAGCTTTTAAAACTTTTTATATTTTATGATTTTTGTTCTCGGTAAATTAACATAAAAATATATTTACATTAACACTTCCTCTTGTGTTGCTAATGTCCCCTAGTGGGTGGGGGGTGTTTTTATAGTAAAGCCACATCGGGCTATCTGCTGAGTCCACCGCCCCGGGTGGGACATCAGCAAGTTTAAAGAATTAGAATTCCCCCCAAATCAGGGATTCGATTCCCCGCGGCGAACACAACAGAAGGCCCAATGAACCAATCAATCAAATAATATATCACTTCAAGACGGGAAACCCACTTGAAATAAAAATGTATTTCAGAACGGCTGGTATGGGTATTAACACTTTTATTGATAAGCAGAGAACAACGTTTGACCTTCCAAGGTCATCTTCAGGTTAACAAAGCTAAAGAATATATCACTAACATGTGTTAATAGGTGTTCAGTTCATTTAGATCTCGGACATCAAATTGTTTTCTTCAAATTTCATGAGTTGTAAAATCACAAAAACAAACCAGTTAATCCCCAGACAAACACAATAGACGCCCTCGGCTTACACCGGCCACAGCTCCAAGGGGCAGGCTTTTCTGGAATGCAACGTAATTTATGTTCCTATAAAATTGGTGGCAGTGGGGGTAGTCCTATTTTAAGTATGAGAAACGCGAAAAGACTTCAACGTTCATTCAACTTAAAATGTTACTCTGAGACACCTAGAGGTATAAAATATTATATCTTGACTTTTACTCAGTATAATTGTGACGATGGGATATAGAATGTACCATTAACCAGCCTTGCGTAAGGTAGCATAACATTACCTTATGTTTGTTGTCTTGGCAACCTTCCAGACTGCAGCCGACTTAGACGCAAGATAATTTGTACTTCATCCAAGTGCAGTATGTCCAGTTGTGGCATAACTATTATCCTGATAAAACTTTCTGGTATGCTCCCATAATTTGTGTTCCTTGTGCCACCTGTCGGTATTGCCATATATTATATCTTGGTAATGAAAGTACAGCTGACGTGATAGTATCAAGATTCACGTACCATGAAACCCAGTTCTCTGCGATGGGAGCTAATAGGTGCCCCAAACATCGTCTACCCGATGATTTTACACCCGAAGGGGGGAGGATGATTTTTCCAACTACTTATGTGGACTGTTCAATTTCATTCATTCTTTCACCACTCGATTCTATCAAGGAACATAGGGCCGCAATCACTTGCGGATTCTTCAACAGATATTTAAGTGAGTAGGTTGTTAGCCCACTGCACCGAGCCGTCCCTAATTTTGAAGTGTAAGACAAGAGGGAAGGCAGCTAGTCATCACCACCCACCGCCAACTCTTGGGCTACTCTTTTACCAACGAATAGTGGGATTGACCGTCACATTATAACGCCCATACGGCTGGGAGAGCGAGCATGTTTGGCGTGACGCGGGCACGAACCCGCGACCCTCGGATTACGAGTAGCACGCCTTAACGCGCTTGGCCATGCTGGGCCTACTGTTCAATTTACAAATTGGTAATCTGTGATCACGTGAACCTGACAGCTGTAAACATGTAGTCACTGTTCAACTTACAAATTGGTAATCTGTGATTACGTGAACCTGAAAGCTGTAAACATGCAGTCACAGAGTAATCTTGTTGTCACGATACTTCCATGTAGGTTTCTATAAGTGAGGTGTTGTGAACAGTTTTCAAAATGTTAATAGAATAAAGACAAATGTGTCACAAATTAACTGCCACATGAATTTATTCCTGCACACTGCACAGTATAAAAGATGACCATTATACTTGACAAGGTTACTAATAACTTTCATTGGATGAATTACGTTTTCAAATATTAATAAAATTAGTAATTACCCTTGATAAGTTTATATCTACTGACAAACTGTTCATGTTGTTTGTGAACTCTTGAAAATTACACATCAATACAATGTAGCACATAATTATTCATACTTGTCATTGAAGTAATATTCATTTAGTCCTCTAGTCTACATGTTCCCAAACGTAGACCTCCTTTGTGATGATCTGTTTATGAATTCTTTTATAAGCTTTTCTATATTTATCTTGTCGACCTCATGTTTGTGAATGTGACAAACTGCCACATGGTTGAGAGATAGTTGACCTTAACCACGTCTTCAACCGTCTTAAAACAGAAAAGCTACGTTCACTTTCGCAGCTAGATACTGGACATACAAGCAAAATTTTCACGAGAAGAAACACTTCACTAAACATCTGCTGGCTTTTTTCATGCATTTTACAGTAAGCAACCTTTGCATCTTTCAGAGATGCTGCTTTTGTTGTTCCTTTGAACATGGTCAACTGAAACTCGAGCCGTTGTGCAGAGATTTCTGGATAGAAGTTTATAACCGAGTTGTCAATCTTGCCAGATGTGATTATGTTCTCAAGTGCCAGGTATTGCCTCAAGTCATTGTTGTCTGCATTGAATCTAGTGGTCAGATGTTCTACGACTGTGTCCACAAACTCAGCTAGTAATCTCTAGCTGTTACAGAATGGTGTGCTGACCCATCACCTGTGATCCTTCTAAGGAGTCTACAAATACGTGGTAGTTCAATAGGCACCAGATCTAGGGAAGTTACCTTTTTCTCAGCTTCATCAAATATCTTATTGTAATTTTTCTCTGTTCGCAATGCCCATAATTGCTCAACTGTCATTGCAGATGCTTCAATCATGCCAGATACTGTTGCTGGTTTTGCTTGGAATGCACGGTTTAGTTCCTGTAATGGAGCTAACGGATACTGACCCATCAACAATCCTAAAACTGTCTTTCTTTTGTCAAATCTGTCCAGCAGACCTCTGCTTTCATTGCTAATTCAGATAAAGAATCAACAATGTCACTGTAGTGATGATTAGCACATGTAACTGTAGATAGGCGGCACAACCAGCGTGTTGGACACAGTGGGCGGATGTATTTAACTGAACCATTGTGGCTGTCTGACGATACAATATTTTCAAAGATTGTATAGTATTTGCCTGACCTCTGAAGCAAGATACCAAGTTCATGTACCCACTGGATAGAATCTAACACATTCACAAGCTTCAACTGCATGTTGCATTATTAAATAAGCCTTATATGCTCCGCAGTGAAAAACAAAGCTGACGGTTGCTTATCTTTTAGTTTTGCCTGGGATTCACTGTACGCACCACTCATGTCAGTGGCTCCATCATAAGTTTGTGCTCTTAATCCTGACGGTGGTAAATTGAGTCTAGTCAGTACATCAAGTATAGTCGAGGATATTGTTTCACCAGTTGTATTGGAAACACTGTACAAACGAAGAAATGTCTCATGGACATCAAGGTTCTCATCTACGTATCGTACACATATTGCTTCCTGTTCGGCACCTGTAACATCTTGAGTGCCATTAATGCAAAGATTTCACTTTGCTGCACTTCGTGTGTTATGTTCCTCAGTATTTGATGGCTGAACATCTCCATTATTTCATTCTGAACCTGGGGTGATGTGAATGTGGTTTTCTTTGACAAGTAGGCCGTCAACTCAGGATCTTCCTCTTCTAGAAGCTTCATTAACAGCAGGAAGTTCCCCTCCGTATCAGTGTGTCCACGTAATGCTAAACCTTGATGTAGTAAGAAACGTAAACTTCTGAATATTTTGGCTAGGCTTCTTTTGCATTCTTCCTGCTGCTTCTTTTTACCATCATGTAGCTGGACAGTCACTAGAGTTACATCAAGTGAACCTTCTGGAGGTATAGCGAATTTGTGCTGAGAGGATTGGTGTTTGTTGAATTTCTGTTTTGCCTTTTTCCAGTTGATACGAAGGTATACTGTCCTCCCCAGTTTCCCTGTAGAAAGGCCTCTATTTTCCGCCTTGGCAGAATGAAAGCATATTAGTTTCTGAGTCTGATTATCGAAATGCAACCATGGGAACTCATCAGACCACTTGCCCTGGAAGTTGATATTTTGCTTTCTGTCGTGGTATTAGTTGTGAGTCTGGATGATAGGGGTTTCCACACTGTATCTGTGGAGTGTCAGATTTTTCATTACTGCACAAACTTGTTTCACAACTATCTGGTGGTTCATGGTGTGCAATAGTTGAACAAGCATTTTCAGACTCGTCCTCTGATGAACATGGTATTTCCTCTGTATGAAAAGTTTCTATTCCTTTGCTTGAGGTTGTTGGATTATCCACATCTACATTATCACTTGTAATACCAGTAACTAGCTTGTAGAACTGTCTAATATGGGAAAGTTTCAGACGCTTGTTTGTCATAATTTGAATCTGTTTCCCAGATGACTCAACAGGCTAAAATACAGTCTTTATTGAAAAACTCTAATGTACAACGAACGAAGATACAACAGAATGGAAGTAGGACTGAACTGTACAATGTATTTAAGTCGAACGCGCGAGCCTCACAGTGACTACCGAGCCGACTGACCGTCTGGACATCGCTGGGACAATAATGTGTGCTAGTTACAACACAAGTAATTGCAAGTTTCTCGAAAAATACTTAAACAACCATAAATATATTATATTCCTGTTAAAGCTCATCTAAAGGCAAACACGTTGTGATATAATGTATACAAGTACGTCTATTAAATAAAAACACCTAAACAAAAGCTAGCAATACAATTCGAGTAGAGGCTTCAGGCTGTTGAAATCGCTCCTTTTGTGTTCTAATTATACAAGAAAATACAATATTTTTACTATCTATTATAAGAGAATATATTGGTTTCTTACCATAAAGCACTAGCACTTTAATAGAGGGCGGTGATAATCTGAAATTTCATGGATTAATGAGGGCCACAAACTCAGGTCTAATGAGCCCTGTTGTAAAATCGGGGCTGAGACTAAAGGGAGTGGAGGGGCGCGTCTGGATCCGAGCGGCCCGAACCTGTAGTTAACTGTACACTAAACGTGCACAACGGTCAGCGACTGAGGCGTTCGACAATAAAACCGGCTAGACATGCATAAGAACAAACGGCGTAAGAAAACCGAACAATATACACATAAGATTGATGTAGCTACAAGCTACAAATGGTCTGCCAGATCTATACTAAACAACACATAACAACAAACTGTACTAAACAACACATAACAACAAACTGTACTAAACAACACATAACAACAAACTGTACTAAACAACACATAACAACGAACTGGACTAAACAACACATAACAACAAACTGTACTAAACAACACATAACAACGAACTGGACTAAACAACACATAACAACAAACTGTACTAAACAACACATAACAACGAACTGGACTAAACAACACATAACAACAAACTGTACTAAACAACACATAACAACGAACTGGACTAAACAACACATAACAACAAACTGTACTAAACAACACATAACAACGAACTGGACTAAACAACACATAACAACAAACTGTACTAAACAACACATAACAACGAACTGGACTAAACAACACATAACAACAAACTGTACTAAACAACACATAACAACGAACTGGACTAAACAACACATAACAACAAACTGTACTAAACAACACATAACAACGAACTGTACTAAACAACACATAACAACAAACTGTACTAAAGAACACATAACAACAAACTGCAATAAACAACATATAACAACAAACTGTACTAAAGAACACATAACAACAACCTGTACTAAACAACACATAAGAACAACCTGTACCACACAACACATAACAACAAACTGTACTAAATAACACATAACAACAAACTGGACTAAACAACACATAACAACAAACTGTACTAAACAACACATAACAACGAACTGGACTAAACAACACATAACAACAAACTGTACTAAACAACACATAACAACGAACTGTACTAAACAACACATAACAACAAACTGTACTAAAGAACACATAACAACAAACTGCACTAAACAACATATAACAACAAACTGTACTAAAGAACACATAACAACAACCTGTACTAAACAACACATAAGAACAACCTGTACCACACAACACATAACAACAAACTGTACTAAACAACACATAACAACAAACTGTACTAAACAACACATAACAACAAACTGTACTAAACAACACATAACAAACTGCACTAAACAACACATAACAACAAACTGCACTAAACAACATATAACAACTAACTGTACTAAACAACACATAACAAACTGCACTAAACAACACATAACAACAAACGATAGCTTTCAAAAATATAAAAATAGATCAAACATCGCAAGCGTTTCGTTAATAAGCACAATATTAGATTTACTACCGTTGTGAAGCAAGTAAAATGTTTGAGTTTCGATGAAGCGTTAAGTACGTGTGTTAAATTTCGTCTCTTACCGTTTTTTTCAATTCGCGAATTCGGATTAATCTCACGTGAGCTTTAGAATGAAAACGTGGTTCTTTTACTTGCGTCGATTGTTGTTTAGAATTAAGCACAAAGCTACACAATGGGCTATCTGTGCTCTGCCCACCACGGGTATCGAAACCCGGATTTTAGCGTGTAAGTCCGCAGACGTACCGCTGAGCCACTGATTGGGCTGCTTGCGTCGAGTAAGTTAATTTTACAAAACACACCGAACACAATCTTTAAACAAGTTACTATATGCTGTTGTATATCCGTTGTTTCAAAGAAATGTAAACACGTTTCAATATCGTACGAATAAAAAAATTAGTTCAATTAGTGAGAAAATCCTATCGATACAAATCATGTCTAATTTCATCAATACATCACGTTGCTAATTACAACTCACATTCTATCTAACTCCCCGATGGATTAGTGGTAATTTTACTAAGTTACTTCACTAAAATCCGGGGTTTGATCCGTGGTTTGATTCCATGCGGTAGAGAGATAACAGATAATCACTGTGTAACTAAAACACAACAACCAGATCACTTCCCATATGGCTTCCACTAGCTCAGCGACAAGGTTGTCTGCTTCTGAAATTAAAAATCGGAGTTCGATACTCGCGGTGGTCACAGCAGAGAAAAAAACCAGTCGTTATGTTTCGCGCTCAAAAACAAACAAACGTTTCGTTGGTGAAGAGTGTTTTCTACACTTCACTCACTTGTTAAATCACTTAAATTCGAAAGTGTAGCATATGAAAAGGTACACCTTTTCTTTCCTATAGCTTACTTTTAGAAAACGGAACTGTGCTGACTATACTGTGAGGCCTTGAATGCCCAGGTGGGTTAAGACGTTTGACTCGTAAGGGTCGCGGGTTCGAATCCCCGTCGCACCAAACATGCTTGCCCTTTCAGCCATGGGGCGTTATAATGTTACAGTCAATCCCACTATTCGTTGGTAAAAGAGTAACCCAAGAGTTGGCGGTGGGTAATGATGACTACCTAGTTCCCTTTAGTCTTACACTGCTAAATTAGGGACAGCTAACGCAGATAGTACTCGTGTAGCTTTGCGCAAAATTCAAAAACAAACAAATAGACTATACTGTGAGTAGCTCGACCTCTTTTGGTGACTATGGGTCCAAGAAGTACCAAAAATACCACACATCTCAAATGAGAAATAAACACAATGGGCTGTCTGTTCTCTGCCTACCCGGTTTTTAGAGTTGTTAGTCCGCAGACGTACTGCTCAACGGTAAGTCTGGGAGCTTATCACATTAAACGTTTGAGTTTTATTCCCACGGTGAACAACTTACAACTTTTACAACTTACTGCTTAATGACGAATACACACAGTTACTTTTATAGCGCACTAAAGTTCCAAAGTGTGAAGTCTCTAGTTCATAGTCCGAGCAGATTATCACTAGTTCAAGCCCGGTCAACTCACGGGTAAAAACTTATAACTGCTCGTGGATACGTTAATATAAAATATTGGTTAGATAAAAGTTATTGCAAGTACTAAACCTCCTTGTTGTACACGTTGTGCCTTTTTGTAAGTTATAGACACGTACTGATTAGCTTTTGAACCTAACTACATACATGTTTTTCACGTTTTTCTTAGTAATTGACTTGACTTAAAGAAATCGAATATTGATAGCTTGGTATCAAAAAGAAAACAGAGTGACATCACAATAAAATTCATGTGCTTCCGAGGCACTTACTTCTCGCTTCTGTTTATTGAACGTAAAAAAAAATTCTTACAAGAATAAAATAAAAGTGAAGATCTGAACTTTGACCTATGAGTTAACCAGAAGATTAACCTCACCATTGGCACGGGTTGTTGATCCACAGTTTAAACCCCTGCACGATTCTCTATGTGTAGAGATTCCAAGTTTCGTTATTTTCGCATAATGTACATAGCAATTTCCCGACCTCTCAGTAATCTATTTTCAGCCATTCACTTGGTATGCAGGTAGGCCTAGGAAGCTATTTTCTTTGGTTACAGTAAGCGACCTTTCGGTGGTTTTCCCGCAGAGATAATTTGAATGACGCTCCACGTCTGTCTTCCAGCTGAGCCAAAGAGTCGGTTCGCAACTGGCTTGGTTGTTACCAGTGTGACACATCCACACGAGCTCCCACTCGGGATTTTAAACATCAAGGCTAAGCCGCACTTATTATATATTCTTCTATAACTGTTCATAACATTCAACGTTCAACAAATGACAAAACAACTCACGTTCTTTCCACGAGACAAAAACACTCATTTTTCAAGACTACGATTGGTTGTAAAATTTGATATGAAATATGAGAGTGACTCAGAGCTATAATTAACATACAAAAGATTACTTTCAGGTTTCTATTGTTATTGTGTCTTCTGTACTCAGGTTTCTATTGTTATTGTGTTTTCTGTACTCAGGTTTCTAATGTTATTGTGTTTTCTGTACTCAGGTTTCTATTGTTATTGTGTTTTCTGTACTCAGGTTTCTATTGTTATTGTGTTTTCTGTACTCAGGTTTCTATTGTTATTGTGTTTTCAGTACTCAGGTTTCTATTGTTATTGTGTTTTCAGTATTCAGGTTTCTATTGTTATTATGTTTTCAGTATACAAAACAAAGTCGGAACTGTGAATTCGTAGGTTTGTTTCTAAGACAAAATAAATGCATGTTTTATTAAACTTTGAAACTGTACAACATATCAAAGACAGATTCGTTGTTTAAAACAGAAATGAAAGACAGGCGTGTGTATTTTTTTTTTTTTTTTCTGTTAAAGGGCTACAATGAAAAGGTTTTGTTGGGAAAGACGGTGACTTTAACCCAACGAGTAAGCTAAGGATTTTTTAGCGAACCCTTACTGTGAATCAGAAATATAATATCCTCGAAACGTTACCGTTAATACAAATACTTTTACAGCCTACTCAAGGCCCACCACAGGTATCGAAACCCGTATTGTAAGTCCAGAGACATATCACTGTGTCACTGGAGGGCACTATACGAGTGACCGTCAAAGAACGTTTTTCTACTATACAGTCCCCGATGGGACGGTGGTTAGTCTACGGATTTACAACATTAAAATTACGGATTCGATTCCTCTCAGTGGGCGCAGCAGATAACCCGATGTGTCTTTGCTATAAGAAAAACACGCACTGTCAAACAATAATTTGTTTGCTTGTTTGTCCTGAATTTCGTGCAAAGCTAATGGAGGGCTAGCGCAGATAACTATCTTGCAGCTTTGCGCGAAATTGAAATCAAACATACGTAAAGAGTTCTTAAAACTTAAACAAAGCTGCTAGTTAATGAATAATGTAATAAAATACCGTAAAAAACAAAATCATGCGTTACTTTGTGCTTAACTTCAAAGTAAACAAACGAAGTTTTTCCGTACTTGTAAAAAAGCAAGAAAGAGAAGAGAAGTCCACTAAGGCTTATAAATGATAAACATTGTTTTCAACAACAGTTTTGGTTCGAATTGGTTAAGTTATCTGAAACTAACAGCATAATTTAAAATCAACCACAGCGTGTCTTTAGATTTAACTTAAAGAATAGAAGGTTACGTAATACCTAAATATAGTCACAGGAAATTCCCACGTCACATAACCCTCACAGAGTTGGCAAAAGTTTTCAATTTAAAAAAAGAAAATAAAACGTAAAAGGAGGAAGATTCGTGTTCCTCTACCTGTAGTAAAGTTACATATTATATATGTGTTTAAAATCTTATGAATGACTTCTCACTGTCTTTACCTCGTGAATCACTTCCCAGTGTCTTTGGTCCATTTCGTACGAACACCCAGATACACAGAGGAAGAGAAAATGGACGAGTGAGACAAGAACAGCGACATGATAAGTTTTAGTAGAACATTGACTTCATTTAAGTCACTTTTACCCAAACATATACACAACAGATACAAAGGTTAAGACCTTCTCTTCCTCTTACAAATTACATCCCAAAGAAGATGCTTTAATAACAAAGTTCAACACCTTAGCGTTGTTGTTGTTTAGAATTAAGCACAAAGCTACGCAATGGGCTATCTGTGCTCTGCCCACCACGGGTATCGAAACCCGGATTTTAGCGTGTAAGTCCACAGACATACCGCTGAGCCACTGGGGGGCACACCATAGCGAACACACAGTAGCGAATCGGACATTTTTAATTATGCAAAACTCTTTGGGCCCGGCATGGCTAAGTGTGTTAAGGCGTGTCACTCGTAATCTGATGGTCGCGGGTTAGCATCCCGGTCGCGTCAAACGTGCTCGCCCTTTCAGCCGTGGGGGCGTTATTATGTGACGGTAAATCCCACTATCCATTGATAAAAGAGTAGCCTAAGAGTTGGCGGTGGGTGGTGATGACTAGCTGCCTTTTCTCTAGTCTTACACTGCTAAATTAGAGACGGCTAACACAGATATCCCTCGAGTAGCTTTGTGAGAAATTCAAAAAAGCAAACAAACAAACAAACAATCGAATCACGTCACCGAAAATACTCGCCCCTGCAACCATGGAAGCGTTATTATATTATGATCAAAGGATCTATCAGTTGGTAAATGGTAGCCCTAGAGTTGCAGTGTCTGGTGTTGACTAGCTACCTTCTGTTGAAATTAGGAACGACTAGCGCAGATAGCCCTCGAGTAAATGTCGGATAAAATACTACAATATAAGCAATACAACCATGTAAACTAACATGCAGATAAAATACTACAATATAAACAATACAACCGTGTGAACTAACATGTAGATGAAATACTTCGATATAAACAATACAACCATGTAAACTAACATGTAGGTAAAATACTTCGATATAAACAATACAACCATGTAAACTAACATCTAGATAAAATACTTCGATATAAAAAATACAACCATGTAAACTAACATGTAGGTAAAATACTTCGATATGAACAATACAACCATGTAAACTAACATCTAGATAAAATACTTCGATATAAACAATACAACCATGTAAACTAACATGTAGGTAAAATACTTCGATATGAACAATACAACCATGTAAACTAACATCTAGATAAAATACTTCGATATAAACAATACAACCGTGTGAACTAACATGTAGATGAAATACTTCGATATAAACAATACAACCATGTAAACTAACATGTAGGTAAAATACTTCGATATAAACAATACAACCATGTAAACTAAAATGTAGGTAAAATACTTCGATATAAACAATACAACCATGTAAACTAACATCTAGATAAAATACTTCGATATAAACAATACAACCATGTAAACTAACATCTAGATAAAATACTTCGATATAAACAATACAACCATGTAAACTAGCATGTAGGTAAAATACTTCGATATAAACAATACAACCATGTAAACTAACATATAGATAAAATACTTCGATATAAACAATACATAAAGAAAACACGCGTGATTTTTGTTGTTATTTTTTGTCCTTTCATTTTAGTTGTATATAGTTTTATGAAATCTTTCCAACAGTAACTACACATCCACTGTTTCCACCCATGTGTCTCACTGTGTCCGAGGTAACATTCGAATAATTAATTCGTTGGCGAGACTTTACTTTGTCATCGTCTATCTCGTCAAAAACATATCGTGAAATATTTTACTCCACTTTCGAAAAGCTCTGCTTTTCTATCATGACGGTTTCTGTTATTAACATTAACATTTTTAAGTTCTATTTCCAGCTTCTTGTCACAGTTTTTCAAATGACTTATTTGTTTTTTACTTTTGCGTAAAGCTACACGAGGGCTATCTGCACTAGCCGTCCTTAATTTAGCAGTGTAAGACTAGACGGAAGGCAGCTAGTCATCACCACCCACTGCCAACTCTTGGGCTACTCTTTTACCAACGAATAGTGGGCTTGATCGTCACATTGTTATGGCTCCACGGCTGAAAAGGACAACATATTTGGTGCGACGGGGATTCGAGCCCGCAACCCTCGGATCACGACTCGACCCATCTAGCCATCCTACTGTTCCTGACCAATTAAAACTTCAGACTCGTTTGACATTTTCTTACCGATTGAATAAAAATGAATCACAGCGCAAACTGTACCAACATATAACTATTATCTGAACTAATTCTCTTTCACAGTATAAAGGGTTGCATTATTTGTCATTTATAACCTTTAAAACTCAATGTCTCTATGCTTATTACCAACACTATATCTTGAGTAAGTAGTTGAACGAACATCACCATCTCTTAGCTATTTATCAGTAAACCTATAACGTGAATGCATATGTTCAAGAAAAGTGATTAGAATTTCTATAAATACATTTAAATACGTTTTTTTATAATGCAGCAAAGACAGTTGAAACGGAAATGTTTGTGAATAATATAATGGCGCTGAAGTAATGTGTGATAAATAAATAAATAAAAGTATAAAACTCTACCCAAACGCACCCTATCGGGAATTAGGTGAGGAAAAATACTTGGATCTAATGAACTTAATTTAATTTTAGTGAAAGTTCGTTCTTTCTAAAGGTAATTATACACTTTTCAGATAACATAATATCTGATAAAGGGTTTCTTTATACATCAAACATTCTGAAATATAACATCCGGTCCATCGGATGTCCAGTAACAGTTAATTATATGTGACAGATGTCTTTTAACGTATGCTCAGTTATCCAACACTAATGACAAATTTGTTATACGTAGATAAATAAATGGAATTCTATATGTACGTTTCTACCCCTGATTACTTGTATTTATAATTTAAATTAACGTTTACAAAGCTTTCATTCACACTCAAATCAAAACTTTTTTTTACGATTTATTTGCATATCAGATCATATACAGTAATTAGTTTCACTGAAGCTGTTTTTGTATAAAGGAAAGTAATAACCAGCTGCACCTCTTGATGAATGAAAGCTCTTAAAATTGAAACTCAAACCAACTACGAATCATTAAACTAACCCTAACCTTCTAAGCCTCAGCAAGTGAAACTACAATGGCAGACGAGGTTCTAAGCCTAAAGTAACGTCTCCACGGAAAATTCAACAGGAAACATAAATCTTCGAAGATCTCAGGAAGACAATTGACACCAGTGTCGGGCAAATCAGTTATGAGATTTTGTTATAGACATAAAGTGCTGTCTCTAACGGCACACTCACAAATCTGCTCGTGAGACAAGGTTCTCTTTGAGACAAGATGAAAGAATCCAGAACTGCCACGCAACCATTTGATTTTTTTAAAGCAAGACAATTTAATAAAGTGCAAGTGCTTACAGTAGATTAAAATGTTTGTTTCACTATTAATAAAGGAGGAAAAAGACCAAAACTATATCTGTGATAAAGTTGTGTGACAGGCTTAACTAAGTCCTTTAACTTAAGCCTAATCAAAAATGATAAGAAATAAACAAACAAAGAGCAGAATTTTGGTGAAATACAAAAGCTTTGTGATAAAGTTTGAACAACACTTCTTTGATTTCACTTGTCATTGAATCAAAATCTGTTTCTTTCGGCCGCAGCCAACTCCAGAGATATTCTCGTCTGACGGAACACTGAAATTTGACTGTCACTCCTATAACGTACCCTTCAAATTCTTTGAAGATTGTAACATATGTAAAAGGGGTTTAATATTACACTATCGTTGCTTTTGTGTGTTTTTCTTATAGAAAACCCACATCGGGTTAGCTGCTGTATCCACCGAGGAGAATTGATACCCTGATTTTTTGATTGTAAATCCGAAGATTTGGGAATGTCCCAACGGGGAATCGTTGCGTTTGTGAATGTCCTTGAGATTATTTTAGAAATGGCTGTACGGTAAACGAAAGGTATGACGAAGTTCCTGCTAGGGAACAGCTCGTGCGATGACGTTATAACACACCAGAGCAAGTCGAGCCTTTCCCTTCGTGTTATAAGGTTAATTTTGGTCCCAGGTTGAAAGCCGTCTTTGTTACGGTAGTTTGTTTTAATTCTCGTGCACTGAGGTTCACAAACAGATTTTCGTAACACAAATAACAAGTGACCAATAATATAATATGATGTCAAACACCCCTAAGCAGTCTTATACTGCATAAGAAAGTACAAAAGTAAAGTCACTGACAGACAGAACCACAAACCACCATTCACCGAGAGATAGAACACAAACCACCATTCACAGAGAGATAGAACACAAACCACCATTCACAGAGAGATAGAACACAAACCACCATTCACCGAGAGATAAAACCACAAATTACCATTCACCGAGAGATAGAACCAGAACCATTCACCGAGAGATAGAACCAGAACCATTCACCGAGAGATAGAACCAGAACCATTCACCGAGAGATAGAACCAGAACCATTCACCGAGAGATAGAACCAGAACCATTCACCGAGAGATAAAACCACAAATTACCATTCACCGAGAGATAGAACCAGAACCATTCACCGAGAGATAGAACCAGAACCATTCACCGAGAGATAGAACCAGAAGTTTTTTCTTTAAACTATGAAGTATTTAAATGAGACTGAAAAAAACACTAGCCATAAAACAGAAAATAATTAATACGAGACAACTGGAAGCAGAAAGTTAACCATTCTATGATTTGTTTGTTTTTCAAAAACGCTGTGACGCAGATATGCGGCTAATTTGCTCAAAACAACCAGCCGAAACCGAAAGGTGTTACATAAGGCTGAAGAGATAATTGAAAACCAACAGCAATCAAATGACTTTACGACCGACCATAAGTGGTTTATGTTTGTTTTTAATCTTAATGTTGTATTTCAGACAAAGACAGAATAACTGATGTAAATAGTGAAAGTAGCAAATCTGGTATTGGAGAATTCGAGGGCTTATAACAGTAAAAAATTGGGTTTTGATTCCCGCAATGGGCAGATTTTAGATAGCCCATGTATTTTCTGTGCTTATAAACAAATAAATAAAGCAACCCTTTAACCAACTGAGATATTTTACTTCTATTTAAGATTCTTTCATTAAGTATTCAGAAAAACTAAAAAAAAACAGTTTTTTACTTACATTTATAAACGATGCAGAACGCACGAGAGTTTTTCACACAACATTTTTAAACGATGCAGAACGCATGACAGTTTTTCACACAACATGAAGCACTTTTGTGACGTAATATCACAACATAATAAACAATAATTTAGCATTGCTGGCACCCAGAATGTGTGTCACATTAGCTCTGATGCTCATCGCTTTCAAAGGCAATTAAGCGCGTTACGTATTTTATCAGAGAAAAGGAGCCCGGCATGGCCTAGCGCGTTAAGGCGTGCGCTTCGTAATCTGAGGGTCGCGGGTATTGGGCTACTCTTTTACCAACGAATAGTGAGATTAATCGAAACATCATAACGCCCTCACCGCTGAAAGGGGAAGCATGTTTTAGTGTGACAGGAATTCGAACACGCAACCATCAGATTACCAGTCGAGCGCCCTAACTACCTGGGGATGAAAAACCTGACAATTTTAAAATGATTTTGCTCGTCGAATTAGAGTAGGTCCAAATGTTTCATTGCCTTGAACATTTAGAGTGGTTGTAGTTAAAGTACATATCCTGTTCGGGCTTGGTTTTACGAAACTGGTTATACTCGAAACAAGTTATAGTTAATAACAAGTTAAAACGAAAATTTTAAATAATATAAATTCTTTAGGATTATGAAAGTGACTCTTGGTGAACTAATATATATACAAAGATATTTCATTTTGCAAATGGTTATGTGAGATTATCTCAAAAGTAGTTGGCATAGAAACCTGGGTTTCATCAGACACCAAACAATCAGTGATTAAAAGGTCTTTCTTTTACATTGTAGCAACGTTTGACATCTTTAGTGTTTGTCCACATGTCGAGAGGATGGATAATGGATGAGTTGGTTTTACTTTAATTTCATAACTAATTCCTTCCAACATATTCGTTCTTGGTTGGTAAGGCACTATTTGCGTAGGTCTTAATATGATGTATTACGATATACGTTATATACGCCGTTTGTGGATTTACAATGCTAAAATCCGAGGTTTGATTTTCCCATAGTGGAGAAGACAGAGGGTTCAATGTGTCTATGCTACAGAACAAACTTCAACGTTACTTGGGACAGTAGTAAGTTTATGAACTTACAATGTTAAAATTCAGAGTTCGATTCCCACCGATGGTCACAGCATGCAGCTAAAAAGTGACTTTGTTTCTAAAAATAAACCAATAAACTTAAACACTATTTGTATTATCGAAACTTGGTTAAGATACGCCATTATACCTCTATTAATATTTTATAAATAAAATTATATATTCAATCATCTAACCCCGCCTCTACATTGCGACACTCAGTTACACAACCCCTTCCAAACATGTGGTCAGCTTCCGGTCAGTTACCTCTTTCTTTGTGAACCTGACGATGACCGAAGAAGGTCGAAACGTTATGTTCGCTCTTCTATTTAAAATATTTTGTCAACCCAAACGAGCCGTTTTTGCATATAAAATGCATATAAAATCAAGAACACGGTGTCAACACTTAGAGTTTCGTATATTTTATAATTAAACACGATGGACTATCTGTGCTCTCCCCACCATGGGTATCGAAACCCAGTTTCTGGGGTTGCAAGTCCGCAGACATATTTCCATGCAACTGAGAAGAGCAACGTCCAGAGAAGAATGTTCTCTTTTGTTTTATCCACCAAAAATCTGCCCCATCCCATTGGAATTTGCGAAATTGCTTCAAAAGTAGACGAAAACGCCACCTTATGGGAAAAATGTTCGGATTGTGCTATTATATATTATAATATTCTGAAGGTTACAAGTGGTATCGTTTATTGGAGAAATAACACTATTTTTGAAGAACCCCCCTTGTTCCAAGCTGGTACAGCGGTACGTCTACGGATTTACAGGGGTTCGATTCCCCTCGGTGGACTCAGCAGATACCCTGATGCTGCTTTGCCATCAGAAATCATGTTTCATGTATTTTTGTTTGTGGTCCCATTCAACAGATGGTGCCACAATGTATTCATTATTTCTGTCACATACATATATACACGCTACACCCATTATAATGAGATGCTGAATATAAAACAATCCTTGAAAATTACTGAACGAGTATATGTTGCACGTGCTCAGATTATACTTTTGTTTCCCTGTTTCACAAAGCTCTTATTTTGCAACGATTACGTCAGTAATACGTAATACTTTCAAGGCTTTGTTTGTTTGTTTGTTTTCGGAATTTCGCACAAAGCTACTCGAGGGCTATTTGTGCTAGCCGTCCCTAATTTAGCAGTGTAAGACTAGAGGGAAGGCAGCTAGTCATCACCACCCACCGCCAACTCTTGGGCTACTCTTTTACCAACGAATAGTGGGATTGACCGTCACATTATACACCCCAACGGTTGGGAGGGCGAGCATGTTTTGCGCGACGCGGGCACGAACCCGCGACCCTCGGATTACGAGTACACGCCTTAACGCGCTCGGCCATGCCAGGCCTACTTTCAAGGCTCAAATTGTGTATTTTATCTCCGAAAAATTTCATTTCACAGTATACGCCATTTAATAGTTCACAGATTGGCAAGAAATTCTACATTAAGTAAAAGGCTTCCTGCGCAATGGTCTCTACTGTGCACACCTCAAATTTTAGGGTTTCAGACTCACCGCAAAGCCACTGGGGGGACATGAATAAAGAGACGGAACAAATGAATCCACCTCTTACACCTTCTTCACCCATAAAATGGGTGGGTACGAAACTTCCAGTAAGATGGAACTTTCGTGTCTTATTACGCGAGTTCAGAAATCACAACATTTGAAGACGCTAACAAATTATAACAATAAGACGGTACATCCAATAAATAGAAACATCACGATTATTTGAAAATAAACCAAAACATATGATCACACTTAATTCCAACAATTTTTATTGAGCCCAAAGGTATACTGACAAGTAATTTACACAATATCTCTTAAGCCTAAAGGTTTGTTTGTTTTTTTAATTCCGCACGAAGCTACACGAGGGCGATCTGCATTAGTCGTCCGTAATTTAACAGTGTAAGACTAGAGAGAAGGCAGCAAGTCATCACCACCCATTGCAAATTCTTGGACCATTCTTTTACTAACGAATAGTAGGATTAACCATCACATTATAACGCCCAAGGCTAAAATAGTGAGTATGTTTTGTGTAATAGAGACTCGAACCCGCGATCCTCAGATTACGAGTAGAGTGTCTTATCCACCTTGCCATGCCGGACCGTGCCTAAAGGCATACAACAAGTGACTTTCAGTATATTTGTTAAATCTAAATTTACGTGGTCATCACAACATGTATTTATCTGTTAATAAATTTGGTGGGAATATTTTAAGGCCTGGATACCAGAAATGGATGGCCTTTTCGCCTTCTGTACTGGAGCCTTCATGCAGCGCAAGGAGATTCCAACGTCGGTAATAACTAATTTGTTTTCATTATTCATAACACTTTCACGGCCAGGAACACATATATGTTTCAAACTTCCCAAAGCCAACCAGTTTCAGAGAAGTCATAAAATGTTAAATATTAATTGGTTTTTGTTTTATTGTCTAAACAAACGCGGGCCTGAGACAGAGAAAACTATTAATAAAATGTTTGTTTGTTCATACAACACAACTGCAATAACAAGAAAAGGACCACCTACCTTCTCAGGGAGCCCGGCAGAAGAAAAGGACAACTTACCTTCCCAGGGGACCCGGCACAAAAAAGAACAACTTACCTTCCCAGGGGGCCCGGCACAAGAGAAAGACCACCTACCTTCCCAGGGGGACCGGCACAAGAAAAGGACAACTTACCTTCCCAGGGGGCCCGGCACAAGAGAAGGACCACCTACCTTCCCAGGGGGACCGGCACAAGAAAAGGACAACTTACCATCCCAGGGAGCCCGGCACAAGAGAAAGACCACCTAGGCACAAGAAAAGGACCACCTACCTTCCCAGGGGGAGCGGCACAAGAAAAGGACAACTTACCTTCCCAGGGGGACCGGCACAAGAAAAGGACAACTTACCTTCCCAGGGAGCCCGGCACAAGAAAAAGACCACCTAGGCACAAGAAAAGGACCACCTACCTTCCCAGGGGGACCGAATAGCCAGATGGTTAAAGCACTCGTCTCATAATCCGAGAGCTGCGGGCTCGAATCCCTGCCACACCAAATATACTCATCCTTTCAGCCGTGGGGGCGTTATAATGTATCGATCAATCCCACTATTCGTTGGTAAAAGAGTAGCCCAAGAGTTGGCGGTGGGTGGTGATGACTATCTGCATTCCCTCTAGTCTTACACTGCTAAATTAGGGACGGCTAGCGCAGATATCCCTCGAATAGCTTTGCGCGAAATTAATGAAAACCAACAGCTCGTGATTATGTATTTATCAGGTGGTTAGTCAGCGGTTCAGTTCTGTACTAAACGGCTGTTTGTATGTTTGAAGTTAAGAACAAAGCTACACAATGGGCTATCTGTGCTTTGCTCACCACGTGTATCGAAACCCAATTTCTGACGTTGTAAGTCCGTAGACAAATCGCTGTGCCAGTGGGGGTTCATACTAAACAATCTGGTGTCCTAGATGTGACGCCCCGACTGTTTTAATTGGGAGTAAGACTGACAAATAATTTCATTATTCGATTTAAAGGACTTGTATCGATTGGTCGTTCTCAATTCCTGTTTTCCCATTAGGGTATCTGATCTGCAAGTTTATCCCACACGCGCATATAAAGTGCCGATCTATGTTCGAAGTTTCAACTCCTCAAGTGAATGGACAAAGTTTAAATTATATAAATTATCCTTTATCAAGTTATATCGTGTGCAATCTATTTCTTTGTTTATTACCCGCCAAACCACTACCACAGTTAAGCCAGCACAAGTAAACTTGCCAGATGGTCACGGAATGAGTGGGTGTCTATCAATATCCCGGATGGTCACTCAGACACGATGAACGTCTCGGAGGGAGTTTTCAGGGTCACCGAGCCTCATTCTAGTTACGGATTTTGTTATTATATACTAATCTGGATTCTCAAAGCGCCATACTTAAAACTGCATTCATTCACAACCTGGTGAAACTAAACTGGACACGCGGGCGCAGTTACAACCGGTGGGCGTCCCCACGAATCTTATTTTCAGGTAACTTCCCCTCTGAGTAGTTACTGAGATGAAAGAGGATAGTGAGAAAACTTTACCTCTGAAAATGATGAGTCTGTGAAACCTGCAGAGTGATGGAAGAACACATGTCACTGTGTGCTATAATTATCGAACTAATTAGTTGAAGCAAATCATAAGCGTTTATTATGAACACGGTTTTGCATTATTAGCCGAATATAAGCATTTGGTCCGGCATGGCCAGGTGGTTAAGGTGCTAGACTCGTTATATTAAGGTTACGGATTCGAATCCCTGTCACATAAAACATGCTCGCCCTTTCAGCCGTAGGAGTGTTATAATTTTTTAGTCAATCCCACAATTCGTTGGTAAAATAACAGCCCAAGGGTGGGCTGTGTGTGGTGATGCCTAGCTGCATTCCTTCTAGGCTTACTGGCTCGGCATGGCCCGGTGGTTTAAGGCGTGCGACTCTTAATTTGAGGTTCGCGGGTTCGTATCCCCTGTCGTACCAAACATGCTCGCCTTTTCAGCCGTGGGGACGTTATAAGGTTACGGTCAATCCCACTATTCGTTGGTAAAAGAGTAGCCCAAGAGTTGACGGTGGGTGGTGATGACTAACTGCCTTCCCTCTCGTCTTACACTGCTAAATTAGGGACGGCTAGCGCAGATAGCTGTCGTGTAGTTTTGGGCGAAACATCAAAATAAACAATATTGCGAACTTAAAACTTATCCAAATTTCCTAGACTAGCCTAACTTCGGGATGTATTATTAGGATTACTGCCCAAAATATCGTTAACGGCAAGGACACTCAACTGAAGCAATACATAATCATTACAAGTAGAATCGTAAGATGTCAGATTCAGTATAGTTTGTTCTCAAACACTCGGTTACTGTCTGAACTTTTATTGCCTCGAATCATATAAAATCCGCGAGACAATTTTAACACTACAAAAACCATCCTTGTGCTATATTACACTGTTAAATCAACAAGAAGAGTGAGGTTTTAACTGTGAATAATTAACAAATATGAGTTACTTCAGTGTACCGTCAATGTTCCGTATTATCTGTTTGTGTTCAGTAGTTGTCGATAAACATGGTTTCTGTGGTAATTACATTGTTGTATCATTAATAAACATGGTTCCTGTGGTAGTTACATTGTTGTATCATTAATAAACATGGTTTCTGTGGTAGTTACATTGTTGTATCATAAATAAACATGGTTCCTGTGGTAATTACATTGTTGTATCATTAATAAACATGGTTCCTGTGGTAGTTATATTGTTGTATCATTAATAAACATGGTTCCTGTGGTAGTTATATTGTTGTATCATTAATAAACATGGTTCCTGTGGCAGTTATATTGTTGTATCATAAATAAACATGGTTCCTGTGGTAGTTACATTGTTGTATCATTAATAAACATGGTTCCTGTGGCAGTTATATTGTTGTATCATAAATAAACATGATTTCTGTGGTAGTTACATTGTTGTATCATTAATAAACATGGTTCCTGTGGTAGTTACATTGTTGTATCATTAATAAACATGGTTCCTGTGGTAGTTATATTGTTGTATCATTAATAAACATGGTTCCTGTGGCAGTTATATTGTTGTATTATTAATAAACATCGTTCCTGTGGTAGTTATATTGTTGTATCATTGATAAACATGGTTCCTGTGGTAGTTATATTGTTGTATCATAAATAAACATGGTTCCTGTGGCAGTTACATTGTTGTATCATAAATAAACATGGTTCCCGTGGCAGTTACATTGTTGTATCATTAATAAACATCGTTCCTGTGGTAGTTACATTGTTGTATCATTAATAAACATGGTTCCTGTGGCAGTTATATTGTTGTATCATAAATAAACATGATTTCTGTGGTAGTTACATTGTTGTATCATTGATAAACATGGTTCCTGTGGTAGTTATATTGTTGTATCATAAATAAACATGGTTCCTGTGGCAGTTACATTGTTGTATCATAAATAAACATGGTTCCCGTGGCAGTTACATTGTTGTATCATTAATAAACATCGTTCCTGTGGTAGTTACATTGTTGTATCATTAATAAACATGGTTCCTGTGGTAGTTACATTGTTGTATCATTAATAAACATGGTTCCTGTGGTAGTTATATTGTTGTATCATTAATAAACATGGTTCCTGTGGCAGTTTTATTGTTGTATCATAAATAAACATGATTTCTGTGGTAGTTACATTGTTGTATCATTAATAAACATGGTTCCTGTGGTAGTTACATTGTTGTATCATTAATAAACATGGTTCCTGTGGTAGTTATATTGTTGTATCATTAATAAACATGGTTCCTGTGGCAGTTATATTGTTGTATTATTAATAAACATCGTTCCTGTGGTAGTTATATTGTTGTATCATTAATAAACATGGTTCCTGTGGCAGTTATATTGTTGTATTATTAATAAACATCGTTCCTGTGGTAGTTATATTGTTGTATCATTGATAAACATGGTTCCTGTGGTAGTTACATTGTTGTATCATTAATAAACATGATTCCTGTGGCAGTTACATTGTTGTATCATTAATAAACATGGTTCCTGTGGCAGTTATATTGTTGTATCATTAATAAACATGGTTTCTGTGGTAGTTACATTGTTGTATCATTAATAAACATGGTTCCTGTGGTAGTTACATTGTTGTATCATTAATAAACATGGTTCCTGTGGTAGTTATATTGTTGTATCATTAATAAACATGGTTCCTGTGGCAGTTATATTGTTGTATTATTAATAAACATCGTTCCTGTGGTAGTTATATTGTTGTATCATTGATAAACATGGTTCCTGTGGTAGTTATATTGTTGTATCATAAATAAACATGGTTCCCGTGGCAGTTACATTGTTGTATCATTAATAAACATGATTCCTGTGGCAGTTACATTGTTGCATCATTAATAAACATGGTTTCTGTGGCAGTTATATTGTTGTATCATTAATAAACATGGTTCCTGTGGCAGTTATATTGTTGTATCATAAATAAACATGGTTTCTGTGGTAGTTACATTGTTGTATCATTAATAAACATGGTTCCTGTGGCAGTTATATTGTTGTATCATTAATAAACATGGTTCCTGTGGTAGTTATATTGTTGTATTATTAATAAACATGGTTCCTGTGGTAGTTATATTGTTGTATCATTAATAAACATGGTTCCTGTGGTAGTTATATTGTTGTATCATAAATAAACATGGTTTCTGTGGTAGTTACATTGTTGTATCATTAAAAAACATGGTTCCCGTGGTAGTTATATTGTTGTATTATTAATAAACATGGTTCCTGTGGTAGTTATATTGTTGTATCATTGATAAACATGGTTCCTGTGGTAGTTATATTGTTGTATCATAAATAAATATGGTTCCTGTGGCAATTATATTGTTGTACCATTAATAAACATGGTTCCCGTGGTAGTTATATTGTTGTATCATTGATAAACATGGTTCCTGTGGTAGTTATATAGTTGTATCATAAATAAACATGGTTTCTGTGGCAGTTATATTGTTCTATCATTAATAAACATGGTTCCTATGGCACTTACATTGTTGTATCATTAATAAACGTAGTTCCTGTGGTAGGTATATTGTTGTATCATTGATAAACGTGGTTCCTGTGGTAACTATACTGTATCAGCAACAAAGTTGGTCGTTGTGGTAAATTGTACTGACGTAGAAGAGTATGTGTAGCCCTGGGCTAATTTAACAATTCTCAAGACACTTTTTGTCGTATTATTTATTTGTACCTTCATTCATTATTCGTATTTAAAAGTCACAATGTATTTTACTACTTTTAAAGGCGTATTGTAAGTATCACCGTTTATATAAATACGCTGAAAAAGTAATTTAAAATAATGTTGTTGTTTTTGGTTTTTTAAAAGAAATATTTATCTTGTATATATAAAGTACCATAACTGTCTCTACCTTGTTTAACTTAGCTGAGAATTGGAGTGTGTTGGATATTATGATATCAAACTTTAGATACAGAAAACCAGATCAAGTGTCAGTTATTACATTTATGTTTATATGCGTAGCAAGTTATGAAAAAGTCATAACGTTTGGAGCAGTATCTGATAGTGCCATCAATTGATATCGGGTGGAACTTACAAGAAACGTTGAGGTTACTCCAAACAAATGTAAGTCTGCTTTTATTTATCAATATATCGATTAGACCATTTTGTTTGTCCTTACGAAAAAGGTCATGACCTTCCCCTGCTTTTTCTCTCTCTCTTGAGCAGAAACAATCATCTGGAAAGGATACTAAGTGTCCTATTATTTATTTATCTTTTGCGTTTAATGTATGTAAAACAAACATTTAACATTATGGCTTAGATTTAAAGTCCTGGTGGTAAAACCAATGGGGCCCCCAGTGGCTCCTTTGTAAGCAGGAAGGCCTGTAACGCTTAAAACCAGGTTTCCATATTAGTGATGGACAGAGAGCTTCGCAAACAAAACGTACGTCGAGTTAATAAGCTAAGCCTAGTGGTAAAACAAACACCAAAGTCAAGAAGCTAAGCCCAATGTTAAAACAAACGGTCGAGTTAATAAGCTAAGCCTAGTGGCTAAACAAATAGCAGAATTAATGGGCTAAAGTTGCATATATTAATAGGTATTCAATACTATAGCGATACAAAACTAGCACACTGTTCGATATTTTTGTGGAAGTGCTGGGTTCTACAGTAAAAAAAAAAAAAATCGAAGATCCTTAGGGAGTAGAACGCTGTATATCATAATGGCTATCGTTCAACGTAAGACTTTCATGTTGTAAATCAAACTTCATGTTGAGCGAAAATGCCTGAGGGCAGCGAGAGACAAGACCTAGATGAAACATTACTATACATGTTGGAAGTATGTACTGGGGCGAATTAAGTTATTACTAATCTTATTGTGACGTAATATGACACATATATTACACAAGTGTCCTTCACTGTTAAAATAAAAGAGGCTGGATTATAGTTTTATCCGAACTGGTCTTTCTTTAAAAGGAATTAATTACCCACATTCAAATCAGTACATACTTTATTTCAATTCCCCATTACCAACTCTTTGATCAACCGCGGGGAAGGACGTGATCATCACACAAAATGCCCCACCCAGAGATCGATGTAGTAATCCAACATGTGTATCAACTCAGAAACTCTGTTTAAAAAAATCAAAGTGAGATGTATTCATTACTTTTTACCCAAAAATATTTTTCTTGTAATTGTCACAACATGCCAGACGAGATAACGCGTCGAATGATCACAAAGACATATTTGTGTCTTAAACATACTGCCCCCCCCCAGGGGCTCAGCGGTATGTCTGCGGACTTACACGCTAAAATCCGGGTTTCGATACTCGTGGTGGGCACAGCACAGATAACCCATTATGTAGCTTTGTGCTTAATTCACAACAACAACTTAAACATGCTGTATTTTGTTTCGTTTGGAACTACCACAAAATGCTGATAAAGCTGTTTGAATGGGAGCTGGGGAGTGATTCCCTCCACCCCTCGTCAGATAACAACACATAAAGTCTAACTTTTCCCAATCCATCCTGTGTTGTCAGGTTTCCTGTAATATTTAGGTTTACACTGATAGGCCAAAGAAAACTCAAAAATGTTTGCTTCCTGTTAACAGCCCCCCCCCAGTGGCTCAGCGGTACGTCTGCGGACTTACACGCTAAAATCCGGGTTTCGATACCCGTGGTGGGCAGAGCACAGATAGCCCATTGTGTAGCTTTGTGCTTAATTCAAAACAACAACAACAACAATCCTGTTAACAGAAAACATTTAACACGTGCTCTTTTAACAAGTTACTGTGGTAACTGCTATTTGTTTTACCTTTGTTATTTGGGCCTGGCATGGCCGAGCGCGTTAAGGCGTGCACTCGTAATCCGAGGGTCGCGGGTTCGCGCCCGCGTCGCGCTAAACATGCTCACCCTCCCAGCCGTGGGGGTGTATAATGTGACGGTCAATCCCACTATTCGTTGGTAAAAGAGCAGCCCAATAGTTGGCGGTGGGTGGTGATGACTAGCTGCCTTCCCTCTAGTCTTACACTGCTAAATTAGGGACGGCTAGCACAGATAGCCCTCGAGTAGCTTTGTGCGAAATTCCAAAAAACAAACAAACAAACAAACCTTTGTTATTTTGTAAAGAACTCGGTTTTCGCGGTTCGGATTGGATGTTGAGCATCAACAGCGTTCTTGCCATGGTGACGAGCGGCCATTTTGATTACTGGGAGCAACCAGCTTAGTGTAAACTTACCCGACAACAGAGACTTACAATCACAATAAAAATATCTCCGGTTCTCATCTGTCATAGGTCACCCTCTTCCGTCTACACGAGTTGCTTCCAGTGCTTACACCATGTAGCCAAATTGTACATCCAGAATGGTCAGCCTACCACGATGACCAGCTATCTTTGAAGGACGTACGTTGGTCAGTTCTTGGGAAGCCATATATGTGCTTCCAATTGGAGGAGACACAAGCTGACCTACGATACTGTTATTGAACAAGTCCATTGTGAAATACACTATAAAGTGGTAAAAACGTGTTAATAAAGAAAGCAGACTTTGAGTTATAACTTCCAATATTGTACAACAGCAATTGTGGTAAATTGTTTGTTTTCTGCGCTAGCTGTCCCTAAGTTTGTAATGTAATACTAGAGGGAAGGCAGCTAGTCATCACCACACATCGCCAACTCTTTGGCTACTCTTTTACTAACAAATAGTGGGGTTTACCGTCACATTATAATGTCTCCATCGCTGAAAATGTGAGCATGTTCAGTGCGACGGGAATTCAAATCCGTGATCCTCAGATAACGAGTCAAGCGCCTTAACCACCTGGCCGAGCCGGGCCTGTGTGGTAAATCTTCAAACTACACGAACATCCAACTCATCTCCTGTTACTCAAGTAAGTGTGTATGTATTCAAGAACTTTGGTAAATCTTCAAACTACACGAACAGCCAACACTCATCTCCTGTTACTCAAGTAAGTGTGTATGTATTCAAGAACTTTGGTAAATCTTCAAACTACACGAACAGCCAACACTCATCTCCTGTTACTCAAGTAAGTGTGTATGTATTCAAGTTCTTTGGTAAATCTTCAAACTACACGAACAGCCAACACTCATCTCCTGTTACTCGAGTAAGTATGTATGTATTCAAGAACTTTGGTAAATCTTCAAACTACACGAACAGCCAACACTCATCTCCTGTTACTCAAGTAAGTGTGTATGTATTCAAAAACTTTGGTAAATCTTCAAACTACACGAACATCCAACACTCATCTCCTGTTACTCAAGTAAGTGTATATGTATTCAAGAACTTTGGTAAATCTTCAAACTACACGAACAGCCAACACTCATCTCCTGTTACTCAAGTAAGTGTGTATGTATTCAAGTACATTGGTAAATCTTTAAACTTTAATAATAATAAAACACAATTCATCCCCAGTACTAAATATATTTCGATTCTGAGCTGTGTACGTTAATCGTCTGTGAGACGCTTCAAGGAATAATGTTTACTTGTAACAGATGGCGCTTCTGGTATTTCTATAATTTACCGGCTCTTCGAAGTTAACATGTATCGCCTTGAAACGAAAGAATTTGACGATGTTTGTCTTATTGGTGTTAAAGTGAATATACAAACAGCTAAAGACCTTTCGACAAAACTGAACAATAAAACACATGACTATATGAAAGTGAAACCAACTGCTCTATTCTTTATCCATAAAAATATGTATAACACTCAAAACTGTTACTGCCTTACGTTCACTTTCACGTTGTAAATTACCTTTGGTGCACTAACCCTAACCTATCATATATTTAGAATTTGGTAAGTAGAGCAAAACATAGGTGTGTAAATATAACATAAAGAAGTATGCAATTGACATTTAGAGCCCCCTTTAGTGGTTCAGTGATAAGTCTGAAGGTTTAACACCAAAAATAGGGTTTTGATACTCGTGTTCAGCATGGTCGATATCCCATTGTCTTCTAATAGCCTAGAATATATCACGAAACCCTAATTTCTATACACTCTTACAACGCCGAATTTCTTTTAATTTTTGAACAATTAATGATTATTAGAACAATGGGACATAGAATGTAATCTATGCAACGATAAATGCTTTGTAAAATGTTTTGGTTCGTTAGTAGGCTGACATTGGAACAGCGCGAACCAAGGGTATAAACCCGTGCCAAGTTTCTTCTTTCGGCCGAGCCCAAGCTGTCGCAAACGTTAACTTGAGACAAGTCTCTCTAACCAGCCCACCAACGCATGAAACAGCCGCCTTCGAGATTTCAAGAACACGTACGTTCCCCGAGCTCTGGGGCTTTCATTTGCAACTCACGCACAACGTAGACCTGGAAACAAAACATTCTTAAAAGATAACGGCGTGTCAAGGAATATTCAAACTGGATGAAACTTCTGAAGCACATTCTTAGTTTACTTTCTTTTTCAACGCAAGTTTTGTGCACGTGACGTTTTAGAGTCGTTTGAAATGAGTAAATATCTATATTGTAATACACTTTACAGTGGAAGTTAACTGTATTTTTGTGTGTGGATGAAGTTATATTTGGTTGTTTGTTTTGGAATTTCGCCCAAAGCTACATGAGGGCTATCTGCACTATTCATCTTTAATTTAGTAGTTTAAGGCTAGACGGAAGATAGCTAGTTATCACCACCCACCGCCAACTCTTAAGAATCTTTTACCAACGAATAGTGAGATTCACTGTAACATTATAACGCATCCAAGGCTGAAAGAGGGAGTGTGTTTAGTGTGACGGAGATTCGAACCCACGACCTTCAGATTACGAGTCGAGAGCCCTAACCAGCTGGCCATGCCGGGCCTAAGTTATTTCTGTCATTACCACAAATCGTTTTTGAAACACACTTGCTAACACTGGATAACAGATACCTTTCACGGCCTGCTGTGGACCACAGCATTTGAACTACATTAGCCCTCACCCGAAAATGATGACAAGAGGGCTGTTGTAGTTCGAAAGCGTAGTTCTCAGCTGGTCATGATATCATATCTATTATACAATATTAGAAATCACGTGTTACACTGTAGTCCCTACACGTGAAGAAACTGAAATACTAATTCTACATGAGAAAAAGACAGAGGTAAGAATGTTATTGAATTACTACATCAACAAACCCCTCAACGTTTCGATGTTATCAGTACTGAATCTCTCATTCAGCATAATAGTGACATACAGAGTACAATTGAAATTTTAAGTTATCTTTTCATCTAAAACTTTAGAAGCCTTGATAGCAAAATATTTTTGTTATTCTATTGTTCTTGTTTGCAAGGTTAAAGTGGTGTCCAGAGCATTTTCCCACGGATTTTAAATCAATTTTCTACATTTTAACCCACTTTAAAATTCACACAGAGTTTAACCAAATCGTCTACGTGTATGTGTCTACAAAACAAACTAGTTTGTATGCATTTTTAATGTAAGTTATGATTTATTACTTTTAATATGAATTTGATTGACATTACTGATTCAACTCTTTAAATTATAAATATTTATTTTATTTTTTTTATGTTATAAGAATTATTTAGCGTTGTTAGTTTAGCATTTACTTTCAGAACTAGCCTAAACTGCCTGTGCTACTGAACCTCTTTAGATATTATTGGGATTACGGCCGAAAATATCGCTAACAGCGAAGGTTTCCAACTAATGAATCAATGCATTCTAATCATCAAAACTAAAAACGGTTTATGAAATTCATTATATCCGTTACAGGCTTACTGTTTAGTTCTGATCTTATGTACATAACTTGCTTCAATCAGAAGTTCATAAAAAGAATAATTGGATTTCAAACACATCTTCCAACCAATCCAAACAAATTACTGTTTTCAAATACTTGATATATATTTAATTAAACACGTAGCTTTACATCCGGAATAATGGTAAACATATTTAGAAAATATATTATTAATAATTCTATCAATAAGAACAAAAAACAGTTGATATTGTTCATAATTAAACACAAAACTGCACTGTTCATCCCACCACGAGCATCGCAGCCCGGGTTCCAGTAACACAAGTCCATTGGGTACACTGAAACAAATAGCTCATAAACTAATGAAACTAATTCTATTTTAACAAACTAACTAGAAGACACAATGCCGTGTTAAAACTCGCTACTAAAGAAGGTTTGGTATTTAGTTATTTGTACTTTCACTTATTTGAAACAGTTTTCTAAGATTTATTGATTTTCATGTGTTAAATATTAGTTTTCTTCTTCATAATATCAATATTCTTATTGATATTCTATTGGAAATAACTCGTGCACAAAAGAAAAAAAGATATTAAAATTTGTAAAACTAAGGATGTTATATTCAAAGTGCTCCGTGGTACATTAACTACCTTAAAACATTATTGTAGAAGCGCCTTGAGCGCCAACCTCACACTCACCAATCCGCTAGTTTTTGAGTCTAGTTTTTATTTTACTTACCTAGAACAATTACAGACAGTCCTGCCAACATTAAACTCACGAGTATCTCCCTTCTTGTTTTGCCCTCCTTTTCGGACTGGGAGGCCATTTTTTTATTATTTTTTTTAGGTAGAACGTTCTTCAAGTACGAACTTGCCAGAGATAAAAACTAAATACATTTTGATTAGTTTGACAAAGTCAGTTAAGTGGAAAGTAATCGCATATCCTAAGCCTACGTCTGGAACTTCGTCAGTCCTAACGTCACATGGTCGAGGCTGATAGCTCGCCTCGAACAGCGCTGCATCTGAACAGTCACGTACGAAAGCAACGTTTGGCATGTCTTAGATATACAGGTTCAGCATATACGTTTGCCTCTGAGCTAATCACAGCCCAAGGAACTAGGAGACCGAAGTAGATTGGGCTAAAACCGAGCCCGCTCCTGGCAGCGTGAACGCGCGAACACTGACTTCCAGACATACAGACCATCAGCTACTCGAGTTATATTTATAGAATATTGGAGCAACAAATTACTAATACCAAAAATAAGTAATTCATTATTTATTTTCATTTTGTAATTATTTAGGCATTTTGAAGTGTTTAAAGAAACCTGATTTTTCATGCGCTTCAAAATGGTAGACCTATATTCATTACGGTTAATTAAAACTGTGTTCAAGTTACCAAATGTCTTGTTGAAAACATTAGGATTGAAACATCGTATTTTGATTTCGTCTTTAGGTGTCATTTACCTGCTGTGATTATAATTTAGTCTTATTTTAAAAACATCAAAGTAATATCAACACCATTTCTTTAAAGTAAACTTACAGAACTAATTAATATTTGAAAAACAAAACGTATAACAGATGTTGACAGAGATAACGGTGGTTAGGCTTAGTTCAATCTGTTGTCAGGTGTTCTAACAGGTTGGAAATTCAATGTTTTCGTGCTAAGATATTTCTAGTGCGATCTCTTTGTAAATATTGTAAACGATGATGTAAAAATATATTTGTTTTGATAATATTTTGTGTTTTAGAAACTTAATTAAAGGATAAAATATTCAAACAACCGGACCACCATTGGCAAAAGGGTATGTGTGCGGAATTCTAGGACTAAAAACTGGGTTTTGATACCTGTGGTGGGCAACGCACGGACAGCACTCTACGCTTAGTAACAACAACAACAATATAGTGTCGGTTAAGAGATTTACAAGAGTTAAAGAAAGTTTTAAAATCAAAATATACGTTTTCTTTCCTTTCAATGATTGTTTTCCTTCCCTACAGTTCCTTAAAAGCATCCAGGTTTTTGAAAGTACTTGAAAGGAATTTTCAATAGTATTTCAAAAACACGTTCAAAAATAAATATTAATGAACTTCTTAGCATAATTCCAAGACATCCTACAAATTAGCATAATAAATATTAGCTGTTATTGTTTTCTCAATTTCTTCGAAATCTTTTTGTTTTAATTTTTTTTTGTGTGTGTAACCGTTGTTTTTTTCATTTTATAAACTGAATTCCACCCTCCCAACCGCGAAGTGACATGTTTGCGGACTTACATCTCAAGAAATTGGGTTTCATATCCCTCGTGGACAGAGCACAGATAAACAATTGTATAACCCTGTACTTTTTCACTTAAACAAAACAACAATACTGCATTTCCAAAAAATTATAATATTCATCACGTGTTTTATCATTATATTTAGAAATAGCCATATATATATTTTTGCCTAAATTAATTATCTCGTTAACGATATTTTTAAATGTGTGTTTTTATTATGGCAAAGCCACATCGGGCTATCTGCTGAGCCCACCGAGGGGAATCGAACCCCCGATTTTAGCGGTGTAAATCTGCTGTACTAAGGGGGACTATATTTTTAAGACGTTGTTATATTTAATTTTCCCGGGTTCGATTCCCGACATGGGAAGTTCTCGTTTGCCCTTCACTGGCTCAGCGGTATGTCTGCGAGCTTACACGCTAAAATCCGGGTTTCGATACCCGTGGTGGGCAGAGCACAGATAGCCCATTGTGTAGCCTTGTGCTTAATTCAAAACAACAACAACAATATTTAATTTCCGTTTCTTTTTATTAAAGACAAAACCCACCGCAGGGGAATTCAGTTCCCACTTTTAGTATTTTATTTGTTTGTAGATTAGCTAAGAACAAAGCTATACAATGGAGTGTCTATGATGTGTCCATCACAGGTATCTAAACCTGGTTTGTGTCGCTATAAGTCCGCAGACATACCGCTGAGCCACTGGGGGGCTGTGATAGGAGAGGAAAACACTGATCAACTGTGATAAACACTACAAATAGTTCCAGGACTAGCATTATGTTTAGATTATACATGGCCAGGTGGTTAAAGCATTAACCTCGCAATATGCTGGTTGTAGGTTCGAATCCCCGTCACCAAATATGCTCGCCTTTACAGCCGTGGGTGCGTTATAATGTGACGATCATTCACACTACTCGTTTACAAAAGGGTAGCCTTAGAGTGAGTGGTGGGTGGTGGTGAATAGCTGCCTTCCCTCTAGTCTTGCTCTGCTAAACTAGGGTCGCCTAGCGCAGTTAGCCCTCGTGTGGCTTTGCGCGAAATTCAATAACATACAAGCAAATACATTTTACAAAAAGAACAATTAAAGAATACTTATTAGAACCGCGCGTTTGTGAATATTTAAATCTAAATTAAAATTATTCAATTTACATATTTAATTTTTTTTTTCGATAAGTTTGTTTGTTTTGAATTTCGCGCAAAGCTACACAAGGGCTGTCTTTGTTAGCCGTCCCTAATTCAGCAGTGCAAGACTAGAGGGAAGGCAGCTCGCTAGTCATTACAACATAATTCTACTCTCTTATCAACGAATAGGGGATTGACTGCACATCATAACACCCCATGGCTGAGAGGTGAGTACGTTTGGTGTGACGGAAATTCGAACTTGTGACCCTCAGTTTACAAGTCGAGCGCCTTAACCACCTGGCTACGCTGAACCCCTTTTTAATGAGTCAAACTGTAGAAAGAACATGAACAAAAACAAAAATCTAAATAAGGCTCACATATGTTAATAATATTTGTTTATCGCGGGATTGGTTAATAATAACAAAGAGGAAAAACTCGAAACAATTAACACTTCAGAAACTTTACGAGCCGTGTTATTTTGATAAAAATAGCCAATGGCTCAAAGGCAAGTTTCTGGACTAACAGCGCTAAACCTCTCTGGTTTCGACACCCGTTGCGGGCGCTACTCATATAATCTATCATGTAGACTTGCTCTTTTAACAACAACAAATAACATTTTGACATAATAACTGCTCTATCCTAGTATACGTGTAGTATATAATTTTTGAAATAATTATTTAATAAACAAATGTAACAACAGATAAAATGTTGCTATACATTTTAAGAGATAGCAGAAACATTGTAAATATATTAAAATCAATAAATAATTTTATAATTCATTTACTGCAAAAAAGATTTTGCTATGAACATTTTCGATGTCGTTACGTACGCATTTGAAGTTCACTGAGACGTAAGTAAAAACTTAAGTAGCCAATTAAAGTTTTAGTTTTTGAATTGAAACAAACTGAAGTTCTTGAAGTAGTAAATATCTGGTCTGCGGACAGGAACAAATCTGTTCCTTCGTAATAATATGTTTTTTTTTTCCTTTTTTATGAGACTGATGATTCACTTCACAAAAATGATATGAAAGAAATAGTCTTAAAATTAATAACCATAAAATTTTTATGCTCTTATATTAATATTATTGGACAACTGTAATATAAGAAATATCATACATTGATTATTCTGCTGGCCATCAAATCATTTTTATTCTACACCCCCCCTTGTGCATCTGATGTTTGAAGAATTTTTCAGTCAGTAAGGGGGAAGGTGCTAGCAAAGTTAACGACATCTCTGACTACTGCTGTCTAGAGTAGATCGATAACCAGAGAAACAGGCGCATGCGTTGTACCCCTTATTGTTACAATTGTGAGGCCTGACGACATCATTACAGCTTGTCTTATAAAAGTTAGATGTTTTTAGTATCTTTACAGACGTTTGATATTATCTAATTTGCATAAGTTGTCGTTTTATATATACGAGGACACCTCTATTAAATTTTACGTAAAAAAATCATGTCATTTTATGTGTCAAAATCACATTATCATGGTTCTGACGAGTCCAACATGATATTGACTCTGTTATTTTAAAATTATTTGTACCCCCAAACCCATAGTAGTGGGTGTTTAGGTCAACAGTGCATTACCAAGTATTAGCTGCATATCAACATGATTGTCATAGAAAGATCAGAAGTGAGAAATAGTTAATTTGATATTTCTTGTCATGGATGTGCCTAAACATTCCTTGCAGTCTGGGATTCTGTGTTATTGTCATGGTTCATTCGTCACCAACTGTCCGTATACGTTTGATCGCATATATTAATCAGCATTTTTATTTCATATGTATTATTTACTTCACACTAAAATAATTTTCAAACTAACAAACAACAACAACATTGATTCAGCTGTTTATCCGGAAAAATACACACGAGAAAACCTTGGACTTATGTTAGATGTATAAAGATATGCTTTAAGAAGAAACAAAACGTGGAAGATGGGGAATTTGATCATTCTTCGAATTTCATTATTTACGTATTTCATACCGTCGTTATCACACAGATGTTTAAAACTTAAAAAAATCAATATTAATCTTGTTATAACTCAACAAGGAACCATCTGAGTCCACAATACATCCTTGCACACTCGCATACCTACGCCCTTACACACTCACACACACATAGTCCTTACACAATCACACTTGTAAAAAAATAGATATTTAACTTACTTCTCTCCCCTCTCCTATTTTTCGGGAAATCATCGATTTTCTTCTTAAACTCCTTTAAAATGCATGCCTCCATTACTGCCGACAGCAACTTATCTCATAAGCCAATCAATCACCCAGTTGGAAAAATAAAACTCTCCTATCTTGAGTATAGCATATCTTTTCTAAATCGTTAACTCGTATCTTTTCGTTTTATTATCTTCAAAATGTTCAACAAAGAAATCAGAAAATTTATCTTATCGATACTCTGGATATTCCTGTAAGTCAAATAAAATCATTTCTTATTCTTCTGCTCTCAAAAGAGGATAAATTAAGATGTCTTAACCTGCCTCAGTCCTTTCCAAAATGTGAAAATTCTTTCTAGGGTTAAAATTAAAAAGGCCAGCACTATGCATATTGTTCCAAGTGAGGTTTAACTGAGATGTTATATAGAAGTATAACTACTTCTTTTGACTTGTAATCAACACTTGTGTAAATACACCCTAAAATTATATTTCTTTACTACATGTGCAATTTAGACTTTTGACTAAAATCCAGCTCTTTACTTTGTACATATTACTATAGACATTTTTCGAATCTCATCGGTCAGGCCTGGTAGCCTTATTAATTTCTCTCTAAATTATTTCTGAACTTGAATAACTTGCTTCAATTAATGTTTTCGATAATCTATTCGCAATGATGATTCAGGAATAATTTACTAAATTTTACTGAAGATTTTGGTAAATGAGCAAAAGATATAAATAAATTTATAGTTAATAAAGTTCAATTTCAAAATATAGTGTTTGGCTAATAAACACGTGGGGCTGGCATGGCCTAGCGCGTTAAGGCGTGCGCTTCATGATCTGAGGGTCGCGGGCTCGCGCCCGAGTTGCGCCAAGCACGCCCCCTCCCAGCCGTGGGGGCGTTATAATGTGACGGTCAATCCCATTATTCGTTGGTAAAAGAGTAGCCCAAGAGTTGGCGGTGGGTGGTGATGACTTTGCCTTCCCTCTAGTCTTACACTGATAAATTAGGGACAGAAAACCCTCGAGTAGGATTGTGCGAAATTCCAAAAACCAAACCTAATAAATACGCAAAAAAACAGTAACATCTGCATTCGCAGTTTCGATTGTTCGAGAATAATAATTACTGGCTGAAAAATACTGTCATGTCTCGAAACTGGTTTCATAAACATTTTCTTTTACTTATTATAAATTAACAGACAAAGTACAATATCTCAACTAGAAGACTGAATCATCTGCTTTTTTTTTCTTTTATTACATTTGGAAGTAAATTTCTATCACGTATTTATCTTATTTATTCTTTATTTAAAACGTATTCTTCATATAGTTATATATTACGAATGAAAATCTACTTGAACATTTGAAAATGTTCCAATGATCAATGTTTATTAGCAAAACGTAATCTGATATTTAATTGTTCGATTAAAAAGAAAAATTGATGTATATGTCATAAAAATTCGCTGGTGTCCATACACCTACATATGTGTTTTTCAGTTAACTTAACAAAAACTTTCGTAGTTTATTTATGATTTGTTCATCGTTCTTCCGTCATAATACTTTTGAGTTTCTTTTTTGGACATATTACGCATGAATCTTTACTAATGTAATGTTTTATGCCTAATTTTTTAAGTCCAACTGACGAGTTCTGGTCTAACGAAATGCCTTTTGCGCAGTTACTTGTTGGAAACAAAATATAGATCTGAAGAGCTATTTCTATACGTTTGTGCTTTTGAACTCAAGCGAACAAATTAAGAGGAATATGAGAAAAACAAATCATCGGTTGTATGGTGTTATCGAAGTTTTTAGGCCTATTGGTCTTTTTATGCTTTGTCACCTGTTGGCGTTGAAATCGCAACTTTAATATAACGTTTTGATTGGATATGGAATGTCTAGTCACATATTTCAAATTATTATAAAATAAAATTTTATTCGTGTTCGTTTTTATTTTTTTTATTCTTCTCACCACATACTTGAAATAATTGTGTCTTGTCTTTCTAATACATCCAAAAATTATTTTGGTTTGAAAACTGAGTCCGGTACGAGAAGAAAGTTAATTAGTTATTTTTATTATATATTCAACATAAACACAAATAACAGGAATTTTACAAATATGTTATTATATGAAATACTTGGTATATTCAAACCCAATACTTTTAATGTACGAAAACAAAAATATTACCTCTTATATGGTGTATGAATAATCTTAATCTCTGTCTAGAATAGTCAGAAGAATATATTTTAATTTTCTTCCAATATATATAAATTTAAAGCAATTTGATTATAAAATTAGACACTAGATGACAATACCTAAAAAAGCATAAAAGTTAATTTCATTTAATATGCATGTTTGATTTGCAGTTTTCTCTCAAAGGTACAAAAGAGCTGACTGTGTATAGCTTTATTAATTTTGACCGGATACACAAGAGGGTAGGCAGTTAAACAACAACACTTAGTGCAAAAGCATAGGCTACTTTTTTTAACCAAATAATGGAAGTTGACCTCACCCTAAAAAGCGCACCCACAGCCAAAAAGTTAAAAACACGTTTCTGAAGCAGTGGGACAGAATAAAAAATCCTTGCATTTAAAGTCTAGGCAAGTTAAATACTAGGTTCCCTAGTGATTAACAAAGTATTCAGAAAGCCTCTTAAATATGATTATTTTATAAATGTATGCATTTTTATATTTATTATTATATAGTAACCTTTTTTTTTGTTAAGTGACTGTTAAGTAATTAAAGAGAGTATTAACTTCTCACATGCTCCCAGTGGTTCAGCAGCGAGTATGTAGCCTTATAACCGATTTCTATAGCCGTGATAAGCACAACCTGAATATTTCAAAGCTACAAACAAACATAAAATGCTGGCATATGAAAATTTGTGACAAGATTAAATTTATTGTTCATTGTAGCTCAGTTTATTTCATTCTCGTCGGAGGGCGCTTAATATTTCGCTGGCTAGTTTAAACCGGTCAACAAACAATGTAGATTTGTTTATTCCATAACTGGCGAACTATAAATGAAATGTGAAACAGAATGACAGAAGTATAGTATATCGTACTAATTTAAGCCTAGTTTTAGGGGTGTTCAACATCGTGGCAAAAGCTATTTTTGTATTATCCACAGTGAAGAAATGAAAATAATTGAAGTAATTTAATGAAACATTTGTGCATTTTATAAAATATTGGTACTGCGTGCGCAAATTAAAGTAAGCCAAATATGTTATTTTTCAATTAACATAGTATGGTAGTAGTACTAGTACTAAGCCTAAGTAGTAAAAAATTTGGTGCGTTTGGAGTTTGGTATTATAACTTAATTATAATACAAGTTCAAGTTGTAATACGAAAATAGGCCAAAATTAAAAAATCTATATGGTGTGACATACGGACAGCAAACGAACATTTGGTCTTTCCTTTTTTTATATGTAAAAACGGCTCGTTTGGGTTGAGAAAATATTTTACATAGAAGAGCGAACAATGTTTCGACCTTTTTCGGTCATCGTCAGGTCGATATAAAATTTTCAACAAGTGGGTTTCTCGACATCACTGATTTGGTCTTTCACTTTCATAGCTATTTTTGCACATTCTTATTTGGGAAATAAAGAACTTTAAACTCTCCTTTTTTATCAATACTTATTTAAGAAATCATCGATTCTCATATTGTTCTTAAGGTTGAAGTTAAACATACGAAACAATAAATTGCCAGCCTTAACTACTGCTATTTTCAGTTCATTCCGTTAGCTAATGGGTGGCTGTTACTCAGTAAGTGTTAGAAAAAATGAAAGTGGTCTTTTTTTTTATATCATAAACATGTTTTTCTAACCCAGAAGTTTCATACAGCAAGTATTTGTTGTTTTTTGCAAGAGAAACAGAAAAACTACTTTTATTAACAGTGGTGGGTTAGTAATGCGATGGCTATTATCACTAACAGAAAAATGATGATAAAATTCATTGATTTGGTATTTCATACAGTTGGAAACAGTTACTGCTACAGAAAAGTTACCAATATGAGTAGCTTGATATAGTTTTCCTTATTAATCCTAACAAATCACATGATTTGTCACAAGATGACATTAGTTGTCGTGACCTGATAGGAGAGAAAATTACCATCTTATAAGTGTAGATCAACTTAAAAGAATCTCATGATGACAGTTGTAGGCATAATGACTTCTCATATTATAGTTTAATTTACTGTTGTCTTTATTAGAAAAGACTATTACAGAAGAACTATTACAAAACTGGTGGGTAAAAAGTGTTTGAACAAATTAATGATTCATCACATTTTGAATATATGTACCAAGGTGTGAACTGTGTACAGCATGGTTGTACATGTGCTGGTTAACAGCTTGCAGTTATAATAACTATTGGTTTTCATATATAGTAAAATATTTGTGTGATAATGTCTTACTGCATTTGAAAAACACTGATTTATTTAGGGTGAACATGGCACTATTTTTGCAATGTGCTTTAGTTTGGACTTCCTGGCCTGCAGTTAAAACTGTTTAATGTTGTTGGTATTATTGCTGTTTTTATTGGCACTGTCTTATCACTATAGGTGGTCAGTTCATTATAATAATTACACATAATAACAATTTTTACTTTTCATATTACTGAAATTCTACTGTTGTTTTTGCTTGTGGTAGCCTACATTTGTAAGTATTTTCAACATATTTAATCCAGTGTTTATACATGGATGAGTTTAGGATTGAAAGTGGTGTAGGGTTGTGTTTCATTGGCATGACACTATTACCATCAGAATGTGGAAAAAATAGAAGCTTTTCACATCATTGTATCAGTCTACTGTATAACATTGTAAACTTTGTAAGACCTTTCCTTAAGATAAAATAGATCTCGGCATTCTCGTAGTGTAAGGTAATTCGTTCTCTGTGAAGTTGTTCTAGTAGCTGAATGTAATTACAGGGTGGTCGCTAGAAAAGCAGAAAATTTGTCAAACAGCTATTTATTTTTACAAAGAATTTTAAAGGCATATGTCATATTACACTCATAGATGCCCAAAATGTCGTCCGTGCATTTCAGAGCAGCGTCTTAACCTGAAAATCAAAATAGAAATGAGTAAGCATGCATTTTATTCATGATCTCATCTGACCCTCAAATTTTCTGCTTTTCTAGCGACCACCCTGTATTATCCCAGGCTGTAAAACTGATGTTTACTACACACACACACAAAAGCTACACTTTGGGTTCATTGTGAGAGTGATGGCCCAAAACTCATAGTATTTCTCTGTATAATTTCTAATAATTTCAAGTTTTAGGTAAGAATACCAAAACTGTTCACAGTATTCCAAGTGAAGCCTAGCTAGATAATTATATATAATCACTTCTTTTGACCTGTTAAATTCTCCCTATCATCTGTACTAGCAATAGTCATTGCAGTCATGACTAAAGTGACTTGCCTGTCAATGTTACAAGGTCATTTGCTTTATTCGTGTTATCAGCAAGTGGATTCCTATTTATAATAAACATGTCAATATGTGGGCAGTATCTACAACTATTGGGCATTTAGCAAATATGTGTAGAACTGGCCGATTGTTTTAAGTCATTCTGTAATACGTTAACATCATCTGTATGGCTAGAAATACTCAAGAATTCAATGGTTTAAATAAATTTCTAATTTATGGACAGTATATACTCATATACATAGATCTTGTGGTAATAGACTGTTCTGTATAATTAACTTTCTTACCATTGTGCTCTCACTAGTAAAACTGTGGATAGGAAATAATATTTCAATGTTATTACATTAATAGTGTATTGTCCATAAATTAGAAATGTGTCCCCAAACATTATGTTAACAGTAACTTTCCAATATTTTATGATCTTTATGGGTTTTTGGGACAACATGGGGCCTGTTGGTATTGTTTCACACTGTAAATGTACTTCAAACACTAAACTTAAAAACAGCCCTTATTTTTCACACACATATCATGCTTTTTCTTAAATACATTTAAATTTACTACTTCTATGACATCAAAAGCCCAACCAACCTGTTAGAAAAATAAAACTATTTTGGCTGAAGATGACTCCTACCTTGTGAAAATTTATATCTGTTTCCTAGTCCTTTACAAATAATATCAAAATAAAACTATTTTAGCTGAAGATGACTCCTACCTTGCCAAAATTTATATCTGTTTCCTAGTCCTTTACAAATAATATCAAAATAAAACTATTTTAGCTGAAGATGACTCCTACCTTGCCAAAATTTATATCTGTTCTTTCATTAAACTATTTTAGCTTGCCAAAATTTGTCTGTTCCCTAGTCCTTTTCAAATAATATCAAAACATTTGTAAAGCAAGACTTTCCCTTCTAATAGAAACAGTAGTGTTCTTACATTTTAAGTAGAGGGTATCTACAAACAGTCACCTGAAGTGACCTTCAGTTTTTAAAATCTACAGCTGAATAGTTATAATGTAAGGTATTGTCATAATTTTCTCAAAACATTATGGTCCTTTGTATGTTCTTTCTTTCTGGACAGTAGTAAATGTTGGAATTTCACAGAATTAGTTTACCAAACATTGTACTTTGCAGTAAAAGTTTTCTCGAGTAACAATCCAGTAATTTACATTTTTCTTATTTTAAGTGAATAGTTTTTATTGTATTTTTAAATGTTTGAGATTAAAAGGTAATTGTGGCAAACATTGGACATAAAATAATTACTGTATATTGAAGAGAAAATTGTTTTTTTTAATAATATTTTATGCTGACTTGATTAAAATTATATTCAGCACAATTATTTCAGGTAGTTTTGCTTGTAGATTTTTTTGCTTATTGGACAGCATTTCTCTCTGGTGATGTTATACTGTTGAATCAGCCAATATATTAGACTAAAAATTAAACCTTTTTAGTTTTTATATGCACTGCATAATAAGACCAGAGACATGTTCAACTATTCGTTGAGAATACATCTGATTTTGTTCATGGTGATATAGAGTATAAGATATAATTCTGTTAAATCAATATCAAACTTAAGTGTATTCTTGAGACTGCTGGTAGGATTATTAGCACTTAAAATAAAGTCCAGAACAATGTTTCAACCTTCTGAGGTTACTTTGAAGATGACCTAAGAAGGTAAAAACATTCTGTACTGTATTTTAATTAAAGTGCTAATATCCATACTGACCATCTTAAGAATACATTGTTACTTCAGTTGGGTTTCTCATTATCACAAATCAAATATAACAATAAAACTTGCACAGTCCAGTGAAAACGTATTCAGGCCAAAGTGCCAGTTCAGTCTGTTTTGTTTTGTATTTCCCTGAACAATTTTATACAATGTTCATCACATAACTAACACAGGCTGGTAACAACATTCAGCTCTTGTATGACAATAACATGAAGACATTCTTGAACTTGCTACATGAATGACATGGTAGTGTGTGCAGCAAAGCTTGAAATGGAATTAGTAGCTTGAATATATAATGATCATAAAATTAATTACACTTGAGTAGTTTGTATGGAATACTGCGTGAAAAGATTAACACGTTTAAAATAACTTCTGATTGGGATATCTAAATGTAGTAAGACATAATGAATTTTAAAAAAGTATTTAAGGATGCAGTAAATATTAAAATATTTAATCTTATTTAGAACATTATCTTAAATCTATGAGGAGATGTACTGGATATCAACATGTTGAAGAATCATTATTTATTTATTTACAGACATGTACCACTGTATTAAAATTAATAAATTTATTTATTTACAGACATGTTGTACCACTGTATTAAAATTAATAAAAAGGATTGATGAAAGTTTTTTTGCATATACCAGTTGACCAGTTTTGATGACACAGTTGCCATCATCAGGGCTGATAATAAATTAGGATGAACTACATGCAGGTCTACAAATGAATGGTGATGATTATTTGTGTATCACCAAAACAAGTCCGATGAAACATCCTGTAAACATTTCACCTTTTGCTGTGCCAACAAATTCTGTCCTTTAAACCCAGTATGGAAGAATTATTCTACTGCAAATAGTTCCAGTGATTTGTTAATTCATAAGATAGATGCATCGGGACAGAGAATTGGGGGTATAATGGTTAGAGTGCTCAATACACAGTCTGTAAATCAAAGATTTGAATCTTCATTGCTGGACATAATTATCCTTGTAGCTGTGGGTGCATTATAATGTGATGCCCAATATCATTATTTATTGGTAAGAGTGGTCATGTTGACTAGCTTTAACTGCTAAATCAGCGATTGTTACCTGTTCTGTCCAAGAACCACCAATGATACATTGTACCCAAGGTGCCTTATTGGTTGTAAGTTGTACAAAAAACAACATAGAATTTAATAAAAAAGTAACTTAGATGAGGTCGCTAAGACATCTTTTGATGCTTTGTGCATTTGTTTGGCCAAAAAGAAACGATCCAGTTCTAGGGTCCATCTGAGAATATTTTGAACTTTGCAGTGATGATTGCAAATACAAATAAAACCTTCAGACTTCATGTGTGGTTTATGAAATAAGGGAAACTTAAATTAAAAAAAAAAATATATATATATATATATATATATATATAGTTTTAAATAAATTAAGTAATAGAGAGACATAACCTTTTAATTTTAATCTTGGACAAGATTTAGGTTTGAAAAACTGATTGGCTTTAAGAAATATTACCATGTTATGGGCTTTAATAAATAAAGACTGAAGAACTAGGATTTGTATATCACCACGTTATGGGCTTTAAGAAGTAAAGACTGAAGAACTAGGACTTGTATATCACCACGTTATGGGCTTTAAGAAGTAAAGACTGAAGAACTAGGACTTGTATATCACCACGTTATGGGCTTTAAGAAGTAAATTCTGCATGTATGTCTGGTACATTTATAGATCTGCAGTTTGATTCCAGACAAGAAAATGGTTGAAATAGTTCTCATTAATAATCTAAGATATTTATTGTTTATAAAACAGTAAATTTGTTATGTAAAATTACATCCAAGAAACCATAAGTATCTGAATTTGCCTTTTAAAGTGGACAATGTATTTGTTTTTTAGAAATTGTACAACTGTGAGACATCTTTTAATGTTTAAAACAGTGTATAAAAAACTGTGTTTTGTGTTAAATGTTTTGATTGATAAACTGATGGTTCCAGAGGGCTTATTTTCTTGTATGATTAAACAATCTTTGTACATTTTTAAGTCCAGGTTAACAGTTCTTGTTGGTTTTTGTCTCTTTTTAGTGTGGTTCAGAGTTTTATAGAAGACAGTCCGAAGAAGGCTATCACAGTCGTATCATCAACTTGTTATGCAAACTTTGAAACTCTGTGGTAAGATGCTGTTCCGACAGTGGTACAAAAAATTAGTTCTGGCTGCTATTCTTGGCTTAGGTTTATACTGTAGTTTATATCTTTTGGACAACAGAAAGCAGAAATGGAAGTTTTCTAAGAGCACACAAACAGTTCACCAGAAGTCTGAGAGTCAAGATGTAGTAGAAATAGATCCTGAGAGCCAGATTCAAGATAACCAAAATATGTATAAAGTACCCAGTGAAGACATTCATCTTCACACGTGTCCGGCTTGTTTCGGTAAAGATCTGTGCACTGACATCGAATCTGGTGCCCTTAAGCTTTATAAAAATTCAAAAACTGAATCACGTGGTCTTAGTTGGAGAGAAGCAGTCTTAAACAAAAATGACAAGGTTATTGTATCTTCAGCTGCTGAATCTTCGTGGAACAGATTTGATCAGTTCATCTGTAATAATGCCAGTAAGGGTTTTCTCTGTGATGTTTCTGCAGGTATTAGGGCAAGTTATCTTGCATCCAACCGACTTATGACAGCTGATGGGCTAAGGAACTTACACAAAGTATTGGATAAGTCAAAGAGTGAAGTTGTGTAAGTCATTTCCTAAACACACAAATTATACCAGTATTATTCCATTAATATGACACAAAGAAAGTATGTACTGTCATATAAAACAATTTATTATTCCCACACTCACACTGCTAATCAAATCATAATACATTGTAGAATATGTATTTGTTTAGATGTAGTTTAGACATTGAAACAAGGTGGGTGTTATTAGTTTCATCCATAACAAATGGAATATTTATGTTATGGTTTATATTTTTAAAAGATTAATTTCAAATTTGTAAGTTTCTGCTGTTCAAATATATGCTGTCTTGTTGAATATAAGATTGAAGAATATGTATCAATGTCCTGTTAAAATTGTCCAAGGAATACAAAGAAAATTTTTCTGGAAATTTGTTGTTTTGTACATATATTATGTGTGGGTATCATGTATAATCATTATAGAATACAAAGTGTTATGTCTACTGGTGTTTTTAACAAATTACATGAGTCTTTGTTTGTAACATAACAACCATTTTACCATCTAAGACAGTGATTCCCAAACTGGGGGTAATTTAACAATTTATCGGGTGTAATGGAGGGGTGACATAAAAAAAGTTAAAATTCTGAAAATCAAGAAAACATTGAGGTAGCTGGTATTAGGATTAATGTTAACTTAGTCTTAGTATGTAAAGTTGTAAATTAAACCTATTTTAAGTATGTAATAAAGTTAAACCAAATAACAATAAACATCAAAAACTAATATACAGTAGTGGAAAAGAAAAAAATATGTATCTGAGTGTGTGGTAATCTAAAAGTATTTTGACAAGTATGCTTCAGAACACAAGTCACTCAGTAACCCTGATGACTCATCGACGTGTCCAGTACACGTCACTCACTGCCTGAGGTTGCCTCTATTTCACACTGTCAGTTTCTATGTGAGCATCAGCCGAGGTAGACAAAACCTGGTATGTATGTGTACTGCCCTGTTCAGTATAGTTAGTATTTACCTACTATTACATCATTCCTATGCTGAATAAGCTCTTTTAATGCTATCTAGAATGCCATGAAAAAATAAATAATAAGTTCACATTGTTCACACTTTTTATACAGTTTTTTTTTTCTGAGATTAAACAATAAAATGTCTAAAAAGCGCACCTACTCTGACGCCTTTCTTCGCTATGGCTTTGTGAATTTACCTTCTGGTGGAGAGGATCGGCCACAATGTGTAGTATGTCACAAAGTGTTGACAAATGAAAGCCTCAAGCCATCAAAACTCTCAACTCACCTCCAGAAGTGCCATCCAAATCTTCAAAATGAGGATTAGGCTTATTTTCAGTGCCGGGCTGTAGCACGGAAGAATATCCAGTTCGGTTCATCTGGAATTCAAGCCCAAAAGTTTCAAGCTGCGGTCGAAGCATCTTACTTTGTTGCATATAAAGTTTCCGAACAACAAAAATGCCACACCATTGCAGAGAATCTGATCATGCCTTGTGCATACGAGATGGTAAGCAAGGTATGTGGGGAGGATCAAGCGAAGAAACTGAGTGTCATATCTCTATCAAACAACACAATCCGCCGACGAGTCGATGACATGGCATCAGATATTCTGTCCCAAGTTACAACAGAGATCAAGGAAAGCTCATATAGCAAATTCTTGCAATTTGATGAATTGTGTGACGTAGCCAGTTGTGCTGTTCTCCTTGGATTCGTTCGTTATGTCCACCGGGACAAGATCAAAGAAGAGTTCCTATTATGCGAAGATCTGCTGACAACCACGAAGGGAGAAGATATCTTCAATATCATCAACAGTTCCTTTACCACGAATGGATTGGATTGGAACAGCGTTCAACAGGTAGGGAGAGATGTTTATATAAATTCTAGATTAGTATAAATACAATGAATTACATGGCATATAGTCATATAGTTTTATTTATTGTACAAGTAGCTGTAGTGTAGCTAATATTTTATACATAATTCACAAAAAAGTATCGTGCCTGTCGTACTGAAATACTAAAGTACCAAATTAAATTAAATTAAAACTATATAATTATAACGCAAAAGATAAGTAAGAATGACTAACTGACGCAATCTATAATAGTTTTTCTTTTTTAATCTAGGTCTCCGTCGATGATGGGTCGTAATCGTGGATTACAGGGCCTCATATAAGCTGTGAATCCAGAAATTTCTGTAAATCATTGCATCATTCATTGGTACTCTCTTGGATCAAAAAGCCTGCCTGGTAATCTGAAATTAGTGTTTGAAGATGTGTTGAAAATCGTCAATTTCATCAAGTCCAGGGATGTGAATTCATGCATATTCAGGGAGCTGTGCAAGGAAATGGGAGAGCAGTATCAAGTTCTGCTCTACAACACCGATATTCGCTGGTTGTCACGAGCCAAGGTTGTACATCGAGCCATTGAGATCTGAACGGCTCTTCAGAAATTTCTGAAACCAGAAGAATCTCCTTTTGCTACCAAGTTCACTGAACAGTGATAATTTGCAACTCCAGAGCCAAAACACGACTGTCATTGATGCCCATCACACTGTGACTGCATTTCTGGGAAAACTGAGACTCTGGATTCGACACTTGTAGAAAGTAGTGATCGCTCAGTTTCCCACCCTAGACCAGTTTGTTGAGGAGAATAGTTATGATACTGGATCACTTTTACACACCATCAACAAAGAGACGAGCAACCATTTGAAGGGGCTTGAAACAAGCATACAGCACTACTTACCAGAAAGTGACCTAAAAACAGCCAGGCAAACGATGCCAGGCTGGCACTTTCAACCACAAAGCCAAAAATTCCTAAACTAGCTTCAAGTATGCAACTCCATCCATCCCACTGATGTTCTTGACATCTTTGGCAATATTCATTAGAAATGCACAATGATCAAATACAATAATTAAAAGTGTAATTCAGTGTAAGTAAATTATATAAATAAATTGTAAATAAATAAAGTGCAGTGTATCTCTAGTTTAATTTAGCCATATATATAAATGTTGAAAACATTTTGTGAAAGGGGTAACATGCTTAATGTGGCATGTTAAATTGGGTAACAAGCTGAAAAAGTTTGGGAACCACTGATCTAAGAAGTATAAGAAGTTGTATCTGTTTTTAAATCAGGGTTTATTTGAAAGTTCCCCTCCTTTGTTATCCAACTGTTGTGTACAAAACTTGATTTTGCCTGATGACAATCACTAGGTAAAGTATATTTCACTTTGTGTTTTGTTAAATGGTACATTTAACCAGACGTTCATAGCAGTAAAACATATTGAATACATTTATGTAACTATTGTTGTTTCTTGTTAATTATAGAAGCAGATATTTATTTAAATGAAAGTAAATTAATACACGTCAATTTAACGTGATTATACTTGTTTGAAATAAATACTAATATTTAGTTTGAAGTGTTTTGGAGATAGTGATATAAATATGAATTACCAAATTGGAAGAAATTTTATTATAAATGCACTCTCATATTACACCTGACTAGTTTGAGGAAAAGCGGTTTCTGCACCAGTGATGAGGAAGATGTCACATGATTTGTGTTTACCTTTCAGCTTACCTATCTGTGCTACTAACAAACTTGTGGATGAGTTGAAAGCAACATTTGATGATGATGGAGATGGCCAATTAAATGAAGAAGAACAAGCTGAGTTGATAACAGGTTTATTGTTACATCCAAGCTATGTTCTATTAAAGGTGTGGACACTGTAGTAGGATTACATAATATATTGTGTATTTATGTATGTGTGCTGAAGTCCATTTTTTGGTTAAGAAAGACCTATTTGAATTTTTTTACTTAAAAGTGTTTCAAAACATTATATCTTATTGCTAAAACTTTTAAACCTGCAATACTGTTCTTCTGTTCTTAATTGTCATTTATCAAGGTTTTCCTGGAACTGATGATGATGAAGAAAACAGCTGGTTAGAACCTTCTTCAAACAGTGTTTTACATTCAGTGGTGTTTTTCATGGTGAATGATATATTTAAATGTGTAAGTTTAACATATAAATATTAATAGGTACATTCTTTAGTTCCAGGACACTGTAAACACCAATTTTCCTCTTCCTAATTACCAAGGAACCTGTGGAAGGCTGGCTGTTTGGGAAGGTGGTGTGACCCCCCTCAAGGATCACCTTCAGGAATCATTTGAGGAGCGAGCTGGACTTGCATCTCAGATTCTGCAACTTGTAGACGATTTCCAGGTGTGTTTAGTAAAGTAGTGACAAGCTTGAAAATAATTATGTGAAGTAATGAGTAATGCAATAGGTATCAATCGGTAGCAGTAATAGGTATCATTTGATAACAGTAATAAGTAATGCAATAGGTATCAATCGGTAGCAGTAATAGGTATCATTTGATAACAGTAATAAGTAATGCAATAGGTATCATTTGGTAACAGTAATAGGTATCATTTGATAACAGTAATAAGTAATGTAATAGGTATCATTTGGTAACAGTAATAAGTAATGTAATAGGTCTCATTTGATAACAGTAATAGGTAATGCAATAGGTATCATTTGGTAACGGTAATAGGTATCATTTGATAACAGTAATAAGTAATGTAATAGGTATCATTTGGTAACAGTAATAGGTATCATTTGATAACAGTAATAAGTAATGTAATAGGTCTCATTTGATAACAGTAATAGGTAATGCAATAGGTATCATTTGGTAACGGTAATAGGTATCATTTGATAACAGTAATAAGTAATGTAATAGGTATCATTTGGTAACAGTAATAGGTATCATTTGATAACTAATAGGTAATGTAATAGGTATCATTTGGTAACGGTAATAGATAATGCAATAGGTATCATTCAGTAACAGTAATATAAAAAGTAAACAGAGGGTTATAAGTTGTATTTTTAGAATTTGTTAGAATACTTCCATTTAAAGATTTATATAGTTTCTATTAGGTTTCCTTTTTGTTTTTTAGCTGTTTTATGTTGTTTATTTTTTATTGTTGAAAAGGTATGTTTTATGTACAGACTGACTAACAAAGAGGTATGTAGCCAGAAAGGTTTTGGTAAACTTTGGTTTTTAATCTGTATTGCAGCTTTATTTATTTCAATAATTGTGAGTTAGAAGTAACTTCCGAGTGTAACATAGAGTAGCAGAAAGGGTTGTTTATTGTGGCCGTGAACATTGGATCACATGGATTGTAAACCAGTGAACAGTAAACTTTATCTGCTTCATTGTAAACTGTCAATACTGTTTGTCAGCTGTAATGTAATTATTTTGAAGTGATTTAATCATTGTGATCTTCAAGCATTGTCATATTTTTTAACTACAGTTCTCTCATGTTTGTAAACCTAAACTTTTACCATGGTATTTTTAATTTTTGGTTCCTGGGTGTGCACATATTTTTTTCATTTTTCTGTAAATGTATTCTGACTTTATTTTTCTCATAATTTTTTCCCTGTTCGTTATCTAACAAATTAACCTATTAATTGTGAAATTTTACTTGTTTTTTAACTTTCATTACATTTGGTTCATGTTACATCATGTGTAGTAAATATATTTTTTGTAATACTGCAACACCCAGTGCAAGGAACCATGTAAAAACTATTTATATCAGAAACGATGAACGAGTTACTTTTGTTACTTCTGGGTTTGAAAAGGTCTTGCACTGCTTTATTTTGTTTTATTTGTATTTATGTTATGTTGGAGAATTATTTTTCATGACAGTGAAAATATATTTTTTTAAAGATTTGTATTTTACTTCAACAATGTACATTTAATCAGTCCATTTTACTGTGTGAGTGATCTGCTGTCTTGTATATTGTATCTGACTATTTCTGATTTTATTTTAACAATGTACATTTAATCAGTCCATTTCACTGTGTGAGTGATCTGCTGTCTTGTATATTGTGTCTGACTATTTCTGATTTTATTTTAACAATGTACATTTAATCAGTCCATTTCACTGTGTGAGTGATCTGCTGTCTTGTATATTGTGTCTGACTATTTCTGATTTTATTTTAACAATGTACATTTAATCAGTCCATTTCACTGTGTGAGTGATCTGCTGTCTTGTATATTGTGTCTGACTATTTCTGATTTTATTTTAACAATGTACATTTAATCAGTCCATTTTACTGTGAGTGATCTGCTGTCTTGTATATTGTATCTGACTATTTCTGATTTTATTTTAACAATGTACATTTAATCAGTCCATTTCACTGTGTGAGTGATCTGCTGTCTTGTATATTGTGTCTGACTATTTCTGATTTTATTTTAACAATGTACATTTAATCAGTCCATTTCACTGTGTGAGTGATCTGCTGTCTTGTATATTGTGTCTGACTATTTCTGATTTTATTTTAACAATGTACATTTAATCAGTCCATTTCACTGTGTGAGTGATCTGCTGTCTTGTATATTGTGTCTGACTATTTCTGATTTTATTTTAACAATGTACACTTAATCAGTCCATTTCACTGTGTGAGTGATCTGCTGTCTTGTATATTGTGTCTGACTATTTCTGATTTTATTTTAACAATGTACATTTAATCAGTCCATTTCACTGTGTGAGTGATCTGCTGTCTTGTATATTGTGTCTGACTATTTCTGATTTTATTTTAACAATGTACATTTAATCAGTCCATTTTACTGTGTGAGTGATCTGCTGTCTTGTATATTGTATCTGACTATTTCTGATTTTATTTTAACAATGTACATTTAATCAGTCCATTTCACTGTGTGAGTGATCTGCTGTCTTGTATATTGTATCTGACTATTTCTGATTTTATTTTAACAATGTACATTTAATCAGTCCATTTCACTGTGTGAGTGATCTGCTGTCTTGTATATTGTGTCTGACTATTTCTGATTTTATTTTAACAATGTGCATTTAATCAGTCCATTTCACTGTGTGAGTGATCTGCTGTCTTGTATATTGTGTCTGACTATTTCTGATTTTATTTTAACAATGTACATTTAATCAGTCCATTTTACTGTGTGAGTGATCTGCTGTCTTGTATATTGTATCTGACTATTTCTGATTTTATTTTAACAATGTACATTTAATCAGTCCATTTCACTGTGTGAGTGATCTGCTGTCTTGTATATTGTATCTGAGTATTTCTGATTTTATTTTAACAATGTACATTTAATCAGTCCATTTCACTGTGTGAGTGATCTGCTGTCTTGTATATTGTGTCTGACTATTTCTGATTTTATTTTAACAATGTACATTTAATCAGTCCATTTCAATGTGTGAGTGATCTGCTGTCTTGTATATTGTATCTGACTATTTCTGATTTTATTTTAACAATGTACATTTAATCAGTCCATTTCACTGTGTGAGTGATCTGCTGTCTTGTATATTGTATCTGAGTATTTCTGATTTTATTTTAACAATGTACATTTAATCAGTCCATTTCACTGTGTGAGTGATCTGCTGTCTTGTATATTGTGTCTGACTATTTCTGATTTGGCTCTGAATCAGTGATGTCGAGAAACCCACTTGTTGAGAATTTTTATATGCAAAAACGGCTCGTTTCAGGTTTTGTGAACCTGACGATGACCGAAGAAGGTCGAAACGTTGTTCGCTCTTCTATTTAAAATATTTTCTGAACCCAAAACGAGCCGTTTTTGCATATAAAAATGATTTGTCTCTGGTTTATTGTTTTTGTTTTTCAAAATGTAAAAGAGAAACAAAAAGACGAGGATATTGTTGTGTAATTATTTAACAAGGAAATACACTATAAAATCAGATCTAACAATTTTTTTGTGTAGCAACTTGTTTTATTCAGTTTTTCTTTGTACAAATATAAACACAATACAAACAAGCAGATCTATGAACAGTAATATTTACTTAGATTTTAATCCTAATGTTGGTAACTGTGTTGCTGAAACTTGTCTCATGTAAATAGTAATAAACATTTTATCTTTCTAAAAAAATGTTGGTTTTTGTGTTTTTTTTTTATTCTTAAGCTTAGGTCTAGTTTAAATTTTAATCATTTCATACATTTTGAATCAGCTCACAAACCCTTTTGGAATCCTAATTAATTTCTTTTAATGCAACTAAAATAGATCTATATCTATAGAATATATTAATTTAATATTTCTTCTCTTTGTTGGGATGTATTGATAAAATTTCATCCATCAGATTTTCTTTTCATTTTTATATACCATCCTGTTGTTTACAAGTTTGTGTGGTGATTATATTTACATAACAAAAAAAGGTTGAACAAACCTTAGAATACTAAGATACATTCAGATCTGTTTGTTCGTGTTATGTTGCCATCTGTTTTCATTGTTATGTCATGATTGGAAAACAGTCTGCATCATAGACAAAAAATATTTTTTCCTGTATAGAATGAAGACCCCAATTGGTATTTTCTATATACAGAGTTCTCATATAACAGTTTATCAGTTACCAAGGAAGGGGAGATTTTACTCACAGACCTGCAGGATGTAGCTATTATAGACAAAACTCTCTTTACCCCCAGTAAGTACTTCTTCATTTTAATACTGGATAGAAACTGTATTCATATCCTTCTCCAAACATATATAAAATATCATGACATCTATTTTGTTTGTTAAGGATAATACTAAGCACTTTTATTGTATGTTTTTGTGAGCATTAGGGATAAAAATCGTATCGAATTTTTAATAAAGGGAAACATCTGTGAAAATCTGCCAAACATCTTCCATAACTACAGTTTTTAAAGTTCTTACATCCAAAGTTTTTTCTCAGCTCAAATGAACAAATAAATATAATAAAAAAATGTTTTTGATAAATAATTTGAATGTGAATATGAATGGTTAAAATATGAGAAATACATCAAAATGGAGGCTTGTGTTACCCAAAAACTGGTAGAAACTTTACAACTGGCCATTAATCTAGTTGTAAAGCAGCTTCATTTATTTATAAGGAAACAAATCAAGGTATAAAAATTAATACACAGGAACTTAATGTTCATTTTAACATTATAGAAACAGAAAAACTCAAACTGTTTACTTTTTTCTTAGCAGAGGACCTGATTTCAGGGACCAATGAGCGATTATGCAATGAAATTTGCTTCCAGAAGTTTACTCGTGACATCTTGACGAGCCCGAACGTTACAGATGTCTGTTCTCAGCTGAGACATTATGGACAGTTGATGTATGCTATTGTATGTAAAGAGATTCTTTCAGACCTTGAGGAGCACAAGATGGAGGGTTTCTTTAATTACGAGAAAAACAAAGACCAACAGAAATCTAGATACTCTGGTGAGTGAATGTTAAAACCAAAGTTTTTATTCTTTCTGAGCTGCTTCAGTGTTAATAACTGGCCCAATCTCCCATTTACTCAACGAAGTCATCAAGTATAACTTGATAGCAAGTCATTATTAGGCACAAGATATATACCTCTGCTGCAGTTGTCTATGGTAAAGATTTCTGTGGGTTTGTGAGTTGTTCTTAAGCTCAGAAACAAAGGCTCCACGAACAGTCCAAATCTGGGACATTAGTACAGGAGTTACACCAATCTCTACAACCATTATACTAGGACAACCAATGGCATTTCTAGAATGTTTGTTTTATAAGGTTGATTTGATTTAGTGTTTTATGGCACAAAGCAACGAGGCTATCTGCGCCGTTTTATAAGGGGGCAAAAAAGTAGCTTGAGGGGGTGTCAGTGGGAGTCACAATATAAATCTGTTATCTGTATCCTTGTTTTAGACTTGTAGTCAGAGGGATCAAATTCATCAAAATGTAGGTCAGAACTAAGTGTTTAATAACTTTAGCTTTGACATCTTTTGTAGAAGCTCCATTGGTACTCTGGACTAATGTTTCCAATGCCAGTAGATGGCCCAAGAGCATCACAGACACAAACCACCTTACCTCATGATTCTGTTTCATTCTTATCTGTCCAAAGTACATCGGATCTGTTTCAGCTCATCACGCCTCATGTTCCATTCACTGATGCTTGTTGTGTGTGTGATGCTAACTGATATGTCACTCAGTAAAATAGTTGTCAGTTAAGGACTTTAGCTGGACTCCAGCAACATTTTGTTCCTATACTAATTGTTTTTATAATGTACACCTCAGTGGTCCTTAAATCTCACTATAACTCCATGAACTTTGTTTTACCATCTGTATCACAGTCCTCTAGAAAATAACAGAGATGCCAATCATCACAATTTGACTGTAATCATTATGATTTTAGTGTATACATTACAACTATACGCTCATACAGACAAATATTACGACTTGTTGCAACTCCCAAATTATTATATATTATATAGACCTATACAATACAGTGATAAATTGTTCCCCCAGGGCTAGAAAGGGGTGAAAAAAAAACTTCTTGTGAGATACAATAAATTTTGATAATAAATAAAAGATGTAGTCCAAATGGATACTTGTGATAATCATGTTTGTGTTTGAAATAATAAAAAAATATTTGTATCTCCGACGTCTACCAATAGTTTGAGTGCTGTGCTTCTCCGTATTGGATACATGGGGAATTCATAGTTACGTCATCAGTGCTTGTTAGCCAGTCAGCTCTCGCATTGATGGGTATTTCTCGTTTTCTAAGAGGCATAGAAACACCAATTCGATCATTCACAAGATGGAAAAGAAGAGGCTTCATTCACCAGATTGTCTTGTTTTTGGCAAATCTGAAAGGACTACAACTGTGAATAAAAAATTTAGGAAAGAGTATAGTGCAAAATATCCAGTTATTGCATCAAAAGTCAGTGATAGTCATGTGCTTTATACAGTTTGTCACATCAATTTTTCTGTGGCACATGGTGGTATAAACGATTGCTCCAGACATACAAAATTTTACCAACAAAAGGCTGACAAAAATGATGCAGATACTGACATTTATAAGTAAGAATTCAGAATATGAAACCATAGATGCAGAAGTGATGCTCACACAATTCTTCGTTGCTCATAATTTACCCCTAGCTGTAACCAATGAAGAATTTTGTTTATTGATTAAATACACAAAACACAGTCATAAATGAGCAATATATAGCAGTTATAATAATAAACAGCTTAGACACATTGGTCAGGCCTAGTAGCCGCAAATGATAAATGGCTCTGTCTACAATCATTACGCTCCGTCATTTGAAATAATTGGCATCTCTGAAATAAGTGTTTTTGGATATTCTTCAACAGTCTTGGCAAACAATGATTTCACCACTGACCCAAGTATAAGAGCTTTCAATGGACATGTGTGTGTATGTATATGTATATATAAATTCTCTATAGTTTTAAAACTATCATTTGTTGATTCACTTATCAAACTGATTAACTTTGTGCGAGTCTTCTTGGACTTGTATCCAACATTTAAGTCACTTAGAGCCATATCCATATACTTCCAATAATTTCAGCAAGGAAATGCACATCATAATTAAAGTCTGCTTTGGCAGTATGTTTCCCAAAGAAGTCAGTTGTTGGTTTATGAACTTTCATTGCTAAAATTTAGGATTCATTTCACCACAATGAACAGAGTGTAAATAGTCTGTTGTATAGCTGTGTGCTCAGACAGTCACAACTGGAGGTATTGCCAGGTGCTGGCACATGGGTCTCTTGTCCTGTTTCTATTCAAAAGTGCATCAAATCTCCAGTGGGTGTTTTGAAAAACCAAACAGAAAGCCATGGTTGATGTTATATTGATGCACTAAAATTACCATGTCTGTGGCACCAAGCCTCAAACCTCCTCCGACAATGTCCTCATGATGTCTTTACATCATGAGGAACTTCTGTCATCATCTCGACTACTGCATCTTCCTTCTCACCAATTAGTTTACCTACTGATATCATTATAGTATCTTTTAGTTTGGGTGACATTCAAATGTATTGACCCTGAAACTATAGCAACCTGGATCAAAAATGACAGGATTTGAAAACTTGAGCTAATTAGCTCATAGTATAGTCATGGTATAGTATAGTATAGTCATGATATAGTATAGTATAGTCATGATATAGTATAGTTTAGTCATGGTATAGTATAGTATAGTCATGGTATAACCACTCATAGAATGGTCCCAAGATTTTTTAGCTCATAGCTCTGTCGTCTCTTGACCAATTTGAGATCTAATTACAGATTTGGACTCAAGAGGTCAAACTATTTGATTAATGTATTGAACTGTGCCCAAGGTCTCATTGGTTAATTTACTGTAATATTGCTTAATATTATTTCAGGTTGAGAGTAGATTGGTAGAGATTCTGATCAGAGTAATGAAGTCAGTTCATGTATGCACACACACGTGATATTACTGGTGCACAAAAATGCACTGTCATTTCTTCTGAAAATTCTATTGGCAGGACCCCTTTTCTGTTTATCTGTGGATACTTTGCCCTGCATTCTTATCTGTACTGTTTATATAGTTGTCATTGCAACAGAATTCACCTGTGCTGGTTTTATCTTGGTCTAAATGTATTAGTGAAATTGAGCATTTGTCTTCTTGCTATGGTACGCTAGTAAACTTGAATATTGAGAGGTCCAAGAACTGTCTTTCACTTCCTTTCTCTCTCTGAGTTTGCCAACCTATATTAATTAGTAAGTGAGGTCTTGAGCTATCTACTTTGTTGTAGAACACTAGTTGCATGTATAATTAGCTGTTTTGAAACCAGAATGTCATGAACATTCGTATTTAAATGGGAAGTATTTGTTTGAAGGTTTTCTTTGGTGATGTTATTATAGAAATATTATGTTATTGTTTTTTAACTTCTCAGTGATGTAGGTTGTATACTACAAGTGTGCTGCATTTACTTTATATGTAGGATTACAATAATGAGCCTTTATACAAAAAATTGTTGTATACTTTGACTGTGATTGGAGTGACTAACATCTCTGTTGCTTGCCATGGAGGCAAGTTATGGTAAAGTGATAGACAAATGTTTTAGCCTTGCTTAGGACTTAGTAGGGTTCCATGGTAGTAGCCCTCTGATTGGCCACAAGTGAATTTAATGAAGCCAGGGTTATTGTTTCTGAGAGAGATTTGTTTAGTTAATTAAAAGCCTACTTGCGATAATATTCACACGACAGGTCAAAATGTCAGGCATTCCACTGACTCTAGAATGTGCAGCAGTTGCTACTTATATATGCTGGATTCCTGTAATCACGTGCTCCCAGTTCAACACTGTAATCCCTGTGGTTTGGAAAAGTTAACACAAGATTATGCAGGCTTCCTGGACATGTATTTTCTTAGGCTGACTAAGTCTGCACATTCGTCTGTCTCCCATTAGAAAAGCTGCATATGAAGATTAACTATTTAGATGGAGAGAAATTGGAAACAAGTAATATAAATCTTATTTTGGAAACAGAAAAATTGTTAGAAATTAATTACACTAATTTCAAAATTTGATACAGATTTGTGGTGTTATTGTTGAAAGGATTGTAGAATTGTGTGGTATGTTATTGTTGAAAGGATTGTAGAATTGTGTGGTATGTTATTATTGAAAGGATTGTAGAATTGTGTGGTATGTTATTGTTGAAATCCTTGTAGAATTGTGTGGTATGTTATTGTTGAAAGGCTTGTAGAATTGTGTGGTATGTTATTGTTGAAATCCTTGTAGAATTGCTCCACAATTACTTTTAGCAATGAGTGATATAAGTAGCTCAGAGCTTTGGTAGTGGGTGATATAAGTAGCTCAGAGCTTTGGTAGGAAGTGATATAAGTAGCTCAGAGCTTTGGTAGGAAGTGATATAAGTAGCTCAGAGCTTTGGCTGCGAGTGATATAAATAGCTCAGAGCTTTGGTAGCGAGTGATTTAAGTAGCTCAGAGCTTTGGTAGTGTGTGATATAAAGAGCTCAAAGCTTTGGTAGCAAGTGATATAAATAGCTCAGAGCTTTGGTAGCGAGTGATATAACTGGCTCAGAGCTTTGGTAGCGAGTGATATAACTGGCCCAGAGCTTTGGTAGCGAGTGATATAACTGGCTCAGAGCTTTGGCTATGAGTGATATAAGTGGCTCATAGCTTTGGTAGTGAGTGATATAAATAGCTCAAAGCTTTGGTAGTGAGTGATATAAGTAACTCAAAGCTTTGGTAGCGAATGATATAAATAGCTCAAAGCTTTGGTAGCAAGTGATATAAGTAGCTCAGAGCTTTGGCAGCGAGTTATATAAGTAGCTTAGAGCTTTGGTAGCGAGTGATATAAAGAGCTCAAAGCTTTGGTAGCGAGTGATATAAATAGCTCAAAGCTTTGGTAGTGAGTGATATAAGTAGCTCAGAGCTTTGGCTGCGAGTGAAACAGTTAACCATTTTCATACCTATGAAATAATTTAAATTGATGGATTAATTTAAACCTGTACCATCACTAGGGACAGGTACTTTTAATTGTAGTAGATAGATGGGACGGATTTTTAAAAGTAAAGATTTTTTGTGTTTTCCATGTGAATGTTTAAAAAGGATCTTTTTGTACTCACTCTGTAGTTTGTTTTTTTTCCTTTCCATCTTGGCTGATTTCTTCAGCAGTGACCACCATCACCAGACAGATTGTTGACTCATACAGTTCATATCTTATAGGTCTTCTTCATTCACCTCCTGAGAAAGATAAGGAAAATATTGAAGAGGTTCTACGAGAGTGTGTTCAGGAGACGTCAGCTGGAGGACGGAACCAGGCTGTGGAGGACCTACAAGATATACTGGAGAATTACCTTTCTTATAATGATTTAGATCACGAAAATGATGATGGCTATGAAGAAGATAATAATGACAAAGAAAGTGAGAACTACTGAAAGTGGATGAGTGGAATACGTGGGTCTTACTTTTAACTGTGTTGCTGAAAGGATTTCTAGGTCGCCTAACTTGCTGTATCCACTCTGTTCGGATGAACCTGTCATGCTTTTTGCAAGCTTGACTCTTGTTGTGTAGTTGGGGTAATTATATCTCTCTTTTCTTACCATTGTGAGATTAAAGCTTTTCTCTTCTCTTGTGTAAAGCAACTGGTTTTGGTTCAAATCAGGATTCAAAAGTCTTGAACACATTTCACCTTTTGTCTCTAATCTTTGACCAATGTCTAAATTTCGTGTGTTGGTTTCATTCTCTGATCTGCTCTGTAATGTTTCTTCAGAATTTGCTATGCTCGACATGATGATGAATGGGTGATGTTTGCTGTGTTGTTTTAACTTTGATGCTGTTATGTTGGAGAATCTATAGGTTTAGGACACAGTTTAAATGTCTCAATTTTATTTATGCTGTTCTGAACATAACCAATAACAAAGTTTCGTTGACTGGAAAAGTTTACTGCAGTGCACTTGTTTTATATTTGAAAACTTTGTCAGTGTTTTATTCTTCACCACATTGTACAGTAACTGTGGTTCTTCTGTAATAACAAAACAGTTACCTGGAATAGAGAGATTAGTTTTGTTTTAGGGACTTGAATATGTACGTACATATACATGTGGGTACACATTGTAGTTCTGATATAGGTAATTGTTTTTTTTAAAGATGTGTATTTAAAACAATGGTAAATTTTGTACAGCTTTCCTGTGAAAATACGTGAAGTACTTTGTTTAAGAAAAACGTTTGATAGTTGTAACTTTGAGTGCCAAAAGTATGATATAGAATGATCATTGGAGCTGAAAACAAAGCATAATTTCTTTTGTTTTCTGTTATAATAGAATATCTGAAGCTAAGGGAAATGTTGTTCTACATGTACTTTCAATTTATTAAGTATGAAGGCCAGAAGGACTGCTGGTATTTATGAATTATTACTCGAACATGAATCAAGGTTCTCTAACAAAACAAAAGTAAAATGTTCTGTATTAGTGGTAAGTTATGCTGATAACTGGAATTATGAACAAGCCCTATAAGGAGTTCTGTGATAGTTGTTTTTCATTTACATGCCATTTTAAGTCAGAAACACACACACATATATATAATGCTTCTGTAAGGTTAACTAATTTTCCAATTTTAATAAGTTTGTTTATAGAGACAGATGGTTATAGTCTTCATATTTCTTAGTTATTGGGAAGATATCCGTATTAAACCACTTGAATGTATTATGTATTTTAAAATAGTATAACAGTTTTTATTTATTGTTCAAATGTAATTGTAACCAGATTATTTTTTACAATCTGTCATTTTTTAGTTTTATCATTCTGATTTTACTCTTACAGCATTCAAGTATTTGTGCTTAGGTTCGAATATTCCCTGAACTTTTGCACACTTTTCGTGTTTTGCTATAATATTATTTTTTAAGATCTGTTAATGCAGCCCATGTAATCTAATTAATTTAATGAATTTATATTTAACTGTTTTTTTAATGACTTCAATCTAACTCTGCATTTTCTGACTGAAGATATTCTATTGCAAGCCTTGAAACAGCCCAATAACAAAATATTCTCGCTCTCTTGGGGCAGTGAACTATACAAGAACATATTTTATGAAATAATAAAAAGTTTATAAGGTGCTATGACATTACTTTGGGAGTTTTTGAGAACCCAAACCATAGTTAAGATAGTATTTTAACTGTAAGTTTCTTAGTTTTGAACCCAGAGGGCTGGGGAAGACATCGCATGGTATCTGTAACACAAACGTTCAATTTTGTAGTTCATCTAAACCACATAAGATATAACATATGGTGTATTGTGGTTACCATAAGTCATAGATTAATTCTCCATATTCAGCATATGGTGTATTGTGGTTACCATAAGTCATAGATTAGTTCTCCACATTCAGCATATGCTGTATTGTGGTTACCATAAGTCATAGATTAGATCTTCATATTCTTAATTTTCTCCTGTGTTTGGCCCATAGAAATCTTATGCAGTAAGAAATAGTTGCATCAGTTATGCATTATGATTGGTCAGCAATGTGAAGTGTTTGTTAACTTCCTATCATTTTTATTACATCCATATGTATGATTAGTATGTGTTTAAAAACTTAATGTGTTAAGACCACAAACAGTTTTACATCCAATTCCAGAAGATGTTATGGAGAACTATTGTAGTTTGAACTTTGCAAGCAAGACATTCACCTTGAAAACAGGTTATTGTAATGCTGTATTTAAATCGTGATGATTTGATAACTTTTATTGTTTTATGTGATTATATTAAAATATTGGTAGTTATGTTAATTTTGTAGTGAAAATTTCAGCTATTCCAGAGAAGCTGAAATATAAACATAAATTCAAAATAATACTTCACTGATCTGTGTAAATAATAACTAAGTAACAGTTTTTACAGTCCTCCTTAATGGTAAAATATTAATATTATAAAATAAGTGATCCAGAGCCTGTTACACGTGGCTTTTCCAGGCTTACTCGATATCACTAAGTAAAAATAACAGATCCAGAACTGACTTGTTGCACAAGGCTTTCTCAATCCTCATTCACATCACTAAGTAAAAATAACAGATCCAGAACTGACTTGCTGCACAAGGCTTTCTCAATCCTCATTCACATCACTAAATAAAAATAACAGATCCAGAACTGACTTGTTGCACAAGGCTTTCTCAATCCTCATTCATATCACTAAATAAAAATAACATCCCGAACCGACTTGTTGCACAAGGCTTTCTCAATCCTCATTCATATCACTAAATAAAAATAACAGATCCAGAACTGACTTGTTGCACAAGGCTTTCTCAATCCTCATTCACATCACTAAATAAAAATAACAGATCCAGAACTGACTTGTTGCACAAGGCTTTCTCAATCCTCATTCATATCACTAAGTAAAAATAACAGATCCAGAACTGACTTGTTGCACAAGGCTTTCTCAATCCTCATTCACATCACTAAATAAAAATAACATCCAGAACCAACTTGTTGCACAAGGCTTTCTCAATCCTCATTCATATCACTAAATAAGAATAACAGATCCAGAACTGACTTGTTGCACAAGGCTTTCTCAATCCTCATTCATATCACTAAATAAAAATAACATCCAGAACCAACTTGTTGCACAAGGCTTTCTCAATCCTCATTTATATCACTAAATAAAAATAACAGATCCAGAACTGACTTGTTGCACAAGGCTTTCTCAATCCTCATTCATATCACTAAATAAAAATAACATCCAGAACCAACTTGTTGCACAAGGCTTTCTCAATCCTCATTCACATCACTAAATAAAAATAACATCCAGAACCAACTTGTTGCACAAGGCTTTCTCAATCCTCATTCATATCACTAAATAAAAATAACAGATCCAGAACCGACTTGTTGCACAAGGCTTTCTCAATCCTCATTCATATCACTAAATAAAAATAACATCCAGAACTGACTTGTTGCACAAGGCTTTCTCAATCCTCATTCATATCACTAAATAAAAATAACATCCAGAACCAACTTGTTGCACAAGGCTTTCTCAATCCTCATTCATGTCACTAAATAAAAATAACAGATCCAGAACTGACTTGTTGCACAAGGCTTTCTCAATCCTCATTCATATCACTAAATAAAAATAACACATCCAGAACCGACTTGTTGCACAAGGCTTTCTCAATCATTCATATCACTAAATAAAAATAACATCCAGAACCGACTTGTTGCACAAGGCTTTCTCAATCCTCATTCATATCACTAAATAAAAATAACATCCAAAACCGACTTGTTGCACAAGGCTTTCTCAATCCTCATTCATATCACTAAATAAAAATAACATCCAGAACTGACTTGTTGCACAAGGCTTTCTCAATCCTCATTCATATCACTAAATAAAAATAACACATCCAGAACTGACTTGTTGCACTAGGCTTTCTGAATCCTCATTCATATCACTAAATAAAAATAACAGATCCAGAACCGACTTGTTGCACAAGGCTTTCTCAATCCTCATTCACATCACTAAATAAAAATAACAGATCCAGAACTGACTTGTTGCACAAGGCTTTCTCAATCCTCATTCATATCACTAAATAAAAATAACATCCAGAACTGACTTGTTGCACAAGGCTTTCTCAATCCTCATTCATATCACTAAATAAAAATAACACATCCAGAACTGACTTGTTGCACTAGGCTTTCTGAATCCTCATTCATATCACTAAATAAAAATAACAGATCCAGAACCGACTTGTTGCACAAGGCTTTCTCAATCCTCATTCACATCACTAAATAAAAATAACAGATCCAGAACTGACTTGTTGCACAAGGCTTTCTCAATCCTCATTCATATCACTAAATAAAAATAACATCCAGAGCCGACTTGTTGCACAAGGCTTTCTCAATCCTCATTCATATCACTAAATAAAAATAACATCCAGAACCGACTTGTTGCACAAGGCTTTCTCAATCCTCATTCATATCACTAAATAAAAATAACATCCAGAACCGACTTGTTGCACAAGGCTTTCTCAATCCTCATTCTTATCACTAAACAAAAAATAATAGATCCAGATCCAACTTATAACATAAGGCTTTATCTAAATCTAAAGAAACAGTAAAATACATTAAAATCCTGTAAGGCTGGTCAACAGCGTTAAGTAAGTTGTAATAAAAAGTTAACACACAAGATGATGCATTGAAGGTACAATGAATAAAAAAAGTTTTAAGAGCTGATTATTTTTCATCAAGAAAATACAGAATAATTTATTCTTGTGAAATAGAATAACTAATTGTTTGAAAAAGCTGAAGTCATTTTGTTTTTTAACTTTGTACTAAATAAAACTCATGGACTCGGGTTTTTTATCACTCACAACTTCTTTGCACAGTGGGAGTGACTGTTTTGAACGATGTCACAGCCAACCCTTGTTGTCATAATTCCTGTTGTAGTTTACAGTCTGCCCCAGCAACCAAACCCGAGCGTACTGCTTACAGCATACAACTTTCATGATGACGAGAAACCAAATTGAAGTAAAGATGTATTCATCTTTACAGCTAGTACGGATATTAAAATTTTAATTGAAATGAAGTACAGAACATCATTTCAACCCCTTAAGTCCTTAAATTAACAACTCAACCTGAAGATGACCTGAGAAGGTCTGAGTGTTGTTCTGTGTTTCATTTTAATTAAAGTTTTAATACTAGTACCAGTTGTCTTGAGTGAAGAACTTTCAGATATCCTGTGCTTATTCAGAACAGGTGCAGTCAGTGAGTTAAATATGGTGATATGAAAGCAGTTATCTACCACATATAGTGTATCCCAGTTAGATCTGATTTTCTTTTAAAAAGTTTTCAATGACTTCAACATGTTAAAAATGCATGCACTTTTGTGATGGTTTTGCCAATGGAGTTCTGAATTTTCCCAATAATATTCAATGACTGAAGTCAATGTAGTATGAATTTTTATGTTTAGTTTGGCAGCTCAATTTAATTTGCTCCTAACATCAAAGTAAGTGTGGTTTAATTTAGGGTAATGAGTAAGTAGAATATCGAGTGGTTCAACCTAGTGTAATGAGAGAGCTGAATATCAAGTGGTTCAACCTAGTGTAATGAGAGAACAGAATATCAAGTGGTTCAACCTAGTGTAATGAGGGAACAGAATATCAAGTGGTTCAATCTAGTGTAATGAGTAAGTAGAATATCAAGTGGTTCAACCTAGTGTAATGAGAGAACAGGATATCAAGTGTTTCAACCTAGTGTAACGAGAGAACAGAATATCAAGTGGTTCAACCTAGTGTAATGAGTAAGTAGAATATTGAATGGTTCAACCTAGTGTAATGAGAGAACAGAATATCAAGTGGTTCAACCTTGTGTAATGAGTAAGCAGAATATCAAGTGTTTCAACCTGGTGTAATGAGAGAACAGAATATCAAGTGGTTCAACCTAGTGTAATGAGAGAGCTTAATATCAAGTGGTTCAACCTAGTGTAATGAGAGAGTAGAATATCAAGTGGTTCAACCTTGTGTAATGAGTAAGTAGAATATCAAGTGGTTCAACCTAGTGTAATGAGAGAACAGAATATCAAGTGGTTCAACCTAGTGTAATGAGAGAACAGAATATCAAGTGGTTCAATCTAGTGTAATAAGTAAGTAGAATATCAAGTGGTTCAACCTAGTGTAATGAGAGAGCTGAATATCAAGTGGTTCAACCTAGTGTAATGAGAGAGTAGAATATCAAGTGGTTCAACCTAGTGTAATGAGAGAGCTGAATATCAAGTGGTTCAACCTAGTGTAATGAGAGAGTAGAATATCAAGTGGTTCAACCTTGTGTAATGAGTAAGTAGAATATCAAGTGGTTCAACCTAGTGTAATGAGAGAACAGAATATCAAGTGGTTCAACCTAGTGTAATGAGAGAACAGAATATCAAGTTGTTCAACCTAGTGTAATGAGAGAACAGAATATCAAGTGGTTCAATCTAGTGTAATGAGTAAGTAGAATATCAAGTGGTTCAACCTAGTGTAATGAGAGAACAGAATATCAAGTGGTTCAACCTAGTGTAATGAGAGAGCTGAATATCAAGTGGTTCAACCTAGTGTAATGAGAGAGCTGAATATCAAGTGGTTCAACCTAGTGTAATGAGAGAGTAGAATATCAAGTGGTTCAACCTTGTGTAATGAGTAAGTAGAATATCAAGTGGTTCAACCTAGTGTAATGAGAGAACAGAATATCAAGTGGTTCAACCTAGTGTAATGAGAGAACAGAATATCAAGTGGTTCAACCTAGTGTAATGAGAGAACAGAATATCAAGTGGTTCAATCTAGTGTAATGAGTAAGTAGAATATCAAGTGGTTCAACCTAGTGTAATGAGAGAACAGAATATCAAGTGGTTCAACCTAGTGTAATGAGAGAGCTGAATATCAAGTGGTTCAACCTAGTGTAATGAGAGAGCTGAATATCAAGTGGTTCAACCTAGTGTAATGAGAGAGTAGAATATCAAGTGGTTCAACCTTGTGTAATGAGTAAGTAGAATATCAAGTGGTTCAACCTAGTGTAATGAGAGAACAGAATATCAAGTGGTTCAACCTAGTGTAATGAGAGAACAGAATATCAAGTGGTTCAACCTAGTGTAATGAGAGAGCTGAATATCAAGTGGTTCAACCTAGTGTAATGAGTAAGTAGAATATTGAATGGTTCAACCTAGTGTAATGAGAGAACAGAATATCAAGTGGTTCAACCTTGTGTAATGAGTAAGCAGAATATCAAGTGTTTCAACCTGGTGTAATGAGAGAACAGAATATCAAGTGGTTCAACCTAGTGTAATGAGAGAGCTTAATATCAAGTGGTTCAACCTAGTGTAATGAGAGAGTAGAATATCAAGTGGTTCAACCTAGTGTAATGAGTAAGTAGAATATCAAGTGGTTCAACCTAGTGTAATGAGTAAGTAGAATATTGAATGGTTCAACCTAGTGTAATGAGAGAGCTGAATATCAAGTGGTTCAACCTTGTGTAATGAATAAGTAGAATATCAAGTGGTTCAATCTAGTGTAATGAGAGAGCTGAATATCAAGTGGTTCAACCTAGTGTAATGAGAGAACAGAATATCAAGTGGTTCAACCTAGTGTAATGAGTAAGTAGAATATTGAATGGTTCAACCTAGTGTAATGAGAGAACAGAATATCAAGTGGTTCAACCTTGTGTAATGAGTAAGCAGAATATCAAGTGTTTCAACCTGGTGTAATGAGAGAGTAGAATATCAAGTGGTTCAACCTTGTGTAATGAGAGAGCTTAATATCAAGTGGTTCAACCTAGTGTAATGAGAGAGTAGAATATCAAGTGGTTCAACCTAGTGTAATGAGTAAGTAGAATATCAAGTGGTTCAACCTAGTGTAATGAGAGAGCTGAATATCAAGTGGTTCAACCTAGTGTAATGAGTAAGCAGAATATCAAGTGGTTTAACCTGGTATAATGAGTAAGCAGATTATCAAGGAATTGATTGACCATTGTCTTAAGTTACATGTTCATACTTCTCCTAGGTCTTGTACTTTTTCTCATTTTTATGTGTATATTTTGTTTTCAAGCTAAGCAAGATGACTGTAAAGCCTGTTTTACAGTGAACAAAAGTTAAAATTCAGTTCATTAGTCACACACAAAATGTTAACAAAAACAAATTTCTCGTGTATTCGTTAGTCACACAAAACGTTAACAAAAAACCAACTTCTTGTGTATTCATTAGTCACACAAAACATTAACAAAAAACCAACTTCTTGTATTCATTAGTCACACAAAACGTTAACAAAAAACCTACTTCTTGTGTATTCATTAGTCACACAAAACGTTAACAAAAAACCTACTTCTTGTGTATTCATTAGTCGCACAAAACGTTAACAAAAAACCTACTTCTTGTGTATTCATTAGTCACACAAAACGTTAACAAAAAAACCTACTTGTGTATTCATTAGTCACACAAAACGTTAACAAAAAACCTACTTTTCATGTATTCATTAGTCACACAAAACGTTAACAAAAAACCTACTTTTCATGTATTCATTAGTCACACAAAACGTTAACAGAAACCAACTTTTCATGTATTCATTAGTCACACAAAATGTTAACAAAAAACCAACTTTTCATGTATTCATTAGTCACACAAAATGTTAACAAAAAACCAACTTTTCATGTATTCATTAGTCACACAAAATGTTAACAAAAACCAACTTCTCGTGTATTCATTAGTAACACAAAATGTTAACAAAAACCAACTTCTCGTGTATTCATTAGTCACACAAAGTGTTAACAGAAACCAACTTTTCATGTATTCATTAGTCACACAAAATGTTAACAAAAAACCAACTTTTCATGTATTCATTAGTCACACAAAGTGTTAACAGAAACCAACTTTTCATGTATTCATTAGTCACACAAAATGTTAACAAAAAACCAACTTTTCATGTATTCATTAGTCACACAAAATGTTAACAAAAAACCAACTTCTCGTGTATTCATTAGTAACACAAAATGTTAACAAAAACCAACTTCTCGTGTATTCATTAGTAACACAAAATGTTAACAAAAAACCAACTTTTCGTGTATTCATTAGTCACACAAAATGTTAACAAAAAACCAACTTCTCGTGTATTCATTAGTAACACAAAATGTTAACAAAAACCAACTTCTCGTGTATTCATTAGTAACACAAAACGTTAACAAAAAAACAATTTCTCGTGTATTCATTAGTCACACAAAGTGTTAACAGAAACCAACTTTTCATGTATTCATTAGTGACACAAAATGTTAACAAAAAACCAACTTTTCATGTATTCATTAGTCACACAAAATGTTAACAAAAAACCAACTTTTCATGTATTCATTAGTAACACAAAATGTTAACAAAAACCAACTTCTCGTGTATTCATTAGTCACACAAAGTGTTAACAGAAACCAACTTTTCATGTATTCATTAGTCACACAAAATGTTAACAAAAAACCAACTTTTCATGTATTCATTAGTCACACAAAATGTTAACAAAAAACCAACTTTTCATGTATTCATTAGTCACACAAAATGTTAACAAAAAACCAACTTCTCGTGTATTCATTAGTAACACAAAATGTTAACAAAAACCAACTTCTCGTGTATTCATTAGTAACACAAAATGTTAACAAAAACCAACTTCTCGTGTATTCATTAGTCACACAAAGTGTTAACAGAAACCAACTTTTCATGTATTCATTAGTAACACAAAATGTTAACAAAAACCAACTTCTCGTGTATTCATTAGTCACACAAAGTGTTAACAGAAACCAACTTTTCATGTATTCATTAGTCACACAAAATGTTAACAAAAAACCAAATTTCATGTATTCATTAGTCACACAAAATGTTAACAAAAAACCAACTTTTCATGTATTCATTAGTAACACAAAATGTTAACAAAAACCAACTTCTCGTGTATTCATTAGTAACACAAAACGTTAACAAAAAAACAATTTCTCGTGTATTCATTAGTCACACAAAGTGTTAACAGAAACCAACTTTTCATGTATTCATTAGTCACACAAAATGTTAACAAAAAACCAACTTTTCATGTATTCATTAGTCACACAAAATGTTAACAAAAAACCAACTTCTCGTGTATTCATTAGTAACACAAAATGTTAACAAAAACCAACTTCTCGTGTATTCATTAGTAACACAAAATGTTAACAAAAACCAACTTCTCGTGTATTCATTAGTCACACAAAGTGTTAACAGAAACCAACTTTTCCTGTATTCATTAGTCACACAAAATGTTAACAAAAAACCAACTTCTCGTGTATTCATTAGTAACACAAAACGTTAACAAAAAAACAATTTCTCGTGTATTCATTAGTCACACAAAGTGTTAACAGAAACCAACTTTTCATGTATTCATTAGTGACACAAAGTGTTAACAGAAACCAACTTTTCATGTATTCATTAGTCACAAAATGTTAACAAAAAACCAACTTTTCATGTATTCATTAGTCACACAAAATGTTAACAAAAAACCAACTTTTCATGTATTCATTAGTCACACAAAATGTTAACAAAAAACCAACTTCTCGTGTATTCATTAGTAACACAAAATGTTAACAGAAACCAACTTCTCGTGTATTCATTAGTAACACAAAATGTTAACAAAAACCAACTTCTCGTGTATTCATTAGTCACACAAAGTGTTAACAGAAACCAACTTTTCATGTATTCATTAGTCACACAAAATGTTAACAAAAAACCAACTTTTCATGTATTCATTAGTAACACAAAATGTTAACAAAAACCAACTTCTCGTGTATTCATTAGTAACACAAAATGTTAACAAAAACCAACTTCTCGTGTATTCATTAGTAACACAAAATGTTAACAAAAACCAACTTCTCGTGTATTCATTAGTAACACAAAATGTTAACAAAAACCAACTTCTCGTGTATTCATTAGTCACACAAAGTGTTAACAGAAACCAACTTTTCTTTATTCATTAGTCACACAAAATGTTAACAAAAAACCAACTTCTCGTGTATTCATTAGTAACACAAAACGTTAACAAAAAACCAACTTCTCGTGTATTCATTAGTCACACAAAACGTTAACAGAAACCAACTTCTGGTGTGTTTTAAACTTGTGATTTATTTGCAGTTTTTCACCATAGTGTGGCTTTTGTTGTTGTGCCAGTTTGTAAAACATAAACATGGTTGATACAAACAATAATTTGTTGTATTGTTTTATCTGTTATCCCAGTAATTTAATTAACTATGCTATGTAGTAATGTTATTGTCTTCTTTAGTAACTAAGCAGATACTGTGTTGTAATGTTATGTCTATCAGATAAATATGAAAATGTATTTTGTTCTTAAAACATTTAATTTACAGATTTCCATGGGTGTTTTCTGAACTGTTAGAAAAGTGAAAATGTCTTTGAAACTAGTAATTATGATTTGTTAAAACCAACAATATTTATACTGCCACGTGTATTAAATACGTCCATAGGAAACTCTGGCTTATTTCCTTCACTAATGGTATTTATAAAACACCAATACGCATACTAAGAATAATCAGATGGAATTGAGATATGGTACAAAAAATAAACCAGGAGAGTGAATGTCTGCCATCCACTTAGTGTATTTGCACAGCTTTCAAAAAACCATAATGAAATGTAACTTAATAAATCAATTAAATAAAAGTGGATGTTTTCAACAGTTCAAGGTAAGATTCCCTGGACTGTTTTCAAACTTTTAACAATTTGTGAAAACTGCAAAATGTTGACTTTGACATACCAGGTAAACTGCTTGACTGATTAACAAGTTAGCACGCAAAATGCAGAAGTAAAAATAGTTCTCAAACAGACCCAGAACTGAAGTTTCAATAGTTTCTTATTCCTCTCATGAGAATAGGTACATCTTATTTGTGTAGTTCAAGTCATAAATAACCATGTACATCTTTAAAAGAAACCTGAATTCTGTGAAATTAGGAACAACTAATTTTGTTAGATAACTGTGCTCTGTTGTTATCTATACTTTATTGTATTTCTTACGCTCAAGCTATTTTTATTTAACACTATGTAGCTTTTTAGTTCATACATTGTGGAGATATATGAAAAAAATGTTTCTTTGAAGGTTTTACTTCAACCATATTGTACAAAAAATTTGTCATTAAGTGACAACGATTTGTTTCAATGTACAACCAGTAAGTAACAACTGTTCCTTTTAATTTTTAGTGAGATTAAACATAGTGAAAAACGTAATGTTTAAGTTAAACAGGTTCAAACTGAAATTCTGTTTGTATGTTTTTCTTTATATGCATGTATAATGAGAAGGGATACTTTCTGAAATTATGACAAATTTCTTTGTACAGTAGTTGGAAAAATTAGGTATTTCTGTCTGCCTTATTTATGTGGTGGTGTTTACAGTATACTGGTTGATACAGTGTACTGGTTGATACAGTATACTGGTTCATACAGTATACTGGTTGATACAGTGTACTGGTTGATACAGTATACTGGTTGATACAGTGTACTGGTTGATACAGTGTACTGGTTGATACAGTATACTGGTTGATACAGTGTACTGGTTGATACAGTATACTGGTTGATACAGTGTACTGGTTGATACAGTATACTGGTTGATACAGTATACTGGTTGATACAGTGTATCAAGTAACACACACACTCACGTCTCTTGGTTACACAATAATAAAAGTGTCACAGTAACAGTCTAGTTCAGCCAGGCAAACTGGTTAAGATGTTAACATTGTACATTTATAAAGGTTGAAAAACTAAATGCTCTAACTTAGAGACAGCAGCCACACTTTGGTTTGAGTTCATTTCTTATAAAATATTTTCCTTTGAAAATCACCGACTTCAATGTAATAAGTGAGATTTTTTTATTAATGGTTTTTATAAAATAGCTTGAAACAGATGTAATAAAGTGGATTGTGTACGTTTTCATTTGGAGCTAACCCACTTTTTACATTTCTCTGTAACTTGCGTGTCCTATTTGGATTTGGAGTCACGAGGCCTTACTGGCCTGCTTCTCATTTGTTATCTATTAAAAGTAATAGACATTTCTTTTTGTGGTGTTAAAAAGTATCCAGGGGCATAATACTGTTTATGTTATGTGACCAATACCATTAAAAGTGTTTTAGTATGAACCAGTTACATTTAGCAGTTAACCCAAGACTGATTTTATGGTTGATAACTGAATACAGGCATATTGTGATGGTTGATATCTGATTAAATGCCACAGACTGTGGTTAATAGAAGATGGTTAAAGGTTGAACATAAAGCAGTTACAGTTGAATCCTTCTGTTTAACAGAAGACTCACATTATGGCTGATGCTTTATTAGAAAATAAAGGCTTGTGCTTTGCTACAAAACAGATACAGTGTTTTAAAGTGTGTAACTTTCATTTATATTCGCTAGTCATTGTTTGCAAAATTTCCTAAGGTGATGTTGTGTTGGGAGTTCTTTCGTAGACTTTCCCCCTTTTTCACTGATGTATTAAGTTTTTTACAATTTTATCAAAATGGTACAAACTAGTTTTTGGAAAATAAAATGTTATTCAATAATGTTAATTGGGTTGGTTTATTGTAGTTCAAGTGAAGAACTGTCTACACTGGTAAAGTAATGCAATTTGAATTGTTTTCTTTAGGAGACGTGATGACCAATAGCTCACCAAAACGTTTTGTTTGTTGTTGCAGGTCAAAGCAACTTTTAAAGTATAACTACAGAACCATAGTTCTAACAACTACAGAAATATAACTACAGAACTATAGTTCTAACAACTACAGAAGTATAACTACAGAACCATAGTTCTAACAACTACAGAAGTATAACTACAGAACTATAGTTCTAACAACTATATAAGTATAACTACAGAACCATAGTTCTAACAACTATATAAGTATAACTACAGAACCATCGTTCTAACAACTATAGAAGTATAACTACAGAACCATAGTTCTAACAACTATAGAAGTATAACTACAGAACTATAGTTCTAACAACTATAGAAGTATAACTACAGAACTATAGTTCTAACAACTATAGAAGTATAACTACAGAACTACAGTTCTAACAACTATAGAAGTATAACTACAGAACTATAGTTCTAACAACTATAGAAGTATAACTACAGAACCATAGTTCTAACAACTATAGAAGTATAACTACAGAACCATAGTTCTAACAACTACAGAACCATAGTTCTAACAACTATATAAGTATAACTACAGAACCATAGTTCTAACAACTATATAAGTATAACTACAGAACCATCGTTCTAACAACTATATAAGTATAACTACAGAACCATAGTTCTAACAACTATATAAGTATAACTACAGAACCATAGTTCTAACAACTACAGAAGTATAACTACAGAACCATAGTTCTAACAACTACAGAAGTATAACTACAGAACCATAGTTCTAACAACTACAGAAGTATAACTACAGAACCATAGTTCTAACAACTATAGAAGTATAACTACAGAACCATCGTTCTAACAACTACAGAAGTATAACTACAGAACTATAGTTCTAACAACTACAGAAGTATAACTACAGAACCATAGTTCTAACAACTACAGAAGTATAACTACATTACTATAGTTCTAACAACTATATAAGTATAACTACAGAACCATAGTTCTAACAACTATATAAGTATAACTACAGAACCATCGTTCTAACAACTATAGAAGTATAACTACAGAACCATAGTTCTAACAACTATAGAAGTATAACTACAGAACTATAGTTCTAACAACTATAGAAGTATAACTACAGAACTATAGTTCTAACAACTATAGAAGTATAACTACAGAACTACAGTTCTAACAACTATAGAAGTATAACTACAGAACTATAGTTCTAACAACTATAGAAGTATAACTACAGAACCATAGTTCTAACAACTATATAAGTATAACTACAGAACCATAGTTCTAACAACTACAGAACCATAGTTCTAACAACTATAGAAGTATAACTACAGAACTATAGTTCTAACAACTATAGAAGTATAACTACAGAACCATAGTTCTAACAACTACAGAAATATAACTACAGAACTATAGTTCTAACAACTACAGAAGTATAACTACAGAACTATAGTTCTAACAACTACAGAAGTATAACTACAGAACCATCGTTCTAACAACTACAGAACTATAGTTCTAACAACTATATAAGTATAACTACAGAACCATAGTTCTAACAACTATATAAGTATAACTACAGAACCATCGTTCTAACAACTATAGAAGTATAACTACAGAACCATAGTTCTAACAACTATAGAAGTATAACTACAGAACTATAGTTCTAACAACTATAGAAGTATAACTACAGAACTATAGTTCTAACAACTATAGAAGTATAACTACAGAACTACAGTTCTAACAACTATAGAAGTATAACTACAGAACTATAGTTCTAACAACTATAGAAGTATAACTACAGAACCATAGTTCTAACAACTATATAAGTATAACTACAGAACTATAGTTCTAACAACTATAGAAGTATAACTACAGAACCATAGTTCTAACAAATATAGAAGTATAACTACAGAACTATAGTTCTAACAACTACAGAAGTATAACTACAGAACCATAGTTCTAACAACTATAGAAGTGTAACTACAGAACTATAGTTCTAACAACTATAGAAGTATAACTACAGAACTATAGTTCTAACAACTATATAAGTATAACTACAGAACCATCGTTCTAACAACTATAGAAGTATAACTACAGAACTATAGTTCTAACAACTATAGAAGTATAACTACAGAACTATAGTTCTAACAACTATATAAGTATAACTACAGAACCATCGTTCTAATAACTATAGAAGTATAACTACAGAACTATAGTTCTAACAACTATAGAAGTATAACTACATTACTATAGTTCTAACAACTATAGAAGTATAACTACATTACTATAGTTCTAACAACTATAGAAGTATAACTACAGAACTATAGTTCTAACAACTATATAAGTATAACTATAGAACTATAGTTCTAACAACTATAGAAGTATAACTACAGAACTATAGTTCTAACAACTATAGAAGTATAACTACAGAACCATAGTTCTAACAACTATAGAAGTATAACTACAGAACCATAGTTCTAACAACTATAGAAGTATAACTACAGAACTATAGTTCTAACAACTACAGAAGTATAACTACAGAATCATAGTTCTAACAACTACAGAAGTATAACTACAGAACTATAGTTCTAACAACTACAGAAGTATAACTACAGAACCATAGTTCTAACAACTACAGAAGTATAACTACAGAACTATAGTTCTAACAACTGCAGAAGTATAACTACAGAACTATAGTTCTAACAACTATAGAACTATAACATGTTTTATCACAGTAAGTAGGTCGTAGTATTAATAGCAATGGCGAAGTGTTGTTCGTAGCATAATGTTACAGATTATTGTTACAACGAAATAAAGGTAGCCTTCACATGAAATCAGAAGAAATGACAAAATATATGGTTATTATAATTTACATAGTCGAATATTACGGAAGAATCCGGGCATTTCGATAACGCATGCATGCAAATTTAAATGTCATTTGGTTTCAGTTACGGATTTTCCATGATTCAGCTTCGCAGATGTCACGTGAGGACCTTTTAACAAATCGAAAAGAAACTGTCACTTAGGTCAGATTATTATTACCGTTTGATACAATGAACATTTATTGTTAGTGTCTGCGTTTTAGAACGATGGATGAGATTCGCGTCGTAATTGGTCTAAAGATATGAAAAAGATTCACTTGTAAAATTACATTGTGAATTAAAATGAGTGTTATCGAATTGGTGTAGAACATGTAACAATCTGAAGGCATGAAAACCATTGCAAGCACGTGTATTTATACACAATCATTTCGTTTTAAGTATGATCATCGGGAAATCTAAAATTCTATGAAAGAACTTTCATTTGTTATCGGACATTTTTAATTTGAATAACATAACGAGTAAACGGACGAAAGTTCAGATGGCGCCATTACCTACAATTTACGACTGCTTACCAGAGAAAGAGTGAAGCCCTCACCCAGTTAATCAAACAACGAATTGTTAGAACTCCCCACCACTGAATGTGCAAAGAAACGTAATTTGTATCATAGCATGAACCTTGACCTGCAGTCTGAGGGTCGCGGGTTCCAATCTGTGTTACACCAAGCATGCTCGCCATTACATTCGTAGATCGTTATAATGTGACGGTTAATCCAACTTCTCGTTGCTAAAAACCCAAGAGTTAGCAGCGGATTGTGATGACTAGCTGCCTTATCTGTTGTCTATAACTGTTACATTAAGGACAGTTAGTATAAATAGCTTTCTATTTGCGTTAGCTGTTCTCGGTGTAGCTTTGCGCAAATTTTAAAACAAACCAAATCATAGTGCAAGTCGCACCAAACTACCCATTTCAGCCACACCAAGTTAAGTAATTTACAATTCTGCCTAGGAAACTGTTTCTCTTTATCTGTTATTGTTGATTCCTAGTATCTTGTATACTTTAATGCATTTACACTAGATGGCGCTAGCAGAACATGGCCAACAAACTGAGACAATGTGAAACGCGTCTGTTTCCATTCTCGTCAGTATGCTCCAGATTTTCTCTGAATTCCACGTGTGTAAGTAGACTGTATTTAATGACGAGTATTGAAACTAGCGATGTTTGAGGGTGTTATTATTTCATAATCACACTATGAAGTGGAATTAACATTAGAGAAAGCCTTCTAAAACTCCAATGTATTAAGGTGAAGATAGAACGGGAAACATTTTTTTTTCAACACCACGTAAGTGTCGTCTTGTGTCACACCACATTGAGGCCCTGTATGGCCAGGTGATTAAAGTGTTCGATTCGTAATCTGAGGGTAGTGGATTCGTGTCCCCGTCACAACAAAAAGGCTCGCCGTGGGGGCGTTATAATGTGACGGTCAATCCCAATAATCGTTGGTAAAAGAGTTGGCGGTGGGTGACGTTTAATAGCTGCCTTCCGTCTAGTCTTACTCTAGTAAATTAGGGACGGATAGCGCAGATAGCCCTTGTGTAGCTTTAAGCGACATTCAAAAAATAAACAAACAATCGAATCTCCGTCACACCAAACAATCTCGCCCTTTGAATCTTGGGACCGTATTATGTGACGATCAACCCAAGTGTTAGTTTGTAAAACAGTTGGCCGAGGGTGGTGTTGAGTAGCTTTCTGCCCTCTAGTCTCACACTGCTAAATTAGAGACTGATAACGTAGGTAGCACTCGTGTACCTTTGTGCGAAATTTAAAAAAAACATATAAAACAGATACGTAGCTGACGTATCTGGTTGAGAATCAGAATGTCAGGTTGGGTTCATGACCTTGCGCTCTGAACTTTCAAATGTAGCTGTGTTATAAGAGTGACAGTTTAGTTGTTTGATCATGCGTAATCGCTATACGAGACGAGCGCTGTCGATTTGATTACCTTCTTTCTTGGTCCGGAGGTTGTTTTCGTGTACCTGACCCTCCAGGGTATTCCACATAATTACCTAAATATCAACGCAGAGAAAGCTGGAAAGATTGTTTTCGTGAACCACGGGGGCTTCAAGCCCAGCCGTTTAGTCCTCTATACAAATGGAGTCATTCAACTGAACAAAGAAACACTAACGATGAACACTTACATTCATTGCACGAAAGTGTTCAGCATGTGTGTTGAGACCCAAACGTGACTTTTGAATTCTTATCTTTGTTGTATTCCATCACAAAGTAGCCCTAATGAGTTTTGATATAATTAGATAGCAGTTAAAAATCAGTTAAATATTCTCGCTGAAGGTTCCTATATTTCATTCCAGAACTCGTGAAGGCAAATTACACGAATTAGTTGAATATTTATAAACCACTGTTTTTCATGTTTGCCCCCCGGTGGCTCAGCGGGATGTCTACGGACTTACACGCTAAAATCCGGGTGTCGATACCCGTGGTGAGCAGAGCACAGATAGCCCATTGTGTAGCTTTGTGCTTAATTCAAAACAACAACAATTTTTCATGTTTCTTCTTTGTCGTGTTTTTGTTTACAGAGATTACTGGCGAACCTTTTCACTTCCGCCTTTATTTACTTGTCTTTATTTTTAACATAGAAAGCTTTAAGAGGTTATAACGTTAAGACACGATGTTCGATCCCTATGACGTTCAGGTAAACTCATGTTGTGTGTTATGTTTAAACAAGAACTGATTGGTGTGTTGAGAAGCATCCTTTTTTAAAATATCAAATACTGTCCATTGGGTTGGATTGGTTGTCGCGTAAAGCTATACAAGGGGTATCTGCACTAGCCGTCCTTAAGTTAGCAGTGTAAGACTAGAAGAAAGACAGCTGGTCATCACCACCCACCGCCAACAATTGCGCTACTCTTTAACCAACGTATAATAGGATTGACCCTCACAATATAACGCTCCCACGGCTGAAAAATGAAAGAGCTGTAAGTTTACTAACCTACAACGGTAAAATCCGTGGTTCGATTCCTTGCAATGAACACAGTGCATAACAAATGTGTTTTTTCTTTAGCAGCAAACGATTATAAACGATACTTCACTTAGTCATTCTGCTTATTTCTATGTATTAATTTGAGTAAATTTGTATTTACGTATATGTATATATATATATACAGTGGAACCTCTCTATTGAGGCCACTTTGTCTCAGTTCCGAAGGTGGCTGCTTTAGAAGGTTTCCACTGCATATATATCACTAATCATGACGTCAGAGAAGCTATCTCTGTATATATCACTCATTCAATAACACACACCACCATTCCCAATTTGCCCTTGAAGAAGAAAGGTCCAACTTTTGAAAGCGCTCGGGTTATAAGGTTTTTATTTCATTTCTATCAAGACTTCTTAAACCAGCATCATAAAGAACTTCATGTTATGTGCGTTTAGATAAAACATAAACTTAATGGAATTATTTTCTAAAACGTTCTTCGTGGTTAAGAAGGAAATTCAAAATAATGACTTATACAAAATACGTGAAACCTTACGTGATGTAGTTGCTTTTCAATAAATAGTTTTGACCCACGTGGTCAGGATACTCTACTCGCAATATGATGGTCGCGAGTTGGAAACCTCATCCCACCAAACATGCTCGACCTTTCGGCCGTGGAGACTCTATAATATGACAATAAATCCTTAGTGGAAGAATAGTCCAAGGGGTTGGCGGTGGGTGCTGATTACTGTCTTTCCTCTCGTCTTTCACTGCTCAGTCACGGACGATTAGTGCAGAGAGCGCTCGTGTAGCTTTCTTTGCTCGGAATTCAAACCAAACTCGGCCATTTTAAATTTTAGAACAATTTTTAAAAATTCATTACGTTTTAAAATCTGATTGTTGGTTGGACAACGCTAATTTACAACTTCTTAATTCGAAATGATCAGCACGTGCAAACTAAGCGAAATCCATAATAGAAGTGTTATTAAGTCTGACAGCTTCCAGCTCAGGAAATACATCGTATTGCTGTAATTTTAGGTTTGGAAGATGGTGTACAAGTAGAAAGTGTCGAAATTTGATGAAATATAAGAGTTTTTGTATTTCAAGCAACGGTCTTAAACTGAAAACTATCGAATTTGTGTTAGAAACGTTCCATTTGAAACTTCCTGGTGTAGAACATTTTAAACCTTGAACCGATCGAATGAACACATCCTGGATAGAGTTGCGCGGAACCGATCGTGCGATAAAATTCACTTTGTAAAGAACCACCGCGACAGACAGACGTGAATGCTATAAGATGTTAACGTCTATGCCAGTATCTCATCTTCCTGAAGTGTTGGCCAGGTGGTTAAGACAGTCGACTCGTTATCCGAGGGTTGCGAGTTCGAATCCCCGTTACACCAAACGTTCGCCATTTCAGCCGTGGGTACGTTATTATGTGACAGTTAATCCCATTATTCGTTGGTAAAAGAGTTGGCTATGGGTGGTGATGACTAGCTGCCTTCCCTCTAGTCTTACACTGCAAAATTATGGACGGCTAGCGCAGATGGCCCTCGTGAAGCTTTGCTCGAAATTCAAAACAAACAGACCCTAAGTGTTAAGGCTTTTCTTGTTCGTGTTTCTTTCCTAGCTACTGTTTCTGATAACAGTTGTGGAGCGAAGATATACTCAGTCGATAGTCTTTAAAAATGGGGGTTTCTACCCTGCCCCTTTCTGTCAGACCTGATGTAGATACAAACCTAGTTTCTTAGCAGTTTTGATGAACTCTCGTGTAGAAATGTGAATGTTTCTTTTTTCTCTCTACCAATCCAAGCAGTGCAGGGATTTCGACAGTCGATACAATACAGACAACATCAATCGTTAGAGACAAAAATTTACTTCAATGGGCTTCGCGCCCGCGTTGAATAGGTGTTTGTACACGTGCAACCCCCTCGTGGATCACATGATTCATTAGCTGCTGCTATAATAACACGTGGAGAGATGCCCCTCGTGCCGCACGCGAAAGTGGTCCGTCACGATGATGGATTCAATCCGCAATCAGTTTTTTCTTTTCTTTTTTATTGGTAGCCAGCAAATATCCTGTCTAACTGTAGCACATTATTAACCAAACTCCATCAACCTCCAGGTAACATTGAGTTCTGTAACGATAGGCCTAAACATGTTTTATGATTGTTTTTGTCACGTGCGTTCAAAGGAGTTTTCTGTAAGTGCAAACATTTAATACCTTTTGTTTTTGTCGCCCACAAACTGTATGAAACCTCATCATATGTTTGCAAGAAAAACCAAACAAACCAGTCAATGGTATATTTTGATACAGGTTTGATACCAGTAGCTTACTTTCCCGGTTGTGTTAAAAACGGTCGAATTCCTTTAACAGCAAATACTTCTCAGTTGGCTTGGCGGTAAGTCAACGGACTTATAACGCTAAAAATCGAGCTTCGATACCCGCAATGGGCGGAGTACAGGTTCGTGCTTTACAATAAACAAAAACGCACCACAAGTATAGAAAGATAATACATAAATAGATACTGAGAACCATTGAATAATTCTCCTTTTTGGAATCTTTAACAATGTTTTTCTTTAACATCAGGTATTTTTGCTATGGACCCAATTTGACATTTTAAGGTCACTGTCCCTCGGTGAAACAATGGTAAGTGAACAGACTTACAAGCTAAATTGTGTGATTCGATTCCCTGCTGTGAACACCAGATAGCACAGTGTTGTTTTACTCTTAAGATTAACCGCAGACCCATGACTGTTTTGTAAACACATTACTTCTGGCCAGCGGTATGTCTGCGGACTGACACGCGAAAATCCGGGTTTTGATACCCGTGGTGGGCAGAGCTCAGATAGCCCATTGTGTAGCTTTGTGCTTAATTCAAAACAACAACATTAATGCTGACGTTTGTTTAGATTTGTATTATTTTGAACCAATTATTTTCAGTTTTCGGTTTTACTCGAGTGATGGTGTTGCTGTTTTTCTTAATCTTATCGTCCTAATTCAAAGCTTACGTCAGACTCATAAAGATCATTTTAATCTTGAATATTCGAGAACGAACTCCAAAACTGCCATCATTGTTCTGAAAACAAATCGTTTTTACTCGAAGCCACCGTCTGAAATCCCATTAACTCCTGTGATGCTTCACTGCTAATTACTTTACTCTAAATTTAAAAGGGTTTCAATAAACGGTTTTAAGTTTTCGTGTCAGTAAAACGGACATAGTAACTCGTTTCTCACAGGTAAAAGAACCAATCAGATATTGCAAGACTTGTTTGTTTTTCTACTTGGTTAAAAGTTAGATGCACAAAAATAAAACCAATGACATTTGAAGAACCAACAGACTATTTTCTGGTCTCATATGCTATGGTGGCTCGAATCCCATCACCAAACATGCTCGTTCTTTCAGCTGTGACAGCGTTATAAAGTGACGGTCAATCTCACTATTCATTGGTAAAACAGTTGGCGTTGACTAACTGCCGTTTTTTCTAACCAATCATTTCAAACATAAGGGACGGCTAGCGAATAAAGCCCTCGAATAACTTTGAGTGAAATCTATCAAACTTAAGTCGAATGAAAAACAAAACGTTTCTCGTTCAGTGTCATTCTGATGTTTTTTTCTCTTTACGTATTAAAGGACTGTCAAACAGAATAATAGTGAAACATGCATTATAGAAAGTGACATAATTTGTTTTTATGAGTTACCTTGTCTGCACCATCGATATTATTTATAGCCAGTTTCTTGGGAAACAAAGAAAGACCACAGGTGCCAGATAAAATCACAGTAAGAACGATCCTTTAGAAAATTGGGTTCGACATCAATTCGAGTTCTCATGCATGCATTACGAAGACAAGATACTGTTTACGTCTGTTTAGAATTCTTCAAAGCTCAGCTGGTTTAGTTATTTGATCAAAAATGCTATTTACATAAAGGGTGATGTGGAAGAATCACACACACACACAAAAGTTAACTCAGTCACGAACAGTAACCGTTTGCTTACGTGGAGAGGAAAGAAAACAATAGATAAAAAGCTCCCTCTGGTTTTGTTGTTGTTGTTTTTAGTATTTGCTTTAGTCTGTCATGGTATTAAAATCAGATCTGATTGGACGGACAATCGCAGCGTGATTTTGTTCCAAACATGTGAACGGCAGATTTAATCAATATGCTCAGAAAATACTCCCAATTGAGACATCTGCGTATATTCACTCGGTTGGATCTGCAGATATGTTAAAGAACCGCGTGTAGTAATAAACAGGAACGAATGATCTAAAGAAAATATTTTCTCAGTAACTGCAACACGAACAATGGTCAAACGAACAAAAAGTTATCATGTTGGAGTTAATGGTGGGTTAATCAAAACCTGCAGTTCTTATAGTGCGATTACGGATGCGTCGGGTGTTTAACACTTACCAAGAAAATTATGAAACATATGCCTGAACGTCAGTGATCATATCTCGCATAATACGAGACTAAAAATAAATTTTATCTTATGTCAAAACGTCGCATTAAGCTAGACAAGAGCTATCTGCGCTGAGCCGTCGCTAATTTTGAGCTGATAGATTTGGGGGAATGTATATAGTCAATGACGTCTATTGTCAACACTTGAGTTGCTTTTAGTCTGATCAAATTGTAGCACGGCAACCATAAACTGCGGATCATGTGTTTTGTGTGGCAAAGGGACGCATACCATATTCCCTCGGAGTTATAGCCCACCACGTTAAACAATTGGCCACACCTGGCCCTTTGTTAATTAGAAGTTACATATTACAAAGTTTTGGTTTTTACTCAACCTGCAGAGGTCAAGTACATTATATAAAAATATATTTGAATATACAAATTAGTAAGTCATGTGACAACCTTAACCACATTAGGCTTTGGGGAGACGGTATACATAAGAATTAATTTTAAAATTTCTTGTCGATTCGTCGATAATATGACGTCACCGAAAACTGATCACTTAGGTTATGTAACAACTCTTTACGAGGCAAAACATTTAGAACACTCAGAATATAACAGCACTAGAAGACAACAGTCGTATACCTCAAGCAAAAAGCGAATGGAAGGGATATTCGTACCATGCGATGTAAAGATATACCGGTCAAATCTCTAGGTATAGCGCCTAAGGATTTCTCTGCGATCGGACCTTTGAAACTGACTTTGGGAAACCGCCGTCCTCGTACACTAGATAGATTGTGGAACGTAAACACATAACAGTTGTGTGTCTTGGAAGTGATAATCGTAAGACGTAGCCTTTTATAATGTTAACTGCACTGCTGTTGTTAAGCTGACCGATGTATATAATCTGACTTGGTGACTTGGACTGTGACGTCGTGGCGAGGTTCCAACATCATTTTAATACATAGTATAGTCCATATTAGTACAACAACACCAGTTTGTGTTCGATTTTAAAATTTGCTATTACAATTCTTCTCTGAGACCTTCCAAAAAGAGTCAGCGTGTTTAAATGTATGATAATTTAGTTCTTATAAGCCCATGACATATTGCTGTAATCACGAAACAAGGGCTGATTCTCCAACGGCAGGATAACAGCTTTGCTTGATGGCTTATTCTAAGTGGCTTAGCGTCAGTACATCAAAATGCACGTTAATAAGAGCGCACGTGGAAGGCGCGTGATTTTAATGCTTTATGACAACAGTCGCAAATTTTACTTTCGAGTGGAACGCAAAAAATAATTCGTGAGAACACAACATCCTGGTTCACGCGTCCTTGATTAAGATTCGGTTTGGTATGTTTCTCATCACTTGCCATTGTATACAAAACACGCTTAGAAAACACTAAACATATATATATTGTTCAATTTTGCTCTCGCCGCGCCTCGTCGAATACGGCCCCTTAAATAGTTACACACACACACACACTTTCAACCCACTTTGCGCCTATCTTATTTTCAGAGAAAAATTGGGCCTCAGTTTGACCACAATTTAGTTAGTGGGAGGGGACAACCCATCAAGTGGCAGCGTGGACTCTCGCTAGTGTGTTCGGTAATAGATGCTACCAGTCTCGCGCAGCGCGTGCTGAGAAATAGCGGTGATGAACGATCATTGATCGTCGTCCGCTAATCCAGGTGCTGCGTTCTCACGGTAACCTCCTCCTCTCTGGCAGCCTAATTAGTTTCTCTCTGTATTGGACTGCAGAGATGTATCAACGCTGGACTTGGTCCGTCCCGTTAGAGGCTCATCATAGTAGCCCCGAATCCATAAAGGCCAGCCAGACAATAGGCTCGCTTTGAATGACACGTCTGAGAAGCGAGAAATCATTTTGGATTCTTTTGTAATACTTTTTTCTTTTAGCCAATAGTTTGTAATGCGATTCGCATGGTGGCCATTATTTGCAACGGTTCTTACTCTAGATTTCTGTAAAATCCAGTTGCCCACACAATTTCGAGCCCATCAATTCACGTGCAAACCAACTCGAGTAAAGATAACATTAAACTAGCCACGTTCCAGTTATTTATAACGTAACGATTCGGTTTCTAGCGTCTGCAAATGTGCTGTTGGAAACTCAACTTTTTTCTATGAAATAATAACAAAGAAAAATGGTATTTCTTACCAGGTAAGTCAGATGTTCTTCGAAAGGAAGCTAATATGTCTAATAACACTTAGTGGCGAAGTGCTTTCAGCTGTTTCAGAATGATCTGCTCCTTATATTCTTAAAATATTATTCCTTAAATATAACTTGGAAGCTACAAATTATACTTTCCTCACTTGGACGCGAGAGGGCGGTTTTTAAAGAATACTTCAGAAAGTACGATATGTGGTGTCTATTGGTTTACTAGGAAGTTTGTTTTTGAATTTGACGCAAAGGTACACGAAGGCTGTCTGCGCTAGCCGTCCCTAATTTAGAAGTGTAAGACTAGAGGAAAGGCAACTAGTCATCACCACCCATCGTCAACTGTTGGGCTACTCTTTTTATCAAAGAGTATGTGTCTCTTTCTTATAGCAAAGCCACATTGGGGTATCTATTGTGTCTACCAAGAGGAATCGAACCTCCTCGTTTACCAACGAATAGTAAGATTGACTGTCACTTTATAATGTCCTCACGGCTGAAAGGGTGAGGATGTTTGGTGTGACTGGGATTCGAACACGCGACCTTCAGATTATGAGTCGAGCGCCCTAACCACCTGGCCATGCTGTGCCGTATACGGTAGGAAACATAAACGACAAAACATGGTCCAAATTATCGTAACAAACATAATAACCGCCAGCATATGGTTCAGATCATGGTAAGAAAACATAAAAGTGTACGATGGGCTATTTGTGTTATGATGACCGCAGAGGCTAATGACAAAATAAACGTTGCTCTGTGTGGTATTATCTAATATGTTTGAGCCACGTCATTGTAATGTACGAAGTGAGCTTTTGTTGATTGCCTCCAGACGTATGTGTGCAGAGAGTCAGCATAATGGTTTTATCGTGAATATTGAAAATAACAATCAAAAGTACCACATGTTCATAAATGGCAAACAAATATTTTCAACTAAAATGTTCTACAAAAGGGCCCTCTTGTGGCCAAATGAGAAAACTGTGATTTGAAGCTCTTAAATTAAATTAAAAGAGCAATGTTTTAAGAAGATATGGAGAAGACTTTTTAAACAACTGGAAAGTGCGTCCGATTAAATAGGTCGGCAGGGCCAAATGGTTAGGACGCTCGACTCCTAATCACGGGTTCGAATCCTAGTCACACTTAACATGCTCGTCCTTTCAGCCGTGGGGGTGCTATAATGTATCAGTCAATCCCACTATTCGTCTGTGAAAGAATAGCTCAAGGCTTGAAGGTGTGTAATGATGACCAGCTGCCTTCCCTTTAGTTTTACCCTGCTAAATTAGGTAATGATGACCAGCTGCCTTCCCTTCAGTTTCACCCTGCTAAATTAGGTAATGATGACCAGCTGCCTTCCCTTTAGTTTTACCCTGCTAAATTAGGTAATGATGACCAGCTGCCTTCCCTTTAGTTTCACCCTGCTAAATTAGGTAATGATGACCAGCTGCCTTCCCTTTAGTTTTACCCTGCTAAATTAGGTAATGATGACCAGCTGCCTTCCCTTTAGTTTTACCCTGCTAAATTAGGTAATGATGACCAGCTGCCTTCCCTTTAGTTTTACCCTACTAAATTAGGTAATGATGATTAGCTGCCTTCCCTTTAGTTTTACCCTGCTAAATTAGTTAATGATGACCAGCTGCCTTCCCTTTAGTTTTACCCTGCTAAATTAGGTAATGATGACCAGCTGCCTTCCCTTTAGTTTCACCCTGCTAAATTAGGTAATGATGACCAGCTGCCTTCCCTTTAGTTTTACCCTGCTAAATTAGGTAATGATGACCAGCTGCCTTCCCTTTAGTTTTACCCTGCTAAATTAGGTAATGATGACCAGCTGCCTTCCCTTTAGTTTTACCCTACTAAATTAGGTAATGATGATTAGCTGCCTTCCCTTAGTTTTACCCTGCTAAATTAGTTAATGATGACCAGCTGCCTTCCCTTTAGTTTTACCCTGCTAAATTAGGTAATGATGACAGCTGCCTTCCCTTTAGTTTTACCCTGCTAAATTAGGTAATGATTGACCAGCTGCCTTCCCTTAGTTTACCCTGACTAATTAGGTAATGAGCACCGCTGCCTTCCCTTTAGTTTTACCCTGCTAATTAGGTAATGATGACCAGCTGCCTTCCCTTTAGTTTTACCCTGCTAAATTAGGTAATGATGACCAGCTGCCTTCCCTTTAGTTTTACCCCTGCTAAATTAAGGTAATGATGACCAGCTGCCTTCCCTTTAGTTTTACCCTGCTAAATTAGGTAATGATGACCAGCTGCCTTCCCTTTAGTTTTTACCCCTGCTAAATTAGGTAATGATGACAGCTGCCTTCCCTTTAGTTTTACCCTGCTAAATTAGGTAATGATGACCAGCTGCCTTCCCTTTAGTTTCCCTGCTAAATTAGGTAATGATGACCGCTGCCCTTCCCTTTAGTTTTACCCTGCTAAATTAGGTAATGATGACCAGCTGCCTTCCCTTTAGTTTTACCCTGCTAAATTAGGTAATGATGACTAGTTGCCTTCCCTTTAGTTTTACCCTGCTAAATTAGGTAATGATGACCAGCTGCCTTCCCTTTAGTTTTACCCTGCTAAATTAGGTAATGATGACCAGCTGCCTTCCCTTTAGTTTTACCCTGCTAAATTAGGAACGGCTAGTGCAGATAGTACTCAAGCAGCTTTGCACAAATTTCAGATAAACAAATATACCACAACTTAGACCATGTGTTGCTTTCGGTTAAGCTTTCTTATCACAATTTGGAACATGTCTTGACGTTTCTTTATGTTTATTGCCATAATTCGGTGTTTTTGTTTTGTTTCTTAATGTGAGTCGGACCACATGCTGACATACTTTATGTCTGTTGGCGTTTATTATGTTTTCTTACCATGATGAGAACCACGTGTAGGTGTTTTTTAAAGATTTCTTATCATCATTTGGACCAGGAGTTGGCGTTTACTATGACTTATTACCATAACGTGGACCAGATGTTGGTGATTACTATGTCTTATTACCAAGACGTGGAGAAGGTGTTGTTATTTACTATGACTTATTACCATAACGTGGATCAGATGTTGGTGATTACTATGTTTTCTTACCATAACGTGGACCAGGTGTTGTTGTTTACCACGTCTTATTACCATGACTTGGACCAGGTGTTGGAGTTTGCTATCTCTTATTACCATAATTTGGACCAGGTGTTGGTATTTATTATGACTTATTACCATAACGTGGATCAGATGTTGGTGATTACTATGTCTTATTACCATAATTTGGACCAGGTGTTGGTATTTACTTTGTTTTATTGCCATGACGTGGATTAGATGTTGGTGTTTAGTATGTCTCATTTCCATGATTTTTACCAAGTGTAGGTGTTTACTATGTCTCATTACTGCTTTTTGAACCAGATATTTGTGTTTACTGTGTTATATTACCATGATTTGAACCAATTGTTGGTGTTTATAATGTCTTTTTACCATCATTTTGACCACGTGTTTTCTTGCCATGATTTGGACCAGGTGTTAATATTTACTATGTCTTAATATCATTATTTAGACCAGGAGTTGGTGTTTATTATGTCCCATTACCATGACGTGGACCAGGCGTTTTCTTAGCATCATTTGAACCAGATGTTGGTGATAACTGTGTCTTATGACGTGGCTCAGCTGTTGCTGTTTCCTATGTCTCATTACCATGTTTTGGACAAGGTGTAGGTGTTTACTATGTCTTATAACATGATTTGAACCAGGTGTTGGAGTTTCCTTTGTCTTACTACCATGACTTGTAACTGGCGTGGGTTTTTCTGATGTCTTAACACCATGATTTTGACCAGGTGTTGGTGTTTACCATGTTTTCTTACCATGAATTGAACCAGTTGTTGGTGTTTACTATGTTTTATTTCCATGATTTCGACCAGGTGTTGGTATTTCCTATGTTTTCTCACCATGACGTGAACCAGGTGTTGTTGTTTATTATGTTTGTTTCCATGACACGTACCAGGTGTTGGTGTTTACTATGTTATATTACCATGACTTGGACAAAATGTTGGTTTTTACTTTTTTCTACCACGATTTGGACCAGGTGTTGGTTTTTACTATCTTTTATTGTCATGATTTTGACAAGATGTTGGTGTTTACTATGTCTTATTACCATGATTTGAACCAGGTGTCTCATAACCATGACGTGGACCAAGTGTTTTTACCATGATTTTACCAGGTGTTGGTGTTTACTTCGTCTTTGTACCATGATTTCGACCGTGTGTTGGTGTTTACTATGCCTTATTATCCTGACTTGGACCAGGTGTTTGGTGTTTATTATGTCTTAACACCATGATGTGGACCTGGTTTTGGTGTTAACTATGTGTCATTACATAGACGTGGACCAAGTGCTGGTGTTTACTATGTTTTATTACCATGATTCGGACCAGATGTTTTGTTACCATGATTTGGACTAGTAGATGGTGTTTACTATGTCTTATTGCCATGTCGTGGGCTAGGTGTTTGTGTTTGCTATGTCTTATCACCACTATTTGGAAGAGGTGTTGGTGTTTATTATGTTTTTTTGCGCTTACTTTGACCAGGAGTTGGTTTTTACATTATCTAATTACCATGAACCGACCCGGTGTTGGTGTTTACTATGTCTTATTACCATGACGTGGACCAGGTGTTGGTGTTTACTGTGTCTTATTACCATGACGTGGACCAGGTGTTGGTGTTTACTGTGTCTTATTACCATGACGTGGACCAGGTGTTGGTATTTATTGTGTCTTATTACCATGACGTGGACCAGGTGTTGGTGTTTACTATGTCTTATTACCATGACGTGGACAAGGTGTTGGTGTTTACTGTGTTTTCATACCATGATTTGTTGAATTCTGCTGGAAGGTGAACAATACTAAAGGTCATGTTGAGAAAAGATATAATCTGACAGTTTACTGACGTTGTTCTGATTGGTTGTTTTAAATATGAATTCGTGACACTTATTGGCTACAAAAATAGAGCTTTGCTTCCTGTTATTGGACAAGTCAAAATAATAAGTACAATAACAGACTTGTATTGTACTGCGAAAACATTAAGAAAAGAAGTTATTTAGTTTCTAATTAAGCACAAAGCTAAACAAGGGGAAATATATGCTTGCTGTTCACAGTTATCGAAACCCAGTTCCTAGTGTTGTAAGTCCTCAGAAATTCCGCTATCCAACTGTCTTCTCTCTAGCGTATTACAGCCAGTACAGATACCTTTGAAATTCAAATCAATTTTCCTGGCAATAATTGGAAGAAATGTGTAAGTTTTGTTGAGTACTTACAAAAAAATCACTTGTTATTACACATTCGGAAAAATGTTACACGTATTAAACTTGTTATTACACATTCGGAAAAATGTTACACGTATTAAACTAGTTACTACACATTCGGAAAAATGTTACACGTATTAAACTTGTTATTACACATTCGGAAAAATGTTACACGTATTAAACTTGTTACTACACATTCGGAAAAATGTTACACGTATTAAACTTGTTACTACACATTCGGAAAAATGTTACACGTATTAAACTTGTTACTACACATTCGGAAAAATGTTACACGTATTAAACTTGTTACTACACAGTGCAGTCCTTTTGTCAATGGACACGGTCCCAATAGGGGTGTTGTAATCACGCTGGTTACATTTATCAGTGTAAATACTAAACGTTCAATAGACACGGTCCCAATAGGGGTGTTGTAATCACGCTGGTTACATTTCGTGAAACGAACACTCTCAAGATTTTATCAAAATGCTAGTAGAGGAGATTCTGCATTGTAGACGGATAGTTTATTAGTGTAGATTTTTGTTATTATGGAACACAAGCCAAATGCTATAGGTTTGCGTTACAACCTTTGACATGTATAGTTTTCTTGTGGCGGTAGTTTTTTCCAAACTCAACTGTTTTCAATAACTACTACAGTAATGTTAAACAGAATTATTTATGGAATAGGCTTCCTGCTGGGTCAACGATAAGTCTATGGATTTACGATGTTAGAATCAGGATTCGATATTCACAGCGGATAGCACAGTGTGGGTTAGCTATAAGATAAAAAAAACACTTCAGGAAATGAAGTCCCTCGCTGGTACTGCGGTAACTGTGCGGATTTCCAACGCCAAAATCAGCGGTTTAATTCCCCTCGGTGGACTTAGCAGATAGTCTGTTGTGGCTTTGCTATAAGAGTTTCTTTGTTTGTTTTTGAATTTCGCACTAAGCTACTCGAGGGCTATCTGTGCTAGCCGTCCCTAATTTAGCAGTGTAAGACTAGAGGAAAGGCAACTAGTCATCACCACCCACCGCCAACTCTTGGGCTATTCTTTTACCAACGAATAGTGGGATTGACCGTCACATTATACGCCCCCACGGCTGGGAGGGCGAGCATGTTTAGCGCGACGCGGCCGCGAACCCGCGACCCTCGTATTACGAGTCACACGCCTTACGCGCTCGGCCATGCCAAGCCTTTGCTATAAGAGAACACACACATAAAATAAAATATCTTTATGTTTCAACATATTAGAAGTTTTAATATGAACATGATGTCCTCTTATGACAGAGTGGTACATCTGAGGAATCACAACACTATAATCCGGGTTTCGATACCTGTAGTGGTCTTGGCACAGATAGCCCATAGTATAGGTTTGTGTTTTAATACATACTCAACTATCTAGTCTAGGTCAAAGGGCACAGATAGCCCGTAGTATAGTTTTGTGTTTTACTACATACTTAACTATCTAGTCTAGGTCAAAGGGCACAGATAGCCCATAGTATAGGTTTGTGTTTTACTACATACTCAACTATCTAGTCTAGGTCAAAGGGCACAGATAGCCCGTAGTATAGTTTTGTGTTTTACTACATACTTAACTATCTAGTCTAGGTCAAAGGGCACAGATAGCCCGTAGTATAGGTTTGTGTTTTACTACATACTCAACTATCTAGTCTAGGTCAAAGGGCACAGATAGCCCGTAGTATAGGTTTGTGTTTTACTACATACTCAACTATCTAGTCTAGGTCAAAGGGCACAGATAGCCCATAGTATAGGTTTGTGTTTTACTACATACTTAACTATCTAGTCTAGGTCAAAGGGCACAGATAGCCCGTAGTATAGGTTTGTGTTTTACTACATACTCAACTATCTAGTCTAGGTCAAAGGGCACAGATAGCCCGTAGTATAGGTTTGTGTTTTACTACATACTCAACTATCTAGTCTAGGTCAAAGGGCACAGATAGCCCGTAGTATAGGTTTGTGTTTTACTACATACTCAACTATCTAGTCTAGGTCAAAGGGCACAGATAGCCCGTAGTATAGGTTTGTGTTTTACTACATACTCAACTATCTAGTCTAGGTCAAAGGGCACAGATAGCCCATAGTATAGGTTTGTGTTTTACTACATACTTAACTATCTAGTCTAGGTCAAAGGGCACAGATAGCCCGTAGTATAGTTTTGTGTTTTACTACATACTTAACTATCTAGTCTAGGTCAAAGGGCACAGATAGCCCTTAGTATAGGTTTGTGTTTTACTACATACTCAACTATCTAGTCTAGGTCAAAGGGCACAGATAGCCCGTAGTATAGGTTTGTGTTTTACTACATACTCAACTATCTAGTCTAGGTCAAAGGGCACAGATAGCCCATAGTATAGGTTTGTGTTTTACTACATACTTAACTATCTAGTCTAGGTCAAAGGGCACAGATAGCCCATAGTATAGGTTTGTGTTTTACTACATACTCAACTATCTAGTCTAGGTCAAAGGTGCGATTGTTATAATTTATATTTAAAAAAAGAACAAAACGAATCTATAGTCTCAAAATAATATGTATTAATGTTTTATATGTAAACGAGGTTGTGTTAATTACCAACATCTTTAGAGTTAAATAATTAGTGCAAAAGAAGAAGAAAAACTTTTAAATAGTGTTAACTACTTGAATTTACTTACACCAATGAGAGTGGCGAATACCTAAACATGGCTTCTTTATAGCCATTAATGTATTTTTAATATGTAGTGTACTGTCTGTAAAGAAGTGAGCCTTGTAACATAAGTATAGCCAAAGATTAATAGTAATAACAAGAGTTGATTTAAAGAACGGCTTGATTTCCTATAGGTCACAGGATACTAATGTCACTAAAGATAAAACGATTATTAGCCTGCCCAGACTGTTTATCCGAGAGTCCGTGGCTCGCACCTCGCCGCACTTTGGAGCGTTTGGACGGCGTTATAAAATTAAAAGTCAAATTTCACATTTCGATAACACAAGAGGTGGTGGTTATCATAAGTTAGATACATAATATATATTTCATGTACCAGTCTAAAATTAGGGAAGGCTACGCGCAATTAGCCCTTGAGTAGCATTTCACAAAATTTTGGAACAAAAAAACATGCAAAGTTCGATGTTATCATTCTATCCGTTCGAGTCATTTGTAGAAAGATGGAATAGTTTATAGGAAACTTTTTGGCACTCCGAGAAGTAAATTATTGGATCAAAAGCGTGAGTTATGGAGGGCATGTCCCCCACTATTGAAATATGTAAAGTGATATTTTATTTTTCTATCCGTCCGAGTCTCTAGGATGTAGACGGGACAGTTTACAATAAAATTTATGAGGTAATTTAGAGGGGGCATATCCCCCACTATTGAAACATGTAAAGTGATATTTTATTTATATATCCGTCCGAGTCACTTATATGTAGATGGAACAGTTTATACTAAAATTTATAACGTAATTTACAGGGGGCATATCCCCTACTATTGAAACATGTAAAGTGATATTTTATTTATATATCCTTCCGAGTCACTTGTATGTAGATGGAACAGTTTATAATAAAATTTATGACGTAATTTACAGGGGGGCATACCCCCCACTATTGAAACGAATGCCTTTTAGAAGACGCCACAACAATATTTCATGTTTGTTTTTCTTAGATTCCTTTAAATTACTCTAAAGCTAATGACCGAACGATCATTTCAAAGACCAGAATTACTTTCTACTTTAAAAACTAAGAACACTTAATTCAACACAGAACATTTAATTTTATGTATATCTTGTGCCGCTCGATAGTCCATCAACAAAACAGCATAATTAAGTTAAAGAAAGAACATTAGAAACAAGCCAAGAGAAAGGAATCAATGTTCAAGGACATGTTTAATTTAGCCAAGGCACACACCTGCATGCTCAACAGAACAAAAAGCTGCTGACTGATTACACGAGGGCAAACCAATTAAAACGTAAGTTTTTTTTCCCGAACAACAGCGAAAAGATATAAGTTGACATGCTATCATTAGGAGCTAGTAGTAATATATGTATAACGCTCGTCCGAAATAAATATTACTGGAAAATAGATCCATTTGAAATATGAACTTTCGTTTCTTTAGGCCTTACAAGCTCAACGTTAATTTATACGCGGACAGACGAATACACTGTTGCCTTTGTAGATGTTTTAGTAAGGCTTAGCTACTGAGCTTGTGCAAACACGCTGTGTGAAACGTAGTTTAATTAATTGCTTTGCACACAGTAGCAGAAATGCAATCCTTCGGACGATTGTTTAATCTTGTAATTACTAGTCGTAGAATTAAACTTTAATGTTTTATACACTAAAAGGGTACAGTTTATTGAAAAAAATATTTTAAGGACTCCGTGTTTTAATTCTGTATTTACAAATCACATAATAAAGATGCGATGAAACACGTACGGTTCTATATAAAGCTGTGTTATTGCTTCAAAGTGAGTGTTGTTATTTAAAGTTTTGTTCTATTTTAAAGAAATGATTGTTGAACAAATCACAGTTATTTTTCTAATCGTTTGAGCCTTGAATACCCGAAGTGTGAATTTTTTAATGGATTTTTATTTGTGGTGCTACTCAGTAGTTAGCAAAGGAGTTTTGGTCACAAACATAGATAGCGACATAACGCTACATCCATTATAGTAAGATATATGTTTAGATCTGGTTTGATTTTTTAATTTCGGGCAAAGCTACACGAAGACCATCTGCGCTAGTCGTCCCTAATTTACTAGTGTAAGCCCAGAGGGAAGGCAGCTAGTTATCACCACCCACTGCCAACTTTTGGGCGACTCTTTTACCAATGAATAGTGATATTGACTGTCACATTATAATGGCTCAATGGCTGAAAGGGCGAGCATATTTGGTGCGACCGGGATTCGAATCCACGACCCTCAGTTTACTTACTATGCTCTATATTATCATCTTTTTTGTCTTGAGATAATAGAAACCAAACAGTGGAAAGTGAGAAAAACAAAGTGTTATAAATATTAAAATGTTTTACTAGCTATTTATGGTACATTGATGAGCATGAGGATTTATAACACTATGAATGAGAGTTCGATACCCTCAGTGGACACAACGCAAATGACCGATAATGTAGCTTTGCGCTTAAATAATAACAAAACAAATATTAAAAAAAAAACATACATAACAGTTATATCTGATTTTTGAGTGATTAGGCTTAGCACATAGTTTATTCAACAAGAGAGAAAATTTCATTTTCAGTTAGAATCAAATGGTTCATTTACAAATCCGCTATAGATACGTCTGTTTTTATTTCGTGAATAATGATCGCAAGAAGGTTTTATTGATTAAAAACTATAACTTCTACTGCCAGTGGAACTAACCTCTCAGTGATATCTGGCGACCAGAGCACAGATGGCCCATTGTGCAGCTTTATGCTTGCAAACAAGCAGACGAAATTGAAACCCAGTGGTGTTCCACATATTTTAAAATGGATAACTTTATTTTGCAACTCAAAGTTCCATATTAACAGCGAGTGGATATCAGTTGTTCCAGTTTTATTCTTCCATAATTCTACTCAGATAGCCTATTGTTTAGCCTTGTTCCAGAACAAAACCTTCACCTTTGTTTAGCCTTGTTCCAGAAAAAAACCTTCACCTTTTTTTGCCCAGATAGTGTGGTTAAGAAAGAAAATCATTACCAGTATACGCATGCGTGAAATAAGAAAAATAAAAATGTTCAGAATGAGCCGTTTTTCAAAAAAACATTTACAGAAATAAAATCAATGTCTATATTTGTACTGAACTGTTGTTTAGGCTTAACTGTATCCTGAGCAAGTGTTTAAATGGGAACAAAAAACTGATAATACAGGCTCCATCTGCGCCAACTTTAGATTATTTAATGTTTTTCTGCCTAATATTAAAATATTACAATAATTCTTGTTGCTAAATTTTACAATATTGTCTTAAACACAGTTTAAGAAAGCCTAAAAGAAGACGGTAGAAGGGAGAATAAACAGTTGAACGTGCCAGGTGTGTCCCAGTCGAAATCAGGTAGACAAGTGAAGTTAGGCCCGGTATGGCCAGGTGGTTAAGGTACTCGACACGTAATACGAGGCTCGCGGGTTCATATTTCAATCGCATCAAACATGCTCGCCCTTTCAGCCATGGGGGCGCTATAATGTGGCTGTCAATCCCACTATTCGTTGATAAACGAGTAGCCCAAGAGTTGGCTGTGGGTGGTGATGACTAGCTGCCTTCCCAATAGTCTTACACTGCAAAATTATGGGACGGATAGCGCAGATAATCCTCGTGTAGCTTTGCGCGAAATTCAAAACCAAACAAGTGGAGTTATTTCATAATTAGGGTTAACTTTCGACATATTCTGTTGTTGTAGGGCACCAAGAAATAAACACAAGCAAAGCTGATGCGAAAAAAAAACACAAACGGCTTGATAACCAAACGTTACTTATTTTCTATACTTTTTTTACATTAACTAATCTATCTTTTTCAACATCAGTTATCAAATTCATGTTTGGGTTCAAACTTGTGAACATGTTAACATTTTGTGAACATGTTAACATTTTAAATAGACCAAGTTCAAATATGTTCTCAAGACAGCTGGAATGGGTATTAAAACTTTAATTAAAATAAAGTACATAACGTTTTGACCCTTTCAGGTCATATTCAGGTTAATATGTTTGTGCTGTCCCGACATCATGTTAAATCTGTTGTAAGCTATTTTAACCTCGTCTAACTACCAATCAACAACCCTCTCCCCTGTGGCACGACGGTATGTCTGTGGATTAACATATCTAGAAACCGAGTTTCGATACCCGTGGTGGGCAGAACACACATAGCCCAGAAAGTAGCGTTGTGTTTTACATACTAACCAATATCGTTGACCATGGTAGTGCTATCTTTCAGGGGGTGGTACTCACTGTTACGTTTATCACTGCCGTGCATGGATATTAGCTAACATGATCACATAAAACTCATTGTTAAGTAGTTACATTTTTTTTTCATTTTTATTACTAGATAAAAATTGCTGAATATTCTAATCCTACAAGTAATCTTCTACCATCAGGAGATAAAAACATCCTGAGAAGAACTATATTTGTGGTGAGAAGAAAAAGGGTTCGATATACTGATATCCGTACAGTCCTTCAGAGGACTTCTCTGATATCTATCTCCCTTAACCAATGTTCGCTAACTCTAGCCTGTGTTCGGTTAGCGCACTCGACTCACAACCTGCCGCTTATAGACTGGAACCCCATCGCTAACCTCTGTTTTAGCAGCCCAGGCGTTATTAACTACGGTAAATCACACTATTTAATTATAGAGAGAATCAACTGTTGGCGGTGATTGACGTTGACTGGTTGTTTCTGTTGTAATTTATCACTTCCAAACTAGGAAACGTTAGAATAGTTGGCTCTCGAGCAGCTTCGGGCCAAATAAACTAATTTTATTTTCTCTTTTAGTTAAGAGGGGCCCGGCATGACCAGGTGGTTAAGACATGCGGTTTCGGTTACGGGTTCGCATACCCGTCACGCCAAACATGCTCGCCCTTTCAGCCGTGGGGGCGTTATAATGTGACGATCAATCCCACTATTCGTTGGTAAAAGAGTAGCCCAAGAGTTGGCGGCGGGTGGTGATGACTAGCTGCCTTTCCTCTAGTCTTACACTGCTAAATTAGCGACGGCTAGCACAGATAGCCCTCGAGTAGTTTTGCGCGAAACTCAAAAACAAACAAACAAACAAACTTTTAATTAAGAGACGCAAGTTTTGACATCATTCAATTAAGAGGAATTTTGTTGTTCAGCTGTACGCACATAAACTTGAAAGATTTGAATAAATGCACGCACTATGCCGATATAAATCAATAAGAATGGTAAAAATAGTTGAAAAATATCTGTCTTTTTACCTATTCCAATACAATCTATTTATGTACATACAGTACATGTTATTCTCTAATGTTATTATATTACTTAACACCAGTGGTATTTGTATGGTTAAAAAGAAAATTTCTTTATTTTTGAATTTGTACAGAAAGTTATTAGTTCCCATTCAGACTATCTACGTTCCCGTCAGGTGGCGTATTATAAAGATTGCCACTGTTACATTAATCCGCTGCTTCTTTTATGAAATTTATCAACATTTCGCTGACGAACTCGAGCGGGTCTTCATACCAAAGATCGAGGACTGCTGAGTCATACAATTATGACGAGTTTAATTTAAAGAAACGCAGTATATACTGGTCAAAACGGCTTCAGACCAACTCTAAGTGTATTAAAATATACCGTTTCAAATTCCAAAACACCTCTTCCCCACAAAGAACGTGAGAAGTTCTTTCGAATGCGCGTGTTTTCAAAAGTTTGATAGTGTTTACTCGTTCCTGCTCGAGACTGTGTTGCGTGTTTGCCAGCTTTTGTTTTTCATTCTCACTTCTTGCCTATATTGGCTATCAACTGGCAATCGACTGTTGGTTTGAATTTTCTTTGAAATGTGTAGCAAAGCTGTAAACTAAAACTGATACGAAGTTGGGTTTTCCTACGTCACTGTACTTCTAAGTTGTCGAAAATTCGAGTTTAATTTCGTTTTGATTATAAATACGTCACAAAATACAGGGAAATTTATTACTTCCAACTGTTAAAACCGGTCGAATTCCAATAGATCATTTTATCGCGCCGAGAAACGTGAAATTCGTACGTTTCGTGTTCGTAATATATCCCGCAGTTGTTTCGATAGGAAACGGGCGGCGAACGCTGTCATCCGAAGACGAAAAGCCGCTTTGATTCGTACTCTATCACTGAAGGGTTTCAGTAGCGACCGTTTACGTCTGCTCTCCAAGGGTGTTGACAATTGTACGTTATGCCGAAAGAGGCGTGGCTAACTGAAAACCACAGGGTCACCGGCAATTAGACCTGTAAAGTCCTTAAACGTGTGGGGATGGGCAGAGGGGTTGCTCTCACGGTAACGCAATGAGTTCCGATCGATTTTAAACTGACTGCTAAAGAGGAATATTGGACACTTTACAGAAATCTGGCACATCATCACGGGGATTGGACGAACAACACGCGAAGGACGGCGGGGAAACTTCGAAGTGAGGCGAAGTGAACCGATCAGACAATTGTCAGTCAGCCGTCGTGGGCCACCTGTTAACATGGAGCACGCCGGAATCTATACGTGTTTGTGTCAAAAGTTACTTTAGACACTGTCTACTGCCATTCTGTGTCAAGCTATAGGTAAGCAAGTGGTCACGATGAACCTTCGAATTGTTAAGAGAGGTCAAATTTAAATTAAAAACAAAACGGTTACAACTGAGTAATTAAAGTATGGATGAAAGTGTTGTTTCTGAATATATTTTTAGAACGAAATGTAATAATATTGTTTATAATATCTAGAGTTATTCCAGACAATTAAGTATTTTATCATATCTCTTTTTCAGAAGTTAGTGTAATAAAAAACACGTTTAAAATGTATAAATTATTCTAAGAAGTTGAACAAAGGTTGTATTTGTTACGTAGGTTTGTTGTGTTGTTCAGTTCGTTACTGAAACTTGGTTTGTTAGCATTTATTGTTTACTTTCTTTCATGGTATTAAGTAATGAGGAAATCCACTTATAGAGAAAAATAGCTCTCTACATTTCTACACTCAGTTACACAGCCCCCTTTAAACATGTGGTCAGCTATCGGTCAGTTACCTCTTCCTTTTTTGTGTTTGTTTTGGAATTTCGCACAAAGCTACTCGAGGGCTATCTGTGCTAGCCGTCCCTAATTTTGCAGTGAAGGCAGCTAGTCATCACCACCCACCGCCAACTCTTGGGCTACTCTTTTACCAACGAATAGTGGGATTGACCGTCACATTATACACCCCCACGGCTGGGAGGGCGAGCATGTTTTAGCGCGACGCGGGCGCGAACCCGCGACCCTCGGATTACGAGTGCACGCCTTAACGCGCTCGGCCATGCCAGGCCTCCTTTTTTTGTGAACCTGACGATGACTGAAGAAGGTCGAAACGTTGTTCGCTCCTCTACATAAACATTTTCTCAACCCAAACCGTTTTCACATATTTATCTTTCTTGGTATTGCTGCCCCCCAGTGGCTCAGCGGTGTGTCTGCGGACTTGCACGCTAAAATCCGGGTTTCGATACCCGTGGCGGGCGGAGCACAGATAGCCCATTGTGTAGCTTTGTGCTTAATTCAAAAACAAAACAACAACATCTTGGTATTGCTTGTTTTTACACATATATCTCTCTCGGTATTGCTTGTTTTTACATATATCTCTCTCTTGGTATTGCTTGTTTTCACATATATATCTAGCACAGATAGCTCTCGAGTAGCTTTGTGTGAAATTCCAAAACAAACAAACATATATATCTTTCTTGGTATTGCTTGTTTTTACATATATATCTTACTTGGTATTGCTTGTTTTTACATATATATCTTTCTTGGTATTTCTTGTTTTATGAATTTCGCGCAAAGGTACACGAGGGTTATCTGCGCTAGCCGTTCCTAATCTGGCAGTGTAAGACTAGGGAAAAGGCAGCTAGTTTTTACCACCCACCGCCAATTCTTGGGCTAATCTTTTACCGGCGAATAGTGGAATTGACCGTGCTATTATAACGCTTCCACGGCTGAAAGGCGAGTATGTTTGGTGTCACGGAGGCTCGAACCCGCGATCCTTAGATTAAGAGTCGAGCGTCCTACCCATAAGGGTTCTTTCTTTGTAACTTTGTTTATAAGCGCTTTTGTAAAAGTTTGCTGACTCAAGATTTAATGAACTGAGGACATCGTCAACAGTCTTACGTCATGAGTTATTACTTTTACGTTTCCCGACAGCCACTAGTCTTGCGTTAGGTTAGTTCTATCTGTCCGTGTTCTTATATTATCTTACCATGATGTTATTCTGGAATTATTTTACCCCTTGGTTCTCAATCGGCCCATGAACACTTTTGGTGTCCAACCTGTGGGAAAGAGTCACATGACCAAACGACGGACACCAGGAAAGGAGGTTTCTAGTTTTCAAAGACAGTTGCTACTTCTTGATTGGTTCCGTGAGTGGTGGGTGGGACACATAGTATCTTCTGTCAATCTGTTCTCTCGTTCAGTTATCACTAAGCATTACTTTAGTTTTTCTTTACAAAACCAGCTGTGTAAAAGAAATACCAACAAATATTCAGTATTAATAAACTGTTAATCAATCGGTTATTGGTAAACTCGAGTTTCGAAGTTTGTGTTTCTTATGGTAGAAATTTACCGAATTATTATTATAGGAAATGGGAGGACACACGTGCCCTCAGATTTGGATGAGGTAGTGAAGTGGTTCTTTAAATGGAAAGCAGAGACTTGTGTATAGCTGTTACGGAAAGTTAGTTTCAGTTTTGAATTAGGTGCCCCCAGTCTTCGGTGTCCCCAAAGACACAATTAAAATATCTTCCGCCGCTTACGTATTATTAACTTTTTAGAGTTATGTACTTTTCTAATCAGGCTTGAATTACAAACGGACAGATGGATATCTGTTTTGCTTTCACAGAAAATACAAAACTACCTTTATATGAGTGCATGTTTCATACTTTGAATCGAGATCTTTAGCGTCTTTGGTTCCGATATACAGTACGTGAGTTTCAGCTTTTGTTTATCTGTTTACTTTAAAGCAAAGCCACATTGGACTATATACCAATGTTACCGCTGTATCACTAGAAGACAGCTTTCAACTGTTAAAATTACGGTCTGAATACGTAATTTAGGATACGAAACTGCGGTTAACACCATGTTTCATGGTTTATTCACTTTCTAAAATAACGTGTTAACACTAAATGAAAACAAATACTTTATGAACACCTGGTGTTAAAGACGTGTAATGACAACACTAAAGTTGTACATTTAGAGTTAGCTCTTCATATTCATCAAGGCACTAAAGAGAACGTGAAAAATGGGTGCTAATAGCCTTACTGAAAACGTGACGTCTAAAGTTTCAGAAATACTACGCCAGTAGCTTGAGTACGTTCTGGCTTTTCTTAACTTGTGGATTTGGTGGAGATGCTATTTATTTTGCTTGTAACAAAGCCACATTGAGCAATCTGCTGAACCCACCAAGGGGAATCGAACCCCTGATTTTAGCGGTTTAAATCCATAGACTTTCCGCTGTACTAGCTGGAGGGTGGAGATGCAAAGAACACGTATTATGGAACGAAAAGTAAAATACGTTTAAAATAATTCTAATGGAAGGCACTGACTTGAGGTAGTAATGAGATACGTTTCACGGGTCCTGACTGCGCTGGATACATCCTACATGTTTATATCTGATTATGTGCGCCTGTGTATGTGTGTAAGTGTAGTGTATATTTGTTTGTGTGTAAGTCTAGTGTATATTTGTATATGTGTGTAAGTCTAGTGTATATTTGTATATGTGTGTAAGTCTAGTGTATATTTGTATATGTGTGTAAGTCTAGTTTTCAATGTTATAAAGTTATAAATATAAAGTATATTTTTACTTCCACTAAGACCTGTAGAACGTTTTAGATGGCAGATCAGAATTCAAATCTATAATCACAACTGTCCAGGTTTAGATTTGTTTTTTGTTCCTTGTTTCAGATGGCAGATCAGTATTCAAATCTATAACCACAACTGTCCAGGTTTAGATTTGTGTTGTTTTTTTTTCTTTTAGAGCACCAATGGAGTCTAGAGAGAAAAATGACGTCACGTCTTTGGAATCGTCACCACCATGTTCCAGTTTACCCGTTACAAACTTTTCCATAGACACTATCTTGGGGTCTCAGAAGAAACTGTTTTTACCCACAGACAGCAGTGGCGTTAGGGAAGACCATTCAGAAGTAACCTCTTCCCCCGAACCCCCTTCCCCACCGTTTAACTCCAGGCCCCATCCAGTTCTCCCCAGGCCCCATCCAGTCCTCCCCAGATGCTTTCAGCCTATCCCCGTCACTCTCTTCCACTCCGGACTGACACAGGCTCCTCCCCACCCACAGCTCCACGTTGGGTGCTTCACCAACTGTCTTGGACTGCAAGAGGACAGGCAGGGTGCGACGTCTATTTCTCCCGGTACAGACTACTGCGGCAGCCCTACCGTCAGCCAGTCTGCAAGTCTGGGCTATTGGTTAAGTCAAACTCCTTTTCTCACCCTAACAGGTAAGGAGGAGATAAGCATATTTACTGTAGTCTTGGATGTTGTTGTTTTAAACCCATAAAGCACCGGTGTGGATATACCTTCACTCTATAACACAGCTCACACTGAGTACTCATAAAAACATTAGTTTCATTACAACACAGTTTCTCATTTTGAATACTTTATAATTCCACCACACCCGACACCTTAGTTTCATTACAACATAGTTTCTCATACCGAATACTGTATAATTCCACCACACACGACACCTTAGTTTCATTACAACATAGTTTCTCATACCGAATACTTTACAGTTTACCACACCAGACACCTTAGTTTTATTTTGTATCGATGCCATATCAAAATACATTTTGAGACATCTGGGGGCGAACAGAGACGAAATATGAAGTAAAAAAGAGAAACCAGGTAAGAATTAGAAAGTGTTTTATAAGCTTCACAAAGTCTTACATCTGTATCCATTTCTCGGTCCTTATAGGCCAAGTATTTAAACAGTATGGAAAGTCGGTCTTCTCTTAGCATTATTTATTTTAGGATATTTTTGTAAAAGAAAAAGTATGGAAAATCAACCAGACCTCTACAAACACCAGAAAAAAACAGCTATTCTGTTGTAATTTTCTTTTTATAACTTACATCAGATTAATATAAAACGATACGTTAATCTAATGTTGTTATTTTGATTCGTATATTTCTTTTAGAATAAAACCACATTAGATAACTTGCTGCGTTCGCCACAAGGAATCTGACACCGTATTTTAACGTTGTAAGTCCGTAAACTTACCGCTGTCTCACACGGAGACAATTATTTTGGGTTTACCTTAGAATTACCACGCCCATCTCACGGTTTTTGTGTTTAAGAGCAAAACGTATTTAGACATTTTTCTGCTGTAAACATGGAAGCTAAACCTACATTTTTCTGGTGTTTTGTTTCAAAGTTTGTTTTGGAGGTTTATCGTTTGATGAATTTGACATTGTATTTTGTTAATAAGAAAACAGAAATATTTAGTTATCTAATACTGCAAACTTGTAACAATATCAACAAAAACACGAGTATTTAGTTATATAATACTGTAAACTTGTAACAATATAAAAAAAAACACGAGTATTTATTTATCTAATACTGTAAGCTTGTAACAATATCAACAAAAACACGAGTATTTAGTTATCTAATACTGTAAACTTGTAACAATATCAACAAAAACACAAGAATTTAGTTATCTAATACTGTAAACTTGTAACAATATCAACAAAAACACAAGAATTTAGTTATCTAATACTGTAAACTTGTAACAATATCAACAAAAACACAAGTATTTAGTTATCTAATACTGTAAACTTGTAACAATTTCAACAAAAACACGAGTATTTAGTTATCTAATACTGTAAACTTGTAACAATATCAACAAAAACACGAGTATTTATTTATCTAATACTGTAAACTTGTAACAATATCAACAAAAACACAAGAATTTAGTTATCTAATACTGTAAACTTGTAACAATATCAACAAAAACACAAGTATTTAGTTATCTAATACTGTAAACTTGTAACAATATCAACAAAAACACAAGAATTTAGTTATCTAATACTGTAAACTTGTAACAATATCAACAAAAACACAAGAATTTAGTTATCTAATACTGTACACTTGTAACAATATCAACAAAAACACAAGAATTTAGTTATCTAATACTGTAAACTTGTAACAATATCAACAAAAACACGAGTATTTAGTTATCTAATACTGTAAACTTGTAACAATTTCAACAAAAACACGAGTATTTAGTTATCTAATACTGTAAACTTGTAACAATATCAACAAAAACACGAGTATTTAGTTATCTAATACTGTAAACTTGTAACAGTATCAACAAAAAACACGAGTATTTAGTTATCTAATACTGTAAACTTGTAACAATATCAACAAAAACACAAGTATTTAGTTATCTAATACTGTAAACTTGTAACAATTTCAACAAAAACACGAGTATTTAGTTATCTAATACTGTAAACTTGTAACAATATCAACAAAAACACGAGTATTTAGTTATCTAATACTGTAAACTTGTAACAGTATCAACAAAAAACACGAGTATTTAGTTATCTAATACTGCAAACGTTGTGACAGTAACAACAAAAACACAAGTATTTAGTTATCTAACATTGTAAACGTTGTGACAGTAACAACAAAAACACGAGTATTTAGTTATCTAACATTGTAAACGTTGTGACACTAACAACAAAAACACAAGTATTTAGTTATCTAACATTGTAAACGTTGTGACAGTAACCACAAAAACACGAGTATTTAGTTATCTAACATTGTAAACGTTGTGACAGTAACAACAAAAACACAAGTATTTAGTTATCTAACATTGTAAACGTTGTGACAGTAACAACAAAAACACAAGTATTTAGTTATCTAACATTGTAAACGTTGTGACAGTAACAACAAAAACACAAGTATTTAGTTATCTAACATTGTAAACGTTGTGACAGTAACAACAAAAACACAAGTATTTAGTTATCTAACATTGTAAACGTTGTGACAATAGCTTTCAGATTTTACTATGTATCCGGTTCATACATAATACTGTAACTTATTCTATCTCAATTAGTCTAAACGAGCTCGGCGCGAATCAATGAAGTTAGTTGGTTAACCCGTAATGCTCGACCATCACGTGATGATGTTTTAACCGTAGTTTGATGATAAAGATAATGCTTTAACCAGTATTTCGGGGATGAGGTTAAAACATGAACCTATTATCATATATGACCCCCTTTACCTTTACGTTGAGGTTAACACATTAATTTATCATAATTCGATGTTGAGGTTAATACCACAACTTTCACCAGCTCAGCTCTGAGGATAATGATTTAATTTACTTAATTTTGATTATGAGGTTAATAGATCAGCCTATAATGACTCGGCGGTGAGGTTAACACTTAAATTTACATTGGCTTTGTAATGAGGTTACTAAATCAACTATACTAGATCGGCGCTTGGGTTAATACCCTAATTTACTCTGGTCATGGAATGAGGTTAACAGATCTATCAACACGAATTAACTTTTGAGATAAACTCATTAATTTACGCTTGGTATGTGATTGGGTTAATAGACCAATTTATACGAACACAGTGCTGAGGTTAAGACATTAATTTACACCATGTAATTAGATCAACGTTCAGCGTCTTAACTAACAGGTTAATTTCTTTACAACGTGGTACAAAACACGTTTCATACATGAAATCTTTCTTCTAGAAATCATCATAAAATCACATTCATCCAAGATATTTTATCATCATTAATAAGTATCTTCTACCACATGAATTATATCATTAATAAGTATCTTCTACCACATGAATTATATCATTAATAACTATCTTCTACTACATGAATTATATCATTAATAAGTACCTTCTACTACATGAATTATATCATTAATAACAATCTTCTACTACATGAATTATATCATTAATAACAATCTTCTACTACATGAATTATATCATTAATAAGTATCTTCTACTACATGAATTATATCATTAATAAGTATCTTCTACTACATGAATTATATCATTAATAACAATCTTCTACTACATGAATTATATCATTAATAACAATCTTCCACTGCATGAATTATATCATTAATAAGAATCTTCCACTGCATGAATTATATGATTAATAACAATCTTCTACTACATGAATTATATCATTAATAAGAATGTTCCACTACATGAATTATATCATTAATAAGTATCTTCTACTACATGAATTATATCATTAATAAGTATCTTCTACTACATGAATTATATCATTAATAAGAATCTTCCACTGCATCAATTATATCATTAATAAGTATCTTCTACTACATGAATTATATCATTAATAAGTATCTTCTACTACATCAATTATATCATTAATAAGAATCTTCCACTGCATGAATTATATCATTAATAAGAATCTTCTACTACAAGAATTATATCATTAATAAGTATCTTCCACTACATGAATCATATCATTAATAAGTATCTTCCACTACATGAATTATATCATTAATAAGTATCTTCTACTAAATGAATTATATCATTAATAAGTATCTTCTACTACATGAATTATATCATTAATAAGGATCTTCCACTGCATCAATTATATCATTAATAAGTATCTTCTACTACATGAATTATATCATTAATAAGTATCTTCTACTACATCAATTATATCATTAATAAGAATCTTCCACTGCATGAATTATATCATTAATAAGAATCTTCTACTACATGAATTATATCATTAATAAGTATCTTCCACTACATGAATCATATCATTAATAAGTATCTTCCACTACATGAATTATATCATTAATAAGTATCTTCTACTAAATGAATTATATCATTAATAAGTATCTTCTACTACATGAATTATATCATTAATAAGGATCTTCTACTACATGAATTATATGATTAATAACAATCTTCTACTACATAATTAATCTTCATTAATAAGTATCTTCTACTACATGAATTTATCATTAATAAGATCTTCCACTGCATGAATATATCATTAATAAGTATCTTCTACTACATGAATTATATCATTAATAAGTATCTTCTACTACATGAATTATATCATTAATAAGAATCTTCCACTGCATGAATTATATCATTAATAAGTATCTTCTACTAATGAATTATATCATTAATAAGTATCTTCTACTACATGAATTATATCATTAATAAGGATCTTCTACTACATGAATTATATCATTAATAAGTATCTTCTACTACATGAATTATATCATTAATAAGTATCTTCTACTACATGAATTATATCATTAATAAGTATCTTCTACTACATGAATTATATCATTAATAAGGATCTTCCACGCATGAATTATATCATTAATAAGTATCTCTCTACATGAATTATATCATTAATAAGTATCTTCTACTACATGAATTATATCATTAATAAGATCTTCCACTGCATGAATTATATCATTAATAAGTATCTTCTACTACATGAATTATATCATTAATAAGTATCTTCTACTGCATGAATTATATCATTAATAAGTCTCTTCTACACATGAATTATATCATTAATAAGTATCTTCTACTACATGAATTATATCATTAATAAGGATCTTCCACTGCATGAATTATATCATTAATAAGTATCTTCTACTAAATGAATTATATCATTAATAAGTATCTTCTACTACATGAATTATATCATTAATAAGGATCTTCTACTACATGAATTATATCATTAATAAGTATTTTCTACGAAATGAATTATATCATTATTAAGGATATTTTACGAAATGAATTATATCATTAATAAGTATCTTCTACTAAATGAATTATATCATTAATAAGTATCTTCTACTACATGAATTATATCATTAATAAGGATCTTCTACTACATGAATTATATGATTAATAACAATCTTCTACTACATGAATTATATCATTAATAAGTATCTTCTACTACATGAATTATATCATTAATAAGAATCTTCCACTGCATCAATTATATCATTAATAAGTATCTTCTACTACATGAATTATATCATTAATAAGTATCTTCTACTACATGAATTATATCATTAATAAGGATCTTCCACTGCATGAATTATATCATTAATAAGTATCTTCTACTAAATGAATTATATCATTAATAAGTATCTTCTACTACATGAATTATATCATTAATAAGGATCTTCTACTACATGAATTATATCATTAATAAGTATTTTCTACGAAATGAATTATATCATTAATAAGTATCTTCTACTACATGAATTATATCATTAATAAGTATCTTCTACTACATGAATTATATGATTAATAACAATTTTCTACTACATGAATTATATCATTAATAAGTATCTTCTACTACATGAATTATATCATTAATAAGAATCTTCCACTGCATCAATTATATCATTAATAAGTATCTTCTACTACATGAATTATATCATTAATAAGTATCTTCTACTACATGAATTATATCATTAATAAGGATCATCCATTGCATGAATTATATCATTAATAAGTATCTTCTACTAAATGAATTATATCATTAATAAGAATCTTCCACTGCATCAATTATATCATTAATAAGTATCTTCTACTACATCAATTATATCATTAATAAGAATCTTCCACTGCATGAATTATATCATTAATAAGAATCTTCTACTGCAACAATTATGTCATTAATAAGTATCTTCCACTACATGAATCATATCATTAATTAGAATCTTCCACTACATAAAATGTATCATTAATAAGTATCTTCCACTACATGAATTATATCATTAATAAGGATCTTTTACGAAATGAATTATATCATTATTAAGGATATTTTACGAAATGAATTATATCATTAATAAGTATCTTCTACTACATGAATTATATCATTAATAAGGATCTTCCACTGCATGAATTATATCATTAATAACAATCTTCTACTACATGAATTATATCATTAATAAGTATCTTCTACTACATGAATTATATCATTAATAAGAATCTTCCACTGCATCAATTATATCATTAATAAGTATCTTCTACTACATGAATTATATCATTAATAAGTATCTTCTACTACATGAATTATATCATTAATAAGGATCTTCCACTGCATGAATTATATCATTAATAAGTATCTTCTACTAAATGAATTATATCATTAATAAGTATCTTCTACTACATGAATTATATCATTAATAAGTATCTTCTACTACATGAATTATATCATTAATAAGAATCTTCCACTGCATCAATTATATCATTAATAAGTATCTTCTACTACATGAATTATATCATTAATAAGTATCTTCTACTACATGAATTATATCATTAATAAGGATCTTCCACTGCATGAATTATATCATTAATAAGTATCTTCTACTACATGAATTATATCATTAATAAGAATCTTCTACTACAAGAATTATATCATTAATAAGTATCTTCTACTACATGAATTATATCATTAATAAGAATCTTCCACTACATAAATTATATCATTAATAAGTATCTTCCACTACATGAATTATATCATTAATAAGTATCTTCTACTAAATGAATTATATCATTAATAAGAATCTTCCACTGCATCAATTATATCATTAATAAGTATCTTCTACTACATGAATTATGTCATTAATAAGTATCTTCCACTACATGAATCATATCATTAATTAGAATCTTCCACTACATAAATTTTATCATTAATAAGTATCTTCCACTACATGAATTATATCATTAATAAGGATCTTTTACGAAATGAATTATATCATTATTAAGGATATTTCACGAAATGAATTATATCATTAATAAGTATCTTCTACTACATGAATTATATCATTAATAAGGATCTTCCACTGCATGAATTATATCATTAATAAGTATCTTCTACTACATGAATTATATCATTAATAAGAATCTTCCACGGCATCAATTATATCATTAATAAGGATCTTCTACTACATGAATTATATCATTAATAAGTATCTTCTACTACATGAATTATATCATTAATAAGGATCTTCCACTACATGAATTATATCATTAATAAGTATCTTCTACTACATCAATTATATCATTAAAAAGTATCTTCTACTACATGCATTATATCATTAATAAGTATCTTCTACTACATGAATTATATCATTAATAAGAATCTTCCACTGCATCAATTATATCATTAATAAGTATCTTCTACTACATGAATTATATCATTAATAAGTATCTTCCACTACATGAATTATATCATTAATAAGGATCTTCCACTACATGAATTATATCATTAATAAGTATCTTCTACTACATGAATTATATGATTAATAACAATCTTCTACTACATGAATTATATCATTAATAAGTATCTTCTACTACATGAATTATATCATTAATAAGAATCTTCCACTGCATCAATTATATCATTAATAAGTATCTTCTACTACATGAATTATATCATTAATAAGTATCTTCCACTACATGAATTATATCATTAATAAGTATCTTCTACTACATCAGTTATATCATTAAAAAGTATCTTCTACTACATGAATTATATCATTAATAAGTATCTGCTACAAAATGAATTATATCATTAATAAGTATCTTCTACTACATGAATTATATCATTAAAAGCATTTTCTACGACATGAATTATGTTATTAATAAAGATATTCTACGAAATGAATTATATCATTAATAAGAATCTTCTACTACATGAATTATATGATTAATAACAATCTTCTACAACATGAATTATATGATTAATAACAATCTTCTACTACATGAATTATATCATTAATAAGTATCTGCTACGAAATGAATTATATCATTAATAAGTATCTGCTACGAAATGAATTATATCATTAATAAGTATCTGCTACGAAATGAAATATATCATTAAAAGCATTTTCTACGACATGAATTATGTTATTAATAAAGATATTCTACGAAATGAATTATATCATTAATAAGAATCTTCCACTACATGAATTATATCATTAATAAGTATCTTCTACTACATGAATTATATTATTAATAAGAATCTTCTACTACATGAATTATATCATTAATAAGAATGTTCCACTACATGAATTATATCATTAATAAGTATCTTCTACGACAAGAATTATGTCATTAATAAGTGTCTTCTACTACATGAATTATATCATTAATAAGAATCTTCTACTACATGAATTATATCATTAATAAGAATGTTCCACTACATGAATTATATCATTAATAAGTATCTTCTACTACAAGAATTATGTCATTAATAAGTATCTTCCACTACATGAATCATATTATTAATAAGTATCTTCTACTACAAGAATTATGTCATTAATAAGTATCTTATACTACATGAATCATATTATTAATAAGTATCTTATACTACATGAATTATATCATTAATAAGAATCTTCCACTACATAAATTATATCATTAATAAGTATCTTCCACTACATGAATTATATCATTAATAAGGATCTTTTACGAAATGAATTATATCATTATTAAGGATAGTTTACGAAATGAATTATATCATTAATAAGTATCTTCTACTACATGAATTATATCATTAATAAGGATCTTCCACTGCATGAATTATATCATTAATAAGTATCTTCTACTAAATGAATTATATCATTAATAAGTATCTTTTACTACATGAATTGTATCATTAATAAGGATCTTCTACTACATGAATTATATCATTAATAAGTATCTTCTACTACATGAATTATATCATTAATAAGTATCTTCTACTAGATGAATTATATCATTAATAACAATCTTCTACTACATGAATTATATCATTAATAAGTATCTTCTACTACATGAATTATATCATTAATAAGAATCTTCCACTGCATGAATTATATCATTAATAAGTATCTTCCACTACATGAATTATATCATTAATAAGTATCTTCTACTACATGAATTATATCATTAATAAGTATCTTCTATTATATGAATTATATCATTAATAAGTATCTTCCACTACATGAATTATATCTTTAATAAGTATCTTCTATTACATGAATTATATCATAAATAAGTTTCTTCTACTACATGAATTATATTATTAATTTCGGACATTATTGTGAATCACTTAAATTTATTTTTTGGAAGAGAAGTTTCTTGAAATTTCGCACATCAACATTTGTGTTATGTATCCTTCAGACGAATTGGAACAGGTAATATGAACATTTAGCTTACATCTCTGACGGTTAGTTAAGCTTAATCAAGCTGCCGAAAACATTATTATTTGTATCGCAAAATCTTTCGTTTGAAGGATTACAACGGTGAAAACCGGGTTTCGAAACCTATAGCGGGAACACCACTGATAACCTTTACATTATACTGTTTATGGATTCTGAGCCGTGAAATTGGCATTGTAGTTTGATAACATGATCAGCAGTCTCTCGCTGAGGAAGCTGTACATTTACAAACTTACAACGGTAAAATCCGAGGTTCGATTCCGAGAGGTGAAAACAACGGACAGCCCAATGTAGCTGTGCTCTGAAACAAACAAACACCACCAGTGACATAAATATTTCATCACTGGGAAAATGTTTGTGTGTGTTTGTCTCGTTTATGATCATTGTAAATAAAGCTATTTGTCTGTGGAAAATGCGAAGGTTTGTTTAATTTCGCACAAAGATACTCGAGGGTTAATTTAAAAGTGTAAGACTAAAGGGAAGACAGCTAGTAATCACCACCAACTCTTGGACTACTTTTTACCAAGAAATAGTAGGATTGACCGTAACACTGTAACGCCCTCTCGGCTGAAAGGGCGAACGTGTTTGATGCGATTTGAATCCACAACCGTCACACCAGAAATTCTTGGCATTTCAGCCGTGGGGGCGTTATAAATTACAGTTAATCCCACCATTCGTTGGTAAAAGGGTATTCCACAAGAGTTGAAAGCCGTTTTTGATGACTAGCTGTCTTCCCTCTAGTCTTACACTGCTAACTTAGGTACGGCTCTCGCAGATAGCCCTCGTGTAGCTTTGTGCAAAATTAAAAAACAAACAAACAAACAAATGTAACCCGCAACCCTCAGATTACGAGTCAATCGTTCTGATCACGTGACCATGCCGAGCCCAAAATAAAGAGATAACACTATAGCTTCAGCTGTTAATTTAACTCTAACGTTTTTAACGCTCAAGAATCTAAACTCTGTTTAACCAGACTATATTTATTTTCTATGTGTTTGTATTAATCAAGTGAACGACGAGTTGCATATGTTCTCCATTGCACCGAGTTTGGGAGCACCATCACTGATAATCTTGGCCATCCCACCCCTACTTATTGTTTCCTTTTGAATTTAAATAATTCAAAATCAAAGATTTACTGAACGTACCAAGGGAGAACCTTCTTTATTACTGCCAAGCCGTTCAAACGGTTTTCCTTCTCACATCCACATTAGGTTTGTAATAGGTGGAATTTTCATTTTTTTTCCATGTGTCATTTAGAATTTTAATAAGAAGGAACAGGCTGATCGACCCGACAGAAGTTCTTTTTAAAATGTGTTGGTTTAATTCACTCTAAGAAATGCTCGTTTCACACGTGTTTATTATAAGTAGAAATAAGTGAGAGTTTACATGTAAAAATAAGCTATTTGTCTGCGGATAACCGGGCATGCAATAATACGATAAAAACCGTTTCTATAGATTGGTCCGTGATTAAAGGTGAAATTAGTGAATATTTTTACATCTGAAAAGGCGACTGAAGCACATTTTCTCAGTTCGTTGTAAACGCACGTGCATGTAGTTTGTTTATGGTTAATTACAACCAAAGTTCGAACATTTCCCTGAGTCTATATCAACTGTGATAATGACAATTTCGACGTACCGTGCACGTGCTTTGTACTGATATAAAAACATTGTATTTTATGCGTTTATTTAAAAACAAATTTAATTTTCTTTTGAATATAAATCATAACGAAAACAATAAACGAAGCTCGTTGACAACATTGTATACAACAGTGACGACTCATAATGAACAGAAATCTATCTTCCTTTAATCTTAAGATTAAACTGGGCATTGAATAGAACTTTTAAAGTTGTATTTTTAACCCATATTCTCTCATTTCCAGCAAGGAACAAACATCTATTCTGAGCAATATACATGAAATAAAAAAACACCTCAGGCGTGTAAAAAAATGTGGCTAACAAAAAGTTTGAATGAGCAATTTCTACAAATAAAACCAAAACTGGGGTCTTTTGTTTGTTTAATTTCGCACAAAGGTAATCGCGGGCTATCTGCGCTATCCATCCCTAAATTAACAGTGTAAGACTAGAGAGAAGACAGCTAGTCATCACTACCCACCGCTACTCTTTTTACCCACGAATAGAGAGATTGATTGTAACTTTATAACGCCCCCACGGCTGAGAGGGTGAGCATATTTGGTACGATGGAGGATTCGAACTAGCGATCCACGGATTACGAGTTAAGTGCCTTATCCACCTGGCCGCTCTTTGTGTCCAGAATGAATGACATTATAGTTTATGTATATAAGAGACTACAATAGTGATTCTCTTCATCACGAAATTCTTCGATCGGTTTCGTTACTTCAAGTATCTCTCTTCAGGACGTGTAAAAATAAAAACATATCAAATGTTGTTCGTTTTTCTACTGAACATAAATAACTTAAATATTTATTTTATCAAAACGTGTAAACATGAAATAGAATCTTCGTAGAATTAAATATATTACGTTGTATTAAAAATAAATTAGTTTATCAAATAATTTTCATTAATATCTCTTTATCATTTATTTTAATTATATAAACCAAAACGAATATATCTGTTGGAAATCCATAACAAACATTTACTTACAACAAGTCCCAGCATGGCCAGGTGGGTTAAGGCGTTTGCCTCGTAATCTTAGGGTCGCGGATTCGAATCCCCGTCGCACCAAACATACTCGTCTTTTCAGTTGTAGGAGCGTTATAATATTACAGTCAATCCCACTACTCGTTGGTAAAAGAGTAGCCCAACAGTTGGCGGTGGGTGATGATGATTAGCTGCCTTCCCTCTGGTCTTACACTGCTAAATTAAGGACGACAGGCACGGATAGCTCTTGATTAGCTTTGCGAGAAAGCTAATTCAAAAGTAGATATATATAATAAAGTGTATAGATATATAAAATAAAGTACATATATATTTAATAAAGTGTATGTATATATAAAATAAAGAGCATGTTGTCGATTATTAACGAATTATTTTTCGTTCACACCTTGTTTAGTATTTACAAATAGTTCACAATTTACTTATATAAATTCTAAAAACTTAGTACTTAAAGCAGAGAGCCCACATCGGGCTATCTGCTTAGCCCACCGAGGGGAATCGAACCCCTGATTTTAGCGTTATAAATCCGTAGACTTATCGCTGTTCTAGCGGCGGGGGGCTCTTAAAGCAATACAGAAAATACAATGGATTTAATTTGTTTTATATTTTTTGGCGACATTTTAGACTTCATAATGCTTGTACGACTCCGTGGTTTTCTGTTTCTGTAAAAAATTATTTTCGCGTTACGCAAATCTGTTATTTTTATTGTTTTACTTGTAGTTGTGTAAACTTTGAGAGCTAACAGCTAACTTGTGTTATAAAAATCATATCAAAAAGAAAGTTTAGAATCATATAAACAAGTTTCTTCTATGGTGAAAAATAACAAGATAATTAAAGGCTTGAGAAATTCCTTGACGTAAATCGTCGTATCTCAAATTCTCAACTGTCACTGGTTTTCATATAAAGAGCAAAATATAACTAATTTTGCCCCTAGTGGCACAGCGATATATTTGTGGACTTACAGCACTAGAAACGGGATTTTGATACCCGTGGTGAGCAGAACATAGATAGGTCATTGTGTAGCTTGGTGCTTAAGTCCAAAACACACGCACACACATACGCCGAATTTTGTTTATCTTCAGATATGATTTGGAAACACACGAACATTTCTTATTAGGGTTTTTTTTCATCATTATTAATATGTAGATTTCGTAGTTACTAGCAATTAATATGCAAATCATAGAGTTAAGATTCTTATATGATAAGGTTGAAAATTTTCCATTAGGTTATGTTAAGAGAAATATTCATTAGAACTATAGTTTTGACTTTCTTTAAACATACGCCTAATAAAGTGAACTTTTCACAATGAAATAATTTTTTCTGGTAAAGATGAAATGACGGTTTTAAAAATGTGGTACAATAGAGAATTAGGTATATCATTATAAATGAAATATTAATTTGAAACGTAATTAACTATATCGCTACAAGATGAAACGATACCAACTCTGTAAATGGTGGTCTATTCTATTGTAAGAAACAAAACTTTAATTAAAGCTCTGCTCATAATTTTAATTAGTATGGTTCATTAAAGTTTTCTAAAGCAAAAAGCAATTGCTTATGATCAAAATCAACAAATCTTGTATGATAGCTTAGATCTTGGACGTAATTTGAAATGTGTTTTTATGTGTTTACTGGCTCTATAGGTGGCGCTAGAGTTGTTTTTTTTTTAATTCCAGCTACTACTTATTTAACACTGCAGGATGCCTTAACATACGGACATTATGTTACCTGTGTAACTTTTATACGGTTGTTTTATGGAAAACAAAAGCAGATAATATTTTGAACATAACAATAACCATAACCTAACAGAATCCATAAAAATAACTAAAATATATAATCCAATGAACTTAGAGGTAAATACAGAAGTTTGATAGTTTAAAACTTTTCCTTGAGTTTTGTTTTAAAATTCGCTTAACAGTTGTTTTTTGCTTCAATACAATGTTACATGGGCTATTGAAGATGCGCCCTCGTGGTTTTATTACTAAATTAAAAATAATAATTTGTTTTCTTATAAATTTACAATCTAATTTAAAATATTATTTTTATAATTTGACAAATGAAGGGAATGTTATTAACTGAAACGTTTTTTGTATTGTTGTTATGGTGTAATTATTGAAAACACACACACTTATATTCAGTGAAAACCCACTTGCAGAGAAAAGTATATATATATATGTTGAAACGGCTGGTTGGAGTTGAGAAACCCAAACTTTTAACACATATATTTTTCTACACACTTATATTCTTTCGTTTGGAAAGATAGTTTGTGGTTATTTAGCTTTCCAGCTAAATCCAACATTTATCTTTTCTTGCTTTTCCCTTCAGCCGTGGGGTTGTTATAAATTTACGGTCAATCCCACTATTTTTGGTAAAAGAGCAGCCCAAGAGTTGGCAGGGAGTGATGACGAGTAGCTGCCTTCATTCTGGTCTTACACTGCTAAATTAGGGACCCTTAGCGCAGATAGCCCTCGTGTAACTTTGAGAGAAATTAAAAAAGTAACCAATCAGTTGTTCTGTAACATTCAAATGGTTATTTTGTCAAAAAAGTAACCAATCAGTTGTTCTGTAACATTCAAATGGTTATTTTGTCAAAAAAGTAACCAATCAGTTGTTCTGTAACATTCAAATGGTTATTTTGTCAAAAAAGTAACCAATCAGTTGTTCTGTAACATTCAAATGGTTATTTTGTCAAAAAAGTAACCAATCAGTTGTTCTGTAACATTCAAATGGTTATTTTGTCAAAAAAGTAACCAATCAGTTGTTCTGTAACATTCAAATGGTTATTTTGTCATTTGGAGTAACAACTATTGTAAGCATAATTATGAACATAAAAATCTTTGGATAAAATATAAAACGCCAATTAATACTTGCAGTGCCAACTCCTGGGCTACTATTTACCAAAGAATAGTAGGATGAACAGTAGCATTACGACACTTCGAGACTGAAAGAGTGATCATGATTTTGAAATACACGTCTTTTAGTTTCCTGAACACCGGGTCATTGTAGCTCAGGTCATTGTTTGTTTTGAATTTCTCACAAAGCTACTCGAGGGCTATCTGCGCTAGCCGTCCCTAATTTAGTAGTGTAAGACTCTAGGGAAGGCAGCTAGTCATTACGACCCACCGCCAACTCTTGGACTAATTTTTTTTTATCAACGAATAGTGATATTGACCGTCACCTTATAACGCCCCCCTCGGCTGAAAGGGCGAGCATGTTTGGCGCGACTCTCGGATTACGAGTCGCACGCCTTCAGCTCAAATTTCATTTCAATGCTTTAAAATTCAACCACTGATAGGCATGATATCATAATAAGCTAGTTAATACGCGTTAAAGCAGCTTTCTAAAGAAACTACAAATCTAACTGTTTAAGAACTATTTTTTATAAGTTGTGAATGTCAAGTTTTGTCGGCCAGATTCTTTATAGTAGGTGTGTGTGACTTATTAGCGATAAATTTTAACAATAAGCATACGGCACACAATCTACTTATTTTGAAATATATTAAAACAAATAAAACTTATATACAAATGTTCATCACAGTGTTGGTTTCACAGTTATATCCAGATATTTAAATAACTGTCCCTTTACTTTTGTCAACATGTATACAGTCTAGTTCAATTACTTTAGAACACAATTGAAAAGACAAATTATTCTTCTCTACTCTGTTCTTATAATACAATCTGTGATAATTTCACTTTAAAAATCACCCCAATTTGTCCTTTATGGCAAAGCTGACTATCGCAAGTTTAGATCTATCTAACAAAATTTAGTATTTATACCCAACAGAGGCCCAGAACATTCAATACATTAATAGAAATAATGATTCAGTAAAACTGTATAAAATTAACAATAAAAACTCAAAATATTCTGGTAACCTTATCCAGTAATATAACAATCACCAAATTCATTAGTACTGAACTTCACAATATATAAGTCGTAAAAAATAGCAAACTGTCACTTCTAAAAATGAATTGAATATTCACACTAAATAAACTATTTAAATCATAACGCATTAAACTTAAGCTGAAAGAAACAACGAAATAAAAACTCTTTTCGGCTTTAAGGCAACACCAACTTACTTTTCTGAAAAATAAAAACAGAAACTCAAATTAAAACAAGTTTTAGCAGTTCAAATATTTCGTTCTGACTTTTCTGTGGAGCTCACCAGCAGCTGAGTTAGTAGTCGTATTTAGCTTTGAGGTATTCAAGACAATGATTCCAAAAATACAGAAAATGTTCTGAAAAGAATGTCTGGACGATGAACAGGTCAGTGAAAAATATGACCATTTCTGAAGCATTTCAGGCTGAAGCAAAAGTAACAAGTGATCGAAATAAACCTGTTGATTTACGGGTAGTAAAACAGAGCAATATTACACAGTCATAGATTGATAAGGCTACGTGGAAATGATGTGTATTGCTCCGTTGTTGTTGTTTCGAATTAAGCACAAAGCTACACAATGGGCTATCTGTGCTCTGCCCACCACGGGTATCGAAACCCGGATTTTAGCGTTGTAAGTCCGGTATTCCTCTGTGTTTGACATACTAAATACTAATGCATCAAAATTATTTGATTTTCTGTTGTATTAATTTATTAACAGATTCACCATCTGTTGGTTTCTCATTTCTTTAAACTAATCATTTTTATAAATAAAAATCTCTTCTTTTTTTCATATACGTGTAATTTTGTATATTTGTGACGTATTTCCTTGAAAGTGTACAAATAACAAAGAACGAAAAAGTACAAATTGAGTCGCCTTCTTTTGTGAATAAAAGTAATTTTTTCTTTTTTTAGTACATTGTAGTTTTAAGGAATTATTTAAAATACTGTTGTACAGTGTTAAACGTAACAGGAAGAAGTCTTTCAGAGGAAAAAAACTAGATTTTTGTTGTAGTTTGTGATGCTTAAGAGGATTGTGAGTATGAAAATATATGACACAACTAGGACAGCGCCAGTGTATAATTTCAGCGTCATACGAGAGATATATTTCCAGTAAAATGACTGTCCAGTGTCATCAACAAATATTTCTTATTTTATTAATTGCTTAAAAAATAAATAAATGTTTAGGTAACGCCTCGATCGACAACTGATAATACTGACATCTGCAGTCTGATATTGTTAAATGTTATATGTCTGTTTGTTTGTTTGTTTTTGAATTTCGCGCAAAGCTACTCGAGGACTATCTGCCCAAGACGTCCCTAATTTAGCAGTGTAAGACTAGAGGGAAGGTAGCTAGTCATTACGACCCATCGCCAACTCTTGGACTACTTTTATATCAAAGAACAGTGATATTGATCGTCACCTCATAACGCCCCCACGGCTGAAAGGGCGAGCATATTTGGCGCGACGGGGATGCGAACCCGCGACCCTCAAATTACGAGTCTAATGTCTTAACAGGCTTGGCCATGCCGGGCCATTTATTAGTTTGTAATTTACACAGCTGCCCAGAAGTGTGTCTTCGAACCTAGAACGCTAGTAACCGGTTTCGATACACGTGATAGGCAGAGCATAGATAGCCCATTATGTAGCTTTGTCCGCAACTTCAAACAAACCAATCTATTTTTTCTGATAAATGTTAACGCTGTGACTGATCTAAATAATTTTAAGTATCAAATCACGATATTTCTAGGCTTTTTTAAAAATAAAAACTTGCTTCGTAGAATATACTTTTTATAAAAAGGTAATAATAACTAAAACATATAACAAATCCAGATGTCGCCTTATAAATTGTTTTGTAACGATTTTAAAATATTCTAAATTTTGATTTTTTTAAACGTTTGTGCACGGGATTTTTTTGTGTAGTGCCAAGCCAGATATTTGGTCCGATCGGAATAGATAACATTATGTTATTGCGTATTTACCGCAATTAGAGGCCCGGGAACATACATACTTTTTGGGGGGTGAAGTACGTATATCTAATTTGCTACGTTAACTGTGGCCATTGAATTCAAAACTGAAACACCTACTTTTTATGAGTTTTTTACACAAGTATGTTCCAAGAAACATTTCCATATTGCGTCCAAATTGAGTGACTCCTAAATTCAGCGCTTTTGCCCCTGGTTTCTATACACACATCTTTGTATAGTTGCGCTAAAAAAATTAGAGCAAATGTAAATAATATTTACACCAGCAAAAAAACGTAGCATCTTGTTGATAATCTATCTCTGACAATCATTTGTTTGTTGAGTTTTGAATTTTGCGCAAAACTACACGAAGGATATCTGCCCTAATTTAGCAGTGTAAGCCTAGAGAGCCATCACTAATTGTAAGGTTACTTTATAAACAACGAATAGTGGGATGGACCGTCACATTGTGAAGCTCCCACTAATGAAAGGAAGAGCGTGTTTGGTGAGACGGGGATTCGAACCCGCGACTTTCAGATAAGAAGTAGATTGTTCTAACCATCTGGCCATACCGAGTTTTTGAACAATGCACACATTAATACTTTTCATATTATAAATAGCTCTTAACCAAAACACCACAATCATTTCATTTTATCATCTCTTCTTGCTCATAAATAATGTCCCTCATCCTGGTAATCAGCGACAAATCTCCGAACTTACAACGCTTAAATCCAGGGTTCATTTTTCTGCGGTGGACAAAATGCAAGTGGTCTGTTGTGTAGTTCTTTTGTTAAACAACGAAAAACAACAATGGCACAAATAATATAGTTTTGTGGCCACTAAAGTTGTTAATATAGACACACAAACATAAGATTATTTTGAGTTGAGGACGTATTGTTACTTTGCTGGACTGGAAATCTAAGAGCACATGTTTTGTTGGCCCGGCATGGCCAGGTGGTTAAGGCCTTCGACTCGTATTCTGAAGATCGTGAGTTCGAATCCCCGTTACACCAAACATGCTCGCCCTTTCAGCTGTGAAGGCGTTATATGTGATGTTCAATCCCACAATTCGTTGGTAAAAGAGTAGCGCAAGATTTGGCGGTGGGTGGTGATGACTAGCTGCCTTCTCTCTAGTTTTACACTGCTAAATTAGAGACGACTAGCGCAGATTGTTCTTGAGTTTCTTCGCGCGAAATTAAAAAAACAAAGACAAAGAAACAACTAAAAGTTTATTCAAAATATTTCATGGCAAATAATCAATATCACGATATTATTTATTATCGCATTTGCAAGGATTTGTCTCTAAAATTTATGTTAAGCCTAACATTCGCTATAAAAGTGATACTATGGTATTTTAATGTCGTTAACAATGCATAATTAGTTACTTTTGTGATGTAAATACTTAATAACATTGTGCATACGTTGGTCACGATGTTTCGTATTGTTGAGAAACAGTATTCTTTAAAACCAATCTAATCACGAAAGGATGGATTAAAAACAACAACAGATATTTGTTGAAATGAGTAAAGAAAAATAACTTAAATAAAGACTGGTTCTCGCGTGTGCTACATGCGGATAAATTCTAGTTTCCTAATACAGTTCAAATTCCTCTGCATTGTGATAGTGCCATCTGGTGGTTATAAGTTTAAAGTGGAAATTAGCACCAACTGAGTGGATTCATTTACGTTATTTAAATATTTTCATTATTAACGAAAGCGAAAACCACACACAATCCTACCCTCATTTGCATTTCACTTTGATAGATTTACAATGTACACTTGACGCACGAACATATCCCATCTTCACATTCGGAACTTCTTGGAAAATATCTCGTGATTAATAAAGATCCTAATTATTTTTGCGGAAGCTACCACGAGTTGATAAGAGTTATTTATATGGGGTCGGCTACATAGGTGATAATTACACAATGTTAATCAGCCTCTATCCGCGCGAAAGTACAATCGGTCTTCCATTAAAGTGTCATCCTTTATCCAAAGTTCTATAATTTCACGTGAATGGAATGCACGAGCGTGGCCGAGATAAGCTCACTTAATTTGATGAAGTGTTTTCGGAATAAACTAGTCCGTTATGAAATAATGTTAGTTTACATAATTAGACAGCGTGGCACATTATAACAGTTATGTGCGAAAACCTGCGGGCGTTAAGGTATTCATGAAGCCTTAAAATGGAGTTGTGTCTTTGGTGCGCGATAAAACCTTTAAATCTTAACACGCCAGAAAATTTTCTAATTCGTAGTTTTCTTAAATTATTTTAATTAAATTTTTAAAGTGGGTGCTTATTACATAGAGAGACAGGTGTGTATTTTGTATTCCTATATCGTGTGAATCAATAAACTCTCAGCTGGGTAACAAAAATAAACAAACTTTAAGTAAATTGGAGGTTATGCATATTAGATTTTATAGCTCACACTCAGGAGAATCACGGATCTTGAAGAGATAATATCCTAAATATCGACTAGTTTTTATACTGCTATTGGTCAAGTGTTTACATACCATTATATTGATGTTATTGTTTATATACATGGAGTAGTTACTGAGTAAATGTCTAAAGAGTAAACTGGAGGACAGTGTGTGATTAAAACACTGTACGACTTGTTATCCCAGTCTGTATGGTATTGGTTTGTTTATCAAAACACCTACAGACCTGTTTTGTATAAAAAGGTGCGTTTTGGTTCAGTCTTCTTCGAAACAGATCAACGCTTTGTTCAAACATTTTTCTCTGTACATGGTATAGAGTCATGCCTTTTCACGTGCCAGAAGTTATAAGACGTCAAATTGTCAACTGTCCATAAATGGTATGAAGCAAACAGACCCTGTTAGAACACTAGAGCATTGTATCCAGAAGCAAACAGACACTTAGAACAGTAGGGTACTGTATCCAGAAGCAAACAGACACTTAGAACTGTATAGTACTGTATCCAGAAGCAAACAGACACTGTTAGAACAGTAGAGTCCTGTATCCAGAAGCAAACAGACACTGTTAGAACAGTAGAGTACTGTATCCAGAAGCAAACAGACACTTAGAACTGTAGAGTACTGTATCCAGAAGCAAACAGACACTGTTAGAACAGTAGGGTACTGTATCCAGAAGCAAAAAGACACTGTTAGAACAGTAGGGTACTGTATCCAGAAGCAGACACTGTTAGAACAGTAGGGTACTGTATCCAGAAGCAAACATACACTGTTAGAACAGTAGGGTACTGTATCCAGAAGTAAACAGACACTGTTAGAACAGTAGGGTACTGTATCCAGAATCCTGAAACGTCATCGGACTACAAGAAACATTGTTGCAGGAAAACTACTGTCCGAGATGACCTTGTTTTGATCAGGTTAACATGTCAAGGTTGAAAGAAGTCTTACAAGAGGAATGGCATGAACATATTCATTTCAGAGTGTCCAAAAGAACAGTGAATAGGAAACTGGCCAAACAGGGTTATTTTTTAAGAAAAGCTATTTGCACACCAGTAGTAACCAGAATTTATCACTGTCCTCACCACGAGAGTTAAAACAATGGAGACATGTCATCTTTACACATTAGTCCTGTTTCCAGTTTGTAGAATTTGATGGTATAATTCGTTTTCTTTGTTTGTCTGGAGAACAGAGGAGAGAGGACCCTTCCACAGGATGTGGCACAGTATATGTTTGGGCAGCTATTTATCATACTCTTCATAACCTTAAGGGAAACGTCAATGGTTCTTCTAAAGGCATCACAGAGAGATGATATTTCTGCCATATGCTAGGGCAAGATTTGGCAATAACTTTGTTTTCCAGGATGACAATGTCATTGCGTACAATACACACATTACACAGGATTGTCTCGACCAGAAGAACATTACAAGATTGCATGACCAGCAAAATATCCAGATATCAATCCTATAGAAATGAGCCGAAAAATTACTAACCACAACCTTAAACCAGCCACTGTAGCTGAGTTGCGGCGTTTTCCAATGACAAGTTGGGATACAGTCACGATGAATTACATCAATAACCTTATCGACAGCATGTCACGTCATCATGTGAAGTTTAATAAAGTACGAAGAGAACCAATCAAGTACAGAATATTTAATATTAAGCAATATAAATTACAGACCCTATTTATAATAATGCGATATTATGTTTGTCTCTGTATATGTTTTCACGTGATAGATTGAATCCCGTTTCTGAATATGATATCTCTTTTATTCAGAGCTTTATAATATGAGGATAAATTACATTTTTCGTCACTGAAACTGTAGCACAAACTTTGGCGATAGATGGCGTTGAATAGATGGTTTTTTAAAATAGGAATGGCTGGCGTGGATGGTCCTCGAGCAGCTTTGCCCAAAAAAATAGAAAAAAACTACAAAACATTTTTATAGTTTTATCAATTACAACAATCAGTTGTAAAAAAAAATTAAATTCTGTCATTTTCTCTTTAAATTACATAAGTATTTTAGTGGAGTTCTTTATAATAGTAATGGTGTTTTTGTTTGGCTATGTGGCTCATGTTAGGATTTAGTTTGTTTTGAATTTCGCGCAAAGCTGCACAAGGGCTATCTGCGCTACTCTTGGGCTACTCTTTTACCAACGAATAGGGGAATTTACCTTTACTTATAACACCACCACGGCTGACAAGGCGAACATGTTTGGAGAAACGGGAATTCTCGGCCATTAGATTACGACTCAAGTGTCTCTAACCACGTGTCTGTACCCGGGGCCCACGTGTTAGGAACCCTGTAATAAACAAAGTTCTGAAACTCAGAAACAAATATAAGAAAATGATATGTGTTTGGTAATTTTTAGTGTTAAGCTCCGTTCAATAAACTGGTAAATTCGAATTACTCTTGCATTTCATAAATATAGTTTAAACTAACATGAAATTCATTCGTGTTCAAACTTTATCTTCATTGTACGAGCTGAATTTTATAAATTAACAAAACCTATTTCTTATTCAGTCTTTCAACCCCAAAAACTGGGTGTGCGCAGCACATTGTGCTGTCTTGTGCTTAATAATAAACACATAAAACGTGCTGATTTCGCTTTCTTTTTTCTGGCGTAACAGTTTTAAGTGTAACAAGATATTTAATTAATTAGCGTCTGATGTATTTACTACTAATAAGAAAACAATACAGATTACACATAGTAAATCAAAATCACAGTTATGTTAGTTTTGTTTAATGTGTAATATTTCATCGTTTAATTTCAAAACGTTCCCATACGTCCAACAAATCTTTTATGCTTCGGCAAACTCAGAGTTGAGTCCACATTTACTAAGGTAATTTCCATCAGATAAGTTGTTTCAAAGTTCAGTCGATACGTATCGTGTCCAATATTTTACATTTGCTAAACTCTTTGTATATATAATCTTTATTCATTCTTGTCCAATAGTTTCAGTAATTTACATGTTTGTTTATATCTGTTTCTATCCAACATTCTACATATTTATTATGTATCTTTTCTTCTCTTTAGCTCCCAAACCCACGGGGCGTCGACCACGAAAACCGGGAGTGGAGAGGAAACCTCGACAGGCTTATTCTGCCAAGCAACTCGAAAAACTAGAAGCAGAATTTAAGGTAGTTTTCTCTTCATTGTCTTGAAGATAAACGTTGTCAGTGAAAAAACGACTGGTGATGAAAGAACCTAGCTCGCTAAGCCTATTTCAAATATATTACTGTTCTTATGTTTAGTAACGCTACGTTGATCGAAAAATACATCACTATTAAGACTTGTTTCATTTAGTACATGTGGTTTTGGGAACACCACTAGCTCTCTTATAGTTTAGTAAGTAAAGTTTGATGTAGTATCGCCACGAGCACTCTATTAGATTAGTAAGTATGGTCTGATGTTGTATCGCCACGAGCACTCTTATAGTTCACTAAGTATGGCCTGTTGTGTATCGCCACGAGCACTCTTATAGTTTAGCAAGTAAGGTCTGTTGTGGTATCGCCACGAGGACTTTTACAGTTTTGTAAGTATAGTCTATTGTAGTATTGCCACGAGCACTCTTATAGTTTACTAAGTATGACCTGTTGTGTATCGCCACGAGCACTCTAATAGCTCAGTAAACATGGTCTGTTGTGGCATCGCCACCAGAACTCTTATAGTTTAGTAAGTATGGTCTGTTGTGGTATCGCCACCAGCACTTTTATAGTTTAGTAAACATGGCCTGTTATGGTATCGCCACCAGCACTCTTATGGTTTAGTAAGCATTGTCTAATGTAACATCGCCACGAGCACTCTCATAGTTTAGTAATCATGGTCTATTGTGGTATTGCCTCGAAGACTTATAGTTTAGTAATCATTGTGTAATGTAGCATCGCTAAGAGCACTCTTATAGTTTAGTGAGTATTGTCTGTTGTGATATCGCCACAAGCACTCTTATAATATAGTAAGCAAGGTCTGTTGTGGTATCTTCACCAGAACTTTTAAAATTTAGAAAGCATGGTCTCAAGTAGCATCGCCAAGAGCTCTCTTATAGTTTAGTAATCATGGAATGTTGTGGTATCGCCACCAGGACTCTTATGGTTTAGTAAGCATTGTCTAATGTAACATCGCCACGAGCACTCTCATAGTTTAGTAATCATGGTCTATTGTGGCATTGCCTCGAAGACTCTTATAGTTTAGTAATCATTGTGTAATGTAGCATCGCTAAGAGCACTCTTATAGTTTAGTGAGTATTGTCTGTTGTGGTATCGCCACAAGCACTCTTATAATATAGTAAGTAAGGTCTGTTGTGGTATCTTCACCAGAACGTTTAAAATTTAGAAAGCATTGTCTCAAGTAGTACCGCCAAGAGCTCTCTTAAAGTTTAGTAAGTATGGCTTGTTGTGGTATAGCCACGAGCTCTTTTATAGTTTAGTAAAAATGGTCTGATGCAGTATCGCCACGAGCACTCTTATGTTTTAGTAAGTATGGCCTGTTGTGGTATCGCCACAAGCACTCTTATAGTGTAGTAAGTATGTTCTGTTGTGGTATCGCCACCAGCACTCTTATGGTTTAGTAAGCATGGTATGTTGAGGCATCGCCACCAGCACTCTTATAGTTTTGTAAGTATAATCTGATGTAGTTTCGCCAAGAGCACTCCTATAGTTTGGTAAGTATAACCTGTTGTGGTATCGCCACGAGGACTCTTATAGTTTAATAAGTATGGCTTGTTGTGGTATGGCCAGGAGCACTTTTATAGTTTAGTAAGAATGGTCTGATGCAGTATCGCCACGAACACTCTTATAGCTCAGTAAGTATGGACTGTTGTGTATCGCCACGAGTACTCTTATATTTTTGTAAGTATGGATGATGTAGTATCACCACGAGCACTTTTATAGTTTAGAAAGTAAGTTCTGTTGTGGTATCGCCACCAGCACTCTTATAGTTTAGTAAGCATTGTCTAATGTAACATCGCCACGAGCACTCTCATAGTTTAGTAATCATGGTCTATTGTGGTATTGCCTCGAAGACTCTTATAGTTTAGTAATCATTGTGTAATGTAGCATCGCTAAGAGCACTCTTATAGTTTAGTGAGTATTGTCTGTTGTGATATCGCCACAAGCACTCTTATAATATAGTAAGCAAGGTCTGTTGTGGTATCTTCACCAGAACTTTTAAAATTTAGAAAGCATGGTCTCAAGTAGCATCGCCAAGAGCTCTCTTATAGTTTAGTAATCATGGTCTGTTGTGGTATCGCCACCAGCACTCTTATGGTTTAGTAAACATGGTCTCTTGTGGCATAGCCACCGGCACACTTATAGTTTAGTTAGTATTGTCTGTTGTGGTATTGCCACAAGCACTTTTATAGTGTAGTAACTATGGTCTGATATGGTATTGCCACAAGCACTTTATAGTGTAGTAACTATGGTCTGATATAGTATCGCCAAGAGCACTCTTACAGTTTTGTAAGTATGGTCTGATGTAGTGTCGCCACCAACACTCATATAGTTTAGTAAGTATGGCCTGTTGTGGTATAGACACGAGCACTTTTATAGATTAGTAACGATAATCTAATGTAGTATTGTTTCGAGCACTCTTATAGTTTAGTGAACATGGTCTAATGTATCATCGCCACGAGCACTTTTATAGCTTAGTAAGTATGGTTTCTTGTGGTATGGCCAAGAGCACTCTAATAGCTCAGTAAACATGGTCTAATGTAGCATCGCCAAAAGCACTCTTAGAGTTTAGTAACCAAAGTCTGTTGTGGTATCGCCACCAGTACTTTTATGGTTTTGTAAGCATGGTCTCTTGTGGCATCGCTGAGCACTCTTATAGTATAGCAGATATGGTCTGATGTAGCATCGCCACAAGCACTCTTATAGTTTAGTAAGTATGGTATGTTGTGGTATCGCCACCAGCACTCTTATGGTTTAGTAAGCATGGTCTGTTGTGGTATTGCCACCAGGACTCTTATAGTTTAGTAAGTATGGTCTGTTGTGGTATCGCCACCAGCACTCTTATGTTTTAGTAAGTATGGCCTGTTGTGGTATCGCCACAAGCACTCTTATAGTTGAGTAAGTATGGTCTGTTGTGGTATCGCCACCAGCACTCTTATAGTTTAGTAAGCATTGTCTAATGTAACATCGCCACGAGCACTCTTATAGTTTAGTAATCATGGTCTATTGTGGTATTGCCACCAAGACTCTTATAGTTTAGTAATCATTGTGTAATGTAGCATCGCTAAGAGCACTCTTATAGTTTAGTAAGTACGATCTGTTGTGGTATCAGCACGAGCAGTCCCATAGTTTAGTAAGTATGATCTAATGTAGTATCACCATCAGCACTCTTATGGTTCAGTAAGTATGGCCTGTTATGGTATCGCCACGAGCAGTCTTATCGTTTAGAAAGTATGATCTGATGTAGTATCGCCTCGAGAACTCTTATAGCTGAGAAAAAATGGCCTGTTGTTTTTCGTCACGAACACTCTAATAGTTTTGTAAGTATGGTCTATTGTTGTATCTTTACCAGCACTTTTATAATTTAGAAAGCATGGTCTCAAATAGCATCGGCAAGAGAACATTTATAGTTTAGTAATCATGGTCTGTTGTGATATCGCCACCATGACTCTTATAGTTTTGTAAGTATGGTCTGATGGAGCATCGCCACATGTAATCTTATAGCTCAGTAAACATGGTCTGTTGTGGTATCGCTACCAACACTCTTATGGTTTAGTAAGCATGGTTTCTTGTGGCATAGCCACCAAAACACTTAGTTTAGTTAGTATGGTTTGTTGTGGTATTGCCACAAGCACTTTTATAGTGTAGTAACTATGGTCTGATATAGTATCGCCAAGAGCACTCTTACAGTTTTGTAAGTATGGCCTGTTGTGGTATCCCCACGAGCACTCTTATAGTTTTGAAAGTATAGTCTCATGTAGTATCGTTAAAAGCACTCTTATAGTTTAGTAAGTATGGTCTGTTGTGGTATCAGCACGAGCACTCCCATAGTTTAGAAAGTATGATCTGATGTAGTATCGCCACCAGCACTCTTATAATTTAGTAAGTATGGCCTGTTGTGGTATAGCCACGAGCACTTTTATAGTTTAGTAAGGATAATCTGATGTGGTATTGTTTCGAGCACTCTTACAGTTTAGTAAACATGGTCTAATGTATCATCGCCACAAGCACTTTTATAGCCTACTAAGTATGGTCTGTTGTGTTATGGCCAAGAGCACTCTAATAGCTCAGTAAACATGGTCTAATGTAACAACGCCAAAAGCAATCTTAGAGTTTAGTAACTATGGTCTGTTATGGTATCGCCATCAGTACTTTCATGGTTTAGTAAGCATGGTTTCTTGTGGTATCGCCACGATCACTCTTATAGTATAGCAGGTATGGTCTGATGTTGCATCGCCACGAGCACTTTTATAGTTTAGTAAGCATGGTTTAATGTAGTATCGCCACGAGCACTCTTATAGTTCAGTAAGTAAGGTCTGTTGTGGTATCGCCACCAGCACTCTTATGGTTTAGTAAGCATGGTCTGATGTAATATCGCCACGAGCACTCTTATAGTTTATTAAGTAAGGTCTGTTGTGGTATCGCCACAAGTACTCTTATAGTTTAGTAAGTATGGTCTGATGTAGTAACGCCACGAGCACTCTTATAGTTTTGTAAGTATGGTCTAATGTAGTTTTGCCACCAGCACTCATATAGTATAGTAAGTATGGCCTGTTGTGGTATAGCCACCAGCACTCTTTTAGTTTAGTAATTATAGTCTGTTGTGGTATCGCCACCACCACACTTATGGTTTAGTAAGTATGGCCTGTTGTGGTATCGCCACAAGCACTCTTATAGTTGAGTAAGTATGGTCTGTTGTGGTATCGCGAACAGCACTCTTATAGTTTAGTAAGCATGGTCTGTTGTGGCATCGCCACCAGCACTTTTAGAGTTTAGTAAGTATGGTCTGATGTGGTGTCGCAACTCGCACTCTTATAGTTTAGTAAATAAGGTCTGATGTGGTATCGCCACGATCTCTTTTATAGTTTAGAAAGTAAGGTCTGTTGTGGTATCGCCACGAGTACTCTTATTGTTTAGTAATCATTGTCTAATGCAGCATCACCAAGAGCACTCTTATAGTTTAGTAAGTATGGTCTGCTATGTATCGCAACCATCTCTTTTATAGTTTAGTAAGCATGGTCTGCTCTGGCATCGCCACCAGCACTGTTATAGTTCAGTTAGTATGGTCTGTTGTGGTTTTGTCAACAGGACTGTTATAGTTTAGTAGTCATTGTCTAATGTAGCATCGCGAAGAGCACTCTTATAGTTTAGTAAGTATGGTGTGTTGTGGTATCGCCACCAGCACTCTTATGGTTTAGTAAACATGGTTTGTTGTGGCATCGCCACCAGCACTTTATAGTTTAGTAAGTATGGTCTGTTGTGATTTCGCCACCAGCACTCTTATGGTTTATTAAGTATGGTCTTTTGTGGTATCGCCACCAGCAGTCTTATAGTTTAGTAAGCATGGTGTAATGTAGCATCTCCACGAGGACTCTTATAGTTTAGTAAGTATGGTCTATTGTGGTATCTTCACCAGCACTTTTATAATTTTGTAAGCATGGTCTGACGTAGCATCGCCAAGAGCACTCTTATAGTTTAGTAAGTATGGTCTTTTGTGGTGTCACCCCCAGAGTGACATCAAATACTTCTAAAGGAGTCATGTTTATTGTAATTTATTCAGTGTTGTGGTATCACCCCCAGAGTAACATCAAATACTTCTAAAGGAGTCATGTTTATTGTAATTCATTCAGTGTTGTGGTATCACCCCCAGAGTAACATCAAATACTTCTAAAGGAGTCATGTTTATTGTAATTCATTCAGTGTTGTGGTATCACCCCCAGAGTAACATCAAATACTTCTAAAGGAGTCATGTTTATTGTAATTCATTCAGTGTTGTGGCATCACCCCCAGAGTAACATCAAGTACTTCTAAAGGAGTCATGTTTATTGTAATTCATTCAGTGTTGTGGCATCACCCCCAGAGTAACATCAAATACTTCTAAAGGAGTCATGTTTATTGTAATTCATTCAGTGTTGTGGTATCACCCCCAGAGTAACATCAAATACTTCTAAAGGAGTCATGTTTATTGTAATTCATTCGGTGTTGTGGTGTCACCCCCAGAGTGACATCAAATACTTCTAAAGGAGTCATGTTTATTGTAATTCATTCAGTGTTTACTATTTATTTTATTGACAGAGTTATTTTTATAAATGACATTTTGAAATGTATACAAATTTGAAATTATAATTGTATTTCGTTTCTTAAATAATTGAAATATTGTTACTGCTGTACAAATCGTCTTATTCGTTAGTTTATATCATGCACATTAGATCGAATCTTGTTACTTCATGCCTCGCACAATAAATACAAGTAACTTTGTTCCTTTTGTTTCTCGTCAGGTCGACAAGTATTTGAGTGTCAGTAAACGTATGGAATTGTCAGCAGCTTTAAACCTCACTGAGGTTCAAATTAAGACCTGGTTTCAGAACAGGAGGTAAGAAACGACCATTTCTTAAAGTTCATTTAGCAGAGAGTAATATTACATCTGCTTTACAGATTAGTACAGGGTAATATTACGTCATCACTACAGATTAGCTCAGAGTAATATTACGTCTTTATTATGTTTTAACATAAAGTATTATTACATTTTCATAATAGAAACATTTACGGTGATTAGGCTGATGAGAAAGCTAAATCATGGCTGTTACATTTTAACTTTTTGGCAAAAGGTAAAGTTCATAAATAGCCACCAGTCTATCTAAGTATATAGTATAGAGTATTTGGGCAAAATGGTCAACTCATCTCTTTCTTTAGCTTTGAACCTTTGATCAGAGCGAAGGTAATCTGTCAGCAACATTTACTTCCTACATGGTTACTGTAGGTTTTATAACATGATCACAGCTCTCAGAACAGAGCATGTTCGGCGACACAACGGAGGCTCGAACCTTTCACCTATCTAACAACAACTCACCAAACCAAGTTTGAACCTTAACTTTTTTAAATTCGAATCATCAGTGAATTTTTTTTGTGTGGATCTCGGATGGCTCAAAACTGTAAGCTGGAAAACTTGTAAATCTGTCGTGTAGACCCATTACTTGTATTATATTCTCCATAATATGGTCAAGAAATGAAAAAAAATTAAAAGCAAAAATCGTGTGGTTACAATTTTATTTTGCAAGAAGGGTTACCTTAAAAATATACAATATAATACCAGGAACACACATAAAGAGACTGTCACGTGACTGTTGTTGACACACACGGTTTTGTTTTCTTATCCTACTCGCTGGTCTGACGTGACGTGACCAGCTGGTCACTAGTTCGAATCTTTCTCACCGAACATGCTTTCCCTTTCAACCGTGGGGGTTTTAATACATAGTATCAATCCCATTATTTGTTGATAAAGGAATACCCTAACTTTTGACAGCGTGTGGTGCTAATAAGCTGCTTTACCTCTCGTCTGTTACTGCTTCATTAAGAACGGCTAGAGCGTGTAGCCCTCACGTAGTTTTGTGCGAAATTACTTCTAGTAACCCGGATCATCTGAAACCAAGTTCGGGCAAAAAATCAAAAACACAATTCCACATTAATGCCGTTTCGACTAAGTTGTAATTAATTAATTGTGTGTATGATTAGCGAAGACTGCAAAAATTTTCTACATAATTCTATAATAATATTTCATATGCTCAATGTTTTGAAAATCATATCCGCTGTTCGGGTGACCATGTTCTGGAAACTTCTGGTCAAAGTTAGTGTGTTGACCACGTTGAAGAGACCCCTCATTTCAGCCCCTCAGTAGCACAGCGGTAGGTCTGCGGACTTACAACGCTAGAATCTGGGTTTCGATACCGGTCTTGGGCAGAGCACATATAGCCTGTTGTGTAGCTTTGAGCTTAAATTCTAAACAACAACAACAACATTACATTAAAGGAAAAAGTCCGTCGAATAATGTGTTTTTATTTTATATATGGTTCCGACCCAAATCTTGCAACCTGATATAATGTTACTTTGTTTTTAACTTCAAACAAACTTACTTCAAGAACTTTTTTACATCAGCTTGAAAACGATTTAAAATTATGTTGTGTAAATCATAGACGATGAACTTTACACCCACAAGTGCCAAGTTGTATAAACCGTATACACCACATATATATGAAGGTTAGAATTTACACCCATAAGTACCAAGTTCTGTAAACCGTAATGCACCACATACATATGGACGTTAGGTTTTACACCCACAAGTACCAAGTTTTGTAAACAATAATGTCATTGTAAGACACCACAGATACACGGACGTTAGGTTTTACACCCACAAGTACTACGTTCTATTAACAATAATGTCATCGTAAGACACCACAGATACACGGACGTTAGGTTTTACACCCACAAGTACCACGTTCTATTAACAATAATGTCATCGTAAGACACCACAGATACATGGACGATAAATTTTTACACCTAAAGATACTAAGTTGTGTAAACCGTAACTCACCACAGTTACATGGACGATAGATTCTACACCCACGAATGGCACGCTGTGTAAACCCTGGTGTCATCGTAACACACCACACGTACATGATGATACTGGTTGACACCATGGTTTATACAACTCGTCACCTGTGAACCAGTATTATTGGTCTAATGAGGCATGTTATATAATAGTGTTTAAAAGACTAAATCAAGAGAACAAATTCACTTGAAATAAGCATTCATTTCGAAGAAAAAGGTAATCCGCCAGTCAAAACTTTTTATTTAACTACAGACTATAGGACTATTTTGTAATGTTATCTACAGACTATAGGACTTAACTATTTTGTAATGTTATCTACAGACTATAGGACTTAACTATTTTGTAATGCTCTCTACAGACTATAGGACTTAACTATTTTGTAATGTTATCTACAGACTAAAGGACTTAACTGTTTTGTAATGTTATCTACAGACTATAGGACTTAACTGTTTTGTAATGTTATCTACAGACTAAAGGACTTAACTATTTTGTAATGTTATCTACAGACTAAAGGACTTAACTGTTTTGTAATGTTATCTACAGACTATAGGACTTAACTGTTTTGTAATGTTATCTACAGACTAAAGGACTTAACTGTTTTGTAATGTTATCTACAGACTAAAGGACTTAACTGTTTTGTAATGTTATCTACAGACTAAAGGACTTAACTGTTTTGTAATGTTATCTACAGACTAAAGGACTTAACTGTTTTGTAATGTTATCTACAGACTAAAGGACTTAACTGTTTTGTAATGTTATCTACAGACTAAAGGACTTAACTGTTTTGTAATGTTATCTACAGACTATAGGACTTAACTGTTTTGTAATGTTAGTTATTTGTAATTGCATTTATTGCTGTGGGAATTTGTTTCAGTGTTTATTCTGTAAAAGTAACTTCGGTCATTTAACTCTCATTTTGGTACAGGACAAAGTGGAAAAAACAAATGACCACACGGATGAAAATCGCTCAGCGTCAGGGGATTTGGCCCCCACATTATCTCACCACTAGCCATGCCTTTAGTCCCTTTCTGAGCACACCCTACATATCTCCAAGTGTTGGATCTCTCCACTGTTCTCCTGCCGGAGCACGTGGCGCGGAAGATCCGACATCTGCGCTCAGCCTCGCGTGTGGAAACGACGGGTGCACGAGTAGCTCGCTGATCGAGCAGTTAGAAGAAAAGAACTAACTTATCTGGGATCATACAACAACATTTGAGGTTTGTAAAGTCTCGCGCTGTTCGGTATGACTGTGAGATTCTGACAGTTCAAACGAAAGAAAAAGTCATGCATTTCAATTTTAGAATTTAGACGAAACATTCATTATACTTGATAATTCCAAAAGAATGAAAGTAAATCGCGTCTTTATAACCCTCAGCAGTTGTCCGTGTTATTTATTACCGAAGTAATAAAACAGACCTGTTGAACCATCGAAGTGTGTGTGTTTGTGTGTAGAGAAACTACGTGTGCGTATATATACGTGACCTAAACAATTGCTCCAAGAGACTGAAGTCTGAGAACAATAAATTATTAATTCAGAAATCCTTGGAAAGCTCGTGCCTGTGAGCTGGTTGGTATACGTTTCAAACACAGACTACACAATTCGTTCTTCAAGCAAAAATCATTTCGAAACTAAATGGTTCTGTTTTTTAAGTTTTTTGCTTCGATTAGTGTTTGGAGTTTTATGAGTGTAGAAATTTTCTTGTTTGTACAATGTTAATATAACAAAGTTTTTCTTTTGTTTAAGAAGTACTTGAGACAAGGAAACTGTGTAAATAAAGTAGAGAAGTGTGTATTTACAAGCCACAGTTGTGTCACATTTCTTCCTGACTTCTTGTTTAATTATCTCAGAAGGAAAGCTGGCAAGCACTAAACAAGAATCATGTCATCCTGAACAGAACAGCGAGGAAAATGTCGTGTTTCTTAAACGTTATTGTCCTCCGAATGGGGCATTTAGTATGGTAAAGTTCGAGGTTCGATCCCTCTCGGTAGACAACGCAGACAACAAACATTGTAATAATTAAAATCATAATTTCCAATTGTTCCTTGTTCCTACTCCAGAATTACATTTTCTAAGTTAGAACATGGGGGACTACTTTGTTTTACTGATTAGTAGTCGAGATAACAGCGCACAAACGCAGGTTGTGCCTTTTGTATATTATAACTGACCTACTTTGTGAGTGTGTAGGAAGACTGAATAGCGAAATTTTAAGTTTTTTTAAGGTAAGCTGAGTCTTGATGTTTTAGAACAATGTAAATAAGATAATACTACACCCAGATTTCTTACTTTTAAAACTTAAGAGAAAATTATTGCTCTAAACCTTAAATTATGTTGCTAAAAAGTGTCATTCTTTTATCATACCAACAGTTATTAAGCTCATTTTGTTGTGTCAATCGTAAAGTATAGTGAGAACACACTTCAATATTTAACCTTTGTTAAAACTATAACTCAGAACTGTACCTTCAGTAAGATAGAAACGTAATCACTCTATCCGTGAAATATCATATCATATATTATTAAAACTTTCAAATGTTCAGTTCGAAGTTGGTAAACAAGTCGTATCAGTCAGTGTTCATCGGTTGTCAAGGCCGTTGATATGCTGACAAACAGCAAAACTTTACAGTTTGTTGTAGGATAGTGAAAACTAGCTTATTCTCTTAGGCCTAATTTATGAACAATGCCGGTTGTTCTACTAAATTTTATACTGAAGATAAACAAACACGTTTATTGGTACGTGATCAAGGTAAAGATTTACATGAGGACTGGTGGATGTGCATGACGTAATCAAGCTAAAGATTTACATGAGGACTGGTGGATGTGCATGACGTGATCAAGGTAAAGATTTACATGAGGACTGGTGGATGTGCACTACTTGATCAAGGTAAAGATTTACATTAGGACTGGTGGATGTGCATGACGTAATCAAGCTAAAGATTTACATGAGGACTGGTGAACGTGCACTACGTGATCAAGCTAAATAATCAAATCTAAGTAAAACTGAAAACAGAAGATGGGGTGGAAGTTAGAATAAAACAATTACTGATTGGTGACTTCAAACAGCAGACGGTTGGTGCTCTTAAAACCAGTCAGTAATTGTTTACTGTTATTTACGTGTATCACATTTATTTTACGTACCTTTTTGGATGCAAATTACTTATTTTGAGGTTTAGTTGTTGATGTAATTAAACCAAAAGAAGTGCATTGTAATATAACCAATATTTTCATAACAAACAAACTGTCTATGTTAGACAAATCTTCTCTCTCGGTAATTGTATAATCCATAACAAACTGTCTATGGCAGACAAATCTTCTCTCTCGGTAATTGTATAATCCATAACAAACTGTCTATGTCAGACAAATCTTCTCTCTCGGTAATTGAATAATCCATAACAAACTGTCTATGTTAGACAAATCTTCTCTCTCTGTAATTGTATAATCCATAACTTACAAACTGTCTATGTCAGACAAATCTTCTCTCTTGGTAATTGTATAATCCATAACAAACAAACTGTCTATGTCAGACAAATCTTCTCTCTTGGTAATTGTATAATCCATAACAAACAAACTGTCTATGTCAGACAAATCTTCTCTCTTGGTAATTGTATAATCCATAACAAACAAACTGTCCATGTCAGACAAATCTTCTCTCTCGGTAATTGTATAATCCATAACTTACAAACTGTCTATGTCAGACAAATCTTCTCTCTTGGTAATTGTATAATCCATAACTTACAAACTGTCTATGTCAGACAAATCTTCTCTCTTGGTAATTGTATAATCCATAACAAACTGTCTATGTCAGACAAATCTTCTCTCTCGGTAATTGTATAATCCATAACAAACTGTCTATGTTAGACAAATCTTCTCTCTCTGTAATTGTATAATCCATAACTTACAAACTGTCTATGTCAGACAAATCTTCTCTCTTGGTAATTGTATAATCCATAACAAACAAACTGTCTATGTCAGACAAATCTTCTCTCTTGGTAATTGTATAATCCATAACAAACAAACTGTCCATATCAGACAAATCTTCTCTCTCGGTAATTGTATAATCCATAACTTACAAACTGTCTATGTCAGACAAATCTTCTCTCTTGGTAATTGTATAATCCATAACAAACAAACTGTCTATGTCAGACAAATCTTCTCTCTCGGTAATTGTATAATCCATAACAAACAAACTGTCTATGTCAGACAAATCTTCTCTCTTGGTAATTGTATAATCCATAACTTACAAACTGTCTATGTCAGACAAATCTTCTTTCTTGGTAATTGTATAATCCATAACTTACAAACTGTCTATGTCAGACAAATCTTCTCTCTTGGTAATTGTATAATCCATAACTTACAAACTGTCTATGTCAGACAAATCTTCTTTCTTGGTAATTGTATAATCCATAACTTACAAACTGTCTATGTCAGACAAATCTTCTCTCTTGGTAATTGTATAATCCATAACTTACAAACTGTCTATGTCAGACAACTCTTCTTTCTTGGTAATTGTATAATCCATAACTTACAAACTGTCTATGTCAGACAAATCTTCTTTCTTGGTAATTGTATAATCCATAACTTACAAACTGTCTATGTCAGACAAATCTTCTCTCTTGGTAATTGTATAATCCATAACTTACAAACTGTCTATGTCAGACAAATCTTCTCTCTCTGTAATTGTATAATCCATAACTTACAAACTGTCTATGTCAGACAAATCTTCTCTCTTGGTAATTGTATAATCCATAACAAACTGTCTATGTCAGACAAATCTTCTCTCTCGGTAATTGTATAATCCATAACAAACTGTCTATGTTAGACAAATCTTCTCTCTCTGTAATTGTATAATCCATAACAAACTGTCTATGTTAGACAAATCTTCTCTCTCTGTAATTGTATAATCCATAACTTACAAACTGTCTATGTCAGACAAATCTTCTCTCTTGGTAATTGTATAATCCATAACAAACAAACTGTCTATGTCAGACAAATCTTCTCTCTTGGTAATTGTATAATCCATAACTTACAAACTGTCTATGTCAGACAAATCTTCTCTCTTGGTAATTGTATAATCCATAACAAACAAACTGTCTATGTCAGACAAATCTTCTCTCTCGGTAATTGTATAATCCATAACAAACAAACTGTCTATGTCAGACAAATCTTCTCTCTTGGTAATTGTATAATCCATAACAAACAAACTGTCTATGTCAGACAAATCTTCTCTCTTGGTAATTGTATAATCCATAACTTACAAACTGTCTATGTCAGACAAATCTTCTCTCTTGGTAATTGTATAATCCATAACAAACAAACTGTCTATGTCAGACAAATCTTCTCTCTTGGTAATTGTATAATCCATAACTTACAAACTGTCTATGTCAGACAAATCTTCTCTCTTGGTAATTGTATAATCCATAACTTACAAACTGTCTATGTCAGACAAATCTTCTCTCTTGGTAATTGTATAATCCATAACTTACAAACTGTCTATGTCAGACAAATCAGAAGCTATAAAAGTTACGCATTTGTGGGCATTAACTGACAATTGATGATCTCTATGATAAAATTAATTAATCATATGTTAAATTAGGTCGATTATTTAGGTTTAACCGAACACAGTTGTTTACATGTTAATTGTTGAAACAATTATCACACTATTTCAAAGGCCCGACATGGCCAAGAGCGTAAGGCATGCGACTCGTAATCCGAGGGTCGCGGGTTCGCACCCGCGTCGCGCTAAACATGCTCGCCCTCCCAGGCGTGGGGGCGTATAATGTGACGGTCAATCCTACTATTCGTTGGTAAAAGAGTAGCCCAAGAGTTGGCGGTGGGTGGTGATGACTAGCTGCCTTCCCTCTAGTCTTACACTGCTAAATTAGAGACGGCTAGCACAGATAGCCCTCGAGTAGCTTTGTGCGAAATTCCACAACAAACAAACAAACACTGTTTTAAGGAATTAAACTTCTAACAAAACTGTTGTGTTTTTCATGATTGTTGAAACAACAATTATCACCTTGCATGAAGAACGTAGATCCCTCTGAGAAGAAAAGTCTGTGTATTTAAAGGTGAAATCGTTTCTGGAATTTTGTCTTTTGAAATGCTTCGTTTAATGTCGTTTGCTTTTAACTATTTTAAAGTTACTTTTGAGTTCCTATTTTAATGTGGTCTAATCTAATTACTTTCAACTAATTATTTATGATATTTTATGACTTAATAAAGGTTTCACGAAATTTTCACACCCAACCATATCCCGCCAGATTCCATGGACTTTTTACCATTATTTGTCAACACCAATATGGCACGGCTAGGGCATCGACCCCCAATCGCGGGTTCTAATTCTATCAATAAGCATGTTCACCCTTTCAAGGCAGTTCTAAGTGAAGATCAATCCAATTACTCGCAGGTAGAAAGTAGCCCAAGAGTTGGCGGTGGCTGGTGTTAACTAAGTGCTTTCCCTCTAGTTTATCTTTTCCAATATAAGGAACGGCTGGAATAGATAGTCCTCGAGCAGTTTTGTGCGAAATTCGGTTAACAAATAATTTCTTTGCCACTTTTAAAAATAGCACTTGGTTAGGTGTTTAGTATTTGGTTTGGTTTTTTTAAGCGGATTTTCATTGTTTTTTGTTCTTGTTTTATAAGAGCTGGAATTTTATGTCCTTCCTTTCTAACATTGTAACTGCTTCAAGGAGTTAAAAAGTGTAGTTCATGAAATTGATGTTTATGTCAATGCGTAGCGAGTGACATCTATTGGATTAAATGGTTTAACTGAAAAGTTTTCATGCGTCTTTTTCCCACGATTTCTTTTTCTTTTTCCTCCTGATTTATGACGCCACCTTGAAAGTGCAGCTCTCGATCTGTAATAAATGACTCAAGACCTACCATTTTCTTTTAAAGAAATAGCAACAAAATATTTAACTGTTTGTCAGAAGCTAAATATGGATTACCTGTTTCATCATGGCCCCCTAACGATGACAATTTTCCCTCTCTTGTTTAGCTATTATGATTTGTTTCTTCCATTTTTTTATTTTTTTATATATTTTTTTATTCGTTAGAACCGATAGGTGGAGAAGGGAAACAAGTTCAAAGAAAGAAAAGATTACTAGACTTTACGTAAGTAATGGAATGGCGGGAGTATCTTCGTGCATATGTTTACAGATTTGTCGATTATCGATTTGCTCACTCGTAGCTTACTCACAGCTGGCGTTTTAAATAGTTCTATGTCAGACAAATCTTCTCTCTTGGTAATTGTATAATCCATAACAAACAAACTGTCTATGTCAGACAAATCTTCTCTCTCGGTAATTGTATAATCCATAACAAACAAACTGTCTATGTCAGACAAATCTTCTCTCTTGGTAATTGTATAATCCATAACTTACAAACTGTCTATGTCAGACAAATCTTCTTTCTTGGTAATTGTATAATCCATAACTTACAAACTGTCTATGTCAGACAAATCTTCTCTCTTGGTAATTGTATAATCCATAACTTACAAACTGTCTATGTCAGACAAATCTTCTTTCTTGGTAATTGTATAATCCATAACTTACAAACTGTCTATGTCAGACAAATCTTCTCTCTTGGTAATTGTATAATCCATAACTTACAAACTGTCTATGTCAGACAACTCTTCTTTCTTGGTAATTGTATAATCCATAACTTACAAACTGTCTATGTCAGACAAATCTTCTTTCTTGGTAATTGTATAATCCATAACTTACAAACTGTCTATGTCAGACAAATCTTCTCTCTTGGTAATTGTATAATCCATAACTTACAAACTGTCTATGTCAGACAAATCTTCTCTCTTGGTAATTGTATAATCCATAACTTACAAACTGTCTATGTCAGACAAATCTTCTCTCTTGGTAATTGTATAATCCATAACAAACTGTCTATGTCAGACAAATCTTCTCTCTCGGTAATTGTATAATCCATAACAAACTGTCTATGTTAGACAAATCTTCTCTCTCTGTAATTGTATAATCCATAACAAACTGTCTATGTTAGACAAATCTTCTCTCTCTGTAATTGTATAATCCATAACTTACAAACTGTCTATGTCAGACAAATCTTCTCTCTTGGTAATTGTATAATCCATAACAAACAAACTGTCTATGTCAGACAAATCTTCTCTCTTGGTAATTGTATAATCCATAACTTACAAACTGTCTATGTCAGACAAATCTTCTCTCTTGGTAATTGTATAATCCATAACAAACAAACTGTCTATGTCAGACAAATCTTCTCTCTCGGTAATTGTATAATCCATAACAAACAAACTGTCTATGTCAGACAAATCTTCTCTCTTGGTAATTGTATAATCCATAACAAACAAACTGTCTATGTCAGACAAATCTTCTCTCTTGGTAATTGTATAATCCATAACTTACAAACTGTCTATGTCAGACAAATCTTCTCTCTTGGTAATTGTATAATCCATAACAAACAAACTGTCTATGTCAGACAAATCTTCTCTCTTGGTAATTGTATAATCCATAACTTACAAACTGTCTATGTCAGACAAATCTTCTCTCTTGGTAATTGTATAATCCATAACTTACAAACTGTCTATGTCAGACAAATCTTCTCTCTTGGTAATTGTATAATCCATAACTTACAAACTGTCTATGTCAGACAAATCAGAAGCTATAAAAGTTACGCATTTGTGGGCATTAACTGACAATTGATGATCTCTATGATAAAATTAATTAATCATATGTTAAATTAGGTCGATTATTTAGGTTTAACCGAACACAGTTGTTTACATGTTAATTGTTGAAACAATTATCACACTATTTCAAAGGCCCGACATGGCCAAGAGCGTAAGGCATGCGACTCGTAATCCGAGGGTCGCGGGTTCGCACCCGCGTCGCGCTAAACATGCTCGCCCTCCCAGGCGTGGGGGCGTATAATGTGACGGTCAATCCTACTATTCGTTGGTAAAAGAGTAGCCCAAGAGTTGGCGGTGGGTGGTGATGACTAGCTGCCTTTCCTCTAGTCTTACACTGCTAAATTAGAGACGGCTAGCACAGATAGCCCTCGAGTAGCTTTGTGCGAAATTCCACAACAAACAAACAAACACTGTTTTAAGGAATTAAACTTCTAACAAAACTGTTGTGTTTTTCATGATTGTTGAAACAACAATTATCACCTTGCATGAAGAACGTAGATCCCTCTGAGAAGAAAAGTCTGTGTATTTAAAGGTGAAATCGTTTCTGGAATTTTGTCTTTTGAAATGCTTCGTTTAATGTCGTTTGCTTTTAACTATTTTAAAGTTACTTTTGAGTTCCTATTTTAATGTGGTCTAATCTAATTACTTTCAACTAATTATTTATGATATTTTATGACTTAATAAAGGTTTCACGAAATTTTCACACCCAACCATATCCCGCCAGATTCCATGGACTTTTTACCATTATTTGTCAACACCAATATGGCACGGCTAGGGCATCGACCCCCAATCGCGGGTTCTAATTCTATCAATAAGCATGTTCACCCTTTCAAGGCAGTTCTAAGTGAAGATCAATCCAATTACTCGCAGGTAGAAAGTAGCCCAAGAGTTGGCGGTGGCTGGTGTTAACTAAGTGCTTTCCCTCTAGTTTATCTTTTCCAATATAAGGAACGGCTGGAATAGATAGTCCTCGAGCAGTTTTGTGCGAAATTCGGTTAACAAATAATTTCTTTGCCACTTTTAAAAATAGCACTTGGTTAGGTGTTTAGTATTTGGTTTGGTTTTTTTAAGCGGATTTTCATTGTTTTTTGTTCTTGTTTTATAAGAGCTGGAATTTTATGTCCTTCCTTTCTAACATTGTAACTGCTTCAAGGAGTTAAAAAGTGTAGTTCATGAAATTGATGTTTATGTCAATGCGTAGCGAGTGACATCTATTGGATTAAATGGTTTAACTGAAAAGTTTTCATGCGTCTTTTTCCCACGATTTCTTTTTCTTTTTCCTCCTGATTTATGACGCCACCTTGAAAGTGCAGCTCTCGATCTGTAATAAATGACTCAAGACCTACCATTTTCTTTTAAAGAAATAGCAACAAAATATTTAACTGTTTGTCAGAAGCTAAATATGGATTACCTGTTTCATCATGGCCCCCTAACGATGACAATTTTCCCTCTCTTGTTTAGCTATTATGATTTGTTTCTTCCATTTTTTTATTTTTTTATATATTTTTTTATTCGTTAGAACCGATAGGTGGAGAAGGGAAACAAGTTCAAAGAAAGAAAAGATTACTAGACTTTACGTAAGTAATGGAATGGCGGGAGTATCTTCGTGCATATGTTTACAGATTTGTCGATTATCGATTTGCTCACTCGTAGCTTACTCACAGCTGGCGTTTTAAATAGTTCCAAAAAGGAACTCGAACTTTCGTTGCATATGCAAAACCTAACAAAAACACTGAGAAAACGGCTTATCGATCTGTGAGTTTATTTACTTTTCCACGTGTTCGAGTTCTTGAAATAATTCTTTCCATTCTCGCCAACAAAAAATAACAACGAACAATAAACTTTCTCTATAGCACGTCCTGAATTATTATTATTTGAAAATCCTGACCACGTGCACGTGGTAATTCTTTCCACATATGTATGTATACAACAATTCCATTTATATATTTTTTTAACTGCAGAGGTTTCTTTAATAAACTTTCTTCAGAAGTTGGTTAAGTCCACTGCAAAATTTTCTAACAGGAACTCAAAGTCACTGGCTGTTGTTCCTATGTAGATGTTTTAAACAAGTTTTATTTCGACACTCTCTGCGTTCAGAGGAAAATGATTCAATATTACACTTTGTATCTTTCTTTCTATTTTTTTCTGAGGAAGGTGAAGAGATGAACTGATACATTATTGGTGAAAACAAAGAGTGCCCTAAACATCTGTCCTCGTGGATTTCCAGTGAAAGTGACACTAATATAAGTATATCACTCGATGAAGTTTTCAAATAAAAATTATTTTCATTTAATCGAACGCGGTGTCGTTTATTTTCCTTTTTGATTCCAAATTATAATACGGAAATTCATATCTCTTAAAACGCTATACATGAGTTTCCTAGCTGTGTAAATATGGACACAATGTCCTAACAGGTAAGGATTTCGTCACGATATTTGTTCGTATATTTACTACTTCCGGATGACCAAACTGTCCTTCTACTTCCGGATGACCAAATTGTTCTACTACTTCCGGATGACCAAACTGTCCTACTACTTCCGGATGACCAAACTGTCCTACTACTTCTGGATGACCAAACTGTTTTACTACTTTCTGATTACCAAACTGTCATACTGCTTTCTGATTACCAAACTGTCATACTACTTCCGGATGACCAAGCTTTCCTACTACTTCCAGATGACCAAACTGTCCTACTACTTCCGGATGACCAAACTGTCTTACTACTCCCGGATGAACAAACTTTCCTACTACTTCCGGATGACCAAACTGTCCTACTACTTCCGGATGACCAAACTGTCCTACTACTTTCGGATGACCAAACTGTCCTACTACTTTCGGATGACCAAACTGTCTGAAACATGAAAATATGAGTTGTTTGTTTTCTAATGAATTTCATAATGTATATTGTCTGTATCATTGTGAAGTAAAGTTTACATTAAATGTATTTCGTGTCCCTGTTACTAGTCTGTATACAAAACATGAGATGAAAGCTCATCTCTTATAAACTATTCACAAAACGAGCTTCAGGTCTGTGCTGAATGTTACAGATTTCAAATTATTCCATACATGTTAACCTCCTCAAAGGTTAATTTTCAGTTCAAATGTTTAACTAAGTCCTCCTAGCTACAGATCTGCATCTCGAAATAATGTCGTGTTAAGCACCTCAGCAGAAGTTCCAAAATCATCAGTTCTCAGTTCTAATGACAAATATTCTATCAAGTAAGAAGGTATCCAATCTACATGTTTGATAACTTAGTTTAGGTATGAGTTCAGACATTACATCACCTAAAACTTCCTAAGAACTGAACTTACATATTCCAGAAGAGATAGCTCCTCACGGTCCTCATGTAAAGATGCAATAAAGAGATAGCTCCTCACGGTCCTCATGTAAAGATGCAATAAAGAGATAGCTCCTGACGGTCATCCTACAGTTTATATCTGAGATAATTCACTGTACTGCACTATTCAAACTCCAAGCTAGTACAGCGGCTTTATGTGTGTGTCAGGTTTCTTATAACAACACAAGAAAATCACTACAACTTTACTGAACTATTCAAGTTCCAAACTAGTACAGCGACTTTATAAACTCAAGTAACCCGGCATGGCCTCGTAATCTGAATGACGGCAGATTCGAGTCCCTATCACACCAAACATGCTCGCCCTTTCAGCTGTGGAAGCGTTATAATGTTTCGGTGAATCCCACGATTCCTTGGTAAAATAGTAGTTCAAGAGTTGCTGGTGGGTAGTGATGACTAGCTGCCTTCCCTCTAGTCTTACACTGATAAATTAGGGACGGCTAACACAGATAGCCCTCGTGTAGCTTCGCGCGAAATTAAAAAACAAAACAAAGCATGATGCGAAACTGTGGGCGTTTTAAATAAACATAATAAACAACAGGGCTAGTGTTTAATAAACAACAGGGCTAGTGTTTAATTGGTTGTTTGTTTAAAATTAAGCACAAAAATACAAAATGAGCTGTTTATGCTCTGCTCACCACGGGTATTGAATCCCGTTTTATAACTGTGCCACTGAGGAGCTTGTGTTTAACATTCAATCAGAAGCTTAAATACTTACAGTTTATTATCCGACATAACTTGGTTTATTTTGAATTCCGCGTAAAATTATATAATAAACCTTCTCTGGTTGAAACGACATTAATGTTCGATGTCAAGATTCGAATCCACAACCCACAGGCTGCAACTAGAATACCCTAACCACCAGCACGACTCACAGGCTGAGACTGGAACATTTTAACCACCAGCACGACTCACAGGCTGAGACTAGAACATCCTAACCATCGGCACGACTCACAGGCTGTGACTAGAACACCCTAACCACCAGCACGACTCACAGGCTGAGACTAGAACATTTTAACCACCAGCACGACTCACAGGCTGAGACTAGAACATCCTAACCATCGGCACGACTCACAGGCTGTGACTAGAACACCCTAACCACCAGCACGACTCACAGGCTGTGACTTAAACACCCTAACCACCAGCACGACTCACAGGCTGTGACTAGAACACCCTAACCTTCAGCACGACTTACAGGCTGTGACTAGAACACCCTAACCACCAGCACGACTCACAGGCTGTGACTAGAACACCCTAACCACCGGCACGACTCACAGGCTGTGACTAGAATACCCTAACTACCAGCACGACTCACAGGCTGAGACTAGAACACCCTAACCTTCAGCACGACTTACAGGTTGTGACTAGAACACCCTAACCACCGGCACGACTCACAGGCTGTGACTAGAACATCCTAACCTTCAGCACGACTCACAGGCTGTGACTAGAACATCCTAACCTTCAGCACGACTCACAGGCTGTGACTAAAACATTCTAACCACCAGCACGACTCACAGGCTGTGACTAGAACATTCTAGCCACCAGAACCTAAAATTTAAGGACAAATCCTGCTGTTTTCTTTTTCTCAGTGAAGATGAGATTGTTTACACATGAACGGAAAGTTTTTCCGTTCATCAACGCGTACACATGAAATACAGATTGTAAATATATTTTAGATCAAAGAACAGTCAATGTCATAACACGCAGATAAGCAGGTGGCTATTTCCCACCAAAACATAAAGCAAAATTTAAAGTCCAGTTTATTCACTTAATTATTTTTGCAACGTGATTTCCGTTTAAATTTTGTTGTTCATAATTTGTTTTAAAATGTGGCGAATGCTTTTATTCCATTTTTCATTTGAAAACATTAATAGCTGTTTGATAAATCACATCAAACTTCATTCGCTTAGGAACAAAAAACAAATTAGCTTTCTTGTTCGAAACGTCTGAAATACGAACCAGCAAGCACTCATCGAAATATGCTTAGTTATTACTGAAACCATGGTTACTTAAGGACAAAGAAAGCTCCAGCACCCACCTACATCCTGAAAACTGAAACTGTCCAGAGACCACTAGTATACAATTAAGTTCGGAACTTTAGGTTTAATTAATTTTAATTAACACTCAAGAAATTGACCATCTCCAATTTATATAACTGATGCAAGTAAATAAGGACAGGTTCTTTGGGAATTAGAACGTACATGATGGTCATGCGTCAGATGACCAGATGAATTATTTCTGACCCTCAGTGATGTCGAGAAACCCACTTGTTGAGAATTTTATATGCAAAAACGGCTCGTTTGGGTTGAGAAAATATTTTAAATAGAAGAGCGAACAACGACCTTCTTCGGTCATCGTCAGGTTCACAAAGAAAGAGGTAACTGACCGGAAGCTGACCACATGTTTGGAAGTGGTTGTGTAACTGAGTGTCGCAATGTAGAGGGCGGGGTTAGATGTTTGAATATATAATTTTATCTATAATATTAATATAGGTATAATGGCGTTCCTTTATATTGGTTTATTTTGGGTTTAAGTTGTATTTCTGACCCTGTTTCTGTACTGTTGATTCAAGATATGGAGAGAAACCACGTGATGTCTTGGTTGAACTGATATTGCAAGTTTCTAATTATATAATTTATGTTCTGAATGATATTTATACGTTGCAAGATTTGGGGCTCTCTGTTTATTTTATAAGTACGAAAAATTAAAAATTTAAACGTAAAGTTTGTTTGTTTGTAATTAGGCTATACAGTGAACTATCTGGTTACTTGGAGTATCGAACCAGAATTGTAAAGCCGCAAATAGTCCGCTGTGTCCCTAGTGGGCTAAACGTAAGGTTGATTATTCGTGGTTCCACTATAGGAAGTACCTGAAACAAAACATATGCTGTAATAAAAAGTAAACAAACAAGTAAGGTGATACCACTTGGATAGGCCCAGCATGACCAGATGATAAGGTACTCGACTCCTAATCCGCGGGCTCGAATACCCGTCACACCAAACACGCTCGACCTTCCAGTGGTGGGGGCGTTATACTGTGACGATCAATCCCACTATTCTTTGGTAAGAGAGTAGCCCAAGAGTTAGCGGTGGGTGGTGATGACTAGCTGCCTTCCCTCTAGTCTTACACTGCTAAATTAGGGACGGCTAGTGCAGATAGCCCTCGTGCAGCTTTGCGCAAAATTCAAACTACTTGCACACATTATAAATAAATAGGATTAAATATTCTTTTAAAATTTATTCACCTAGTGTCGCTTTCATTGTTTATTTTATTGCATGATTTATTTTATTTCTTATAGCAGTTCCATAAATAACCAGCAATCCATACTTTTCTTTAATAATTTTAATTTTTCCTATTTATTTGTTCAGTTTTTACGGAATGGACATGATATGTATACATTTTTCAGTATAGCCATATACCTGATAGGTATAACTTTTACAAGAATTAAAACTATAATCAATAATTGATAGAATTCAGTTATTAATTTGGTCTACCTCCCGCTAGTACAGCGGGAATTGTACGGATTTACAATAAAATCAAGGGTTCGATTCCTTTCTGTGGACTCCGCAGATAGCCCGATGTGGTTTTGCTGTAAGAAAACATATACATACTTTGGCCTACAGATAATAAATTTGTGGTTATGGCTTTAATTCTTGGTTTCCAAATTTTGTAGCAAGATTCTTTCTTCATTTTAATATTTATAATGCCATTGTTGTTGTGTTTTTTACTTTTTTTATGTTATACCTGTATAAAATATATACTTTACCTTTAAAAATTATCTCTTGTCTTTCTAATGATATGTAGTGCCATCTATTGGGTTGAATTGAATTGAAAAGATATTTTAGTATGTGCTTTATACGTTTGGCCTTTATATTATCCCTACATATGCATGGATATCATCAAAATATCAAAAACATATACCCACAGGCTAGTAAAGCAAACGGCAGTTTGGTCTATCTGGGCACTGGCGCCGCTGACGTGATCGGATGGTTAGGTAGTGGTGTATATTCACATAATACAGGGTAACTAATACTTTGAATAGTGGTTTTCCGACGCGTGAATTATATGGAAGCCTTGTCAATCCATACTATTAAGTACTACCATACTGAAAATAAACATACAAAACTTGATCGTTTCGGATCAAATTTCGGAAATTATTAAAATGTTCACAACCACAAGTGTGAAGTGCCGTTTTTGAGACAAGACACGAACCATGATTCCCCTTTTTAACATTGTGTATATTCTTTGTTTGTATGTTCAATTATCTTAAATAAGTCTAACAAAAAATTCCTCCTTATTTCCCTGAAAACAAGCAAAGTTTTAAACACACTATACTTCTCGTGTAACTGGAACGCTCAAAAACCTTTGAATGGTGTATGAAAAATAACTAAAAGCATTTTAAAAATATAACCGTTATCTACTGAAGTGAAAAACACCTGGTATCTGTGTACTTACAATAATATCACGTGGAAACTACTGTCTTCGATTTTCCTCGTGTTTCTGAAAAGATTTTCAACAAAAGCAACATGTTTCCACTAGATAACTTAAAACTGGCTTAAAATTGAAAGTCACGCGATGAATCCGATTTAAAAAATTATTACATTACCATATTTTTAGTTTTTGTGATTTTTTTTATCATTTGTGAAAGACTGGGGTGTGAAAAGAATAAAGTGGTAAGATACTGTGATTTTGAAAAACTCTTTACTCCTTATTGGCCAACAAGGTAGTCTGTGTGATAGGTTCGCGAATGTTTTATTGGTCTTGATAAACATTTTAGAAACTCAGGGCCCAATCAATGGTTAGAATGTTTCACGTTCTATGTGTATTTTCTTGTAGCAAAACCACATTGGACTATCTGCTGAGTTCGCCGAGTGGAATCGAACCTCTATTTTTAGTGTTCTAAATCCGTAAACTTACCACTATACCAGCGAGGACAGTTTACGTTAGAACAATTAAGATGTAGTTTTCACTATTTTTTACTTTTTGTGTTTCGTTTTCTTTTGCCTATTTGCGCTAAGGAACTCAATGACTATCTGCGCTAGCATTTAGGTTAGATAAAAGTAATATAAGAGTTGGCGGCGGGTGTTGCTGATTAGTTATATTCCCTATGGTCTTTCAGCTTAAATTCAAATCTCTAATTTAAAGTTAAACTGATAGCCTGGAAAGACGACAACTAAGCAGCAGCACTCACCGCCAACTATTGTGTTACTTTTATCTGACCGAATTGTAAGATTTAGCTGTCATTCTTATAACGCTTTCACAGCACTAGAAGGAAGAGTTCTATTTGTTGTTCTTTGTTTATTTGTTTTTACACTAAAGAAGGAGTTCTATTTGTTGTTGTTTGTTTGTTTGTTTTTACACTAAAGGAGGAGTTCTATTTGTTGTTGTTTGTTTGTTTGTTTTTACACTAAAGGAGGAGTTCTATTTGTTGTTGTTTGTTTGTTTTTACACTAAAGGAGAAGTTCTATTTGTTGTTTGTTTATTTTTACACTAAAGGAGGAGATTGTTGTTGTTGTTTGTTTGTTTTTACATGAAACATTGGACAATTTTCGGCCATACTTATATTTGAATTTTGTTATTTCAAGACTTTCAGTCAGAAACTTTTCATGAAACTTAACTGTCTTAGACTCACAATGCTGACATCTGAGGTTCATTAGCAGAACAGTTTTTGTGAAACTTTGTATTTTTAAAGATGTGTTAAACCAATTGAGCTTATTAAACATGTAGTTTCCAGTTTACAGAGTGGCAATGATTGAATCCGGAAAGGCCTGACATAGCCAGGGGGATTAAGTCGTTCGACTCGTAATCTGAGGGTCGGGGGTTCGAATTCTCGTCACACCAAACATGCTCGTTCTTTCAGCCGTGAGGGCGTTATAATGTGACGGTCAATTCCACTATTCGTTGGTAAAAGAGTAGCCCAAGAGTTGGCGGTGATGACAAACTGCCTTCCCTCTAGTTTTACAATGCTAAATTAGAGTCGGTTAGCGCAGATAGTTCTTGAGTAGCTTTGTGGTAAATTAAAAAAAAAACAAAAATAAAGAAACAAAATCCGGAATTGGATTCCCTGTAACTAGTGCACCATTGTTTCGACTTGCGCTGTAACAAATAGGAACATACATTAACTATTAATAAAGGAAAAATGTATCAAGCAACAACGTATAACCGTTATTTAAAATTTTGAACAGACTTTAATAAACATCCCCCAAACTTGTTTATATCTCAATATTTGTTGTACAGGGTGTTCGGAAAGTCACTGTGCAGTTTTGTAACCATATGTAATTACATTTTAGATTTTGGTCCCAATATGGTTTTAACAACTGAAGAGCGTGTATGGCTCGTAGAACTCGTATTCCGAGAAGGTGGAAGATACACAGATGTGGTGCGACAGTGATTTGCTGAAAAATTCCCAGATACACCTGTTTCACATCGTAATGCAGTTCGTAACTTTGTTGATAAATTTCGAGAAACACGATCAGTGGATGATGCCAAATACTGTGGAAGGTCAGCAAAGCTATCGGAGGAGAAACTGTTGGATATTTCTGACAGTGTGATGCAGAGTCTATCAAAATCATCACGAATGTTAGCTCAGCAGCATGATATCGGTCTTGGAACTGCTCATAAGGCCGTTAGAAAGAAATTAAATATTTTCCCATACAAAATAATGGCGGTACAATAACTGGAAGTAACTGATAATGAAAAACGAATACGCTATTGCAGATAATTTAACCCAATTATCAGAGAGAATACAGCTAATGTGTTGGATGTGACCTTTTTCACCGACGAAGCATGGTTCCATCTCTAGGATTACGTTAATTCACAAAATTCAAGATTGTGTTCATCTGATAATCCTCACACTTTGCACGAAACATCCCTACATGATTTCATGGTTGATGTATGGGTTGCGATTTCCAGTCGTCGAATTGTCGGCTCTATTTTATTTATGAACACAACAAGCAGCAAGCACAATTGTTAACACACCTTCACCGGTCAGATGACAAGTGATGAAATCAATTACTCACGGTTTCAACAGGATGGTGCTACAGCTCACACATTTCACAGATCTATGCGGTTATTAAAGGAATGTTTTAGAGACCGCATTATTTCCAAAAATGTATGGCCCCCACGCTCACCAGATCTTAGCCCACCAGCCTTTTATCTATGGGGAACAGCAAAATCTGCAGTGTATCGAGATCGTCTGCGCACGTTATATGACTTGGAAGTAGCGATAACAACATTCATTCAGTCTATTTCAAGCCAGCAACTGATAGCGGTGTTTAGAAACAAAATAAGGATTTGTTTGTTTGTTTTGGAATTTCGCACAAAGCTACTCGAGGGCTATTTGTGCTAGCCGTCCCTAATTTAGCAGTGGGAAGGCAGCTAGTCATCACCACCCACCGCCAACTCTTGGGCTACTCTTTTATCAACGAAAAAATTCATTCGCCGTATATCATTATTTCATTGTTATCTAAGGAAATGCTATTTAACTTTTAGGAATTAAAAATGAAGTAATTTCAGTTAAACACATAAAAGTTGGTTGTGTTAGTCGCTTTGCAATATATAAAAGGTAAGATATGTCACATTGAATATAATATTTTAATAAGAAATAAAGCTTAGTAACAAGGTTTATTTGAAAACCAGCACTCAATTACTTTTCCAGATAGTATGTAAAGTAAGTTATTTAAACCATCCTGCAAGCATGTGTTATTCAATAAATTCACAAAAGGACAAAAATCGGACAAAGTTTAGCTGTAGAGGGCTCTAATACCAGAGTTTGAAAATTTAAGATCCTTCTTAATGAACCAAAAACCCTAAGAATAAAAATTTATAAAGAATCAAAAGTTTTAAAAGTGCAAAATTAAAGTTGAGTAATGAGTTTGTATTTATCAAAATTAGCGACTCTTAAAATTACGTAATTACGATGAATTTTACACTGAAAAAGCTGACAAGAATGGCGTACCATGCGCGATGCATCTCAAAAATGTATTGTACTTTGCAAACCGGAAGTAGTGTAGTGAGATGAATTTGTGTTCTTTTCATGTTTTGTGTTCGATGCTTCATGTTGTGTTTAACTTTGTTGTGTTTTTAACATTTGTGGTTTTAGCCTTTATTTTAAATAACTTTGTAAAATAGGGAGTGGCTAAATGGTACCTTAAAGGGGGGACGAAAGAAGAATTGCAAAGCCACAAGTACCAAAAATTAATTCGTTTTTCAAGAGCGCAGAAGAAACGATACTGCTTAGGCCTATTTGTTTCGATGCTTTTAATAAATACTGTTTGTCTAAATTTAGTAAGTGCCAAGAGTAGGCCTAAATGTGATTTCAAATCAGTAAACTAAGTGATAAATAAGAATTATAAACCTAGTGACATTGAAAACTTTGAATCTCCATTAATTTAAATTATAAGGAGAATGACAGGTATAGGTCTAGACCAGGAGACAGAACTGAACATTTATGAGGTTAGGCCTTTAATTAGGCCTATTACTAATAACTGTTCAACTAATTTACGTAATAGCAATAACCAAGTGTTATAGGGTTCCAAACGCAAGCTAAAGGTATGTTGTTTTAAGTCAATCAAGCCTACTCCTGTATGATATGTTAAAACTGTTGTTGTTTTTTGGGAAACAAGGAGTTCAAGTCAGGCGATTGCTGTTTTGTTTTAATTTTTACAGAATGAAGGACTTGAGTAAGAGTACAGAAGGATACGAACATATAGTTTAGAAACATGTTTAGTACACAAACAGTGGCAGACTCATGAAACTAGATAAAGCCCTGGGGCTATTTCAAGTATGGCTTTCAGGGGTCATATGATAAAAATAGCCCAAATTTGTTGTGAAAATTTTCTCTCAAGTAGTAAACTCCAAAATAAATATGATTTTATGTTGGAGAAATTGCTAAGAAAACCCAGGTAAGTTTTTATTTATTATGTAGCCACACAAAACAAGATGAAGTTATTAAAAAGTTAGCACATCACGTTAACAAAACATAAATGGTGTAACACTCGAGACTCATCTAAAAAGGATCATTTGAGCCAAACAGAATATCAAGAAATACGGAATCAATCTGAACTTGGAAAGACAGAAAAGATTCGTGGGCAAGGATATGGTGACTCTGCATTTGTAACCGACATGTACTCAGGTGCCTAGGCGAGAATTTTAGCGCGACCGCCTTGTGTTAAATACATACACTTTACAATACACAGTTAGTACTGAATGATTGTATTCGGTTTATACTGGAAACTAAGAACTTATGATGTGTTTCAGAATCTCTCAGTTTTTCAGAAGATATTATAACAAAGTGGGCTTATTGTCAGCACAAGTGGAATATAATTATAATATAACATTAAGAAAATTAAAAACTCACAAAACATTGTATAAGTAGAACAAGTCTTATGACTGTTCTCTACAAATATGTGAAGTCGTTCGATAATGTGGTGTTTCTTCTTGTAGCTAATACAAAACTACTACGGTGTATTGATGTATCTAAACTATCAAACACACAGAAGCTGAGCAAAACATTTGATTTTTTTACCATATTCTCTTCATAAATGAAGTAACATACTTTAGAATTCAGTAAAACTAGCCACAACCTGGGGACTGGAAAAAAATAAATGAAGGCCCGGCATGACCAGGTGGTTAAGGCACACAACTCGTAATCCGAGGGTCGCGAGTTCGAATCCCCTTCACAATGAATATGCTCGCCCTTTCAACCGTGGGGGCGTTATAATGTGGCAGTCAATCCCACTATTCGTTGGTAAAAGAGTAGCTCAAGAGTTGGCGGTGGGTGGTGATGACTAGCTTCCTTTCCTCTAGCCTTACACTGCAAAATTAGTAACGGCTTGCGCACTAGCTTTTAAGGTCATAAAATAGGCAAAACTTTCAAATCTTAACAAATGTTGAGTTTTTCGGTGTAAAAGAATTCATAAAATAGACATACAGAACAGATCTGGGTAAGAATACTTCATGGACATTTTGAAACCCGAATTTTAAAAGTTACATTTTTTAAACGAACTTGCAACACTACATGTGGTAGATAACCACGTACTTTCTACGTCATTTTAATATGTATACATCGTACTTGATGTTTCTTACTGTTCTTGTCAGAACATTCCTTATTCAGATAAAATTAACCAAAAATTATCTAAGAAGGGACATGTGAAAGTAGGGTCACTATTCTTTCAATACAGGAGAAGCAGGGGAACTTTGTATCTGATGAAACTGTGACAGTATATAAGTTTTTAGTATTTAATTCATAACTTATGATAAATGTGGCTCTCCTACGGGTCATGTTATCATGTGAGCGTTTCATGCTTTTAAATTTATATTATCCCTAATTCAACTTCTTGATTTAACCTGCAGTTCATGTGACCCAACGTGTGTTCTGTTCTATACTAATGCCAGTCTTGCTTTAAAACTAAGTCGTGTATGGTGGAGACATCTTGTAGCCATATAACAAACAACTGTTCAAAAGGAAAATTGGACGGCAAAACGTCTTTCAAGTAACAATATTAAAATCCGAGGTTTGATTCCCCGTAGTAGACACAATGAAGCTTTATGTTAAATAAAACCAACAAACGGATACTTGTAGCTGGTTTTTGTGTTTCATGGAAGTCTCCTTTAATTTATGTTCATTGGTTTTTGCAGAACCTTTCATCAGAGGGCGATATATGAAAAGGAAAACTAAACACTTGTTTGTTTTGGAATTTCGCACAAAGCCACTCGAGGGCTATCTGTGCTAGCCGTCCCTAATTTAGAAGTGTAAGGCTAGAGGGAAGGCAGCTAATCATTACCACACACCGCCAACTCTTGGGCTATACTTGTACCAACAAATGGTGGGATTGACCATCACATTATAACGCCCCTATGTTTGAAAGGTCGATAATGTTTGTTGTGAAGGGGATTTGAACCCGCGATCCTCGGATTACAATTCCAGTGCCTTAACCACCTGGTCATGCTGGGCCTACCACAGGTCATTGGTTTGCGTAATAAGTGTCTTTTGTTTTTACAATTATATAATCCTGAACCTGAATCTTTGAATTAATAATTTGTTGTGTTTTCAACTTACTAAACCTGAATCTTTGAATAAATAATATGTTTTTCTGCCGAAGTGATAACATGATCAAATCAAATGAGTTAGAAATTTTAAATACGGCCACTTTGCAATTATAAGATAATTATAAGCATGTTGTGTAATACATATAGCTTAAAACTGGTCAGTTTCTTTGTTATAAGGGTGTTGTGTAATACATATAGCTTAAAACTGGTCAGTTTCTTTATTATAAGCATGTTGTGTAATACATATAGCTTAAAACTGGTCAGTTTCTTTATTATAAGCATGTTGTGTAATACATATAGCTTAAAACTGGTCAGTTTCGTTGTTATAAGCATGTTGTGTAATACATATAGCTTAAAACTGGTCAGTTTCTTTGTTATAAGCGTGTTGTGTAATACATATAGCTTAAAACTGGTCAGTTTCTTTGTTATAAGGGTGTTGTGTAATACATATAGCTTAAAACTGGTCAGTTTCTTTGTTATAAGCGTGTTGTGTAATACATATAGCTAAAAACTGGTCAGTTTCTTTGTTATAAGCATGTTGTGTAATACATATAGCTTAAAACTGGTCAGTTTCTTTGTTATAAGCGTGTTGTGTAATACATATAGCTTAAAACTGGTCAGTTTCTTTGTTATAAGCATGTTGTGTAATACATATAGCTTAAAACTGGTCAGTTTCTTTGTTATAAGGGTGTTGTGTAATACATATAGCTTAAAACTGGTCAGTTTCTTTGTTATAAGCATGTTGTGTAATACATATAGCTTAAAACTGGTCAGTTTCGTTGTTATAAGCATGTTGTGTAATACATATAGCTTAAAACTGGTCAGTTTCTTTGTTATAAGCGTGTTGTGTAATACATATAGCTTAAAACTGGTCAGTTTCTTTGTTATAAGGGTGTTGTGTAATACATATAGCTTAAAACTGGTCAGTTTCTTTGTTATAAGGGTGTTGTGTAATACATATAGCTAAAAACTGGTCAGTTTCTTTGTTATAAGCGTGTTGTGTAATACATATAGCTTAAAACTGGTCAGTTTCTTTGTTATAAGCGTGTTGTGTAATACATATAGCTTAAAACTGGTCAGTTTCTTTGTTATAAGGGTGTTGTGTAATACATATAGCTAAAAACTGGTCAGTTTCTTTGTTATAAGCATGTTGTGTAATACATATAGCTTAAAACTGGTCAGTTTTTTGTTATAAGCGTGTTGTGTAATACATATAGCTTAAAACTGGTCAGTTTCGTTGTTATAAGCATGTTGTGTAATACATATAGCTTAAAACTGGTCAGTTTCTTTATTATAAGCATGTTGTGTAATACATATAGCTTAAAACTGGTTAATTTCTTTGTTATAAGCTGATTCTTTATTTTCCCGTATGACAGAACTATTTATACAGTTTAAAATAGCAAGCCTTTTGTGTTAGAGCATTGGTCATATTTAGTTATTATTTTATTTTAATAAATAAATGTGGGTTCAGTCTCTGCTGTCAAACATGGGAACTGTATTAAACCTTTCTTTTTACATTCGAGTTTCCGTAGTATATTCAGTTGCATTTCATTATTCCTAGAGCAATAGATCCCCTTAATAACAAGATATATGTTACAGAAAAATACTATGATTAGTTGAATACCTGAGTTTGTGATAATGAAACGAAGAACCCAGACAGAACGTCAAGTGAGAAGCACAATTTATATTTACAGAAAGCCACAAACACAGCGCGTGTGTTCCAACAATTGACAGTTGATTGGAACTTCAACTGACCAGACTGATATAATCTGACAGACTCTTGAATTCAATGTTCCTTACTGTACAAGCGACGTCGGATTCACATACTTTCACTGCCAAATTTATAGATAAGCCCCTATTGGCACAGCGGTATGTCTGCGGATTCTCACCGCCAGAAACCGGGGTTCGATACCCATAGTGGGCAGAGCACAGCTAGCCAATTGTGTAGCTTTGTAATTAATTCTAAACAAGCAAAGTTACAGATAAACAGTTATACTGGTACCAGATCTAAGTTTAGAAATGTTAATACACTGTATGAACCGTATTGTCAAGGTAGAATACGTACGGATAGTTCTGTTGTTTCCCTCAGTATAGCTTTGGAGAAACTGTCATTGAAAGTTGTTGTTTTTTAATAACAGAAATGAATATCATGCCATTTGCTGTTATATTTATTAAAAAACAAAAAAGAAATTCCGTTGGTAAGAACAATAGAAATTGTTGTCCAACCCAAAGCTACACAATTGTTCAGCTGCGCCCCGCCCTCTCCTTGTATTGAAACCTGATACAATTTCTGGATTGACCTGTTTTTGGTTTCAGTCAAGGATTTTCCTATGATCTTTGAAAGGACTTTTATGAATCGAAGAAACAAGAACAGCTTTTCAAAATATATGGATGGTTTTCTACGTTTGCTTTGAGCTGCAAACGAGACGATCAATTAACAAATATTATGGTTTTGTTTTTGGTTTTGAATTTCGCGCAAAGCTACACGAAGGCCATCTGCACTAGCCGTCCCTAAATTTGCAGTGGAAGAATAAAGGGAAGGCAGCCATTAATTACCACCCACCGCCAACGTTTGGCCACTCTTTCATCAACGAATAATGGGATTGACCGTAATATTATATCGTCCCACGGCCGAAAAGGTAAGTTTGTCTGATGGGAGGGGGGAGTCCAAAGAAAACTAGTAAAACCCAGTGTATCAGCGATACGTTTGTAGACTTATAACGTAAAAACCAGAGGTTCGATCCCCTGCAGTAGTCAGAGTACAAATAACTCCTGGAGTAGCTTCACACAAACACAAAAACAATGACTACAGTATGAAATACAATTAATTTTGCTGAAATATATATAAGAGTTAAGACTAAATGAACTTCAGTTACAAACAGATTTTGAATATCATCTAGAAGTTAGGTCATGAAAAGTTCAAAGGTCATGAAAATATAATAAGCTCCTTACATTTTTTTTTAATTTGGCAGAAAGTCTTGTAACGGTAAGTTAAAGAACTTGATGTTGGAATTAGAGTTGAAAAATAAAAGACAAGCTGAAATCAGTTTTAAATGTTACATGTTTGCCAACATACATGTATATAAAAATAACTTATAAGCGATTTCAAACACGAGTGCCTTAAAAATTGTTTTAATTCGTTTTAAGATGGTGATACTAGAAAGTATCGAGAATTTTAAAAAGAGAATTCAGTAGATGAAGGTTTAAATAACCCTGTGGAATGGTAGAGTGCTCTAGTCTCTCTATACTGAAATGGAAAGGACGCCAGTATCAAAGTAATACAAAAGTCACTGTGTGTACAGGTCATTAGAAGTTAGATATGAAGAGCTATCTAGTATATTCTCTCGATCTCCAATGTATATGACGCTTTTCAGGTACCTAGAGCGTCCCAAAGTTGAAAACCGAAGAATAGCTAAAAAACCGAGATTTTGTATCTTCCTTCATAATCGTCGACAGGCTTAGCGCTTACCCAGTTCCAACAGTAGCCATGATTCATCGTCATTAAATAGACAAAACACACTCTTTATCCCAGTAATTCATGTACGTCATTTTATAAAAATATAAGTATTAGGAAAATTTTCTTACAAATTAAACAGGCCTGTGAAGGGCGGGCTACTGAATTTAAGAAAAAATGTGTCAAACAAGATAGAGATGGAAATGGACATATTTGATTGGCTAATGGCCACATAACAGACTAAACCGTCTCGACTTTACGTGGAAAATAAAATCCCTAGATTACTGGCTTCCTCACTGGCAAAACCAATAGAACCCGAATTTCAAACTGTGAAATGTTACTCTATCGTAAAATAGTCATAACAGTCGTATTTTAACATAAATTAAAGGAAAGGTTTTATAACGATCTTGTTCAAGCACTGGCCGAGCGCGTTAAGGCGTGCGCTCGTAATCCGAGGGTCGCGGGTTCGCGCCCGAGTCGCGCTAAACATGCTCGCCCTCCCAGCCGTGAGGGCGTATAATGTGACGGTCAATCCCACTATTCGTTGATAAAAGAGTAGCCCAAGAGTTGGCGGTGGGTGGTGATGACTAGCTGCCTTCCCTCTAGTCTTACACTGCTAAATTAGGGACGGCTAGCACAGATAGCCCTCGAGTAGCTTTGTGCGAAATTCCAAAACAAACAAACAAATGTTCAAGCACCAAGCTTTACCTAGACAAGCCAGTATATTAGAGCGGTCTTTATTCCCCATGTAAAATGGAGACATGTTCGTCTGTGATGTGATCATTGGCCGATCAAGTGACATTATAACTTTACATTTATCTTGTTTTCAGGTTCTATAGCCAGTTCTACGTAAATGTTTTTATTTAGCGGTAATTTTTTACACAATACTTGTAGAAACTACAGATAATAAATGGCACGAAATAACACTATATCACTTGGAAATAAGTGTTTATTTGTACAACAATTCTCACTAAACAGTCTTATTCAGATGAATTAGAGTTATTTCTTCTAACACCTATGATTAAAAGCGTATTGCCTAAACATCATATTGATAAAAGTATGTTTTTTTACTTATTAATATTGCATCATTTTATCAAAAATTTAAATATTATTTATGTTTCATGTTCGCCAATAGATGGCAGCAAATAGACGAATGACAAAAATTATCTGAATAAAATGTTATCACCAAGAATTGTGGAACAGTGAGAGAAAAAAACTAAGAAACAGATAACTTCAAAACAATGTTTCTGGCTAACTCGATGAATAAAGGTTTAGTGATAATGATAAGTCACGCAGGATAAATAAAACTAAATTAATCACAAAAATACAAAGCTGTTAAACCGACCCATTATTACAATGAATCTCGAAGAGTTTATAACATACTTTAATATATCTTTAAATGATGGCTAGTTTATCTTAACAAGTGGTCTCTGGTAGCAGTTACGTTTCAAAACATACTCGTCCTTTCAATCGTGGAGGCGTTATAATGTACGGCTAATCCTTCAAGTTGGTGGTAAAACAAGAGTTAGCGATGTGTGGTTTGACTTCCTTCTAGTTTATCACTATTAAGTTAGTGAAGGTTACCACGGATATCTCTCAAGTGGCTTTACGTAATATACAAACTACAAACAAGCTTGTCCTAAGCAGCACAAATGTTAAATTTATTCATTATGATGAACTTGTGAAACCAGGATCAGAAATACGTCGGTTATTATTGATTGCCTAAATCTTATCTTTGTATTAAGAGTTTATTTTTAATAAAGCTATTCCAGGATTATCTGTGCTAACCATCCATAATTTAGAAACGATAAAGTAAACGAATGCTGCCAGTCAACGTCACCCAGCATCAGTTTTTGTACTACACTTCTTTCAATGAATAGGGTAGAGACTATTACATTATAACGCCCCATGGCTGTAAAGTCGAGCACCCTAATCATACGTGTATATTACCTGATCAGAACGTTTTGACAGAACCTTATATAACACGATCTTTGTAGAGTAAGTATTAAAATCACGACAAGTGTTATAGAAGTGAATCCACGATGTAACCGTGAAGATGTTGGAGTCATGTCAAGCATTATTGATGAAGGATTGCTAAAAATAACTTAATATTCAGAAAGTGTCCCACAGTCTGTAGCACTAGATAAACAGATTAGGTGTTGAAGATTTAAAACATGTTAGATCACAACTTCAAAACCAACCAGTTCCACAGTTTTCATTTGTATTAAAATTTTAAAATGCGTTTTTATTAACACAGTTTTTAATACATAATATGGACTCAGTGTACACACAAATGTACAAACATGTAATGTATTATGTACGTTTTACAGAAATAAACATTATTATATATCTGAGTTTGTAAATATTGCTTCTATGTAAGACTATGAGACTTCCCCTACAACTTAATATGTGTATATAATTTTACGAGAGAGAAGCTAATGCTAGTCAAATGTAGGAAATGTTTAATTAGCATGACAAATGTATGAATTATTATTTACTTCGACCAAAGTGTCGTAACGAATATTTTAAATTTATTTATTGCCTGATTTTCAAATGACATGGCAATCTAACGAGTCGTAAAATAATTTATTACAAGATTCAAAACAATTACACCGTGACAGTTTTTATTCTAAACAAGTTTACCTTAAATAAAATACTTGTTTTTGTTACTACCGAAACTTAAACTAATGTCTTGTGCGTGAACAATATTTTAAAGACTCACATTGCTTGTGTATTAAACACAAAGTGACATTAGATAAAACTAGCCAACAAAAGCTTCCGTTTTATTTTGGAAAAAGAAGGACAAATATATTGTTTCTGATATACAACTGGCGCCAGGAATGCTGTTTCTGAGATTTATAAGATATCAGATGAGTTTTCTGTTTGTTTGTTTTTGAATTTTGCACAAAGCTACTCGAGGGCTATCTGTGCTAACTGTCCCTAACTTAGCAGCGTAAGACAAGAGGGAAGGCAGCTAGTCATCACCACCCACCGCCAACTCTTGGACAACTCTTTTACCAACTAATAGTCGGATTGACCGTTACATTATAACACCTCCACGCCTGAAAAAAACGACCATATTGAGAGTAAAGGGGATTAGAACCTGCGACCCTAATATTACGAGTCGATCATCTTAATTACCAGGCCATGCCGGGCTTGCCACTACATAATTTTCTTGAAGTTTTAAAAGAATTCACAAAACAAACTTATATAGTACACTGTGATCAGCTAATTATGATAGTGAAGAATGGACAAAAAAAACTTATATAGTACACTGTGATCAGCTAATTATGGTAGTGAAGAATGGACAAAACAAACTTATATAGTACACTGTGATCAGCTAATTATGGTAGTGAAGTATGGACAAAACTAACTTATATAGTACACTGTGATCAGCTAATTATCATAGTGAAGAATGGACAAAACAAACTAATATAATACACTGTGATCAGCTATTTATGGTAGTGAAGTATGGACAAAACTAACTTATATAGTACACTGTGATCAGCTAATTATGGTAGTGAAGTATGGACAAAACTAACTTATATAGTACACTGTGATCAACTAATTATCAGAGTGAAGAATGGACAAAACAAACTTATATAGTACACTGTGATCAGCTAATTATGGTAGTGAAGTATGGACAAAACTAACTTATATAGTACACTGTAATCAGCTAATTATGGTAAGAAGTATGGACAAAACTAACTTATATAGTACACTGTGATCAGCTAATTATCATAGTGAAGAATGGACAAAACAAACTTATATAGTACACTGTGATCAGCTAATTATCAGAGTAAAGAATGACAAAACAAATTTATATAGTACACTGTGATCAGTTTATTTTGGTGGACAAAGAACAAAACAAACATGTAGTACATTGTGATCAGTTAATTATAGTAGTAAAGTATGGACAAAACAAACTTATATAGTACATTGTGATCAGCTAATTATGGTGGACAAAAGACAAAACAAACATATAGTACATTGTGATCAGCTAATTATGGTAAGAAGTATGGACAAAACTAACTTATATAGTACACTGTGATCAGCTAATTATCATAGTGAAGAATGGACAAAACAAACTTATATAGTACACTGTGATCAGCTAATTATGGTAGTGAAGTATGGACAAAACTAACTTATATAGTACACTGTGATCAACTAATTATCAGAGTGAAGAATGGACAAAACAAACTTATATAGTACATTGTGATCAGCTAATTATGATAGTGGAGAATGGACAAAACAAACTTATATAGTACACTTTGATCAGCTAATTATGGTGGACAAAAGACAAAACAAACATATAGTACATTGTGATCAGTTAATTATAGTAGTAAAGTATGGACAAAACAAACTTATATAGTACATTGTGATCAGCTAATAATGATAGTGAAGAATGAACAAAAAAACTTATATAGTATACTATAATGAGCTTTGTGATCAGCTAATTATTATAGTGAAGAATGGACAAAACAAACTTATATGGTACACTGTGATCAGCTAATTATGATAGAGACGAAAGGACAAAACAACCTCAAATAGTACACTGTAATCAGCTTATTATGATAGTGAAGAATGGACAGAACAAACTTGTATAGTATACTGTGATCAGCTAATTATGGTGGATAAAGGACAAAACAAACATATAGTACATTGTAATCAGCTAATTATGGTAATGAAATATGAACAAAACAAACTTATATTGTACACTGTAATCGGCAAATTATGGTAAACAAAGGACAAAATAAACTTATGTAGTACACTGTAATCAGCTGATTATTGTAGTGAAGTATGGACAAAAGAAACATATAGTGCACTGTGATCAGCTAATTATGATTGTGAAGAATGGACAAAACAAACTTATGTAGTACAGTGTAATCAGCTATTTATGGTAGTGAAGTATGGACAAAACAAACTTATATAGTACACTGTGATCAGGAAATTATGATAGTGAAGAATGGACAAAACAAACTTATATAGTACACTGTGATCAGCTAATTATGGTAGTGAAATATGAACACAACAAACTTATATTGTACACTGTAATCGGCAAATTATGGTAAACAAAGGACAAAATAAACTTATGTAGTACACTGTAATCTGCTGATTATTGTAGTGAAGTATGGACAAAACAAACATATAGTGCACTGTGATCAGCTAATTATGATTGTGAAGAATGGACAAAACAAACTTATGTAGTACACTGTGATCAGCTAATTATGGTAGTGAAGTATGGACAAAACAAACTTACATAGTACAGTGTAATCAGCTAATTATGGTAGTGAAGTATGGACAAAACTAACTTATATAGTACACTGTAATCAGCTATTTATGGTAGTGAAGTATGGTCAAAACAAACATATAGTACACAGTGATCAGGTACTTATGATAGTGAAGAATGGACAAAACAAACTTATATAGTATACTGTAATCGGCTAATTATGGTAGTGAAGTATGGACAAAACAAACTTATATAGTACACTGTAATCAGCTTATTATGATAGTGAAGAATGTAGAAAACAAACTTATATAGTACATTGTGATCAGCTAATTATTATAGTGAAGAATGGACAAAACAAACTTATATGGTACACTGTGATCAGCTAATTATGATAGAGACGAAAGGACAAAACAACCTCAAATAGTACACTGTGATCAGCTAATTATGATAGTGACGAAAGGACAAAACAAACTTATATAGTACATTGTGATCAGCTGATTATGGTAGTGAAATATGAACAAAACAAACTTATATTGTACACTGTAATCAGAAAATTATGGTAAACAAAGGACAAAACAATTTTATGTAGTACAATGTGATCAGCTGATTTTGGTAGTGAAGTATGGACAAAACAAACATATAGTACACTGTGATCAGGTACTTATGATAGTGAAGAATGGACAAAACAAACTTATATAGTATACTGTAATCGGCTAATTATGGTAGTGAAGTATGGACAAAACAAACTTATATAGTACACTGTAATCAGCTATTTATGGTAGTGAAGTATGGTCAAAACAAACATATAGTACACAGTGATCAGGTACTTATGATAGTGAAGAATGGACAAAACAAACTTATATAGTATACTGTAATCGGCTAATTATGGTAGTGAAGTATGGACAAAACAAACTTATATAGTACACTGTAATCAGCTTATTATGATAGTGAAGAATGTAGAAAACAAACTTATATAGTACATTGTGATCAGCTAATTATTATAGTGAAGAATGGACAAAACAAACTTATATGGTACACTGTGATCAGCTAATTATGATAGAGACGAAAGGACAAAACAACCTCAAATAGTACACTGTGATCAGCTAATTATGATAGTGACGAAAGGACAAAACAAACTTATATAGTACATTGTGATCAGCTGATTATGGTAGTGAAATATGAACAAAACAAACTTATATTGTACACTGTGATCAGCTAATTATGGTGGACAAAGGACAAAACAAACATATAGTACATTGTGATCAGCTAATTATGGTGGACAAAGGACGAAACAAATTTATGTAGTATACTGTAATTAGCTTATTATGGTAGTGAAGTATAAACAAAACAAACTTATATAGTACACTGTAATCAGCTGATTATGATAGTGAAGAATGGACAGAACAAACTTGTATAGTATACTGTGATCAGCAAATTATGCTAAACAAAGGACAAAACAAACTTATGTAGTACACTGTAATCAGCTGATTATTGTAGTGAAGTATGGACAAAACAAACATATAGTGCACTGTGATCAGCTAATTATGATTGTGAAGAATGGAGAAAACAAACTTATGTAGTACATTGTGATCAGCTAATTATGGTAGTGAAGTATGAACAAAACAAACTTATATAGTACAGTATAATCAGCTAATTATGGTAGTGAAGTATGGACAAAACAAACTTATATAGTAAACTGTGATCAGCTAATTATGGTAATAAAGTATGGAGAAAATAAACTTATATAGTACACTGTGATCAAAAATTTATGAAAGTGAAGAATGGACAAAACAAACTTATATAGTACACTGTGATCAGCTAATTATGGTAGTGAAGTATGAACAAAACAATTTATATAGTACAGTGTAATCAGCTAATTATGGTAGTGAAGTATGGACAAAACACTCTTATGTAGTACACTGTGATCAGCTGATTATCGTAGTGAAGTGTGGACAAAACAAACATATAGTACACTGTGATCAGCTAATTATGATAGTGAAGAATGGATAAAACAAATTTATGTAGTTTACTGTGATCAGCTGATTATGGTAGTGAAGTATGAACAAAACAAACTTATATTGTACACTGTAATCAGCTAATTATGGTGGACAAGGGCAGAATAAACTTATATAGTACACTGTGATCAGCTAATTGTTGTAGTGAAGTATGGACAAAACAAACTTATATATTACATTGTGATCAGCTAATTATGATAGTGAAGAATGGACAAAACAAACTTATATAGTACACTGAGATCATCTAATTATTGTGGTGAAGTATTGACAAAACAAACTTATATGGTACACTGTGATCAGCTAATTATGACAGTGAAGAATGGACAAAACAAACTTATATAGTATACTGTGATCAGCTGATTATGGTAGTGAAGTATGGACAAAACAAACTAAAGTAGTACACTGTGATCAGCTAATTATGGTGGACAAAGGACTGTTTTTTTTCTTTCGAACATAAACCATAGTGTTTAATGCCCTATGTTTTAAACATAATATTTTAATATCATCAGTTAAAATTTTTTTTAGTTTTATTGCTTAACTTGTTGTTTCAAAATAGTGCTATAGGTTTGTTTTTTTTCCGATAGGGGCCTGAGGTCGCCTAGAAATTACCTGTTTTCAACTACTGGCACCACAATACAGTAATGTATTGTCTGTCGGTCAGCCATTAGATACTAAAATGGGGTCACATAACTGACCCTTAACGTTGCAATTTTTACTGCTGTGACGTCAGTAAAACGTGCCTATGTCATGGATCATAAGAAGAGTTATGCACCTTGTAGGATATAACACAATATGATACATGGACTTCAAAAGCAAGAAATAATAATTTTTGTAACCCTTAATTTTGGTTTTGGTTACTCTTAAGACAGAATTCTTTCGGGAACCCCGTGGAAGTACATCTAATTTCAGTTAGCTTTTTAACCGTTGTTGAAATAATATCGGGTTTGTTTGTTTGTTCAGAATTAAGCACAAAGCTACTCAATGGGCTATATGTGCTCTGCCCACCACGGGTATCGAAACCCGGTTTTTACTGTGTAAGTCCGCAGACATACCACTGTGCCACTGGGGGGGCAATAATATCGGGAACTGAAGCATTGGTTGTGTTGAAAAATGTTTTATTACCACGAAAAAAAAACATTAAAGGGAAATAGTTTGTCCCCCAGTGGCTCAGCGGTATGTCTGCGGACTTACACACTAAAATACAAGGTTTCGATACCCGTGGTTGTTAGAGCACAGGTAGCCCATTGTGCAGCTTTGTGCTTAATTCTAAACAACAACAAAAAATTTTTGAGTTTATAAATATTGGCTCAGTTACCTTTCGTTTCTTTAAGTAGTCAAAGTTTAGTCAAACATTTAAGAACATTCACATTCAGTCGCCATAATTCATCACAACAATGACGTCTGTCAGCCACCATAATAACTAGTATAGTGCTGTGGCCTGGCATGGCCAAGCGCGTAAGGCGTGCGACTTGTAATCCGAATCGCGCTAAACATGCTCGCCCTCTCAGCCGTGGGGGCGTATAATGTGACGGTCAATCCCACTATTCGTTGGTAAAAGAGTAACCCAAGAGTTGGCGGTGGGTGGTGATGACTAGCTGTCTTCCCTCTAGTCTTACACTGCTAAATTAGGGACGGCTAGCACAGCTAGCCCTCGAGTAGCTTTGTGCGAAATTCAAAAACAAAAACAGTTTAGTGCTAGCTTTTAAATGTATTACGATATTCATACGCCTTAAAAATAGAGATTATAAGAAATTTATCGGCTATAACCGAAGGTATTAGTAGTTTAAATAAGTTTGGCGAGAAAATGTATTATCTGGAAACGTAACAGTAAAATGGAGTGGTTATTAGTTGATAAAAATACTTATGTAGTAAGACAATTCCATGAAAAGCAAACGATAGTTTATTACATCGTGTTACTCCCAGGCGTCTTGCTTATAAACCACCGATTATGCCAAGAATTCGAAAATATTCATAAACTTCCCCTGTGGGTAAACTTATCTCTTTTTTTTATTTTCAAGCAGGAAAAATTAAACGCAGTTTTAAACAAAAGGGAATTTTAAATAGCCGCGGCTCATGAAAATATTTTATGCACGATTCGAGTAATTTCCTTTTTATCAGCTAAAATTCTGAGCATGGGGCACGCGTACACCTGATTCAGTTTTCAACCTCACGAGGGTCTCTTCTAGTCCACCCTTAAATTCTTAGAAGCACGATTAGGGTAGATTAATCTATGACATCTTGAGCGTGGTCAAATGAATCAGTTGAATTGGCTTCATCTTGTGAGTCCGAAACTGTAATTAGACCTTAGGTCAGACAGGACATGATAGTTTGTTTTTGAATTTCGCGCAAAGCTATCTGCGCTAGCCATCCTTAATTTAGCAGTGAAAAGCTAGACGGAAGGCAGCTAGTCATCACCATTCGTCGTCAATTCTTGGACTACTCTTTTATCAACGAATAGTGGAATTGATCGACATGTTATAACACCCAGACGGCTGAAAGGGCGAGCAAGTTTGGTGGATTTTTGTTTGTTTTTTTTAATTTCGCACAAAGTTATTCGAGGGCTATCTGCGCCAGCCATCTCTAATTTAGCAGTGTAAGTCTGGAGGGAAGGCAGCTAGTCATCACCACCCACCGCCAACTCTTGGGTTATTCTTGTACCAACGAATAGTAGGATTGGCCGTTATATTATAATGCCCCCACGGCTGAAAGGGTGAGCATGTTTAGTATGACGGGGTGTTTGGTTGGGTGGTGATTCGAACAGGTGACCCTAAGATTGCGAGTTTAACACTCGGACCACCTGGCCAGGTCGAGACAAGATGACGGAGCTAAAGGTCTGTACTTGGAAAGAAAAATAAAACAAACTCATCCATTCTACGAGCTGTTATGCAGCAAATGAAAAGAAAGAATGAATCCATCTGTAACTGATAAAGAAATGGTTTATAGTGTGGAGTCTGTAGATAGTAACAGAGACCGGACGGAATGTAATTACAGGTCTAGTGGAACGTGTGTTCTCCATTAAATGTATACCAAGAGCCTAGCGTTAATGTAGTAAACTAAGTTATTGTAATAAAATAAATAGGCCTATAATAATAAGTATAATAAAAGAAAGAGGTTTATATTTATTTTAAATTCGAAGTCATGACATCAGGGTTAAACTTTTGTACTCTGTTACGAAGGTTCTTTCATGGCCTAGGTGGTTAGGATTGTCGTCTCGTAATATACGGAACGCGGGATTGAAACCTGTCACTGAACATACATACCCTTTCAATCGTGGGGGCGTTATAATGTGATTGTCAACCTTACTATTCACCGGTAAAGAGTAATCCAAGAGCTGGTGGAAGGTGTTGCTGACTAGGTGCTTTCCTTCTGGTCAATAATGTCAAAATTAGGGACAGCTAGCGAGAAAAGTCACGAATGGCTTTGCGAGTAATTCAGCAAAACCAAACTAATCTCTTGTGTTACACCTTCAAGAAGATTCCTTGTTAACGATGGTGGACCTTGTTGTGTCGTGACATTTATATTCAGTTTTAGCTTTTTATATTTGTTATGACAGCTCTTTTATTGTGTAACATTTTTCTTTTTCCCATATTTCGGTTTGATTTCTTCGTTTTGAAGTTAAGCACAAATCTGCACAATGGGCTACCTGTGCTCTGCACACCTCTACCGGGAGGAGAACATTCTGATTTAAAAACTTGTATATATATTTGTGTATGTGTGTAAAATAATTTATTTTTGTAAGCCTGAACATGAGTAAAGGATACTTACAGTGACGTAGTTGTAATAATAACGAGAGAAATCAGAAACATTAATACATTTGACCCACTGCTGTCTTGTGTGTGTTCTGTTTACACGTCTTTCAGGGTAATGTGAGTTTGGTGTCGGTGTTTTGTGTGTGTGTGTTCTGTTTACACGTCTTTCAGGGTAATGTGAGTTTGGTGTTGGTGTTTTGTGTATGTGTGTTCTGTTTACACGTCTTCTTGGGGAATGTGAATTTGGTGTCGGTGTTTTATGTGTGCGTTCTGTTTATACGTATTTCAGGGTAATGTGAATTTGGTGTTTTGTGTGTGTTCTGTTTACACGTCTTTCAGGGTAATGTGAATTTGGTGTCGATGTGTGTGTTCTGTTTACACATCTTTCAGGGTAATGTGTACGTATCGTTTGAATTTACCATTCCATTACAGTGATTCTCCCCCATCTGTACCACCTCTGTTCTGAGATCGGTTTTCAGAGCCAACAACCAGTTTATCATATTAGGAAGCCAGACATCTCAGTCTGTTTTTACAGAGAGATCAACATCGGGGAATTTTGCGTCATTTCCAAAAGTCCTATTTTTAAGAAAGAACCTCTTCTAGACTCGACACCCTTTCTTAAGTGTTTCTATTTGCAAGAAATACCATCCTTTAACACAGGAGTTCAAGTAATAGTAACACTCACGCGTCTCCAGTAATAAAAACATAAATATTTTCTTCTTATTATCTGCTATTTTCAGGTAAACTGATTTAAATAAATATAAGCATGGACGAGCGACATTACGTAACTGACCATTATCTTCCAACATAGGTGAAGTGGTAAATTCGACATACCATCTGGCCTGGTATTGAAAGACGCTGCTGTCAGTATTCATGGACAGTGAGTACAGTTACATCAAAGCATCATTATAGATAGAACGGGTATTATATGCAGGCAATAACAAAGAAACAAGTGATGCTGACCCGAAATGAATTTAATGCTTTCTAATGTGTTATCCGCAAACTGCATAGATTCTGAAGAAATTGATGATTTTTGTTAATATAAATTAAAATAAGCGATAAAAAACTTAAGGCATGACTGCATACCCAATATAGATAACAAACATTATTTTTGTTAAATTTAAAAGTTTTAGCGCTAAGCTACGCAATGTCCTATCTATTACGAGAATGGAACCATGAATCTTCTCCAAATTTGCCTCTTTTACATTCGTGATGGATATATCTTCCTTCAGCTTATAATGTTTTTTAAAATAATCCATCTACCAACAGTCATCACCTACCACTTTTCATTTTCAATATATTAAAAAACACACCATTTTTAATATTTTAAGTATAGTTTTTATTTTTAATATATTAATAAACACACCATTTTAAAATTTTAAATACATTTTTTTATTTTTAATATATTAATAAACACACCATTTTAAAATTTTAAATATATTTTTTGTTTTTAATGTATTAATAAACACACCACTTTTAATACTTTAAAAACTAGGTAATGTTTTCATCTGTAGCAGGGCGGCTTGTTTTGTTTGTACGAAAAATTTAGCTTTGTCATGTCTGTAAGCTAAACCCCTTTTATTGATGTACTAAACCACGCCCAAGGTCTCATAAATTAAATTACTATTGTTTGTTTTGAATTTTTGCGCAAAGCTACTTAAGGGCTATCTGCGCTAGCCGCCTCTAATTTAGCATTGTAAGACCAGAGGAAGGGAAGCTAGACATCACCACCCACCGCCAGCTCTTGGGCTACTCTTTTACCCACGAATAGTGGGATTGACCATCAAACTGAACTCTTGGCTGAAAGGGCGAGCATGTTTGGTATGACAGGAATTCGAACCTACGACCCTCGGATTACGAGGCTAGCTCCTTGACCCACCTGGCCTTGCCCGGCACGATTAGGATATTGTTTTCTATTTATTGTATTCTGATATTTGAATACCGGGGGCGGGTCATTTGACCTCTTCCTCTCTCCTTTTCTTTGGTGTGCACTGCAGATAAATGTATGTATAAATATTACATGAGGTCCAGAGTAACCCACAACTTAGACCCCTATGTAATGTACATGCATTATCCTAACAATTGTGCAAATATATTACTTTTTATCGGGACATGAACTAACACGACCAGTTTATCCTTCCATTAACTAATACTATCACTTTATCCTTTTTCAAACTAGCATTCCCAGTTTATCCTTTCATAAACTAACATAATCAGTTCCCCTACTTTTAGGCCTGGCATAGCGAAGCGTGTTAAGGTGTGCGACTCGTAATCTGAGGGTAGCGGGTTCGCAACCCCGTCGCACCAAACATGCTCGCCCTTTCAGCAGCGGGGGCGTTATAATGTGACGGTCAATCCCACTATTCGTTGGTAAAAGATACGATTAAGAGTTTGCGGTGGGTGGTGATGACTAGCAGCCTTCCCTCTATTCTTGCAATGCTAAATTCGGGACGACTAGCGCAGACAGCCCTCTTGTTGCTTTGCACGAATTTCAAAACAAACAAGCCGCGGATACCTCATAGAAGCATGATATATTTCAAAACATTATTTGTTAGTTTTAGAGCAAAGTCACATTAGGTTATCTGCTGTGTCTACAGCGGAAATCGAATACCGGATTTCAGTGTTGTTAGTCCACAAATTCACATCTGTTCCACCAGGGAATGTACATCGTAGTATATTACGTGTACTTTAATTTTTTTTTTCAGGTTTTAAACAACCTTAACATTTCACAGAGAATGAAAACCTGTCAATAATATTTCTATTTTAGAAACTTTAGAAAGTCAAATTTTCTATTTTCGTTTGTAACTAATTACACCACAATATTTGTATCCTTTACTGATACGTTTGATCACTTATTAGAAGAAATTTTGCTGTATGTTCTTATCGGGGAAATCTCGCGAGTGAACTCGCGCCATGTACCTCGTGAAACCAAAGTCTCATATCAGAGGCTGTTCGTTTGCTTTTATTTAATACATGGGAGGAGCTTGAGGCTGGAATCCAATTCTTCCGACGCGTAGAATACAATAATAAAAATAACGAGACAAGCACGTGCTTTTGTTACACTTGATACTTGCAGGTTGGTCAAGCAATACATATAAAACACCAATGCCACGCGGGTTTGTTATGGCTAAGTGGTATTTACGCGGGAATGCGGCTTACTTCTATCCGACCTGTTTCGCTGACGTTGTTATATTTGTATCTTACGCCTCCCGCTATAGTTCGAGTTATCTGCGACTCGTTAAGCTTTAATAAAATCGAACGCAAGTAGAAAGATTGCATATCTTTGAGGCGATAATATTCTGAGAAAGTTGCATGAAAATAATTCAGTTTTTCTGTAAAACTACTATTTTACTTCACGATTTACTCATTGCCAGGGAGTAAGTCAAGTCCCAGGAACAGCCACACACACTTATGTACGAATCTGCAGCTTGTGTCGTGTATTCATGCCCGTGAAACATTTCTTGCGGATGTTATAGATAGTTTTTCTATGGAGTTTCTACTAAATGTGGATTTATGGCTCTTGAAACGTTGTCGTGTAGCATCATGTTAGCCATATTCAACGTAGTAATCAAAGGTACGTTTCTGTGTGTTCACCTACTTTGCTCGAGCGCGTGTCCTCACGCGTTGAAGAATGGCGCCGTGTGTTATGTAGTTTGCTAAAGACGTTTTTGCTGTTTTGGCCATGATGGTCGTCCCACTGTTCTGTACTGGGGGTCAACGAGCTGATCTTAAGGGTAGTTTGAACAGAAAACTAAAAATATGTTCTTTCTGTTCGAGATTTCCTTTATGTAGAGTTCGTTGACTTATTGCTAGTACCTTATTAAATAATTATGCAATTTCCTTATTACACTTGCTAGTTGTATGGTGTTTAAACCAAATTTGATCGTACTTGTAGTAACCCATAACTATAGTATAACAGTTTGGGTTTCTTTTCATTTGCTTTAGAATACACTGTGACCGAAGCACGTGAAATTAACAACACAGGATAACTACTTTTATTACATAAGGTCTTGTTTTTTACAGTTATTATTACAAGAGCCAGTAACTTGTAATTAACTTACTCTATATTTGACCACCAGGGCTGTAATCTTGCTGTCATCACAAAGAGTTGAATGTTGTAAGCCTACATCGTTATTAACAACAACAACAATATATATATATATATAAGTTTATCGCAATATAGTATTCGGTATTGTGTGTGTTTTTAATAATTCTATTGGTGTTAAATGTTTTGGATTTCTGTACTGATAGGTTTAGTCAATACTGGGAGTATGAATACATTTAGGAAATAATTACATATTAACTTTTACTAACTTGAAACAAACTGGTAAGTATGAGACTATCCTTATCACTGCATTCTTAAAGAGCCTTTACCATGATAGTACGTTATTCATAAATATATATATATATTAAAACTTTTAATTACCGACTGCTTAAACCACATTTTACTTTTATAATAAATTGGTGTATATATTACTGACTCATTAAACCTATCTTTACTGTAATGACAAGAAATTATTGTATATTGTTACTTTTATTACTGATTACATAAACAATATATTGTTACTTTTAATACTAATTACATAAACAATATATTGTCACTTTTATTACTGATTACATAAACAATATATTGTTACTTTTATTACTGATTACATAAAACAATATATTGTTACTTTTATTACTGATTACATAAAACAATATATTGTTACTTTTATTAGTGATTACATAAACAATATATTGTTACTTTTATTAGTGATTATATAAACAATATATTGTTACTTTTATTACCAATTACATAAAATAATATATTGTTACTTTTATTAGTGATTACATAAACAATACATTGTCACTTTCATTACTGATTACATAAAACAATATATTGTCACTTTTATTACTGATTGTTTAAAACAATCTTTATTATACTCATAAAGAAATTATTATGTATTGTTACTTTTATTATCGAGTGCTTAAAACAATCTTCACCACACTCATAAATAAATGCCCCCCACTAGTACATTGGTATGCCTCCGGATTTACAACGCTACAATCAGGGGTTCGATTCCCCTCGGTGGGCTGAGCAGATAGCCCGATGTGGCTTTGCTATAAGAAAAACACAAACACACATAAATAAATTATTGTGTATTGTTACTTTTATTACCGAATGCTTAAAACAATTTTATTATAACAATAAAGAAATTATTGTATATTATTGTTACACATATTACTACTTTATATATATAGTCCATTAATTATTAATTGTGATTCTAACTAGAGATATGAAGCAGACTTTTGTTTCTAATCGTTTCTTCGGACAAACTCTCGAAAGGAGTGATAATTAAATGTATTCTGCAACCGAAAATATTGATTACAAGTCATTTTAAATAGTTATTATGGTACTAATAATATTTAACTATTATTTACCCATCACAAGATATTATTGTAGCAAGTTCTCATACGTAGGTCATCAATTGGCCAAGTTTGTTTTTTCAATAACTTACTAGTATAATGTCTGACTCTAAGGCCTTCTTTCCACCAGTGGTTCCTATGTGTAATTTACTTAATGTTTTTATTTCATACTCGAAATTTATGTAAAACGTGTTGCATCGAAAATATATTCGTTAAAATACCTTAGTGGTTAACTTCTAACGATTAGATCCTAGGTTCGTTTCTCCGTCTTGGACAGACCGCATTCATTACTTCTTTAAAGGGTCATACCATGGGCAAGTGTGTTTTTTCTTATAGCAAAGCCACATTGGGCTGTATCGTGGTCCACTGAGGGGAATCGAACCCTTGATTTTAGCGCTGTAAGTCCGTAGACTTATCGCTCTAATAGCAGTGTGGCTGCTGGCCAAGTAATGTCTTCGAAGTTTCTAAAAACTTAACGTTTTATTTATAACGCCAGTAATTATTTTCAGTTAACAAGGCCTAGTTTGAGAATATGGTTTTAAATGGATCTCATGCGTGAGTAATATGAAAGTAGAAATCTTAACGGTCTCACACAGCCCAGGCGTGGCCAGGTGGTTAAGGCACTCGACTCGTAATCTGAGGGTTGCAAGTGCGAATTCCCGTCACACCAAACATGCTTGCCCATTCAGCCGAAGGAACGTTATAATGTTACGGTCAATCCT